>JARQOC010000007.1:24786669-25386669 GCA_033576535.1 Allobates femoralis
TCTGCCCCACATCAGCAATACCGCTAATGTGAAAGGCCACTTACACAGGTTCTGGCAGGATGAGATTCTAAACCTCAGAACATTTACATGGCCCTAACAAAATGTTAGGTTTAGGAATGAAAGAGGCAGAAAATTAAAGGTATGTCACAAAGGTAAGTTGGCTGATTTGGTGGTCAATCACAACATATGTAAAGACTGTTATTCATAATTTGGTACATTATTTACCATTACTTATATTAATCAGATTGACCATTGCTAACATGGCTATGTGCAATTTTTCATTCAAACTCTGTGTGTATTTTGAATTTTGTTACTCCTTTATATTTTCTTGCAATACTTGATAGCCTTGTACTATTCGGTTTTAGGTTTGTTTGACAATAGCAACAGTGCTAAGAAGAATTTAAATCAATTTACAGAATGTCATGATGAAAGTGATGAAATATTAAAGGAAAATGTCCAGAAGGTAAAGATAATTGTTTCCATTACATTGCTTTGACTGTCAAAACTGATAATATAACTTGTCTGAGTCTCTAGGCTATATTATGGGAGATGTTAATTTTGATGTCAATCAGATTTCTATGAAAAAATTTGTTAGAACAATTTTTTTTTATAGAAGCCATGTTTGAAAAATATATCTGGATAAGGCTGCCTTCACATTTGCGGACCCTCTGCAGCGTCCTGCGGAGGGAATCCGCAAGCTGTCTGCAGCCGCCGCCAGCCCCTATCTTTATAATGGGAATGCACGGTCATGCGCAGGTCTGCGCATGACCGTGTGCACCCATTCACTGCCATATGTGATCTGTGCGCAGGCGGATGCACCAGGGACGCGACATGTTGCGTCCCTGGTGCGGACGAGAGTGTGTGATTTGTGCGCAGGCATCCGCCTGCGCAAAGATCACACATGGCAGTGCATGGGTACACACGGTCCTGCGCAGTTAAGCGCAGCACCGTGCGCTCCCATTATAAACATAGGAGCTTGCGGTGCTGCGGTCACATTGCGGATCCCCTCCGCAGAACGCTGCGGAGGGGTCCGCAAATGTGAAGGCAGCCTAAGAAATATTGCACTACACTGATGGATAGAGGTTATTACTAATAAAAATCCACACTAGGAAAGTGTTAAAAACCTGTACCTCCACAGGAATGTTTCTAAATGTCTTAAAAATAAGACATTTAATAAAATTCCTGTGGAGGCACATTTTTAACTTATTTCCTAGTGTGGATTTTTAGTAGTAATCCCTACCATTTATCAGTGTAGTGCAATATTTATTATCCAGTTATTTCTTTTGATCCACAATACAAAATAAGTCACAGCAGGGTTTATAGAAATTATCAGCTGCAATATGACAGAGGTTAGTTAGTAGATCTAACTGCCACCACCTCAACCAGCTTTAGTGTCACCCTCATTTATTAATTTTTATGTTTAAAAAAATGTAATGTAAGGTTTGAAAGTATGAATAACTGTAGATGTTTGGATGACTTTTCAATAATTTCATATTAATGTATAGATTTTATCTGGTCATTCTAATCTATAAGTAAATTGTGTGTGTGTGTGTGCATGCGCGTGTGTGTCTGTGTGCTAGTAGTGTAGTCTTGATAAGCCAAAGAAAAGAGCCAACCCTAGATGCAGCACAGTGGGTATGATATATAATGAGGATGTGGATCTATATCAAGTTGGTAACACAGCATTTTGTCTGGTTGTATATGTAGCCCAGAACTACCTTACTGTCTGTGTAGAATCTTGTGTTGTCCACGTGAATAGCCAGTTCGCTTTGTATGAAGTCTGCATTTTCTACGGCTAGTACAGCCCCACAGAGCTCGAGTCTGGGTATGGTGTGCTCGGGTTTAGGTGCTAGTTTGGCCTTCCCAAACAGAAATCCAACATGGGCTTCATCATTGGAGTCCGTAACCTTCAAATAAGCAACGGCTGCAATAGCTTCAGTGGAAGCATCAGCAAATACATGAATCTCTTTCCTACGACTCGTAGAAAGGAATGTCGGGATGTAACAACGTGGTATGTCGACCTTATCCAAGGCACAAAGAGATTTTCTCCACGACTTCCTCCTTAATTGTTTGTCCGCAGGGAGTAGTACATCCCAGTCCTTAATAGATTCTGAGAGTTGTCTCAGCAGAAGCTTGCCTTGTATAGTCAGGGGTGCGACAAATCCAAGTGGATCATATAGACTGTTCACCACCGACAGAACCCCACGCTTAGTAAATGGTTTTTCAGCACCATTAACCTGAAAGCTGAAGGAGTCCTTTAACAAGTTCCACCTCAGGCCCAGACGTCTTTGTATTGGTGGATTGTCTGAGCCTAGGTTCAAGTCCCTGAATTCTGTGGCATGATCATTAGGGTGAAAGGCCTTCATGACGACAGCACTATTGGAGGCAATTTTATGCAACCTTAAATGAGCTTTAGACAGCATACCTTGTGTCCGTTTAAGCAGATCTATGGCTTCTTCCGTTGTGGGCAGGGATTTAAGTCCGTCGTCCACATAGAAGTCTTTTTCAACGAACTGTTGGACATCCTTCCCAAACTCTGCTTTGCCATCGGAAGCAGTCCTACGTAGGCCGAACGTAGCGACTGCGGGAGAAGGACTGTTTCCGAACACATGCACCTTCATGCGGTATTCAACCATTTCCTTGTTGGTGTCGTTGTCTCGGTACCATAGGAAACGGAGATAATTTCTGTGGTCTTGTCGTACAATGGAACATTTGTTCGATGTCAGCGGTAATGGCGACCGGTTCCTTCCTGAATCTCATGAGCACTCCCACTAGGTTATTAGTCAGGTTGGGACCAGTGAGGAGAACGTCATTCAGGGACACACCGCCCTGTTTGGCGCTTGAATCAAACACCACTCTGATTTGTTTTGGCTTTCTTGGATGATATACTCCAAAGGAAGGTAGATACCAGCATTCTTCATCAGCTTGCAATGGTGGAGCTGGCTCTGCGTGGTCATTGCGAAATATTTTGTCCATAAAGGCTATGAAATGTTCCTTCATTTCGGGCTTGTTCTTTAATGCTCTATGCAATGAGATGAACCTAGAGAAGGCCTGTTCTAGATTGTTAGGAATCTTGGTCCTTGTAGTCTTGAAGGGTAAGGGAGCAACCCAGCGGCCAGATTCATTTTTGAAGAATCCAGTGTCCATCATTTTAAGAAACTCCTTGTCTTCTATGGATAAGGCGACCTTGTTGTCATCCTTTGATGTGTGAAACTGTCCTCCCTAAGCCGTCGCCATAGGGGGTGGGAATGATGTCAGGTTGCTGGATGCATTCTGAGAACTTTTCTTTTATTTCGTAGTGATGAGGGCATGGCTTAAAGTGAGTGGCGCGACCATTTTGGAGCACATACGTTTTGCAGGTATTTACTTCGGATGCCTCGTGACTTCTTCCAGACATGCGTCGCCCACGATTACCCAGCCTAGAGCGAGTCTTTGGGCATATGGAGCATCATCTGGGCCGTTGCATTGTTGGCGCACCTTGTGGACCTTCAGAATGTCCCTTCCGAGTAGGATTAGGATTTCAGCATTGGTGTCCAAAGGAGGAATTTCATTAGCTAGGTGCCTCAAGTGACGATGATGAAGGGCGGCTTCCGGAGTGGGAATCTCCTCCCTGTTATCAGGTATCTGGTCACATTCAATTAGGGTTGGCAAGGGTATATGCACGTTTCCTTTGAGTGAAGAGATTATGTACCCAGAGGCTCTCCTACCAGAAGTCTCGACCCGACCAGAGTAGGTATTGAGGGTATATGGGGTCGTTTGTCCCTTTATGTTGAAGATCTCAAAGAGTTTGGGCCTTGCTAGAGACCGGTTACTTTGTTCATCTATTATGGCATACATTTTGGAGGCCTTGTCAGGTTGTCCTTCTGGATAGACCTTAACCAGACATACCTTGGCACAGCATTTAGGTCCAGTCCCTTTTCCACAAACCTGAATGCATGAGGAGGTAACGGCAGTTGCAGTTGGGTTAGGAACCTGTGGCCCCCCCAGCCATGCTTTTGAGCAGGGTCGGATGTGGAAGGTTGTAGGTTGTGTGGAGCTGGCGTGGGATGCATAGATGCAACGTGTTTGTCACTACTGCATTCAGTGCACTTAATGACGGCCTTGCAGTCCTTAGCGCGGTGGTCTGAAGAGGCGCAACACTTATAACAAATCCCAAGCTCCTTGAGGGTATCTTTACGCTCCTGCAAAGTATTTGCCCTGAATCCACGGCATTCCTTTAGTGGGTGAGGCCTTTTGTGGATAGGGCACATATGGTTATTGTCCATAACTGTAGGTGTAACGTAATTTGTTTTAGTGGAGGCTGGATCAATAGGTGGAACGTCGGTCTTTCTCACAGACACTGTGTTCCTTGACTCTCTTTGTTTGGTGATGTTGTCATACATTGTAGAAGATGATGATGCTGGTGGAGTAGGTTCAGTGAAGTCGAAGCTGGGGTCGTTATTCTTCCGAGCTTGGTCACTGATGAACCTGGAGAAATGCGAAAAGGGGGGAAAGGACACATTATGCTGCCTTTTATACCGTGAGCCATGGTCTGCCCATTTATCTTGCATGCCGTGTGGTAACTTGGACACTATTGGATTAACACCATGAGCAGTATCTAGGTAGCTCAGTCCTGAAAGACGTGGGTCTAATTATGCCAATTCTATTTCCTTTAGCAGGTCGCTCAGATCTTGAAGTTTTCTATTGTCCTTGTTTGTTATCCTTGGGAAGGTTTGCAGTCTCTTGAATAAGGCACATTCTATGGCTTCTGAGCTGCCGTAGGTTTCTTCCAGTCTCTCCCAGGCTGCAATAAGGCCTGCATCTGAATAGTCCACATGAACTGCCCTTATTGTCTTGATGCGCTCTGCTGATTCCGGGCCTAACCAGTTAACAAGCAAATCCAGTTGTTCCTTCCCAGTGAGGTTAAGATCTTGGATCACTGCTTGAAAGGTCGATTTCCAGGCTCTATAATTCTCGGCACGATCATCAAACTTAGAGAGACTAATGTTTATTCATTCCCGGCGAATCATGTATCTGGCGAAGTCAGACATGTCCGATCTCCCGGCCATTGCTGCAGGATGAACTTGTGATATCCGTGGGGAATGTAAGTTCTCTGGCTTATATGACTGCAACAAATCAGGACAAAATGATGCGACATAAGGGTTAAGCTGCGGTTTAGTCTCTATTGGTCCCGCTGGCTGCGGCCTAAATCGTGAATTAGTGCCGGAAGTTACCTTGTCAGCAGTAGGTGGCAACATCTTTTGGCTTGTCGGTGCATCCGTGTTAGAAAACAGAGGTGGTGCTGGTGCAGATGTTAAGTGTCTTAGCACGTAGTCAGTAGTGCGTTCAACTGAGTCCTCCATTTCTCCTGGAATAAGACAGTCCGAATTATGATCTTGTCCCAGTGCTTGTTCAAGAACCTTCAGTTTAGCAAGGGCTGTTGCTTCTTCCTTTTCTGCTTGGAGTATTTTTAATTTCCTTTGAGCCTCCATCTAATTTTTCTGAGTTTCTAGTTCCACTTCAGCCTCCTTCTTAGCACAGGAGCTTTTTACTCTAGCTTCCTCTGCAGCCACACGGATCTCCAGTAACTTGTCGGACAATATCAACTTCCTGGAGTGAGATGATCTGGAAGACCGAGTCGTGATTTTGGTCGACGTTGTACGATATGACCTAGCCTCTTGGAGGTAAGCAATGCGGAGCTCTGCCTTATCCTGAGCGTCTCGCACTAATGAGGCCCTTTCTTGGAGGAGGACTTCCCTTTCATCTTGTTCTGCTGGGTCATTTTCCATGTCATAGGTACTCAAGAACGTGAGGTACTTTGCAGACAGTCTCTGGTAGCGATCATAGGTGGCAGATAAACGATTCAATGTGGCTGTTAACTTTGCGGCGTCACTGTTAGAGCGTGGAAGAGCTGCTAAATAGTGATTGACTTTGCCCCATAAATGCTCTAGGTTATCATGGAACTCATCTCTAGTGGTTTCAAGGTTCTCTCTGACCTTTCGTGTCGGCTTGGTTACACGTTTGGATCATACGTCCTGCTCTGCAGTAAGTGTGGACTCTGCTCCTGCAGCGTCCTGCTGTGCAGTATGTGTGGACTCTGCTCCTGCAGCATCCTGCTGTGCAGTATGTGTGGACTCTGCTCCTGCAGCATCGTGGTGCGCTTCACTTGCCAATGGGTCCGTGGTGCTTTTCGTGGACATGCTTTAGCTGGGATGGTGGCGGTGAAGACTTGCTAGCAGACAATGTATATGCATACAGACACTGAAGGCTTAGGTCTCTTGTTACTATTCTGCCACTGATATATGTGGGTGAGATGTGTCTGAGGGATGTGACCACGATCTCTATATAAACAATGGCGGATAGCGTTACTCACTAATCGGTACTCCTAGGTCTTATCAGCTACATGGATGTCCGGAAGGATGATGCAGTGATAAGTTAACAGTCTTTATGTACAATACCTTGAATAGATGAGATGCCAGGGAAGATGAAGGGATGAAGATGAGGTAGGAGTTAGCACTGTAGATTAGAGCTGTTATAGATGCACCAGATTACAGTTAACAAGAGAATCCTTCCTCCAGTCCTGAAGCATGAGGTCAGAATGGTGGAGAAAGAACAAAAGCAGGAAGAGAAGCATTCCCAAGGAGGAGTTACAGACAGAAAAGAATTATGGGAAGACATACAGTGAAATGCACAATGACCAGTAGATGGCAGCAAGGATAGCAGATGCATAGATTATACAATTAAAGGACAACATTACAAATGTCCATGTATGGCTGAAAGTCAATCGATAAACTGGGAACAGCACAATGGGTGAGATATATACCATCTAGATACTGTGCTTGTAGAGTGTGCCTTGTGGGTCAGTAGGACCCGGTCCACATGTCAATTGGACAGATACAGTATTTTCAAGTGCCTTCCTCTGATTGAAACTGGTTGCTTAGAATGAGGTTTAGTGATGAACATTAACTGTGGGAATGAAACACATGTTGTGTTACCAACTTGATATACAATAGATTCACATCCTCTATATATAGCATACCCACTGTGTTGCATCTAGGGTTGGCTCTTGTCTTTGGAATCTGCTGGTTGATACCAGACAGGAACCAGTGTGAGAACTGTATGAATACTAGGCACTGACAACAGAAATACCACCCTGGTTTATTTAGTACTTGGTGACCTGAAACTACTTACGGTTGTGTGTCTGTTAGTTGCCTTACACCTGGCATGTGTGTATACATGTAATTTGACAGCAGTGTTGTTGGATAAATCCACACCCCACTATTTTTATATGTCTAAATTGCTATTTTTTGGAAAATATATAATAAAGATTTGATTTTTTTTTAGATTAAGTGGGGTGGTGTGAATATATGAACAACTACTTGATAAGAAATGGCTAAAAATCCTCTACTTGGGTTTACCTGGTGTGTGAATGAGTTGGTTAGAAGGTATCCTCAGGAATCCAGTATCAGAAAAATAAACTGCCTTGGATTAGCCATGTGTTTAAAAATCTAATCAAGGTTGTTGAAAATAGCAAGGACACCAAAAAATAAAATGGGGCAGAGTATAGTGTGCCTCATGAAGAAGAGATTTTGAAACGTGCATTGAGGCAGGGACGACACCATAGCAGATTGTGCTATGTGAACCTTACACAGTCTGCAACCCAGCTTAACGTTTAAATTATTAAATATTTACACCAATAGTATATAAAGCTGAGTGTATGTATGTATGTGTGTATGCGTGCACCCATAGCCCTGCCTTCTTCATAGCTCCACCCCTTCATCGTTCTGCCCCTTTATAACCCCATCCCCTTTATAGCCTGGTCCCCCTCATAAATGCATATGGTCCACCACTTCATAGCCTTGCCCCCTTTGTGGATGTATATGACTCCACCTCTCAGGTTAGCCACACCCCTTTATTATTGTGACGTCACAATAGAATATAAGCCTATGTGCACACATATCCCCGCCCCTTCTGGATCTTGAAGTCCCACAGGATTTTAGCCCATTCATTCTCCACCACTTTTTCTGGGGTCTCCCTCCTGGACATTAGGGGGCTAAGCCCATATGCTGTACAGATGTTCCTGTATACAATTCCCACTACTTAGTTGTGGCATTTGGTGTACACTATTCCTGTTTGCATTTTGCATCCTGCCACTATGTACTGGACCATTTCCAAGGTTTCTTTGCATAGTCTGCCCCTTGGGTCTTGTCTTGTGTGGTAGATCCCTTCTTCTATGCTTCTTGTACTTAGCGCCTGCTTTTGTACCATGAAGTCCACAAATGGAAGTCTAACATGGAGTAAATAATTCACAGTTTCATGTGGGTCAAGTACAGTTTATGGTTGAATGCTGACATGTAATTGAGGTTCTGAAGCTTTGAGAACATGGATTATTTGGAAGTGGTATTTGTATGCTAATATAGGAAAGTTCAAAATCTTTTGTGTCTTAAAGCGAAAGAGTAGATGTATAGCAAGAGAGTTTTACAGACCTGGGAATCCTGTGGTAATTTCACAGCTAGTCGTGGCACATGCAAAAGAGATATACTTAAACCAAATAATGGAGGTTGCAGTGAGATTAGAGACCCTTAAATTTCTCAACACACGGGCAGTAGGTTCTTGTGTACATTCAGTACACCCTACTGCTAAAGAAGCATTTGTAAATCTGAACAGCAAGGATTCAGGGTTAAAAGTCTTTAGTCATCTTGGCTGTAGAAGTCAGAGAAAGAATCTTAGGCCTTAGAACCTGCCTGGAAATCTTGTGGTGAAGGGAAGGATGGACTTCCAGGCCTTTGGGTCTGGAAGTGGTGAGGAGAGTCCTCCATGTGGCATCTTGGCTGGAAATGGGGACTTTCCAGCTCTGTCTGCTTAGACAAGTGACCGGAGTAGCTATACCTATTGAGCATTGTAACTGGGTAACCGGCCAATAGGACAACACCCAATTTACATGTCAGATTATCACATTGCAAATTTTAACCAGCAGATGGTGCAGGAACACAACAAATGAGAAATACTTGAGAAATGCTGGTTTCACACTGCAGTTTTTTCCCTGATCAGGTTCCATCCGGTTTGTGCGCCAAAACCAGGAGTGTCTCCAAAACTCAGAACAGGTGTCAATCTTTCAATAATAGTTTTCTTCAAGTTCCTCTCCTGGTTTTGGCACACAAACTTGATCAGGCAAAAAACTGTAGTGTGAAATCAGACAGAGGCATGAAAAATGCTTGAGATGTACATTGAATAGAAATGGATTTATCCGAACTGAATATCTAACACTCACTAATAATCGAAGAGCGGTAGATATGGAGTGAGCTGTAGTGTACAGGGCTACTCACGGTCCAGGGGTATGTAAAGGGACAGATACGATCTGGTCACTAGATTAACTGACCCTTGAAATTATAGACTGTTCCTGTCTTTGTCAGTGGGCAAACTTACAAAATCAGCAAGGGATCAAATAATTATTTCCTTCACTGTAGCCAGCTATACTGCATCAGTAAGGTCTCTTCACAGAAAATATTTCAAAGCAGACTCAGGATTCAAGATATGCTGTTCAGCCTCCTTTAAAGAATAAATGGACAACATTGAGAACTGTAGATGAAGTGGTCAGCCAATTAAAATTTGTGCAGCAGAACTGGCAACAGCCAGTGGGGGCCCAGCTACACCCATCTACTGTTTAGAGAGGTCAGGTCAGAAGCAGTCTTCATGGAAGAATTTTAAAAAGTTAAAAAATCAAATATTGAACATTGAAGCAATACGATGTGATTCAACTGTGCATGAAAATGTAGGCATTAAGGTGCAGCAAAATGGCAGCTGATGCTCTGGCCTGATGAGTAAGAAATTGAAATAATTGGCTATAACAAAAGGCAGTTATTGACTGAAGGGTAGAAGAGCAGCACTGGAGGTTACATTGAGGTATGGTGGGGATTTTTGCAATTTAGGGATGTATATCAGCAAATGCAGTTTAGGTAGTTGGTCAGGATTAAAAGTGTTGCAATACTGAGAAATATAGGCAGATACGTACTTATTCATCATGCAATACCATTATGGAAGTGTATGTTTAGCTTAAAATGTATTCTGGAGGGATTCTGGAAGTGGTGATTTGGACCACACAGAGCCCTGCTAAAGCCAAGTATTTTATATTTTGACTCATCAGTCCAGAGCACCTGCTGCAATTTTTCAGCACCAGTCCCTATGTTTTCAGTCTCTTAACCTTGTTTTGATGTTGAAGGCAAGTTTTTTTTGTCACAATTCTTCCATGGTCACTTCTGTCCAGACTTCACCTAACAATGGATGAGTGTAGCTGGGTCCTACTGGTTACTGCCAGTTCTGTGCTGATGGTACTGCTGGACACCTGCCAATTCTGAAGGGAAATAAGCGTGACATGGTTTTTATCTACAACACTACGTTTCCTTGGAAGTCCACTGTTTTTACAGTCTACAATATTGTCCATATTTTGGTGTCAATGTCCTCAAAAACGGACAGATATTTATCAATCATGCAATACTATCAAGGAGGCATTTGATTTGCTTTAATTTATTCTGCACCAGGACATTGACCTCAAGTAAATTACCAATGATATTAATAACCATTGTCAGCGTAAAGAAGAATAAGGCATCCTATAAGTAAGTGATAATATGGCCACCACAGAGCTGTAGTCTAACCATCAATGCATCTTTTTGAGATGACATAAAGATACACTAGAATTTGTGCATGGCTACATCCAGAGAAGATCTGCCATTCTTAGATCCTTCAATAGCTGTGTTCAAGTCTACCTATAAGAATTGATGTTTGATGCAGGTTTGAAGGGTATACACACAAAAATTGATTTCATTTGTATTTCCCTTTCATTTATTTACTCTGCATTTTGCTAGTTGATAAAAATAAACTAATAACAAATCTATTTTTATAAGTATAATTACCGTATATACTCGTGTATAAGCCGACCCGTGTATAAGCCGACCCCCCTACTTTTGCCCCCAAAACCTGGGAAAATCTATTGACTCGCGTATAAGCCGAGGGTGGACCCCAGCACAGGTATACAGCCCCCAGCAGTGGTATACAGGCCCCAGCAGTATGATATACAGCAGCCCCCAGTGGTATATACAGCAGCCCCAGTGGTATTGCAGCCCCTATATACAGCAGCCCCAGTGGTATTGCAGCCCCAGTGGTGTATACAGCAGCCCCTATATACAGCAGCCCCAGTGGTATTGCAGCCCCAGTGGTATTGCAGCCCCTATATACAGCAGCCCCAGTGGTATTGCAGCCCCAGTGGTATTGCAGCCCCTATATACAGCAGCCCCAGTGGTATTGCAGCCCCAGTGGTATTGCAGCCCCTATATACAGCAGCCCCAGTGGTATTGCAGCCCCAGTGGTATATACAGCAGCCCCTATATACAGCAGCCCCAGTGGTATTGCAGCCCCTGTATACAGCAGCCCCAGTGGTATTGCAGCCCCAGTGGTGTATACAGCAGCCCCTATATACAGCAGCCCCAGTGGTATTGCAGCCCCAGTGGTATTGCAGCCCCTGTATACAGCAGCCCCAGTGGTATTGCAGCCCCAGTGGTGTATACAGCAGCCCCAGTGGTATTGCAGCCCCTGTATACAGCAGCCCCAGTGGTATTGCAGCCCCAGTGGTGTATACAGCAGCCCCTATATACAGCAGCCCCAGTGGTATTGCAGCCCCAGTGGTATTGCAGCCCCTGTATACAGCAGCCCCAGTGGTATTGCAGCCCCAGTGGTGTATACAGCAGCCCCTATATACAGCAGCCCCAGTGGTATTGCAGCCCCAGTGGTATTGCAGCCCCTGTATACAGCAGCCCCAGTGGTATTGCAGCCCCAGTGGTGTATACAGCAGCCCCTATATACAGCAGCCCCAGTGGTATTGCAGCCCAAGTGGTATTGCAGCCCCTATATACAGCAGCCCCAGTGCGGTATACAGCAGCCCCAGAGGGGTATACAGCAGCCCCAGAGGGGTATATAGCAGCCCCAGAGGGGTATATAGCAGCCCCAGAGGGTATACAGCAGCCCCAGAGGGGTATACAGCAGCCCCAGAGGGGTATATAGCAGCCCCAGAGGGGTATATAGCAGCCCCAGAGGGGTATACAGCAGCCCCAGGGGGGTATACAGCAGCCCCAGAGGGTATACAGCAGCCCCAGAGGGGTATACAGCAGCCCCAGAGGGGTATACAGCAGCCCCAGAGGGGTATATAAGCAGCCCCAGAGCTGTATACAGCAGCCCCAGAGGGGTATACAGCAGCCCCAGAGGGGTATACAGCAGCCCCAGAGGGGTATACAGCAGCCCCAGAGGGGTATACAGCAGCCCCAGAGGGGTATATAGCAGCCCCAGAGGGGTATACAGCAGCCCCCGCTGTATACAGCAGCCCCCGCTGTATACAGCGGTACCCGGCTGTATACAGCCCTCCCCCCTGGTATACCGGGCCCCCCCTGTGGCAACCTGTAAAGGAAGCGATGATTATACTTATCGGGTCGCTGTCGCCGACGCCGCCGCTCTGTCACCGTCCGTCACCGCGCTCCTTCCTGTCTTCATGCTTCCTTCACGGGCGCACAGAAAATGACGTCATTTCCTGTGCGACGGTGAAGGAAGCATGAAGACCAGGAGGAGCGCGGTGACGGACGGTGACAGAGCGGCGGCGTCGGCGACAGCGACAGCGACCCGATAAGTATAATCATCGCTTCCTTTACAGGTTGCCACAGGGGGGGCCCGGTATACCACGGGGGGGGGGCTGTATACAGACGGGTATATTTTTTTTTTTTTATGATTACCGTATATACTCGTGTATAAGCCGAGGGGGGACTTTTCAGCACATTTTTTGTGCTGAAAAACTCGGCTTATACACGAGTATATACGGTACTTAAAACCATTTTTTTCAACACTTGTCTAACAGTTTCACACACTACAGTTTATACGGTAATTAATTTGGAATTAAATATTTTTTTTATTTACTGATTTATTTTCACAAAATGCTTTACAGTTAAAGAATGAGCTTCAGCATTTGATCAGCAAAAAGAACAGGGTGGAAGAGGAGCTGCACGTTTGCAAACTTGAGCTTGAAGATGCTCTGAAGTTTTCAACACCTAATATAAGGTATCTCCAAAATATATTATGTAATGCATTTTTCATACATCCTTATTAAAAAGGTTTTACGGTTTTCTGCAACTTTCCCATAGAAACCAGATTTCAGCCTTTACACTCCAAGGGCTTATTTTAAAGTAGATCAGTATACCTGATTTAAAATATGTAACTACGGTAAATAAGGTAAAGAATGTTTGTGCCGTGTTAGCCACTAGATTGAAAAGTATTAAAATCTGAGAGTCCTCAGTGGTTGCTTGCTATTTGTTACCAGCTTTTAAGTTATCCATTAAAAGGTATCAACCACTAAGGACTCTCAGATTTTAATATTTTTGTGTCTAATACAAATACCGTAATAGATTTTGGTACAAGGCACTGCAAATTAAGTTACAGTTCTGGCACATTAATCAAGGTGTAAGTGTTCAGCCCCTATATGTGTAACAGAGGACCATGAGGTGTTCAGTATCTTGCTCCGGCCTGTTACATGGAATATGTGTCCCTAATAAACATGTTGGGTGCTTAGCCCTTACTTGCTGGCCACTATGTTCCTCCATCTCAGGAAGTCAAGCGACACCATGTTGCTTTATAAAATGGAACTTTTACTTGATAAAACGCCTTTAAGCACAAACTTATACGTTAACATTACGCACACACGTCTCAGGTTCAGTTTCTACTTGCACTATTCTTCAAAGCTGATCCCTTCTCCTTCCCATACTGGCATAGCCCTAACTGAGTCCTTAAGTTCCCAGGGTTACCAGCTCCAGATTTCCAGTACATTAAGGGTCCCATTTCTCTCACCTTCCAGCAACCCGATGACACGCCCACTCCAGGGCAATGGGGATACTCGGAACTGGGCCGGATCTTTCAGTTCTTTTAAAGGGAGACATCATGGTGGCAACCCGGTTCCGTGGCCCTGGCGCTGTCATTTTTAAAAGTTCAGTACCAGATGATAGGGGGAGTAAAGGAAAAGGGGGTATTCGTGACGTCACCTGTGCTGTGCGGCTATGTGTGGCCGCTGCTGCTTCAGAACCTCTGGAGACAATGACCGGCAGCTTAGATGGTTTTGCCCCCCGCAGGTGTAGCAGTTCCCCAGGGCAGTGCGTAGGAAAATCAGTTAATTCTTTGGCCGATGTTTATCGGGTCATGAGCACCTCAAGATGTCATACGGCCTCTGCAGATGGTGGTCACCGCTAATAAAAGTCTCACACATGTCTGTTGGAGTTCTGTACCTTTACTGTAATGTTCCAAACAGGCCGCCGGGTGCTTCCCTCTGCCAATCTCCGTTTTCAGCAGTTTCTCTAGAACTGGGACAGTGTCATCAAGACCCCTAGGTGTTCCTTGCACTCTCGTGGTGTTTCCTTCACTGGTGGTACTCTCAGCGCTCCTAGCGCATCTCACCTCTCCTCTCAGCGCTTCCACCCAAATAG
This sequence comes from Allobates femoralis, assembly GCA_033576535.1. Lineage (NCBI taxonomy): Eukaryota > Metazoa > Chordata > Amphibia > Anura > Aromobatidae > Allobates > Allobates femoralis. Next base: position 24,801,156 of record JARQOC010000007.1, read on the forward strand.
CTCTGGTACCGACAGCCAAGGCATTGGTTAGTACCGTATCCTTGTACCGCGCCGTAGTACGGCCGACTTCTCCAAGTTGCGCCGGGTTTGCGGCCACAGGTTCCCTTTAGGATCTCATGGCCTTTGATTTCAACGGTTCAGGTATGGATCCCCGCGCCAACTTCCAACTCCTTTGCTGTTCTCCTCCCGACTGACTAACTCTACACTTCCTTGTTCCCCCTGGCTGAGACTGGGCCCTTCCCCCTGTGTTCTCCCACCATCCCATCCCAGGGTTCTAAGTGTGTGTGTGTTTCTGTGTGTGTGTTTCTGTGTGTGTTGTGGGTCTCAACTTCACCATCCAGGTACCTGGAGAACAGGCAGGCATGATGTGCTCTCTACCACATGTCGCAGCCTACTCTCTGACCTCTTTCTTTCTTCTAGGAAGTCTCATTCATTAAACTCCTCCCATAGGAGCTAAGCCTATTACGGTATTAACCTCTGATGGCTCTACCATAGGTTACACATTGAGCTATCCAGATAACCATCCTACTTAGCAGTTCTTCCTTATCTATAGAACATTATTGACTCTGCTACATCTATACCTACAAAACAAATCTTTTTACTGTACAGGAATACTCCACATTACATATTGCATGACATTTACATTTAGACAATCGGGCCGGCATCTTCGCTTACCACTTCCTTACATACAGTCATGGCCAAAAGTATTGACACCCCTTCAATTCTGTCAGATAATACTCAGTTTCTTCCTAAAAATGATTGCAAATTCTTTGGTATTATTATCTTCATTTAATTTGTCTTCAATGAAAAAACACAAAAGAGAATGAAGCAAAAAGCAAAACATTGATCATTTCACACAAAACTCCAAAAATGGGCCAGACAAAAGTATTGGCACCCTCAGGCTAATACTTGGTTGCACAACCTTTATCCAAAATAACTGCGATCAACCGCTTCCGGTAACCATCAATGAGTTTCTTACAATGCTCTGCTGGAATTTTAGACCATTCTTCTTTGGCAAACTGCTCCAGGTCCCTGATGTTTGAAGGGTGCCTTCTCCAAACTGCCATTTTTAGATCTCTCCACAGGTGTTCTGAGGGATTCAGGTCTGGACTCATTGCTGGCCACCTTAGAAGTCTCCAGTGCTTTCTCTCAAACCATTTTCTAGTGCTTTTTGAAGTGTGTTTTGAGTCATTGTCCTGCTGGAAGACCCATGACCTCTGAGGGAGACCCAGCTTTCTCACACTGGGCCCTACATTATGCTGCAAAATTTGTTGGTAGTCTTCAGACTTCATAATGCCATGCACACGGTCAAGCAGTCCAGCGCCAGAGGCAGCAAAGCAACCCCAAAACATCAGGGAACCTCCGCCATGTTTGACTGTAGGGACCGTGTTCTTTTTTTAGAATGCCTCTTTTTTTCTCCTGTAAACTCTATGTTGATGCCTTTGCCCAAAAAGCTCTACTTTTGTCTTATCTGACCAGAGAACATTCTTCCAAAACGTTTTAGACTTTCTAAGGTAAGTTTTGGCAAACTCCAGCCTGGCTTTTTTATGTGTCGGGGTAAGAAGTGGGGTCTTCCTGGGTCTCCTACCATACAGCCCCTTTTCATTCAGAAGCCGACGGATAGTACGGGTTGACACTGTTGTACCCTCGGACTGCAGGGCAGCTTGAACTTGTTTGGATGTTAGTCGAGGTTCTTTATCCACCATCCGCACAATCTTGCGTTGAAATCTCTTGTCAATTTTTCTTTTCTGTCCACATCTAGGGAGGTTAGCCACAGTGCCATGGGCTTTAAACTTCTTGATGACACTGTGCACGGTAGACACAGGAACATTCAGGTCTTTGGTGATGGACTTGTAGCCTTGAGATTGCTCATGCTGCCTCATGATTTGGTTTTTTAAGTCCTCAGACAGTTCTGTGGTCTTCTTTCTTTTCTCCATACTCAATGTGGTACACACAAGGACACAGGACAGCGGTTGAGTCAACTTTAAGCCATGTCAACTGGCTGCAAGTGTGATTTAGTTATTGCCAACACCTGTTAGGTGCCACAGGTAAGTTACAGGTGCTGTTAATTACACAAATTAGAGAAGCATCACATGATTTTTCTAAGGGTGTCAATACTTTTGTCCACCCCCTTTTTTATGTTTGGTGTGGAATTATATCTAATTTGACTTTAGGACAATTCTTTTTGTGTTTTTCATTGAAGACAAATTAAATGAAGATAATAATACCAAAGAATTTGTGATTGCAATCATTTTCAGGAAGAAACTGAGTAGTATGTGACAGAATTGCAGGGGTGTCAATACTTTTGGCCAACACTGTATGTCGGCTGTTTCATGGATGCAATTCTGCTTTTGCCTTAATAAATACGTGTAAAACAGCTCCAAATTTTCCTTGTGTATTCAAAGTATTATGTCTATACTTTTAGTCTTTTAGGCCAAGTTTACAGAGAGAGGAGAAATTCAGCTGTGAAACTAACCTGAAAGTTTTCAGTAAATCAATTTTTATTGAGTTTTAAACAATGCAAAACAAACATCCACCAATCACTCGTTTGGCAAGTTACATATCCATCAGATTTCTATGAATAACCTATATAAACTGTTTATAAGGCTAACCACGACTGTGTCTGAGTCCCTAACCTGAAAATGTATGTGCACATTGCAGCACATTTTGGCTTGAAGTTGGCTACTGGTTTCACCCTATTTAATAAATATATGGTACTATGCTTAACCCCTTGGTGCATTTGAACATATCTATACATCCTGATTTAAAAGAGATTAATACTACAGCAGGTAAAGTTTGGATGCTCGTAAATAAACTTAATTACCCTAATTAAAAACTAGTAGCCACTTATAAGGAGAAAAGAGAGGTAAAAAAGGTACCTCCCTTCATTTTCTCTTCATTAATTCCACCGATGAATTTTATTGATGGTCCCCAAGAGGCCACCAGGTCTTAGTGAGAATGACCGTTTGAACCAAACATATTTATGTGCAAACAAATTCCTGTCAATGTTTTCTAAACAGACATCAATGTATTAAAGTACTTCAATTAAAGAAGGACTCCCACCAAATTTTCTATTGCATAAACCTGTGTAAATGAACAGTATATGTAGTGCTATATAAGTGCAGCAATATGCTCAATGATCTCCATCTTCCCCAGTTTGCAGCACCACTCCAGTCTAAAAAAGGTTCCAAAGACTTAAATAAGTGATGTCACGTCGCCGTTGGACTCGGTGGCTGGTGTTCCTGCCTCAGCCGCTGGGAGGTGCTGGATTCCTTCGGCTGATGGTGATGGTGGTAGGAGGGCCTTGTACTCATATGGACCTGCTCCTTCGACGTCTGCCTCTGTCGCTGGACTCCGCCGTGTTTCTCCTGTGGGTGATGTTGGTTGCAGAAGAGCGGGTCCTGCAGAGGTGTCTGATAAGCGCAGCCTTTGTTCTTTTGTCAGAAGTGGGTGGTTGGTGCCAGTCGTGCATCACTGTCTGGCCTGGTTCTAGGGGTGGTCTGGATGAGATCAACAGGCTGTGAGCTCCAGCTTATGGGAGGTAACCGCGCCCTTCAAATACCTTGGAGCCTGTCTTGCAGGCCGCCAGATACAGTCTTGGTTTCCCCAGCAATCTAGTGTGTGTTTGGTTTTGACTCTGACCTTTGCCTGGATTTTTGACCCTGCTTCAGCCTGATGATTTGGTACCTTAGCTGCCCTCCTGGTTTTGTGTCTGACCTTTGCCTGGATTTTTGACCCTGCTTCGGCCTGACGATTTTGTGCCTTAGCTGCCCTCCTGGTTTGACTCGGACTCCTGACTACATTTTCGGATCCTGGTTTTTATTCCCTTCCTGGCGACCTTCCTGCTCCAGTCCGCTGCTCATCTTAGGCAGCTACCTCCTGGGCTCCGCTGTAATTCCAGATCCCTGTATAGGGGTAAAGAGTCTCGGGGTTTATCTGGGTGCTGCCTTGCCAGCAGCTCGGCTTCACAGCGGGTGGTCTTCACAAGTGACTCCTGGCTCACACATAGAACCCATTGTGAGCTGGAAAATCAGAAAAGCCACCAACTAACTCAAAAAAGGACCACAGCAGTGCTGGAAACTGGGGAAGGTGCCAGTTAGTGAGTATAATATATACTCACACTATACTACATATGCGTTTACACAGGTGTAGGCAATATAAAAGTTTTGTCCGGGTGCTTCTATAATCACATGCTCGTGTGATGTATTTGTACAGTATATTATGAGAGGAAGTACTTACATCAAAATGCTGAACATGTACATTATGCACCCACGTGATCATTGCGGGGGCCTAGTTGTAACTGACAAGTGTTATTTTTTATTTCAACATTATTTGCACATTATTTGCAGACATGTGAAAAATGATCTGAGGCAAAAGAAGTTCAATTTAAATGTAGAAAATGTAAGTGGGACATCAGAACAGTGGATAGAAAACATGGATTTGGAAGAAGTGGATATGGCAAAAGAGCTTTCCAACAAAAAAACACAAGTCAATTTGGATGACAAGAATCAATACTTTGTGGGACAGCTGGAGAGAAATAGCACTTTGAACGCAAACCCCATCACCAATGATGCCAAAGTGAAGAAGAATATAGGGACAGACATAAATTCTGCACTTTCAAGCCAGTCAAGAGAAACATCTTTGAAGAGAAGTTTAAGTGGATCGAATCCAGTAAATGAGGACATAAAAATGCCAAAGAAAACAGCTTCTGGGAGATTTTATTTATTGGTAAGCATATGCCAAATTTTTACAGTTTTCTGTTGCAATACAATAAATTTGCTGATCTTGTGTTTGTCATTTGAAGTATTCGCCATGGCCATAAGTGGAAAGAAGTATTTTATATGGCATAACCTTATTTCTAGACTTCTTCACATTTTGTTTTAGCAGGATGAAAATTGTCCAGAAATCAGTTGCACTTCGGTACACAGCAATATACAAAACTGCCCACAGCAGGTTCAGTTTGAGACTCAAAAGACTAAGCTTCATCAAAACACCTCAGTTTCATGGAATGAAAGACTAAGTGAATCCCAATTAGGTATGTATTTTTTTTTCAGTGAATTGAAGATTATGTGAGTGGTATGCATGTGTCTATCTCAAACACAGGTAAAGGGAGAAATAAAGCATACAACACAACAGCCACACACACACACACACACACACACACACACACACACACACACACAAACTCTACTGGTTCCTGTACAGACTAGAATGCCCTTAGACACACAACTAAAAACACCAACTCAGACCTGCCTCCCTGAAGGGCGATAGAGCAATTTCTTGTACCTTCCAAAGAATCAGATGGGAAGCCACTATGCACAACTAACCAAGAGAGGGAGAGTGTGCAGAGTTAGATAGGGACTAAACCAAAGAAAAAAAACCCTACAAATACTTTATTTATTGTCAAATTAAAAACATTAGTGGGCCCTGGTTTCCTTTAATGCTAGGTTGCATGTGGATGATGAAGACATTGATGCTGTGAACTGGCCTACCTGTTTCCCATACCTGAATCCAATCAAGCACATTTGAGACATGTCTCGTTCTACCCACCAATGCTGCATTGTACCACATACTGTCCAGGAGTTGACTAATGCTTTTATTGAGGTCTGGGATGAGAAACCTGAGAGAATCATCCGCCGCCTCATCAGGAGCATGACCAGGCATTGTGGTGAAGTCATACAGGAATATGTAAGCCACACAACCTACTGAGCCTCATTTCCTTGTCTTGATGCATCTCCACAGAAGTTGGATCAGTCTGTAATATGATTTTACCCTTTAATTTTGAGTATCATTCCAAATCAAGACCTCCATGGGATATTAATTTTGATTTACATTGATCATATATCTGTTTTTATATGTTTTTTTGTTCTCAACATTATGTAATGATTAAGATTTGCAAGTTAATTATTTAATCAATTGAGATTTAGAATGTGATATTTTAGTGTTCCATTTATTTTTTTGAGCAGTGTATACACTGGCGATCAAAATTAGAGAACAACAATGTATGATCACCTGATTTTTTTCTGATAGAATGTAATCTACATTGATCAACATTGAAGATTTTGTGTAAGGGGTACACCATGCCACTAGAACAATGTTTTCCAAAATAACCAAAGTTATTAACTTAAAACCTTTATTATACACAAAACATGCTGATCATAATTAGAGAACAGCAAAGAGTGTAGCACAGAGAAAGATTAAAACTACATTTTGTGAAGGTTATAACAGTCACCAATCAGTAGGAAGTTTACAGGCCTTCACTTTGAATGACTTCAGCACATATGCGGCCACGGGTCATCACTAGTATCTCAGACTCTTCTGGTGTGATTTTAGTCCACTCTTCTTCCAGTCTCTTCCACAGTTCTGTGACTGATGTGGGTTTCTTGGCCCTAACTTTGTCACCAAGGATTTTCCAGAGGTTTTCTATTGGGTGTAGATCTGAATTCTGGGCTGGCCATGTCATTGTTTCAAAGTTTTCTGCTTCAAGGAACTGCTTTCTCCATAGTGCTGTGTGCCAGGAGGCAATATCCTGCAAGAAAATTGCTGGCTGATTAAGTGCTGAATGCAAGTAAGGAACCACATGTTGTTGAAGAAGGTTCTGATACACCCTTGCATTCACTCTGCCATGTAGCTGTATGAGAGGTCCAACCCCTCCAACTGAAAACATTCCCCAGACCATGACACTTCCTCCATCACCTTTCACAGACTTTTTTACACACTCTGGGTTCAGTCTTTCCCCAGTTTGTTGATGAACATAATGTTTCCCATAAGACCCAAATAAATTAAACTTGCTACTGTCACTAAAATTAACTGTGGACCAATTCTCCTCTGTCCACACAACATGCTCCTCATTAAAGGTGAGTCTAGCCTTGATTCTTTCTGTTAATGAAATGTTTGGTCACTGCAGAGTGGGCTTTCAGCCCAAATGCTCTTAAACATTGTGACACTGTATGATGAGACAGATCCTTAGACTGTTCAGTGCTGAATGAGTGAGCTATTCCAGCTGTAGTGTTGAAATGATTACCAATGGAGATTCTCCGCATTATCCTGTCTTCACATTTATGGTGTATCAAATTTTATAGTCTACTCAACTGAAGTATATTTTTTACTAATATTGACTAGTTTTTAGTAAACTTCTATTCACCTACTAGTGGGTATTTTGCCTCCTGTATACTTTTAAATACTTAGACGTACATATGAGACATTTTTGCTCTTTATATTATTGTATATGCCTTTACCCTTTTTGTGCCCTTATTTGATTTTAATATTTTCTGAATTACCTTAGTCTAGTAAAGAATTTATACATATATTTTTAATTTGGGTCTTGATTTTTTTATAGGCATTATTAGTGATATTTGTTTTATTTCTGAGTGCCATTTGTTACTTGGTGATGCCTTAATAAGTGTTGCTTTTAGATAAATTTCCCTCATTTGATGGTAGGGTGGATGTGATGAGCTCATCGCTAGAGAAGCATGTGACCAGCAGAAGGACCTTCATGAGAATAAGACATTTCATGTATCTTCAGGCAAACATTTCAGCACTTACATTAGTCATTTCACACATTATCAAGAAAAACAATGCCTTCAGTACCCATATGAGTAGTGTCATGTTAGGCAAACTCACTTGTATTTTGAAAGCAATGAGCACAACAGACTCAAAATGAGTTATTCATCAGCTAAAGCAAGTGCTATAAAACCTGTACCTTCTCTTGTGCCTGTTCGTAATGTTAGAAATAAATGTTGATTCCTTAGTGGATAGAATAAGGGTAGGGCAAGACACAATGTTCATGTTGTGGCCATGACATAGAGAGGATGAGGCCATAAACTACAGTGTCCACGCAGTGCCGGGACAAGGCATTTTGGTGCCCTAGGCAGGTAAGGCAAACGGCGCCCCCCCTCCCCCCGAAATATGTCTGGGAATAAAAATGTCAGCATACTTTGAAAGTAAATTTAATTTAACGGGGACCTATAAAAGGTTCGTCCAACCACACTACAGAGACATACTGATAGGTTGTTTACATTGTGAGCCCCAATGGGGACAGTGTTCATGATGTATGTAAAGTGCTGTGCAGTTCATAGTGTAATATAAATGCAAAAAGTATTATTCTTAATATTATGTCACAATACCAGGATCTGAGGATCTTCTATTTCGAGGTCAGGGACTCTCTGATGCCATGTTGCTGCTTGTCTCGCTGTTGTCCTCTTTTGAAACTGCAGTGCGGTGGACAAGAGAGCATTAACTGGTTAATAACAAGAAGTATGGAGTGTGTACTGAGCCATAAACCCTCCCCTTACCATGAAGTATGGAGTGTGTACTGAGCCATAAACTTCCTCATACCATGTCCAGCAGACATTGTAGGATTACTACCCATATATACTCGTGTATAACCCGACCTGTGTATAAGCCGACCCCCCTACTTTTGCCCCCAAAACCTGGGAAAACCTATTGACTCGTGTATAAGCCGAGGGTGGACCCCAGCACAGGTATACAGCCCCCAGCAAAGTGGTATACAGCAGCCTCTCCAGTGGTATATACAGACCCCAGTGGTAATACAGCAGCCCCAGTGGTAATACAGCAGCACCAGTGGTAATACAGCAGCCCCAGTGGTAATACAGCAGCCCCAGGGGTAATACAGCAGCCCTAGGGGTTATAAAGCAGCCCCAGGAGTAATACAGCAGCCCCAGGGGTTATACAGCAGCCCCAGGGGTTATACAGCAGCCCCAGGGGTAATACAGCAGCCCCAGGGGTAATACAGCAGCCCCAGGGGTTATACAGCAGCCCCAGTGGTATATACAGGCCCCAGCAGTATATACAGCAGGCCCAGTGGTGGTGTATACAGGGCCCAGTGGTGTATACAAGACCCAGTGGTGTATACAGGGCCCAGTGGTGTATACAGGGCCCAGTGGTGTATACAGGGCCCAGTATGCGGGGGCCGGGGGGGGAAGCGAGCCTTTGCACACTCACCGCGGCCACCGTCACCGTGCATCTGCTGTAAGGCTGCTTTCACACTGCGTTTTTCTGTGATCCGTGGCTGTCCGTTGTAAAACGGACAGCCACGGATCTGATTTTGGCCCCATGTTATCCTATGGGCACGGTTCACATCGGATTTGGCCTTATTGGCATCCGATTTTTGTCGGATCCGATTCTGTCCGATTTTTTGCTGTGCCCAAAATCGCAGCCTGCTTCGATTTTTGGCACAGCGGGTCAAATCGGACCGAATTGGATCCGACCTGATCCGTGCCAAATAAGGCTGCTTTCACACAGCGTTTTTGTGCTGTCCAAGGGGATCAGACTTTTTGCAGCACCCCTCAGACAGCAACTGATCCAAACTGATGACTGCAATCGGATGCCAAATAGGCATCCGATCCCGATGTTTTGCAGCATCAGTTTGGATCCTCTCCCTGCTCCTCCTGTCACCTTGTCCCCCTCCTGTCACCCTTCTCCCCTCTGTCTGCCCTCTGTCTCCCCTCTTTGTCCCCTCTGTCCCCCCACTTTGCAGCTCCTCTTTGCCCCCCTCTTTGCAGCCCCTCTTTGCAGCCCCTCTTTGCAGCCTCTCTTTGCAGCCCCTCTTTGGACCCCCTCTTTGGACCCCCTCTTTGCTCCCCTCTTTGCAGACCCTCTTTGCCCCCCTCTTTGCTCCCCTCTTTGCAGACCCTCTTTGCCCCCCTCTTTGCAGACCCTCTTTGCCCCCCTCTTTGCAGACCCTCTTTGGACCCCCTCTTTGCTCCCCTCTTTGCAGACCCTCTTTGCCCCCCTCTGCAGACCCTCTTTGCCCCCCTCTTTCCAGCCCCTCTTTGCTCCCCTCTTTGCAGACCCTCTTTGCCCCCCTCTTTGGACCCCCTCTTTGGACCCCCTCTTTGCTCCCCTCTTTGCAGACCCTCTCTGCCCCCCTCTTTGCAGCCCCTCTTTGCAGCCCCTCTTTGCTCCCCTCTTTGCAGACCCTCTTTGCCCCCCTCTTTGCAGACCCTCTTTGCCCCCCTCTTTGCAGCCCCTCTTTGGACCCTCTCTTTGCTCCCCTCTTTGCAGACCCTCTTTGCCCCCCTCTTTGTTCCCCTCTCTGCAGACCCTCTTTGCCCCCCTCTTTGCTCCCCTCTTTGCAGACCCTCTTTGCAGCCCCTCTTTGCTCCCCTCTTTGCCCCCCTCTTTGCTCCCCTCTCTGCAGACCCTCCTTGCCCCCCTTTGCAGTCCCTCTTTGCCCCCCTCTTTGCAGACCCTCTTTGCTCCCCTCTCTGCAGACCCTTTGCCCCCCTCTTTGCAGCCCCTCTTTGCCCCCCTTTGCAGCCCCTCTTTGCACCCCCTCTTTGCCCCCCTCTTTGCAGACCCTCTTTGCCCCCCTCTCTGCAGACCCTCTTTGCTCCCCTCTCTGCAGACCCTCTTTGCCCCCCTCTTTGCCCCCCCCCTCTTTGCCCCCCTCTTTGCTCCCCTCTTTGCAGACCCTCTTTGCCCCCCTCTTTGCAGACCCTCTTTGCTCCCCTCTCTGCAGACCCTCTTTGCCCCCCTTTGCAGCCCCTCTTTGCACCCCCTCTTTGCTCCTCTCTTTGCAGCTCCTCTTTGGACCCCCTCTTTGGACCCCCTCTTTGCTCCCCTCTTTGCAGACCCTCTTTGCCCCCCTCTTTGCAGACCCTCTTTGCCCCCCTCTTTGCAGACCCTCTTTGCTCCCCTCTCTGCAGACCCTCTTTGCCCCCCTCTTTGCAGACCCTCTTTGCCCCCCTCTTTGCTCCCCTCTTTGCAGACCCTCTTTGCTCCCCCTCTTTGCAGACCCTCTTTGCCGACACTCTTTGCTCCCCTCTCTGCAGACCCTCTTTGCCCCCCTCTTTGCAGCCCCTCTTTGCCCCCCTCTTTGCCCCCCTTTGCAGACCCTCTTTGCCCCCCTCTTTGCAGACCCTCTTTGCTCCCCTCTTTGCAGACCCTCTTTGCCCCCCTCTTTGCCCCCCATTGCAGCCCCTCTTTGCCCCCCTCTTTGCCCCCTCTTTGCTCCCCTCTTTGCAGCCCCTCTTTGCCCCCCTCTTTGTCCTCCTTCTGCAGAGCTTAAAAAATAAAAAAAATCATCATTCTCACCTCTCCACGACACCCGCGCTGCTTCCAGCTTCTCTTCTTCTGATGCACAGGACCTAGCGTGATGTCACAGTCACATGACCGGTTACCGCGGTAACCGGTCATGTGACTGCACTGTGACGTCAGGCCAGGTCCTGGAAGCACAGAGCCGAGCGCAGGAGGCATCGCTGGATCGTGGAGAGGTGAGAATAAAGATTTTTTTATTTTTAACCCTTTCATTTCACAGGATATCACTTCTGCAATGTATGAATATACATTGCAGAAGTGATATTATGGCACAGAGCGATTTTAGTGTACTGAGCATGCTCAGTACACTAAGATCGGGTCCGAGGAACTCAGCTGTTTCCTCGGATCCGCGCTCCATAGGCCCCATGTTGGAGGAGAGGAGGGGCGGGCACCGGGCAGAGCTGCAGGACAGGAAGTCCCCTCCTCTCTCCTCTCTGGCCGGCGCGGCCACCGGTGGTCAGCACGGGGCCCTCTAATGGGCGGGCAATGCGCCCTCCACAAGATGGCGCCCTAGGCGATCGCCTAGGGTCGCCTACCTATCGTCCCGGCCCTGTGTCCACGTACCACTGGGGGATTCAAATTCACTATTGAACAATTCTTTGTCTTTGCAGGTGAAACAGCTGTTTTCCCTGCAAAGTCTAATAGGCCAGAGACATTTGGTTACTGTGACTCTGGACTAGATTATGACCGTGACGTTAACACCATGATTGGCTTCACCATTACTGTACTTTGATTCCTTCCTATAACACAAGAGTTGCTACTTGTACATTACTTTCAGACCATTCATTTCCTTTCATTACTCACAGACGAAGTGCCCTTATATATATGAATGTGATGACTGAATTAGGCCCCTTTCACATCAGCGTTTTTTTCGCGGCCGCACCTGCCGCAAGTGCCAAAACCGCACTTGCCGCACCTGCCGCAAGCCCGTCTATACATTGTATGGGGCTTGCCGTGACTGTGCCGCAAGTGCAGCCGGTATGCGGTAATCGCGGCAGATGCAGTTTTTTCACCGCATCTGCCGCAATTTAAAAAAAACGCTGATGTGAAAGGGGCTTTAATGAGAGTTGCAAAAAGAAACAAGAAGAGGAAAAGATAGAGGTATTTGTATTATCCATTCATCTTTTCCTCTCCTTATTGTTTTAAGAAAAAATGACAAGAATCCTTTAGGGTCATTCCATGTCAAGTGATCCAAAAATGAATATTTTTTTTTCCCTGACGTCCTCAGATTTTTTTAATTTTTTTTCTATATGAAGAACAACTTTAGTTAATTACAAAAAAAAAAGTTTAGAATTTTTTTCTTTATCAGTTAATTTTTTACAGATTTTTAAAGTTTTAAAAAAGTGCGAATTTTAGCCTGGTATGGCTTTACATTTTCTATCATATCTCGGGCTAGAAATAAGATAGAGACACAAAATAAACACCAATCTACTCAGAACTGTGCAGGCTTTCACCAGATATGTCACAAGAGGATCTTTGTTAATATTTTACCCATGTGATCGCAAGCGCAAAACTTTAAAATGCATTTCCGAAAAATTGGCGCGCTTTAAATATTTCAAAAACTGCCCATGTGTCTGCTATACTCTTAGCCACATCTGTACCAAATTTCAAGTTGGGATCGCGATGGGATCATATTTTAAAATATTATAATATTAATAGCGTCAATGGGTCATTTTATATCAAGTGATCTAAATATGAATATTTTTTTTTACCTGACGTTCTTTAGATTTTTTGTATTCTTTTTCTTTATGAAGTACAAGTTTAGTTAATTACAAATTAAAAGTTTAGAATTTTTTTCTTCATCAGTAAATTTTTTACAGATTTTTAAAGTTTAAAAAAAGGGTGAATTTTGGCCTGGCATGACTTTACATTTTTTTATCTCAGGCTAGAACTTGAAATTTGGTACAGATGTGGCTAAGAGCAAAGCAGACACATGGGCAGTTTTTGAAATATTTAAAGCGCGCTGATTTTTCGGAAATGCGTTTTAAAGTTTTGCGCTTGCGATCACATGGGTAAAATATTAACAAAGATCCTCTTGTGACATATCTGGTGAAAGCCTGTATAGTTCTGAGTAGAATGGTGTTTATTTTGTCTCTCTATCTTATTCCTAGCCTTAGTTATGAGGAGAAACGTAAAGGCAGGCAACAGCGAAATTCGCACTTTTTCCGAACTTTGAAAATCATTTTAAAAAAAATAAATTTTTAAAAAAAAATTTCTCTTCACATTTTGCATTGTCTGACATGCTATTATCAAATAACAAAATCTCAAAAGAATTAAAAATATAGAGGTAATAATCATTGGTTCACTTGACATGGAATGACCCTTTAACTGCATTTAGTGCACAACTACAGTACCCACATAACTGCTGCAGCCTCTCACTGGCCTCAGTGTACACTAGGTCAGGTTAATGGGTCTTTTATTATGGCATGATATTGGAAAATGCCTTTAATGATTGAGCAAACTATTCTCCTTTAACAGATGGGCCTCTTTTGAAGCAGGATACTAGAGAAGTCCACATGGATGTTCAGGATCTTGGCTATGAAACTTGTGGAAAGAGTGAAAATGAAATAGATCGAGAAGAAACAACAAGTCCAGGTGAGTTCACTGTAGATCAATGAATTTAAAGTCTAATCTAAAATAAAAGCTCCAGCGACATATTGTAATATGAAGGAGAATGTAACACAATGACATTTGATGTATTATGTATCGTATTTTCATGGATATTTTTCTTGACAGCCCATCAGAGCTTTGTAAAATTAGAAAATCCAACAAGACCATTATTCAGACTACCAAAGTTTAACCCTATGTAAAGCAATGTCGAGAAAATTTTAGCAAATAAAAAAAATAGACACCAAAACAAATAAATGTGCGCCATCAGCCCACACATTGTCACTTAAAATATAACTAAACTCTCCAAACTTGTAAAAAAATGTGCTGTTAATCAATTATTATTATTAAACACTAGAGATGAGAAATCCTTTGGAAGTTCGAATTTCTTTCAGTTCGCCAATCGAACAATATTCATTGGAATTTCAGCGTGTCGGCACATCGCATACCTAATGGTTAACCAGTTGTCCAAAAGACCTCTGGAGCGATGCTAGTTGATGAGTCGTGGGATGAGAACGGCGGAAGTGAGCACACAGCAACCGTGCCTTCTGCAGCAGCTCTTCCAGGCCAGGATAGTGGTGTAGGAATTGCTGGACAGCTAGGTTGAGGATGTGAGCCTTGCAAAGTACGTGTGTAAGTTTACCCTGGTGTAGGGCTGCCACCAGGCTTGCACCATTATCGTACACGGCCTTCCCTAGCTCCAGGTTTAGCAGAGACATCCATTGCTGAAACTTATGCAAAGGATAATTGTGTTGATGATGTGCACCTCCGTATGATGAAAAAAACACTGGAGTAAATCAGACTATGGTGGCTTTATTCATTCTATGCGTTTCAGAGTGTTATCCTCGCTCCTCCCTCAGGACACGAACCTGTCCTGTCACATCATCTACACAATTATTCTTTGGATTCATTTGGCTACCACAATGCACGTGGATTGTGGATTCTGCAGCAGCCGTCTCATGCGTTTTATACTGGTTGTGTGTCACACAACCACGCCAGGTGAGCAGTGACATAAGTCACATCACAACAGTGTATCATAAAAGATAAAATCCTATATGTGCTTTTGCATCCCTTTTTAGTTTTTATTGCTGAAACTTGGCCTGGATAGCTGTCCACAACTCTTCAGTTGTGTGACTCACATCCTCAAGAAGTAAAAAATGTTTGTACCATGTTAGCCAGTAGATAGTAGATAATAGATAGTAGATAAACAAAGGACATAAAACTATCTGCTTCTTATCTCAGGACACTGATTTTCACTACACCAGATGCTCTCCCCCTCCAAACTCTGCCAAATCCTGTGTTACACTTCACCAAACTTAGTTTATTTACTGCACTAGATGGCGGCCGGATTCTAAAGAATCGGGAGTCTAGAATCCATATATAGTTTATTTACTAATAGATACGGGATTGCGGTGAAATGAATTGTGTGTATACAGGCGAGTCTGTGGGTAGCACAGTATACGGTGGCTCAGTGGTTGGCACTGCGCGGTGGCTCAGTGGTTGGCACTGCTCGGTGGCTCAGTGGTTGGCACTGCGCGGTGGCTCAGGGGTTGGCACTGCGCGGTGGCTCAGTGGTTGGCACTGCGCGGTGGCTCAGTGGTTGGCACTGCGTGGTGGCTCAGTGGTTGGCACTGCGCAGTGGCTCAGGGGTTGGCACTGCGTGGTGGCTCAGTGGTTGGCACTGCGCAGTGGCTCAGTGGTTGGCACTGCGTGGTGGCTCAGTAGTTAGCAGTGAGTGCGGTGGCTCAGTGGTCAGCAGTGAGTGCGGTGGCTCAGTGGTTAGCAGTGAGTGCGGTGGCTCAGTGGTTAGCAGTGAGTGCGGTGGCTCAGTGGTTAGCAATGAGTGCGGTGGCTCAGTGGTTAGCAGTGAGTGCGGTGGCTCAGTGGTTAGCACTGCGCGGTGGCTCGGTGGTTAGCACTGCGCGGTGGCTTAGTGGTTAGCACTGCGTGCGGTGGCTCGGTGGTTAGCACTGCGTGTGGTGGCTCGGTGGTTAGCACCGCGTGCGGTGGCTCGGCGGTTAGAACTGCGTGCGGTGGCTCGGTGGTTAGCACCGCGTGCGGTGGCTCAGTGGTTAGCACTGCGTGCGGTGGCTCAGTGGTTAGCACTGCGTGCGGTGGCTCAGTGGTTAGCACTGCGTGCGGTGGCTCAGTGGTTAGTACTGCGTGCGGTGGCTCAGTGGTTAGCACTGCGTGCGGTAGCTCAGTGGTTGGCACTGCGCGGTGGCTCAGTGGTTGGCACTGCGCGGTGGCTCAGTGGTTGGCACTGCGCGGTGGCTCAATGGTTGGCACTGCGCGGTGGCTCAGTGGTTAGCAGTGAGTGCGGTGGCTCAATGGTTAGCAGTGAGTGCGGTAGCACAGTGGTTAGCAGTGAGTGTGGTGGCTCAGTGGTTAGCAGTGAGTGCGGTGGCTCAGTGGTTAGCAGTGAGTGGGGTGGCTCAGTGGTTAGCAGTGAGTGCGGTGGCTCAGTGGTTAGCAGTGAGTGTGGTGGCTCAGTGGTTAGCAGTAAGTGCGGTTGCTCAGTGGTTAGCAGTGAGTGCGGTGGCTCAGTGGTTAGCAGTGAGTGCGGTGGCTCAGTGGTTAGCAGTGAGTGCGGTGGCTCAGGGGTTAGCAGTGAGTGCGGTGGCTCAGTGGTTAGCAGTGAGTGCGGTGGCTCAGTGGTTAGCAGTGAGTGCGGTGGCTCAGTGGTTAGCAGTGAGTGCGGTGGCTCAGTGGTTAGCAGTGAGTGCGGTGGCTCAGTGGTTAGCAGTGAGTTCGGTGGCTCAGTGGTTAGCAGTGAGTGCGGTGGCTCAGTGGTTAGCAGTGAGTGCGGTGGCTCCGTGGTTAGCAGTGAGTGCGGTGCCTCAGTGGTTAGCAGTGAGTGCGGTGCCTCAGTGGTTAGCAGTGAGTGCGGTGCCTCAGTGGTTAGCAGTGAGTGCAGTGAGATTGGTCAGTGCAGCGCCGTGGGCAGAGTGGTCAGCGCAGCGCCGTGGGCAGAGGGGTCAGTGCAGCGCAGTGGGCAGAGTGGTCAGCGCAGCGCCGTGGGCAGAGTGGTCAGCACAGCGCCGTGGGCAGAGTGGTCAGCGCAGCGCCGTGGGCAGAGTGGGCAGCACAAACATACACATACACACACACATACACACACTCCGCTATGTTTACCACCGGCCCTGCGTGTTCCCCGCCACATGGATCCTGAGTCGACATGTCGCCGCCCCCGGACGACTGGATCCAATATGTCGTCCGGGTAGTTTGGCGAGACATATTGGACGCTATATTGGATCTAGTAGTTCGGGGGTGGCGAAATGTCGACTGAGGATCCAGGCAGCGGACGTGTGTGTGTGTGTGTACAAAGTTGAGGGAAGTGCGGACAAAGTGACGGAAGTGCCTACATACACACATATATACACATACTGTACATTACATATGGAGGGGTGAGGAGCGGAGGCTGGAGGGCAGAGGACAGGGAGAGGAGAGCGGAGGCTGGAGGGCAGAGGACAGGGAGAGGAGAGCGGAGGCTGGAGGGCAGAGGACAGGGAGAGGAGAGCGGAGGCTGGAGGGCAGAGGAAAGGGAGAGGAGAGCGGAGGCTGGAGGGCAGAGGACAGGGAGAGGAGAGCGGAGGCTGGAGGGCAGAGGACAGGGAGAGGAAAGCGGAGGCTGGAGGGCAGAGGACAGGGAGAGGGGAGGCTGGAGGGCAGAGGACAGGGATAGGAGAGCGGAGGCTGGAGGGCAGAGGACAGGGAGAGGAGAGTGGAGGCTGGAGGGCAGAGGACAGGGAGAGGAGAGCGGAGGCTGGAGGGCAGAGGCTGGAGGGCAGAGGACAGGGAGAGGAGAGCGGAGGCTGGAGGGCAGAGGACAGGGAGAGGAGAGCGGAGGCTGGAGGGCAGAGGACAGGGAGAGGAGAGCGGAGGCTGGAGGGCAGAGGAAAGGGAGAGGAGAGCGGAGGCTGGAGGGCAGAGGACAGGGAGAGGAGAGCGGAGGCTGGAGGGCAGAGGACAGGGAGAGGAAAGCGGAGGCTGGAGGGCAGAGGACAGGGAGAGGGGAGGCTGGAGGGCAGAGGACAGGGATAGGAGAGCGGAGGCTGGAGGGCAGAGGACAGGGAGAGGAGAGTGGAGGCTGGAGGGCAGAGGACAGGGAGAGGAGAGCGGAGGCTGGAGGGCAGAGGCTGGAGGGCAGGGACAGGGAGAGGAGAGCAGAGGCTGGAGGGCAGAGGACAGGGAGAGGAGAGCGGAGGCTGGAGGGCAGAGGCTGGAGGGCAGAGGACAGGGAGAGGAGAGCGGAGGCTGGAGGGCAGAGGACAGGGAGAGGAGAGCGGAGGCTGGAGGGCAGAGGACAGGGAGAGGAGAGCGGAGGCTGGAGGGCAGAGGACAGGGAGAGGAAAGCGGAGGCTGGAGGGCAGAGGACAGGGAGAGGAGAGCGGAGGCTGGAGGGCAGAGGACAGGGAGAGGAGAGCGGAAGCTGAAGGGCAGAGGACAGGGAGAGGAGAGCGGAGGCTGGAGGGGTTAGAGCACAGGGGAGGCTGGAGGCAGGAGGGGTTAGGGCACAGGGGAGGCAAGAGGGGTTAGGGCACAGGGGAGGCTGGAGGGGTTAGGGCATAGGGGAGGCTGGAGGGGTTAGGGCACAGGGGAGGCAGGAGGGGTTAGGGCACAGGCGAGGCTGGAGGGGTTAGGGCACAGGGGAGGCTGGAGGGGTTAGGGTACAGGGGAGGCTGGAGGAGTTAGGGCACAGGGTAGGCTGGAAGGGTTAGAGCATAGGGGAGGCTGGAGGGGGCAGAGGACAGGGGAGGCTGGAGGGGGCAGAGGACAGGGGAGGCTGGAGGGGGCAGAGGACAGGGGAGGCTGGAGGGGGCAGAGGACAGGGGAGGCTGGAGGGCAGAGGACAGGGGAGGCTGGAGGGGGCAGAGGACAGGGGAGGCTGGAGGGGGCAGAGGACAGGGGAGGCTGGAGGGGGCAGAGGACAGGGGAGGCTGGAGGGGGCAGAGGACAGGGGAGGCTGGAGGGGTTAGGGCACAGGGGAGGCTGGAAGCTGGAGGGGTTAGGGCACAGGGGAGGCTGGAGGGGTTAGGGCACAGGGGAGGCTGGAGGGGTTAGGGCACAGGGGAGGCTGGAGGCTGGAGGGGTTAGGGCACAGGGGAGGCTGGAGGGGTTAGGGCACAGGGGAGGCTGGAGGGGTTAGGGCACAGGGGAGGCTGGAGGCTGGAGGGGTTAGGGCACAGGGGAGGCTGGAGGGGTTAGGGCACAGGGGAGGCTGGAGGGGTTAGGGCACAGGAGAGGCTGGAGGGGTTAGGGCACAAGGGAGGCTGGAGGCTGGAGGGGTTAGGGCACAGGGGAGGCTGGAGGGGTTAGGGCACAGGGGAGGTTGGAGGGGTTAGGGCACAGGGGAGGCTGGAGGGGTTAGGGCACAGGAGAGGCTGGAGGGGTTAGGGCACAAGGGAGGCTGGAGGCTGGAGGGGTCAGGGCACAGGGGAGGCTGGAGGGGTCAGGGCACAGGGGAGGCTGGAGGGGTCAGGGCACAGGGGAGGCTGGTGGCTGGAGCAGGCAGGGCACAGGGGAGACTGGAGCGGGCAGGGCACAGGGGAGAGGCGGCTGTAGCGGGCAGGGCACAGGTGAGAGGCGGCTGTAGCGGGCAGGGCACAGGGGAGAGGCGGCTGTAGCGGGCAGGCGGCAGAGGCGGCTGTAGCGGGCAGGCGGCAGAGGCGGCTGGAGCGGAAGAGAAGAGGCGGCTGGGACAGACGCCGCCCGGCTACAGTGGACAGGTGACGTCACCAGCATGGGTCCGGAGGCCATCACGGAAGTACCCTTCGGGTTTTCTGGAAGTGGCCTTCAGCCTTTATATTATAGATCATTCAACCCTGTACATGTGTATATATGTGAATGTTCAAAAGGTGTGTCATTATTAAGCCTGATGAAGAGTCCATAGTGTCTTGAAAGCTTGCTTGTTCTTACCATCTTTTCAGTTAGCCATTAAATGGTATCAACCACTGAGGACTCTCAGATCCTAATATATATTTTTCACATCTCCAGGGCATTTTAATTTAAACACTGCCTGATAGCCGAGAGCCCTGGCAACACAATATGGAGGTGTGGTGGATTCTGTCTAACATTTTGCAACATTAAGGGAGAGATTGAGGGCACAGCTAGAAACTCTAGAGTATGTGGATGAGGCAGGAGCAGTGGATGAAGAGGTAAAGGTTTGTCCCAAAAGTCTTGGGGATTTGAAGACTTGAGGAGTAGCCCCCAACCAAACATATACAAGTACTAGTTTGCAGCACCCAGACGGAAAAAGTGGGATTAATTCTCACCCCTTCTGTGGCACACGTCACTCCCAATGAGTCATCTTGGAATATAATATATACATCCAACCAACCAAAGACAGCACTCCACAAAGCCAATGCTTCTATATAAATTTCTTAATTCCACCATCTCCAGTGCAACTTTTCGATCTCTATAGTTGGGATATTTCTCAAGCATATACAATATCCAAATAAACTCTCTTTTACACGTTTGTATTATAAAGGAGTGGTTATTTGGATATTGTATGTGCTTGAGAAAGATTTCAACTATAGAGATCGAAATGTTGCATTGGAGATCTTGGAATAAAGAAATATATATAGAAGCACTGGCTTTGTGGAGTTCTGTCATTGGTTGGACATTTGAGGAGTACCCCCTTCCCCGCCTGACCCCGCAGCCACCAGGGTCACCCAGCGGCCAGTGAGGAATATGAAACGTCCCTGGCCATGTTTGCTCATCCAGGTGTCAGTGGTGATATCCACTTTGTCACAAAGAGAGTTTCTCAAGGAACAGGAATAGTTGTCTGCAACATGCTCTTGTCGTGCAGGCACAGCTTGCTTTGAGAAGTAGTGATGACTGGGCAACTAATACTGGGGAGCTGTGATGGCCCAAGCTTTTGGAAACCGTCTGTTACCACCAGGTGCAAAGGCAGCATTTCCATTGCCAAAAAATGGCATATGGTGAAGTTCAAGATCTTTGCTTTGGAATGTGTAGGAGGAAATAATCTTTTCTGTGACCACAACTGCGGGACCCAGGGCTGGCTGCTCTGCTGAGAGGTGGTTGGGTAGGGTGTACCCGACAAACTTCTGCACTGTGAAGGAGGTGCAGGCCCAATTGTGTGCTCTGTGTCTGGGATTGGTCAAAACCACCAGGCATGTCCACTTCCGTAACAGCTAAAGGTCTTTTAGTTTCCCCGACTGTAGTGGGTAAACAAGTGGAGGTCATGTGGACGGACACCTGACAGAAAATACTTGCCATGCTGATGAAGGCGGAAGAAGCAGCAGATGCATTTCATGCGATGGATGGTGTTCTCCCCTCAGTCACAGTTTGACATCAGTAATTTGTCCATACTAATGCATGGTGCTGGCCTTTGTAGCAGTTCATGCATGTAGTTGTCAAATTGAGGAGGTTTTTGCCTCTACTCAATTTTTGGGTACAAAGTTTGCAAATAACGTAAGTTGGGTCATCTTTTACAATGTCAAATAAGGCTCAGGCTAGCAACCCTTACCACCTCGGACAACAGCAGACCCACGACCGCTGCTGTCCAGAGACAGAGTTATGGCTGAGGATGCAGCTCTTGTTGTGCTTGCAGCTGTCAGTCTCTTGTGGAAACCCACAACCCAACCTCCTCGTCTTCCTCTGCTGAGCTACTTAGTTTTGTTACTCTGAGTTCATTTCAAATCAGATTTAGAACTTCATCATCATCATTATCCTCTCTGTTGTCCCACTCCTTACCATGAGAGTCATCCTCCACTTCTTGCCCTGAACGCACAGTACAGTGTGGGCGTTTCTCAGGTATCTGTGTCTCATCATCATCACCTCCACTCCCGGGAATTAACATCTGGTGACAAGGGTCAGGATACTGCTGGGACAGTACTTCCTCCGTCCCCGGATCCAACGCCAAAAGATTTTGGCCATTGGTGCAGATGCTTTCCTTCTCTGGAGTACGTTTGGAGCAGATGCCCATGGAATAGAATGTGTGAACATCTCTGCAGAAGCACCCATCTGTGTTTCCCCACAATCAGTTGTGCAGTTGGAGACTTGTTGTGACACGGGGTGACACATGGGTAAATGTGGTGCCACCTCTGAGGACTATACTGTTTGTGATGTGATGTTGTGAGGTGTAGGAACAGGAGGACAGGCCACTTGATGCAGTGCTTTCTATGAACTATAGTAAAAGCTGGGCCTCATCCTCAACTTGCATTGCTCTGCTGCTGGCAAACAAAAAAACTGGAGTAGGCTCTCCAGTAACAGAAGTTGTCACTTTGCTTGAGATACAATGACGAGTCAATGTTTAGTTACTACAGCTTTCAGTAACATTAGCAGTGGCACTTACCCCACGTACACGTCCAACACCAAGCCTAATCCACATTCCAACAACCTTTTTCTCCCTTCCCCTTTCCCACGACCTTGGGATTTCCCACTCATCTTTTCCAGTGTGCACACAGATTTGGAAAGCACTTTTAGAGGCCAAACAGAGCCTTTTTTAGGGGAAACTGAAGGTTTTGAGAATCACAGGTTAGAGGCCAAATACGGCCTTTTGAGGGGAACTAAAGTATTTGAGATTCACAGGTTAGAGGCCAAACAGAACCATTTTAGGAAAAGCTGAAGGATTTGAGTTTCACAGGTTAGAAGCCAGAGAGAGCCTTGTTAGGGAAAACTGAAGGTTTTGAGAATCACAGGTTAGAAGCCAAACAGAGCTTTTTTTAGGGGAAACTGAATGATTTGAGATTCATAGGTTACAGGCTATACAGAATTATATCCATACAATCTGTACTTTGACCACAGACAAAATAGAAATTGCCTTGGTCATACAAACTCCAATAATTCAATTCTACCAAAAAAGGGGGCAGAGAGAAGAAGTGCGTTTCTAAAATTTTCGTTTATCTGATACAATAAAACCTCACAGTGCCAGTTTTTACATGAAGATGGCACACATAGGGCAAGTTATAAAAGCAACAGCATATTGCACAATTTACAAATATACAAAATTCCAGACAATGAATTACCAAGTTCTGGGGACTGAAGCGGGGGACTCCACTGCTGGGTAACTTGTACTGCATCAGCTATGCACTATAACATAGTGGATTACATTGATTTTCCAGTTAACCCTCTATTCTCTAGACAAGAGGCCTTTTATAGTCGCCAATGCACTTTATAGGAGACACAGGACTGGCATGGATTAGTATATGTATATATGCACATGATGTTTTATGCCCTGCTGTATATTCTCTGTATATCGCTTGTGACAGGCGTATAATCATTGTCTGGAATTTTGTATATTTGTAAATTGTGCAATATGCTGTTGCTTTTATAACTTGCCCTATGTGTGCCATCTTCATGTAAAAACTGGCACTGTGAGGTTTTATTGTATCAGATAAACGAAAATGTTTGAAATGCACTTCTTCTCTCTGCCCCCTTTTTTGGTACAGGCTATACAGAGTATTTTTATGGGAAACTAAAGGATTTGCGAATCACAGGGTTAGAGGCAAAAAAATGCCTTTTTTAAGGGAAACTGAAAGATTTGCCAATCCCTTTCTGTATTCCAAAAATGTGGCTTTGGGAATGCACACAGGTTTAGGAACCACACATGTTCTCAGTACAAAATGCCTATGTCTGGATAGACACTCTTGCCTTCCTATTCTAACTAAAAAGTGACTTAGTATCTAGCTATCTAATTGTATAACACAGACGGAGCAGCACAGAGTGGCAGAATCACTGTCCCTAGCATTAACCCTATCAAAATGGCGACGATGGAAAATGGACGCTTCTTATATCCGTAGGGATATGTGACTTTGGGAGCCAATGAAACAAGCCAGCCAATGACACAAGCCCTTGTGTCTTCAACTTGTGGATGTTTTATGCTCCCTGATTGGCTGCAGACCAGGAACAGCCACATAGAAGTTGCCAGGGAAAAAAAAAAAGTCAGACCCTACTCTAACCTCTCCCCACCACCTCCCCTAATCAAATATGCCCCACCCGCTATCCTACACTGTCAGAATATAGGAGAAAAGCATTACTTAAACACAGTAATGTTTTGGGAAGTCCGTTAAGCCATATGGGAGACATGTATACTGTTGAGATACAATAAGAGTCATTGTGAATGAATGTATGCAAATATAATCTCCCAGTGATGGCAGTTTGATTTGTAATCCAGACTTCAATTGGTTTATCACTTTGGTTTTCATTGAATACATCATTTTGTTCTCAACTAATTGCACAGCTTATATCAGTAAATTTTCAACTTTATTCTTTTGATCTTTGAGATCTGAAGAGTCACTTAAAGGGATCCTGTCACCCCCAAAACACCTCCTAAGGTATTAAAAGCTGTCCCTAGAGCATATTAACACTTACCCTACACTCCTTTTACCTCCTAAATGCACATAGTCAAAGTGAATAAAAACGTTATTATAGTACCTCATTACTGATGATAATGAGTGACTATGGTATTCATAGTCACTCATCCAGGCTGCCCCTCTTCATCATATCACGCCTGAATAGGCGTGATCCACATCACAGATTCAAATTGCCGCCTCCCTGCGCGCCTCCCCGCTCTCCCATTGCGTCCGGGCTTCAGTGTGGGGCTGTATGACGTGATCCGCGTCATTTCCGGCTCCGGGTGACGTATTTACACCCACACCGCGCTGTCAGCTTCAAAATGCGCACTGCGCATGCGCATGTGCAGTGCGGGACTTGAAGCTAACAGCGGCGCGGCGCATGCGCAGTGCGCATTTTGAAGCTGACAGCGCGGCGTGGGTGTAAATACGTCACCCGGAGCCGGAAATGACGCGGATCACGTCATACAGCCCCACACTGAAGCCCGGACGCAATGGGAGAGCAGGGAGGCGCGCAGGGAGGCGGCAATTTGAATCTGTGATGTAGATCACGCCTATTCAGGCGTGATATGATGAAGAGGGGCAGCCTGGATGAGTGACTATGAATACCATAGTCACTCATTATCATCAGTAATGAGGTACTATAATAATGTTTTTATTCACTTTGACTATGTGCATTTAGGAGGTAAAAGGAGTGTAGGGTAAGTGTTAATATGCTCTAGGGACAGCTTTTAATAGGTTTAGAGGTGTTTTGGGGCTGACAGGATCCCTTTAAGTCTTTTCTTAATTTTTTAAGTGGTGTATACATTTCAAGATAAACTGAAAGAGGTTGTATCATGAACTACAAATCACCATGATCGTCTATTAATTTTTACAGAATATGAAGAGGATAATGATATGCTTAGTGAAATCAACCACATGGTAGATAAGGACCCTAAATATCAATACTGGTCTCATAGATTGTCTATGACATCCTGTAAAAACAGGGACTTTTGCCAACCTGACGAGAAATCGGATGCCAATGTGCTTAAACAGCAAGTCCAGAAGCTGAAGGGTCAGTTACAGACATCTCTGAAGCTAGTTCAAAATCTACAAAGCCAAAGTTATTCATCCTCCAACTCTCACAGCCTCACAGAAGATGACGAGGGCTGGCAGTCTGATACAACTGGACCACACTCAAACACATTTTTAGAGCAATTATCTAGAAGAGTATCTAAACTAGAATCTTATTACTACCATCTTCGAAAAGATGTAGGAAATCAATTCCAGATGAAACCAACATCTATTTCTGGGTAAGTAACAAAGTTTAATCAAGTAATTTATACTTTAATATTGATACATGTTACTTAACTGTTCCTTCTTCAGCATTATTGTCTCCCTGTGAGCCTGGCAGCTTTGACCATCCTTTTGCCAGTGTGAGCTATATTACTACTTTTTCTTGCTTTCTTGTTACTAAACCTGGTAACAAATTGGTTTGGTTTTGCCTTACGGCTCTTTCAGATATCTGATATCATCGGGTCAGTCTTAGGTCTCAATGCACAGAATGTCTGTTCATCTCTCAACTCAAGTCTTTTTTGGGAAGGGGGGGGGGGAAATTGAGTTAAAGCTATAATTGGGAACATTTTTCATAAAATTTTGGATCACATTTATCCTGTACTCTATGCTGATCCCTTACATCAGCATTTCCATCTAAATATAGAAATTATGCAATTCAGAAGGATCCATTGACTATTGTGAGGCATAAAAGTTACACTGGACTCAGTGTGGTCTCGGTTCAGTGGTGTCCTCATCACTAGTGCAAAAAACTGTGACCAACAGCACTTATATGCACCACTGAAGAGACGGACATCTCCTGATCATAGGACAGACATAATCCAAGGTGACTTCATCTGCCTCACTATAGTGAATGTTCCATCCGGGGTTTTGTATGAATCATGTATTTCAGTCATTTACATGCATTTTCCAGTGTAATGCTCAGCATAGAGCATAGGATAAATGTGAGCCTCCCCTTACTGTGTTCTTTGGGAGAAAGAATGAACAAATCAAAACTATATCTATCTGTGTGTATTCAGCTGACAGATGCATGTATATTCTCCCTTATGGACTTCCATTATCAATCATATGGAGGAGGCGTGAACTAGAATGAGGCTATAACAACATGCTCAATCAGATACCTGATATTACTAACCAAGTCAGTAAGGACACAAATAACCACACCAATAAATATTTTATTTGAAAATTAACCCCAAGACATTCCTCTTTCACCATTTTCTTTAATTAAACTCCATCTTTTTTTAAAGTCTCCCATCTTATCCAAAACGCCAAAAAAGGATGTAAAAATGAATTAGAAAAAAAAAAGTAAAACCAAATAAATACCGAAGGAGTCCCAACATATCGGGGCAAAATCAGTTACGGTATCCCCCATATGATAGGACAGCAGGCACTATATGATTTCCAGCAGTGTGAGAAGCCATGACTTCCCTGAGGTTGTCTCAGGTTACACAGCGGGTTTCACGTAGCAGGGAATCTTACTGTGTGAGCTGAGATAACCTCAGTGGCATCAGCGCTCTTAACACACACTGTCTCATGAGAGCCGTGATATCATGTGAGATGTAGTGAGTATATCTCGCCAGTATCGTGAGACAGCACATGTGAGAAGCGGTGACATCAGGGAGTGCAGTGCAGTTTAAAGATGTGGGACAGCCCCTGCATGACGCCTGGAGTCTGAAATGCAATAATGTTTGTGATGGCACCGCTTGTCACACTGTCACCAGTGTCTGCTCTCACAGCACATGGGGGAAGGGGGGCTGCGTTACCACACAATATGATAGTAAGGCTCCTCCTACTGTATCCCTACCCATCCCGCGTAGACTGTGAGCCCTCGCGGACTGGATCCTCTCCCATCCTGTGTATGACTTGATTGTCCATATATATGGTATCTGTCCTTATCTACCTTTTCCATATGTAAAGCGCCATGGAATCTAAATCTATTATATAATTGCGAATGCTGCGAGTGCCCCTTTGTCGTCATGTGGATACGAACGAAGCATTGGCCGCGCAGCGGCCATTGCGAGCCGGCGAGTCGCTATGCCCGCGCAGCGGGCATGGCGAGTCGAAGCATTGGCCGCGCAGCGGCCATTGCGAGTCGCTCTAAGGCGACTCGCTATGCCCGCGCAGCGGGCATGGCGAGTCGCCTTAGCAGCGCGAAGCATTGGCCGCGAAGCGGCCATTGCGAGTCAGAGACTCGCTCTGCTAGAATCCCGATGCATTGTGCATCGGGCACCCATCTAGTAAATAAATAAATAATAATAATAATAAGGCTCTGTGCCCACAATGCATTGGATGATGCTTTTTTTTTTAAGAATCTGCATCAAAATCTGCATGTCTATCCTGAAGCCAGCAAAGTCTATGAGAGTTCAGAACTGCTGTGCCAACATAGTTTTTTTTCCTTGCAGATTTGGTGCAGATTTTGGTGCAGAAAAAATAAATTTGAACCACATCTGCAAGGGAAAAAAGCAACATGGTTACACTTCTGAACTGTCATATTAATTTTGATGCAGATTCTCAAAACCTGCGTTGATAAAAGCATGAAACAACACACCATGGGCACAGAGCCACAGTTGTGGTGAAAGGGCTTGAGAACTCTTCTTGCCCCCTGGCTACTTCCACAGAGATTTCTAGGGCAGGGGTGGCCAACTACAGTCCTCGAGGTCTGCAAAACGTTTTCAGGATTTACTTAGCATTGCACAACTGATAATTTCATCACCTACAGAGATGATGATTCCCACCCTTTGTGCAATGCTAAGTAAATTCTGAAAGATTTACTGTTGCAAGTTTTAAAAAAGCACATGGTGGTACATTATGTACTGTATGTACTCGTGTATAAGTCGACCCGTGTATAAGCCGACCCCCCTACTTTTGCCCCCAAAACCTTGGAAAACCTATTGACTCGTGTATAAGCCGAGGGTGGACCCCAGCACGGGTATACAGCCCCCAGCAGTGTGGTATACAGGCCTCCCCAGTGGTATACAGGCCTCCCCAGTGGTAGTATACAGCAGCCTCCCCAGTGGTAGTATACAGCAGCCTCCCCAGTGGTGGTATACAGACCCCAGCAGTATATACAGCAGCCCCAGTGATATACAGCAGCCTCCCCAGGGGTATATACAGGCCCCAGCAGTATATACAGCAGCCCCAGTGGTATATACAGGCCCCAGCAGTATATACAGCATCCCCAGTGGTGTACAGGCCCCAGCAGTATATACAGCAGCCCCAGTGGTATATACAGGCCCCAGCAGTATATACAGCAGCCCCAGTGGTATATACAGGCCCCAGCAGAATATACAGCAGCCCCAGTGGTGTACAGGCCCCAGCATTATAACAGCAGCCCCAGTGGTGTACAGGCCCCAGCAGTATATACAGCAGCCCCAGTGGTATATACAAGCCCCAGCAGTATATACAGCAGCCCCAGTGGTATACAGCAGCCTCCCCAGTGGTATATACAGGCCCCAGCAGTATATACAGCAGCCCCAGTGGTATACAGCAGCCTCCCCAGTGGTATATACAGGCCCCAGCAGTATATACAGCAGCCCCAGTGGTATATACCGGCCCCAGCAGTATATACAGCAGCCCCAGTGGTGTACAGGCCCCAGCAGTATATACAGCAGCCCCAGTGGTATATACAGGCCCCAGCAGTATATACAGCAGCCCCAGTGGTGTACAGGCCCCAGCAGTATATACAGCAGCCCCAGCGGTATATACAGGCCCGAGCAGTATATACAGCAGCCCAAGTGGTATACAGCAGCCTCTCCAGTGGTATATACAGGCCCCAGCAGTATATACAGCAGCCCCAGTGGTGTACAGGCGCGCCCCCCCCCCCATCAGTGATATACAGGGCCGCCCGCCCCCCCCAGCGGTATACAGGTGCGGCCCCCCCATCAGTGGTATACAGGGCCCCCCTTGCTGCCGCACACCTGTAAAGTAAGACATCATTATACTTATCCCTGTTGCTGTCGCCGCTCGGTCACCGCGCTCCTCTGGGTCTTCATGCTTCCTCCTCCAGCGCACAGGAAATGACGTAATTTCCTGTGCGCCGGAGGAGGAGGAAGCATGAAGACCCAGAGGAGCGCGGTGACCGAGCGGCGACAGCGACAGGGATAAGTATAATGATGTCTTACTTTACAGGTGTGCGGTAGCAAGGGGGGCCCTGTATACCACTGATGGGGAGGGGGCCGCACCTGTATACCGATGGGGGGGCGGGCGGCCCTGTATACTGTATGACTCGTGTATAAGCCGAGGGGGGGACTTTTCAGCACATTTTTTGTGCTGAAAAACTCGGCTTATACACGAGTATATACGGTAATTGTTCACATTTATAATACACAGTGATAATTTTAAAATAGGCACTTAGCACAGACTATAATAAGTCTAAAAGAGAAACATATACCATATAAATATACACAGTATATAAGTCCCCCAAGGATCAGCAGATTACATTAACATGAGGTACAGGCTCAAGATAATGGGGCAAAGTCCATTAAGAACACAGTCCATTAAGAGCATAGTCCAATAAGGGCTTTGAGGTGTAGCCTGAAAGTTGCAGTCCCGCTTATCCAGCAGGGGGGAAGCACAACTGGTGCTAAATTTAGGAAGGAGAAAAATTACATTAACAAAAAAAACAGGCCTCGCTCTTCTGAGAACTCAAAACAGTCCTTATCTGGCCAACAGAACATCTTCTTGACAGGTCAGCAACCTAACAACAGCCTTTTTTTAGGGCAGTCCTCTTTAATTGGAGTAAAACCCTCCATCATCTTTCTCATTGCTGCCCGGGATAGACGTGGGTGTGCCGCACTATAGTCTGCTATCAAACTGTGTTGGGGGGTCTCAGGGGCCACTCCTCCAGGGAAATTCTCCCCCACTACCTGCTCCCCAGAACACCCCATCATGTCCTTTGCTGGAGAAGAGGACGGGGGAATTAGAGGACAGCCACCCCCTCTAGCAGACACGGCAGGGACTTGGCCAATCTCAACATGCCCTTCAGGATCCCTGGGTTTCTCTGCAGCTGGCTAACAAAATCAGCCAGAGTCTCCAGCCAATGCAGCATCCTTTCCATGTCGGCCTCCTGCTGTCAGTCTTGGAATTTGTCTGTGGTTGCAACCCCACTTACACCTACCGCAAACCACCCCTTGTTGCCCTTCACCTTCAGGAAGGTGAGCACCTTTCCAACATACAGGGTGCAGAGTCATGAAACCAGATGGCCACGCAGCAGTGTGGGTCAGTTTACGTAGTACCAGTTTATGTAGTACCTGTCACCAGCTCCGTCTTTGGCTAGGAACCTAAACCCACTTCTCTGGAAGAAGGTTGCAACCTGGCCCTGGGTGCATTGATTATCAAAGGTGTTAAACTTAGGCCCCTGCAATCACTCTCAGGCAATGGAATCAGAGAGCCTAATTTTGGCAGAAATGAGAAAGGCAGGGGTGGTTGAGGCCTATTAGGATAGTTGTTGGGAGGCGGTGGGATCCCTACATGGCATTCTTGCAGGTGAAGGCCACTGGCAGGGGTGCTACACAAGGCAGGGAAACAGGGGCTTCTGCCACTACTACCATGTCCTCATCCTCATCCTGGATTTGCCAATCCACCAACTGCAGCAACAGCTGCAGGTGTAATAAGGCTAGGCATCCTGCAAGATCCTGACTCTGACTGTGGCGCCCCGCAACGAGTGCGTCACAGGAGGGTATTGCAGCCACAAGCGCAGCCGCAATATTCTCTGACTCAGCAATGACCTGGTTAATTTAGAAATCCAACCCAGCATACATCACCTAGAATAGAGGGCCAATCCTAGGTCCTGGTGGGCGGAGTGCTAGGGTAGTGCAGGAGAACACACAATAGTCTAGATAGTTGAAGAAGAAGTCTAGAACCTGACGAGAGCAGACTAGAGCTTGGAGAGGAGCGGGGGCTCCGCACCCCGTGCGGGCCCCTGGGCCGTCACCGGTCGGGTGTCAGCACCTGAGGCCTTAACCACCGGGATTGGGCATTTCTACACGGGTTCCCAAAAGACTCCCGTGCCCACAACTCACAGCCGGTTCACTGGTACCGAAGCTGGCAGCAGTTCACCAGAAGAGTGGAGGATTAGCTTTACAGGAGCACCCCACCAACAGCCAATTCCAGTCGTCTAACCAGCGGTGTACCCACTGAGGGACCCAAGGCTCCCCAAAACATCCAGAACGTACAGCATGGATAGGGCATTGAAGCAGCCTCCCCGTACCCGATCTGGTATTCCTGGGCGACATTGGTAACCACTTAGCTAGAATGGAGGAGCACTACGGATTTCTAAGGGACACCATCACTGCTGAGTCCACCCGGTCTACTACTCAACCACTGTATACCATGTATTGCCTGCTGGTTACAGTAAAGACCGTTATAGAGACTGTCTGTGTCCGTGATTCCTTATGAACTGTCCGTCATTAACTAGAAGGTAACAGCAGCTGCCGCACAACATCTTGAGCAGCTCCAGCCCCCGGGGATCACCGCTCAGCCTGTGGGGAGCGTAACATCTTGCTGCTGTCCATCCCCCGGGGGTTCCACAGCGTCGGTAGCCCTTACCGAACTACTCATAGGTGGCGTCACGAAGAAAACAAATTAAAACCCCTTTAATCTGTTCCCGTAAGACGTCTTCACTTTTGATCTGCACTACACCGGGCCCCACTACCGGCAGGCGCGGTTCACCCGTGACAAGGAAGGAGAAGAATCGCCTGTCTAAACCGGAGTCAGCCGGCCGCGGTGAGTCACTGACCAGCACAGGTCCCTTCTAGCATATGGAACAGCTGACCTTCTGACTATAACATAACATAGTAACATAGTTTTTAAGGTTGAAGGAAGACTTTAAGTCCATCTAGTTCAACCCATAGCCTAACATGTTGATCCAGAAG
Source organism: Allobates femoralis (assembly GCA_033576535.1). NCBI lineage: Eukaryota > Metazoa > Chordata > Amphibia > Anura > Aromobatidae > Allobates > Allobates femoralis. The sequence goes on from JARQOC010000007.1 coordinate 24,833,068, forward strand.
AAGGCTAAAAAAAAACATGTGGCAAAATTAAGCTCCACATTGGGGGAAAAAAATTCTTCCTGACTCCAGATACGGCAATCAGACTAGTTTCCTGGATCAACGCCCTATCAAAGAATCTAGTATATATAACTGGTAATATTATAGTTTTCAAGAAAGGCATCCAGGCCCTTCTTAAATGTTAGTAGTGAGTCACTCATTACAACATCATGTGGCAGAGAATTCCATAGTCTCACTGCTCTTACAGTAAAGAATCCACGTCTGTGATTATGATTAAACCTTCTTTCCTCCAGACGTAGAGGATGCCCCCTTGTCCCCGTCTCAGGCCTAAGAGTAGAGAGATGATTAAAAAGGTCTCTGTACTGTCCCCTCATATATTTATACATTATTATAAGATCATCCCTAAGCCTTCGTTTTTCCAAGCTAAATAACCCCAAGTTTAATAACCCTTCAGTCCTCTAATAACCTTGGTTGCTCTTCTCTGGACCCGCTCTAGTTCAGCTATGTCTTTCTTATACACCGGAGACCAGAATTGTACACAGTATTCTAAGTGTGGTCGCACTAGTGATTTGTATAGAGGTAAAATTATGTTCTCCTCATGAGCATCTATGCCTCTTTTAATGCATCCCATTATTTTATTTGCCTTTGCAGCAGCTGCCTGACACTGGCCACTATGGTCTGTTGGGACCTCTTGTTCAGGCATGGGGAAATAGCACTGGATTCTGACCTCGCTGCATATCAGACTCAATGCAGGTAGCACGGTCATACTCCACCTCACATATGTAGATGAAGTCATCTCCTCTGTGGGTTACTCCAGTTCTCGTGAAGCACCCTTGGCCCCTGGGGTGTTGAGGAAGATCACATCCTCCAGGGTAGGCATGTCTTAAGGTGGATCCATCATGTCTCCAAACTGCAGACTACAGGCACATGGTAGCACAGTGAAACTGTATTGTACGGCAATCCCAAGATGGCACTGTCCTCCGTGGTGAAGCATCTTTTCTTTGCTTAGGGGCCTGCCTTCTCCAGTTCCAGGACCCAATCACTTACAGGATATTATTGTTTGCCCAATATTGTTGCCTAGCTCTTCATTTACTCCTCCATGGGGGGACTGCATAAAGCACCTGATTTACAAATCCAATCCCCTTGTCACAGGTAACACCTGAGCTTGCAGTTGGCAGGAGTGATTATTGAAGCCTGGCATATTTTGTGGAGAAATAAAAAAAAGAAAATAGTTTATTTCCAGCTCACCAAAAATTCAACTGGAATGTTGAATAAGGCTAGTGGGCAGCAATGTACCTACAGGTCCAAGATTATTGATGCATATAACATACTTGTGCACATGACGAAAGTTCTAAACATATGTAAGGAAAGTAAATTAAGGGATTGCACATTTTCAAGAAGCAATATCCATAGTATGATGATTCATGACTGTGAACAGACCTATAAGACCATATACCGTATATACTCGTGTATAAGCCGACCCGTGTATAAGCTGACCCCCCCTACTTTTGCCCCCAAAACCTGGGAAAATCTATTGACTCGTGTATAAGCCGAGGGTGGACCCCAGCACAGGTATACAGCCCCCAGCAGTGTGGTATACAGCAGCCTCCCAAGTGGTATATTCAGACCCCAGTGGTAATACAGCAGCCCCAGGGGTAATAGAGCAGCCCCAGGGGCTATACAGCAGCCCCAGGGGGTATACAGCAGCCCCAGGGGGTATACAGCAGCCCCAGGGGCTATACAGCAGCCCCAGGGGCAATACAGCAGCCCCAGGGGTAATACAGCAGCCCCAGAGGCTATACAGCAGCCCCAGGGGCAATACAGCAGCCCCAGGGGGTATACAGCAGCCCCAGGGGTAATACAGCAGCCCCAGGGGTAATACAGCAGCCCCAGGGGCTATACAGCAGCCCCAGGGGCTATACAAAAGCCCCAGATAAATATACAGGCCCCCCCCCCCCTTGTGTAGCAATCCTGAAAAGGAAAACATTATCATACTTATCCGTCCCGCTGTCCCGCTGTCCCACTGCCGCCGCCGTCATCATCGCGCTCCTCCTCCTCCGTCTTCAGGCGCAGACAATGACGTCATTGCCTGCCCCCGCCGGAAGAAGACGGATGAAGCCGGAGGAGGAGGAGCGCGATGATCACGGCAGCGGGACAGCGGGACGGATAAGTATGATAATGTTTTCCTTTTCAGGATTGCTACATAAGGGGGGGGCCTGTATACTGATATGGGGGGGGCTGCTGTATACTGTATACACTGTATACAGTGTATACAGTGACTCGCGTATAAGCCGAGGGGGGGACTTTTCAGCCCAATATTTGGGCTGAAAAACTCAGCTTATACGCGAGTATATACGGTATGTTAAACATATAATGGACATATAGTTTATTTATATGAATTGCTTGCAGATAAGTGTAGAAGAGGTGGCTTTGAACGCTGCTGACCCACTGTAATAACAAAAGGTTTACTTTAAAAAAAAAATATAATAATAATAATAATAATAAATAAATAATAAAAAAAACTAAATACAAAGCTCTCTTAAATGGATGTTTAAAGGACATTGTAAGGTTTCTGGAGTTCACAGCTGCTGCCACATCTGGCACTGTTCCAACAATTAGGGTTCCAAGGGCACCGTAAATAAAAAGTGGGATCAGCTCATGTGTGTCAAATTATAATTTTTCTACACCAAGGAGAGCGACACACAATTAAAGGGCGATCACCAAAATAGAGTACAAAATTTCAGCTTTATTATTCTTACAGGGAAAAACCACACAATCTGTATATCTTAAAAACAATTAAAAAGGGGGTGTAGGGAAGCCCCCCTGTGTAACAGGAAAAGGTACCCCAATCTAAGCTTCACAAGTCATGTGACAAAAACTGTCACTGTTCCAAAAACTCAATGAAGAATAAAAAAAATCTCTTTTAAAGCTCCATTTCATTCTATAGGTTGAAAGAAATCGGTAGACCTAATGGCTGGGAACACTCCTATCTGTAAGGTTACGTGTTGTTCCCAGCCAGTAGGTTTTCTGTGCGTGTTTTGGCCCCAAATATTTAGGGAAAGTTTTAGACCTATTTTAAAATTTCAAACTTTTTCCCGAACAAAGACACTTTAACTGATTTTTTTGTAAATTGGTCAGGTTTCTCATGACGAACCAAATCTGCAATGTTGGCACCAAACTTGAAATTAGCGAACATGTTTGGTGAAAGTTTGCTCATCTCTAGTAATGACGGTGGGACTCTTTTTTTTGAAGATCTGTGACAGTTTTATTTGGCTGGTAAATGATTAACTGCTAATAGAGTCTCTGGGAAAACCATGTTGGATTAAATCTTAAGCCCCCGTCACACTTAGGCTAGGTCACACTTGCACAATTATTATTATTATTATTATTATTATTATTATTAATTTATATAGCGCCATTATATTCCATGGTGCTTTACATGTTAAAAAGGGCAGACTAGGACAAGTAACAATACAAGTAACAATAAATGTTGACAATTCAGTTGTACAGAAACAAGAGGGTAGAAATCCTGTCCACAAAGGCTCACAGTCTACGAGGGGCGGGTGCGGATACAGTGGGAGGGGGAAATTCCAGTCATGAGGCGGTGTGGGTGGACTGGGTCTTATTGCAGGTGGTAGGCTTGGCGGAACAGGTGGGTCTTCAGGCTTCTTTTGAAGGTTCCCAGGGTAGGAGAATGTCTGATGTGTTGGGGAAGTGAGTTCCAGAGTCTGGGTGAAGCACGGGAGAAATCCTGTATGCGGTTGTGCGAAGAGGAGATGAGGGGGGAGTAGAGGAGAAGCTCTTGGGAGGATCGCAGATTGCGTGAGGGTAGGTAACGGGAGACCATGTCAGAGATGTATGGAGGGGACTGGTTGTGAATGGCTTTGTATGTCATGGTTAATGTTTTAAACCGGGATCTCTGGGAAGCAGGGAGCCAATGAAGGGCTTGGCAGAGGGGGGAGACAGGGGAGTAGCGAGGAGACAGATGGATTAGGCGAGCAGCGGAGTTCAAGATAGATTGGAGGCTTGCAAGGGAGGTATTAGGGAGGCCGGTGAGCAGGAGGTTGCAGTAATCGAGGCGGGAGATGATGAGAGCGTGAATAAGGGTTTTTGCAGTGTCGTGGTCAAGGAAAATGCGAATCCTATAGATGTTTTTGAGCTGGAGTCGGCAGGAGGTGGCGAGGGCCTGGATGTGTGGCTTGAAGGAGAGGGAAGAGTCAAGGATAACCCCGAGGCACTTGGCTTGGGGGACTGGAGAGAGAGAGCAGTCGTTGACAATGATGGATAGGTCAGGTAGTGAGGGGGAGCATCTTGGGGGGAAGACTATGAACTCGGTTTTGTCCATGTTCAGCTTAAGGAAGCGAGCAGAGAAGAAGGATGAGATGGCGGACAGGCAATGTGGAATTTTGGATAGAAGGGAGGCGATGTCAGGACCAGACAGGTAGATTTGGGTGTCGTCGGCGTAGAGGTGATATTGGAGGCCATGGGACTCAATGAGTTGCCCTAGACCGAGAGTGTAGATTGAGAACAGTAATGGTCCAAGAACCGAGCCCTGGGGGACCCCGACAGATAGGGGGTAGGGCAAGGAGGAGGTGTGGGAGTTTTAAGTTCCCTGCGTTGTTTGCAGAAAACGTAGTATTTTTTCCTCCCTACACAGCCTGCACGCAGCCTTCAAGCAGGCTGCATAGCGGCGAACGCAGCCTCTAGCAACCCGCTGTGTTCCCTGGATACCAGCTACATAGCGGGCTGCGGGGAGTACGATTTGCACCATGCACATGGGAATGCAGCATGATGTGTTCACCTGTGCGTGGTGCAAATCGCACTCCCCATAGCACGCTGTGTAGCTGGTATCCAGGGAACACAGCGGGTTGCTAGGGGCCGCGTTCGCCGCTATGCAGCCTGCGTGAAGGCTGCGTGCAGGTTCCGTAGTGAGGAAAAAATTCTAAGTTTTCTGCAAACAACGCAGGGAACTTAGAATTGTGCAAGTGTGACCCTAGCCTAAGCGAGATCACTAGCAAGATCGCTGCTTGAGTCACAAGTTTTGGGACGCAACAATGACCTCAGCAGCGATCTCGCTACGTTTGACACGTAGCACCGCCCAGGCCCCTGCTGTGAGATCGCTGGTCATGTTGGAATGTCGTGGATCATTTTTTGATCGTCGGTCTCCTGCTGGTCAGCATGGATAGGTGTGTTTGACAGGGACAACGACCAACAACCTCAATACTACAGATTGGATAGACAGGGTCCGAACGACCGCTGTATCGTTCTGTATCGTTGCTGCGTCGCTGGTGAGATCTGACTGCTTGACATCTCACCAGTGACCACGTAGCAACGCACCAGCGATCCCTACCAGGTGGTATCATTGTCGGGATCACTGGAGCGTCGCCAAGTGTGACGGTACCCTCATGTGTACACATAGCCTGAGAGATCAGTGTATGCTTTGTTAAGCCAACAAAGGAATGCATAGACTAAGCATCACCTTCAGTCCAATACAAGTTTTAGGTTTAGTCTGGTTATATTAGCTAATACCCATCTTCTATAGTTAATCCAAGGCATTAAAATGTGTGTGTCTGCTTTCCTAAACAAGACAGAAATATAAACATAGTTTTAAAACAGAGGGTTAATTTCGGCTTTTAGGTGGTCTATCATTATATGTGGACTAATGGTACCTTTACACGCAGCCACAACAGGATGCATACAACCCGCTACAGGCTACGATTGTAGCTTGTCGCGCCAATATCGCCCGTAGTAGCGGCGTGTGAAGACGGGACGACACAGCCGGCTACAGATACCTCTGTATCCGTGCACTGCCCATAAACAGATGGCTACATCGCCGATTGTAGCGAGTTGTCTCGGCGTGTAAAGAACCCACAGAAGGGAACTGTGGACACCCGGCGATGTAGCTGCAATGTAGCTAAGGCGTCACCCAGGCTCCGTGTTACCGCGCCCCATCTGCAATCATTGGTGGAAGCTCCTGCATGACGATTGGTTGTCGCTGCACAGGGCGGCATATTTAAGGAGCTGACCAGTCACACTACACAATTGTTCGAGCGTCAAGTATTAATCAGCCTCCTGCGATGCGTGGCCAATCATGGTATTATTGCTTTGTCCTATCATCGTACGGACGTCTTGTAATCCACAATTGTGGCACGCCTATGTGCTGTCCCTGCTGCACCAGGTCCGCCCATATTAGCTTGTTGTAGCGTTGTGTAAATGAGGTACGCTGAGCTACAGATGGCTACTTGAGACACCCGGCGATGTAGCTAGCTGTAAATGTAGCGTAGCGTAGCGCACCTTGTGGCGGCGTGTAAAGAGGGTGCGGTTCCCGTTGGTAACCGTTTGGGCGTGCTCGTGCACGTGAAGTAGCCGTTGGTATCCATCCTGCAGTGGCGGCGTGTAAAGGTACCATAACAGTTTGATCCCCTACTATGCATTATGCTAAACTTTCAAATACTATAACAGTAAGTCTCATCTTTTCAGAAAATATGACTGGTTGATTCAAGCACAGGCTCGGGAGCTATCATTACTGCGACAGAAGATGAGAGAAGGACAGAGTGTATGTCAGATTCTTACTCACCATCTGGACGAAGTAAAAAAATCATTTGAAGAGATGCTCCGAGCTAATGACATAGACTACTTTATGGGACAAAGTTTCAGAGAGTATCTAACTCAAGGAAATGACCTGGCAAAGAAACTGAACAGTAAACTTAACATCAGTAAGTTGCAAAATACTATTCAATAAATTCAACTGAAAATTATTAACCAAATAAAGATTTATTATTTTTTAATGTGGATTATGCTGCAAGCACAGTTGTTATCAGCACATGGCAATGCCGGGCAAGCAGCTGAAGGGGCAATGTCTGCAGTACATTTACCTCTAGAACAGCACATTTGCACAACTATTATGGTACCTTTACACGCGGCAACATTTCTAGGGTGGCTACCGGTAACTTACTGGCTGCAGTGAAATCATGGAGACATGGTTCCATTTGTACACAGCAATAAGATAGAACCTTGTCTCCATGATTTCACTGCAGCCAGTAAGTTACCTGTTGACACCCTAGAAATGTTGCCGCGTGTAAAGGTACCATTAGGGTTATGTTAGTCGAGAATGAACCAATTCCTTGATATAAACAATGGAGTTTTTTTTGGTATTTTTGATTTTACATAGATTCTCCCTAGTAACAGAGTGTATGGGGAAAGGAGCTCTCTTGGCATAGGTCTGTGATACTTTATATATTTAATTATCTACTTTTGCTCTCTGCTGTTTTCACTCATGACTCAAGGTCTACAATAGAAGGCAGGAACTCTAACAGTGAGCCACAAACTACACTGTTCTTTACACAGTGGGAGAAAAAAAGTATTCAGTCAGCCACCAATTGTGCAAGTTTTCCCGCTTAAAAAGATGAGAGAGGCCTGTAATTTACATCATAGGTAAACTATGAGAGATAAAATGAGAAAACAAATCCTGAAAATCACATTGTCCAATTTGGAAAGAATTATTTTTCAAATTTTGATGGAAAATAAGCATTTGGTCACCTACAAACAAGCAAGATTTCTGGCTCTCACAGACCTGTAACCTCTTCTTTAAGAGGCTGCTCTGTCCTCCACTCATTTCTCAGGGTGGTGACTCCTACTAAGCACCTTGTGAGGAAGTTTCCTGAGATGAGACAGGGGAACATCTCTACTGTTTGCCCCCCTATGAATAGACCCTCTGTTTGTAACCGTGTGAATGGTAATAAACGTCCAGGTCCAGACCTGAGTGGATGATTATGTGTGGGTGTTGTCAAAACACGTAAGGTGGAAGTGTGCAGCTGGAGCTTCTACTACTAGAGTTATTGGTCCGTTTAGGATATTGGCCATTCACAACCCTGTGTTGTTCCGGATAGAACTTCATCTGGTGCTAAACACCTGTAATATCTTCTACAGGTCATCTTTAAGGAGAGTTAAATCGATACCGGACATGCACGGTGTAGAGTCCAGAGGCCTTTCATAAAGGATGGGGTTACTGTCATGTTTTGACAGCTTTGCAGTCCATGAGTGCTGCTATGATTAAATCTGAGTTTTTTTCCTTAGTCTGTTGTTTGTAGCTCTGCAGGTGGAGGCGTGTGTCATAGCATTTCGGCGGAGGTGGAGGGGTGTGTCTTAGTATTCTTATCTCCACTCCCCCAGCCCTGAAATAGTTCCACTTCCCTCCACTATGAATCACAGTTAGAGCTCATTTCTACTTGAACCCAGTGCTGTGCAGCTGTGCTGCGCTGAGCTGTGTTTTTGCTGCTGTTAACTTCCATTGAAGCTGCTGGGTTTTCCCGGTCCATGGGTGGAGGTAGGGGCTCTTAGCCTAGGACTGATCAGAAGTGAAGGGCTAGGGTGGCGGCCCAAACCTGCTCACCTTCAGAGGTACCTTTGGGAACAGGGCTAGTCAGGGACCTCAAGTCCAGGGCTAGGCTAGCGCCACTGAATGTCCTTGCCCACCTTACCATCTTGCCTCCTGATTCCCTATCTGTTATACTACCATGTGACACCAGCAGGTGCAGTGGATGGATAATCATACTCACCGTCTATCACCACATCCTGCTTTCATCCTGGCAGCTGTCAATCTGACATGCTGAGAGTGCTGAGTTGCTGACATGAGAACAGGACGTCTGCGTCGGGGAATTGCAGGAGGAGTGAGTATAATCAGTTTTTAAGTGTGTGCCAGTGCCAAATACCAGGAAGGGGGCAAATACCAGGACAGGGCATATGCTAGGATTGGGACATAAACCAAGATGGGGTATATACCAAGATAGGGCATATACCAGGATTGGGGAATATACCAAGATGGGGCATATACTAGGATTGGGGCATATGCCAGGATGGGGTATAATCCAGTATTGGGGTATATACTAGGATGGTGGAAATACCAGGATTGGGGCAAATACCAGGATTGGGGCATATACTAGGACTGGGGCATATACCAAGATGGGGCATACAGTATACTAAGGATGGGGCATATACAAGTATAGAGCATATACCAAGATTGGGCATATACCAGGATGGGGGCCATATACCAGGATTGGACATATTCCAGAATAGGTCATACACACTAGGATGGAGGCCATATACCAGGATGAAGGCCATATACCAAGATGAGAGCCTCAGGATACCCTTCAGGTCTTGTGACAAATCTGCACTCAAAAATACACCAAAAAATGTGATAAAAATGTGTGCACACAGTCAAATGCTCTGACATTATCTGACATTATTGTTACCAGTAGCGACCTGAGAGACAGAAATTTGACCAGGTTTCTTTCCCATGATTCCCATTCCATTTGAGCACTGTTTCCATCCATTTCAATGATTTTCCTGCATTACACCACCCCATGACACTAGCAGGCAGCAGTGGACGGATAATCATACTCACCGTCCGTCACCACATCCTGCTCTCATCCAGGCAGCTGTCAGTATGTGGAGCTCAGCACATGACTGTGACATCATGCCCTGTGAGCTTACATGCTGTCAGAACTGAGTTACAGGCATGAGAACAGGATGTTTTTGCGTTGGGGAATCGCTGGAGGAGTGAGTATAATCAGTTATTATTTTAAGTGTGCACCAGTGCCAAATAACAGGATGGGGGCAAATACCAGGATGGGGCATATACTAGGATTAGAACATATACCAGAATGGGGTATATAACAAGATGGGGCATATACCAGGATTGGGGTATATACCAGGATAGGGCATATACTAGAATTGTAGCATATACCAGGATGGGGCATAATCCAGGATTGGGGTATATACTAGGATGGGGCAAATACCAGGATTAGGGTATATACTAAGACTGGGGCATATACCAGGATGGGACATACAGTAAACTAGAGTGGCGCATATACAATTATGGAGCATATACCAAGATGGGGCATATACCAGGATGGGGGCCATGTATCAGGATTGGGCATATTCCAGGATGGGACGTACACCATGATGGAGGCCATATACCAGGATGAAGGCCATATACCAGGATGGGGGCCTCAGGATTCCCTTCAGGTCCTGTGACAAAACTACACTCAAAAATACACCAAAAAATGTGATAAAAATGTGTGCACACAGTCCAATGCTCTGACAATATTGTTCCCAGTAGTGACCTGAGAGTTAGACATTTGACCAAGTGTCTTCCCCATGATTCCCATTCCATCATCGGTCGGGAGCCTCTATCTGACCATGAGGTATGGGTATGTCAAACGTCGTGCAGAGGTTAGATAAAACTGCTGTTCTAGATGAAAGTTTTATTTTTAAGTGTTATTATTTTAAAGCCGTTGAAATATATTCCTTTAAATATGTTGTTTGATATTTGTATTTTATTTTTCATTTACAGAAAGATTCTCAAGGTTGTATAAAAACATGAATGAGGAAGTAATGTCAAACAGGTAAACTTTATATTAATTTTGCTTCGTAAGGTATGTAGCTAGAATTTAAGCCCCTAACCCCTTAAGCACGCCACCATTTTCATATTTTCCTCTATACTGATGTATGTAAAGTGCTATGGAATTAATAGCGCTATATAAATGAATAAATATTATATTATTATTACCGTATATACTCGAGTATAAGCCGAGTTTTTCAGCACAAAATTTGTGCTGAAAAGTGCCCCCCTCGGCTTATATTCGAGTCAGTGACGGCTCAGTGTGGGGGGGGCGGTGTCCGGGGGCTGGAGGAGGTTGGGGAGGCTGCAATAGGAGCGGACAGTCATGTGGGGCCGCTCATTAGTGCAATGCAATATGCACTGCATCCCCCTGTCCATCAGCGGCAGGGGGAGCAGTGCATATTACATTGCACTGTCAGCGCTCCCCCCCCCAGTGGTATATACAGGCCCCCCTTGCTGCCGCACACCTGTAAAAGAATAGCTCATTCATACTTATCCTCCTCGCTATTTCCCCACGCGTCCTAGGGCGTGATCTTTTATTCACTTTCTGACGTCACCCTACTCGGAAATGACGCGATTCACGTCATTCATGCCTGCCAGCGTCATGGAGAGCAGGGAGGGCCTGCCTAGAAAGTGTATAAAAGATCATGCCCATTAGGGCGGGATCTTCTGATGAACAGGGCACCAGCAAACACGCTCTAAGGGCTAAAGAATATAGCCCCTACTAATTATAATGCCTAATGAGGATTGTAAAATCGTTTTTTATGTACTTTGACAGGATGCTTTTAGGAGACAAAAGAAGTGTGAGATTAGTGATAATATGCTGCAGGGACATGATTTTGTAGCTTAGGTGGCGTTTTGGAGGTGACAGGATTCCTTTAAATACTGCAAAAACAAACAGTACAAAACAAACTACCGGTGTTTGAACTGATATGTAGATGAAACTGTAGATCTGAAATCTCTGTCACTCCAGCTCTTTTCACTGCCCAGTGCTGCTTCTTCCAGATTAAGTGACTGCCTCTATGCTGTGTAACTTCAGGCAAAATTATTCTGCTACCATCAAAGTCCAATTTAAGACATCTGTTACTTGATCCCAATTAGACATCCTAATAAAAATTTCCTTTTAAACTGAGTTTCATTAATATGGGGACCCCAGTTTAGGGTTTCCTCTCCCTATGGTTCCACTAGTCAGGCTTTTTATTCAATTCCATTAATAACAGTGTATTGATTAATAAAATATAAGTTATAGTTTAATACATCATACACATATCCTTTACTACCCTTTCCCATTTATCACAGTTGTAATTACTAATGTGAATATTTTTATTTAAGTTTAATAATCCCAACAATTACCTTCAGGCAATGGAGCAGTGAGTCAAGCAAAAGGAGGTGGTGTTGTTCAGGGAATAAAATGCAACTATTTTCTTATTTCATACGTTCCAATGAATGCAATTGGTAACACTTCACAGAATTTACATAGAAAATATCAAATGCTTAGTGGACATATAGCTTTCTGAACTGGTTCAAGCAGCAGGTCTTATAGGAATATCCAGAAGAAAAGTATATAAAGTCTGTGAGATAAGATGCATCAGCTATAGACACAACCAGTGTTTTATGGAGATGACAAAGGGTTGGCAAGCAAACATGCACCTGTTGCAACTGGTTGAAGAGCAGAGGGCAGGGGTGGTGGCCCAGACCTCTTCACCATCTGAGGTACCTCTGGGTACAGGGTCAGAATAGCTACCCAGTTTACCTTGCCCATTATTTCCATCCTACTTCAATTCCCTCATCTGCTGTACTACACTTGTGACAATATTCAGTTAAAACCACAGCATTTTGGCCACATAAAGCATTTCTCAAACTATATATTGGAAAAATAACTTACTTTACAAATGTATGACTTGTTAAATGCTATCTGTGGCCAAAATATTTTGGTTTAAATATGTTGTGATTAATTAAGAAGTTTATTGAGGAATATACTCTATGCCTTGGATACTTCTTGTTGAGTTTATCTGAAATACATTTGATGGAGAATTGCTCCAAGAGAGCATGGGTTTAAGAAGTTGTGCAAGGGAATCTTCTACTCCAAACTACTACTGATAGGTGTTATTTCTCTCTGTGTAGCAGCCATGGTTTCTCGGAGTCAGATGGATCACTAGTATTGGATGACCAATTTTGTACAAATGATGAATTTGATGGCTGTTCAGAGTTGTCAGTGACAAGTGATTGCTACTACTATGATCAAGAAATTACAGAGGACTCAGGTATCTCACAACTGGATATTTTTTCTAATGCTTATATGGTATTATTTGAATTGTTTCTAAGAAAAGTTTGTAAAAATACCCTACCAATAGAGACAATTACCTTGAGGATCTCAGAAAGACCTTTTTGAACCAGGGCTACCATCTAAGAACAATCGAGAACTGAATTACAAGATCCACCAGAATATCAAGGAATCATCTCCTACATTACAAAACTAGACAAGAAATCAACGGCGTTCCTCTCATAGTCACCTACAATCCAAGTCTGGAGGTGCTAAGAGGAGCCGCACTGAAACTGCAACCACTCCTACAAAAAGATGCCCAACTAAAATCAATATTTCCGGATCCCCCACTCTTGTGCTTTAGACAACCTCCGAATCTAAAAAGCATTATTGTCAGAAGTGCCCTGTCCTCTCCAGCAACAACAGGAACCTTTCCCTGCAACCAGAACAGGTGCAAAACCTGTCCATCTATAATGACAACGGACAAGATAAAGGATTCCTGGGACAGATCAGGACTAGAAGATCCCAAGTAGCTTCAGTTGCACCACAAGCAATGTGGTGTATTTAATCATATGTACCAAATGCCCAACAGGTGGCATGTACATAGGTGAAACCGGGCAAAAATTCAGGACAAGAATGAATTCTCATCGCCACTCAATAAAAGAAAAGCGTATGGACCTACCTGTACCAAAACATTTTTCCAGCCCTGACCACAGTGAAACCGATATGGGACTGCTCATCTTAAAAATACAAATTGATAACGACCTTTGACACATTCAAAACAGGATTAAATGTATTACATGGATTCATGGCTTTTTATATAACATGAATAGACACTTGGGGACATCACAGATTCATGCGTTTTTTATATAAATTTAAAAGACATTTGGGGATATCACACCTCCAACAGACTCCATTTTTAAGACAATGAACTTTTGACATGAACACCCTTGCTTCCTTTTATTGCTTTCCTCAACTCATTTAAGTATTTTCAGTTCTCCCCAGACCACTACCATATGCCCATTATACAATTTGTTCCGCTTTTCTTAGACTTTTAGTTTCAATTCCCCAGGCCCATCTCTTCCTCCCTAGTCTGACTCTGTTTTACGTCACCTGTCACATTTACTATACCATTTTTTTTTTATTCATTTGCTTATGTATATATGTATGTGTCTTCAGAATCTCTGTTATTATCTGCCTGACGGAGGGGACACAGTGTCCCGAAAGCTTGCTATGTTCACCATCTTTTCAGTTAGCCATTAAAAGGCATCAGCCGCTGAGAACTCTCAGATTCTAATATTTTTCAATCTACTGGCTAACATGGTATAAACATTTTTTACCTAATCTGATACAACAACTTTACAATTTGCTTCATGTTGAATATTAACTTTTGCCCATAAAATAGATCCTAGGTTCAAATGCAATTCATAGCTTCCATTTTGTGTTGTTCATGCTTGTATAATTTTCAATTACAGGTATATGACAAAATAGAGAATATATGAAATATTAGACATACAGTAGTTATAATTAAAACTAGATGTAGGTCCGATGCTACCGCATCGGGAGGGTGGTGTTTGTGTGCAGTCTCTTGTCTCTGTGCCTGTCTTCTCTCTGTGCCGTCTCTCCCCCTGTGTGCCTTCTCTCCCTTATGCCATTTTCTCCACTCTGTGCGGACTCTCCCGTGTGCGCTGTCTCCCCATATGTGCTGTCTGTCTGTCCAGTGTACGCTGTGTCCTCCGTATGCGCTGTCTCTCCTGTGTGTTCCATCTCTCCCCCTGTGTGCCATCTCTCCCCCTGTGTGATGTCTCTCCCCCTGTGGACCCCTGTGTGATTCTCTCTCCCCCTGTGGACCCCTGTGCCGTCTCTTCCCCTGTGGACCCCTGTGTGCCATCTCTCCCCCTGTGGACCCCTGTGTGCCATCTCTCCCACTGTGGATCCCTGTGTGCTGTCTATTCACCTGTGGACCCGTGTGTACCGTCTCTCCCCTGTGGACACGTGTGCCATCTCTCCCCTGTGGAACCCTGTGGGCTGTCTCTCCCCCTGTGGACTGTCTCTCCCCCTGTGGATCGTCTCTCCCACTGTGTGCCGTCTCTCCCCCTGTAGACCCATGTGTGCCGTCTCTCCCCTTGTGGACTCCTATGTGCCGTCTCTCCCCTGTGGGCCATCTTTCCCCCTGTGGACCACTGTGTGCCGTCTCTCCCCTGTGGAACCCTGTGGGCTGTCTCTCCCCCTGTGGACTGTCTCTCCCCCTGTGGATCGTCTCTCCCCCTGTGTGCCGCTCTCCCCCTGTGGACCCATGTGTGCCGTCTCTCCCCCTGTGGACCCCTATGTGCCGTCTCTCCCCCTGTGGGCCATCTTTCCCCCTGTGGACCACTGTGTGCCGTCTCTCCCCTGTGGACCCCTGTGTGGTGTCTCTCCCCCTGAGGACCCCTGTGTGCTGTCTCTCTCCCTGTGGACCCCTGTGTGCCGTCTCTCCCTCTATGTGCCATCCCTCCCCCTGTGGATCCTGTTTGCCGTCTCTCCCCTTTTGGACTCCTGTGTGCCGTCTCTCCCCCTGTGGACCACTGTGTCTGTCTCTCCCCATGTGGACCCCTGTGTGCCATCTATCCCCATGTGCCATTCTCCCCCTGTGGACCCCAATGTGCCATCTCTCCCCTGCGGACCCCTGTGTGCTATCTCTCCCCCTGTGGATCCCTGTGTGCCATCTCTCCTTCTGTGGTCCCCTGTGTCTTTGTCTCTCCCACTGTGGACCCTTGTGTGCTGTCTCTCCTCCTGTGTGCCGTATCTTCCCCTGTGGACCCCTGTGTGCCCTCTCTCCCCCTGTGGACCCCTGCGTGCTGTCTCACCCCCTGTGGACCCATGTGTGCTATCTCTTCCTCTGTGTCCCCTGTGTGTTGTCTCTCCCCCTGTGGACCCCTGTGTGGTGTCTCTCCCCCTGAGGACCCCTGTGTGCTGTCTCTCTCCCTGTGGACCCCTGTGTGCCATCTCTCCCTCTATGTGCCATCCCTCCCCCTGTGAATCCCTGTGTGCCGTCTCTCCCCTTTTGGACTCCTGTGTGCCGTCTCTCCCCGTGGACCACTGTGTCTGTCTCTCCCCATGTGGACCCCTGTGTGCCATCTATCCCCATGTGCCATTCTCCCCCTGTGGACCCCAATGTGCCATCTCTCCCCCTGCGGACCCCTGTGTGCTATCTCTCCCCCTGTAGAT
Source organism: Allobates femoralis (assembly GCA_033576535.1). Taxonomy (NCBI): domain Eukaryota; kingdom Metazoa; phylum Chordata; class Amphibia; order Anura; family Aromobatidae; genus Allobates; species Allobates femoralis. The sequence goes on from JARQOC010000007.1 coordinate 24,848,937, forward strand.
CCCTGTGTGCCATCTCTCCCTCTGTGGTCCCCTGTGTCTTTGTCTCTCCCACTGTGGACCCTTGTGTGCTGTCTCTCCTCCTGTGTGCCGTATCTTCCCCTGTGGACCCCTGTGTGCCCTCTCTCCCCCTGTGGACCCCTGCGTGCTGTCTCACCCCCTGTGGAACCATGTGTGCTATCTCTTCCTCTGTGGACCCCTGTGTGTTGTCTCTCCCCCTGTGGACTCCTGTGTGCTGTCTCTTCCCCTGTGGACCCATGTGTGCCGTCTCTTCCCCTGTGGACCCCTGTGTGCCGTCTCTCCCCCTGTGTGCCATCTCTCCACCTGTGGACCCCTGTGTGCCGTCTCTCCCCCTGTGGACCCCTGTGTGCCATCTCTCCCCCTGTATGTCGTCTCCCCCCTGTGGAACACTATGTCTTCCCCTGTGTCTCTGCCTCTGTGGACCCCTGTTTCTAATCCCCTGTAGACCCCTGTGTATCTCCCCCTGTGGACCCCTGTTTCTCTCCCCCTGTGTCTCTCCCACAGTGGACCCCTGTGTCTTCCCCTGTGTCTCTCCTTTCTGTCTTCCCCTGTGTCTCTCCCCCTGTGGACCCCTGTGTCTCTCCCCCTGTGTCTTCCCCTGTGTCTCTCACCCTGTGTCTTCCCCTATGTCTCTCCCCCTGTGGACCCCTGTGTCTTCCCCTGTATCTCTCACCCTTTGGACCCATGTGTCTTCCCCTGTGTCTCTCCCCCTGTTGACCCCTTTGTCTTACCCTGTGTCTCTCCCCCTGGACTCCTGTGTCTTCCCCTGTGTCTCTGCCTCTCCCCTTTCGATTCTCACCCACACCTGTGTTACCGATGTCTTCTGAAAGCTCCAGCAGAAGAGACTCTCTGTGTGGAGCGAGTCATGTGACACGGCCTGTGTGACATCACATCAACCCGCCCTGTCAAATGACCCGCTGCAGAGAGACTCTTCCTGGAGCTTTTAGCAGACATCGGTAACGCCAGGCGGGGTTGAGAACGAAGGGGGCAATGGGGGAGGACAGAGCACAGGTGGAGGACGAAGGATGTCGGTGGTTGCGGGTGCCAGAGGTTCTGCTGGCGGTAGTGTGTAGCAGGCAGCACTACCGCCAGCGGACGCCATATTGTTACACCCAAGTGGGTGTATAATTGCCTTGTGGTGACATAGCGTTACAACCGGATGGAAGCGGAAGCCACAAGGCAATTATGTAAGTAGATTTTTAGTGTGTAGTAAGATACAGCACAGTTAGGTAATAATACTAATAATATTTTAAATATCTTTAACTTTTTGTAGACGTATGCTGCAATACTATATTTTCTAATAATGCACCACATATGGATACTGACAGCAGAAATGGATTTACTATCCTTTGCCACATGGAGGATTTTAGTACATTGAAGAAGAATATTCTGGATGGCAAGACTCTCTTAAACAACATTGAGACAAATCTACGGTCAATCCTTAATATGCCTTTTCTTGAAGAACATGGAGGCAAGGTAGTATTAATTAGTCTAAATAGTAGACAATATTATTCTTTTCTTTCAAAAGCCAGACCTGCATATTTTTCATATAGTTAAAGTTGTATATAATTAAAAAAAAATTTGATCAACACGGTTTCACATTTTATATACCGTATATACTCGTGTATAAGCCGAGTTTTTCAGCCCAAAATTTGGGCTGAAAAGTCCCCCCCTCGGCTTATACACGGGTCATATACGGTACATGGAGTGGGGGGGCTGGAGGAGGCGGGGGGAGGCTGCTGTATGAGCGGCCCCGTCACGTGGGGCCGCTCATTAAATATGCACTGCTTCCCCCTGTCAATCAGCGGCAGGGGGAAGCAGTTCATATAGCCCCCCAAAAGCTGGCACTGTCCCCCCTTGTAAGGCCCCCCCCCCACTGCTTATACATTACCATCCCGGTGTTCTGATCGGCGCCGCTCCTCGGTGCTGCGTCTTCATCCTCCCGTCCTCGCTGGCTGCATCCGGGTTCTCCGGCTGTCGCAGCAATATGACGTCATCGCGCGACCGCCGGAGATCCCGGATGCAGCCAGCGAGGACGGAAGGATGAAGACGCAGCACCGAGGAGCGGCGCCGATCAGAACACCGGGATGGTAATGTATAAGCAGCGGGGGGGGGGCCTTACAAGGGGGGACAGTGCCAGCTTTTGGGGGCTGTTGGTACCCCCAGGGGGCTGCTGGGTACCCCCTGGGGGCTGTTGGTACCCCCGGGGGCTGTTGGTACCCCCTGGGGGCTGTTGGTACCCCCAGGGGGCTGCTGGTACCCCCAGGGGGCTGCTGGGTACCCCCTGGGGGCTGTTGGTACCCCCAGGGGGCTGTTGGTACCCCCAGGGGGCTGCTGGGTACCCCCAAAGGGCTGCTGGGTACCCCCTGGGGGCTGCTATATGTACCCCTGAGGGCCTGCTGTATACCACTGGGGCTGCTGTATACTACCACTGGGGCTGCTGGGGCTCCTGTATACTACCACTGGGGCTGCTGGGGCTCCTGTATACTACCACTGGGGCTGCTGGGGCTCCTGTATACTACCACTGGGGCTGCTGGGGCTCCTGTATACTACCACTGGGGCTGCTGGGGCTCCTGTATACTACCACTGGGGCTGCTGGTGCTCCTGTATACTACCACTGGGGCTGCTGGGGCTCCTGTATACTACCACTGGGGCTGCTGGGGAATCTGTATACTACCACTGGGGCTGCTGGGGAATCTGTATACTACCACTGGGGCTGCTGGGGAATCTGTATACTACCACTGGGGCTGCTGTATACTACCACTGGTGAGGCCTGTATACCACACTGCTGGGGGCTGTATACCTGTGCTGGGTCCACCCTCGGCTTATACACGAGTCAATAGGTTTTTTCCAGATTTTTGGGGCAAAAGTAGGGGGGTCGGCTTATACACGGGTCGGCTTATACACGAGTATATACGGTATACGGTATATAATATTTTTTTTTTTAAGGGGATGGATTGTGGAAACGTCAATAAATTGTTTTCAACTATTACAAACCTGAATAATATATTGGAGGAATCAAGTTCTGTCCTCAGTTTGTGTTGGAGTGGAACTCAACCTACCAAACAAGTTAACCGGAAGCAAAATAAAGAGGTAAACTTTGTTCTTGATCTCAATAATCAGTATGTCTTTGGAGGAAAACCAGTGTACACAGAGGAAATACATGCAAACACAGGGACCTTGGTGGGAAATGAACCCAGCACCCCAGCGCTGCAAGACTGCAGTGATAATCACTGAAACACCATGTGACCCAACAACATATATTGAGGAGGTGTAATCAAATTAAAAAACAGCAGTTTTTTTTAGTTAAGTAGTATCTATCAATCTGGCAGTGGAGAAAAAGAAGTATGAGCCAGATTGCCTTAGAGCAAAAACATTCAGTGCTTAGCTATGAAGCCTTAAGTAAAACTGTGCGATGGTGGGGAATATTGAAGAAGTGTCAAAAGTGGCAATCAAAATTAGAGAACAATGTATGATCACTGGATTTTTTCAGACAGAATGTAATCTACATTGATCAACATTTGAGGGTTTTTGTGTAAAGGGTACACCATACCATTAGAACAGTGTTTTCCAAAATAACCAAAGTTTATCAACTTGAAACCTTTCTTTTACACAAAATGTGATGATCATAATTAGAGAACAGCAATGACTGTAGCACAGAGAAAAATGTAAACTATATTTTGTGGATGTTACAACAGTCATCAATCAGTAGGAAGTGTAAAGGCCTTTGCTTTGTACAGGCCTTTGCTTTGAATGACTTCAGCACATCTGTTTCCACAGGACATCACTAGTCTCTCACATTGCTCTGGTGTGATTTTGGTCCATTCTTTTTCCAGTCTATTCCACAGTTCTGTGACTATTGTGGGTTTCTTGGCCCTAAACTTGTCACCAAGGATTTTCCAGAGGTTTTCTATTGGGCTTAGATAGAACTGTGAAGTTTTCTGCTTCAAGGAACTACTTCACCTGTTTTGCTGTCTGACAGGGGGCATTGTCCTGTATTAGTATTCTGGCTGATTGAGGGCTGAACGCAAATAAGGAACCACGTGTTGTTGAAGAAGGTTCTGCTACACACTTGCATTCACTCTGCCATGTAGCTGTATGAGAGGTCCAACCCCTGAAGCAGAAAACATCCCCCAAACCATGACACTCCCTCCAACACCTTTCGCTGACTTCTTTACACACTTTGGGTTCAGTCTTTCCCCAGTTTGTCGATGAACATAATGTTTCCCATCAGACCCAAATATATTAAACTTGATTTCATCACCAAAATAAGCTATAGACCACTGCTCCTTTGGCCACACAACATGTTCCTCACCAAAGGTGAGTCTAGCCTTTTAATTCTTTCTGCTAATCTGAGGTTTGATCACTGCAGAGTGGGCTTTCAGTCCAAATGCTCTTAAACATTGTGACACTCTATGACGAGACAGATCCCTGGTCAGTGAAAACTGACAAGCTATTCCCGCTGCAGTGTTGAAACAATTACCCATGGAGATTTTCCGTATTATTCTGTACTCTCTTGCAGTTGTCGTTCGAGGGTGACCTGCCTTCTTGGGGGACTTGAAAGAATTTGGGATGTTGTAAAGATGCAATATTCTGGAAATCAGAGACTTAGAACAACCAAATTCTGTTGCTATGGCTGATAGGGTAACCGCTTTGGCTTACATCTGGACAACCTGCTGCCGGAGGAGTTCAGTCACTTTGGAATGTCAATTGGAAAGTTAGGCTGCTAGTTAGATATGGTTTGTCAGATAATTAAGGAAATTATCACCAGGTGCCAGATTAATAACTTGCAGTTATCTGAAATTGTTCTCTAATTTTGATCAGTGTTCTTTTTCATTTATCTCATTTACATTTTTATTTTGTGCTTTAGCATACATTCAATTTATGAAATAAGCTTAAAATACTGCTAATTTACTCATGTTAGATATTTTCACATAGGACAACACAATGACCTTAACATTAAGGAAATTGTGTGTTGTTCTCTAATTTTGATTACTAGTGTATATCAAAGAAATTGAAATCTTAATGAGGCCTCACTGTGATAAAGCTGACACATTTTTAGACTGTATAGTCTATGCATGCACTAAAAAATATGCCACATTGCCACTGACTTTTGAATTTTTATGTAATGTATTCTTGTTGCATTGCTATTGATGTCCCCTTTTTATGACAGGAACAAGTAATGAAAGTTGAGATTTGTACCCTGAAAAGTAAGCTAAAAGAGCAAGAAAAGCTGCTAAAGAAAGCCTTCAGATCACGTGAAACATGCAAACATTGCAAGAGAAGGAATAGAAAAGCTTATCGTAAAACAACGTAAGTAAAATGCATAAATCTGTTAGGTTTTTGTAACACAATGAAACATAAACATCTACCAATGTAAGCAGACTAAGTCATCCCCTTACCAGCCCATGATAGACAGTTTCATTATAGATCCCACATGGGGTACATGAAGTGTGGATGTGTTACAAAGCCAGCAGCTGTATGTGTCAGCAGCAATAGGCCCTAGCTCCATGTCCTGCTGTTTAACAATTAAAATAATTTAACTATATAAATACAGTTGAGTTGTTTGACAGTACGCATGCCCAGTGGCTCCCATTACCCACTCTCCTTCCAACTTGCCATGTAAACAGTGTGAATGACGAAACCCATGGCTGGAAGGGCAGTAACAGCAGTAGTAAATATTCTGAAAGGCAAAGAGGCAGTGTCTATCAAAAATCAATTAGTCCATAATGGGTTAGTGCATGATACCCACAAAAATAGAGAAAGGGCCAGCTACACAAGAGTGTTGTGCATGGTAGTAATAAGGGTATAAAGCAAGAACAGAAAATAACAGCCATACAATAATACCACAAAAAGTATAAGATAACGCCAGTCACCTGGATAAAGTAAACAGACAGGGTCGAACCGCACCCAATGCGTGTTTTGCATAAAATTGCTTTGTCCATGTATATTCATTGCACTAATTTTTAGGATTGGTAATATCATTTGTATCAAAATGTAACCATGTTCATTAGTTTCTTGTGTTTGGAGAAGGCAGTAATAGCATGATACATAACCTGCTATGTTTTGGGAATCTACTTATTTCTCATACTTTAAGAATGTATTTCAGCAAATTATTTTAAGTGCAATACAAAAAATATGTCTAGTGCGTCTGTTCATGTTTTTTGCATATGTAGCATGTGAACTGTTTTTTTCAAAATTCATTTTTGGGACCGCAGTAATACCACAACAAAATCCATGGTAAAACCCAAATCTCAAAAGAGTGACAGCGTTCCTAAAAGGCTTTTATACAGACACAGGGGCTGATTCATAGGCAGGGCTGTGCCTGGTATTGCCACATAGCTCTATTAAATTGAGTTTGAGGTTGTGCCACAATAATACACAAAGCCACATGGATGAGTCTGTGTATTTGGATAAACATTGTCTTTAGTGTCTTCACAACATTCAAACTTATCATAAGGGCCTTGGAGGTCAGACACCCGCCAATCATACAGTTGTTATGGAAAGTATTCATACCCTTTACATTTTCCACTCTTTGTTTCATTGCAACCAGTTTGGTGAATTCAAAAAAGTTAAATCTTTTCTCATTAATGTACACTCTGCACCCCATCTTGACTTAAAAAAAATTCAGGTCTCTCCAGAGATCCTCTATTGGGTTTAGGGTCAGGGCTCTGGCTTTGCCAGTCAAGAATGGTCACAGAGTTGTTCTGAAGCCACTCCTTTGTTATTTTAGCTGTGTGCTTAGGTCATTGTCTTGTTGAAAGTCCAGAGCACTCTCTACTGCATCACTGGAGCTCAGCCAAAGTGATCTTGGGGTTCTTCTTTACCTCTCTCACCAAGGCTCTTCTCCCACTATTGTCAGTTTGGCTGGATGGCCAGGGCTAGAAAGACTTCTGGTGGTCCCAAACTCTTTCATTTAAGGAGTATGGAGGCCACTGTGCTCTTAAAAACATTGAGTGCTGCAAAAATTATTTTGTAACTTTAGCCACAATTCTGTCTCTGAGCTCCTTGGGCCATTCCTTTGACCTCATGATTTTTATTTGGTCTGACATGCACTGTGAGCTGTGAGGACTTATATAGACAGGTGTGTACTTTTCCATATCAAGTCCTATCAGTTTAATTAAACATATCTGGACTCCAATGAAGGAGAGAACCATTTCAAGAAGGATCACAAGGAAATGGACAGCATGTGACTTAAATAGGAGTGTCTGTTAAAGGGTCTGATACTTATGACCATGTGATATTTCAGTTGTTCTTTTTTAATAAAGTTGCAAAAATTTCTACATTTCTGTTTTTTTCAGTCAAGATGGGGTTCAGAGTGTACATTAATGAGAAAAATAAACAGTTTTGAACTTACTAAATAGATGAATGAAACAAAGAGTAAAAAATTAAAGGGTCTAAATACTTTCCGTACCCACTGTGCACTCATGGCCTTAAGCAAGGTGTATTCACAGAACAACTTTAACATTAGTTGATGAACTAATCCTTGTTTTAACATTTTAATGGAAAAGCACCTTAAAGCGTAATCGCCGTTTACATTTTTATTTAATGTTTCAATCAATTTTTTATTAGTTTTAAATAGCACAAAAAATAAAACAAGTTGATTATATTAATCATAGGCATATCTGAGTATGATACTTTAATCAATTTTGACAAGAACAATCAGATTATCTCGTTTTCAAATAAGATCAGACAATAGGTGTTAAATGTTATATAGGTAGATTACATTCTAGCGAATGTCTTAAATGTAAGTACATTTTGAACAAGAAGTAATAAATCAATACCAACTATCTAAATTATAAACTATAATGGCCACTTTACACGCGGCAACAGGAAGATAGAAAACGGCAGGTGTCGGAGACAATTGTACCTTTTACCTTCAAAACACCTTGCAGATACCTGAATTACACGCAGCCACTTCAAGGTGTTTTGAAGGTAAAAGGTACAATTGTCTCCGACACCTGCCGGTTTCTATCTTCCTGTTGCCGCGTGTAAAGTGGCCATTAAGTGTGAGTCAAGTTATTCTGGTTCTGACTTGGCTATAGCTTGATATTAGCTGAAGTAAAAAGGAATCCGAGTGATATTCCCAAAGTGCTACGGTTAATAAAGGTAAAGTGAATTACTAACTGTGTATAGTGAATCACTAGCTATTGAACTTATAATTAGTTTTGAATGCATGAATTCGATTACAATAGGAAAAATAATAACTAAATTATGAATTCTGATGGAAATTTAAATTGTTGCTCAAGTTATTGGGAAAGAAAAAAAAGGGGGGGAGGGGAAAGAATCTTAGGTACTTCTGGTAATTATATATTTATGCAAAAATTTGATCCCTTAGGTGCTGGTCTTAAAGTTTATCCACTCAACTGGGTTTTATATGTTATTATCTTTTTGTTTTGTATATAATCTATGACGTTCCGGCCTCTCTCACCGATTGGAAAGGAGGATATAGTTGATTCCAGTCCTTACATTTTAATTGGTATTTATTCAAGAGGTTGTTTCGAAGAGAAAAGGAGAATTCGAATACATTATGGGAAGCTATTGTATCTATTGTTTCCTCAATTTTTGGGGGAAGGTCTTGTCTCCAATTGGCTGCAATTTTAATTTTGGCTACAAGTATGATGTGTATTATTATGGCTCTATACCTGGTAGGTAATAGTTCTGCACCAACTAATAGTAATACTAGTTCTTCTGTTAGTTGTAAGTTTGTTCTTGTGACGCTGTTTATTAGAAGTTGAATTTTAGACCAGTATGTTTTAAGTTTCCTGCAGCTCCAGAAGATATGCGAAAGAGTACCTATTTCAGAGCATTCTCTCCAGCATAGAGGAGAATTATGGGGATACATTTGGTGGAGTCTATGTGGGGTTAGGTACCATCTGGTATAAGTCTTGTAATGTGTTTCAATCAGCTGAGAATTTCTGATGTGCGCATAGACGTTTTGAAAGATGATTTGCATTCGGTTGATGTCTATTTGGACTTTAAGCTCCTTTTCCCAAGCTGTTATGTTTGCGGTTTTTGTGAAAGAAAGATCCTGGTTTAGAGTTTGGTAAATTGTTTTGGTCTTCCAATGCAAGGTGTTTTGGGGGTTCTTAAGCATTTGAGTTACATTTTGTGGTAGAAAAAAGTTGATTACCGTATATACTCGTGTATAAGCCGACCCATGTATAAGCCGACCCCCCTACTTTTGCCCCCAAAACCTGGGAAAATTTATTGACTCGTGTATAAGCCGAGGGTGGACCCCAGCACAGGTATACAGCCCCCAGCAGTGTGGTATACAGCAGCCTCCCCAGTGGTATATACAGGCCCCAGCAGTGTTACAGCAGCAGCCCCAGTGGTATATACAGCAGCAGCCCCAGTGGTAGTATACAGCAGCCCCAGAGGTATATACAGCAGCCCCAGTGGTAGTATACAGCAGCAGCCCCAGTGGTAGTATACAGCAGCAGCCCCAGTGGTAGTATACAGCAGCAGCCCCAGTGGTAGTATACACGCAGCCCCAGTAGTATATACAGCCCCAGTGGTAGTATATAGCCCCAGTGGTAGTATATATACAGCCCCAGTGGTAGTATATAGCCCCAGTGGTAGTATATAGCCCCAGTGGTAGTATATAGCCCCAGTAGTAGTATACAGCCCCAGTGGTAGTATATAGCCCCAGTGGTAGTATATATACAGCCCCAGTGGTAGTATACAGCCCCAGTGGTAGTATATAGCCCCAGTGGTAGTATACAGCCCCAGTGGTAGTATATAGCCCCAGTGGTAGTATACATACAGCCCCAGTGGTAGTATATAGCCCCAGTGGTAGTATATAGCCCCAGTAGTAGTATACAGCCCCAGTGGTAGTATATAGCCCCAGTGGTAGTATACATACAGCCCCAGTGGTAGTATATAGCCCCAATGGTAGTATATAGCCCCAGTAGTAGTATACAGCCCCAGTGGTAGTATATAGCCCCAGTGGTAGTATATAGCCCCAGTGGTAGTATACATACAGCCCCAGTGGTAGTATATAGCCCCAATGGTAGTATATAGCCCCAGTAGTAGTATACAGCCCCAGTGGTAGTATATAGCCCCAGTGGTAGTATATATACAGCCCCAGTGGTAGTATATAGCCCCAGTGGTAGTATATAGCCCCAGTAGTAGTATACAGCCCCAGTGGTAGTATATAGCCCCAGTGGTAGTATATATACAGCCCCAGTGGTAGTATATAGCCCCAGTGGTAGTATATAGCCCCAGTGGTAGTATACAGGGCCCCAGCAGGGCCCCCCTCATAATTTGGCACCCCCACCTCAGTTTCTGGGCCCCCCCGCATGCAGCGCTGCACATATACATTACGTGTCTAGCAGCTGTTACCCTCCGGTGGCAGATCGCGGCTCCCGGCTCCGGGCTCCATCTTCCTCGCTGTCTTCCTGCTTTGTGACCGGCGCGATGACGTCATCGCGCCGGTCACATGACAACCAGGAAGACAGAGAGGAAGATGGAGCCCGGAGCCGGGAGCCGCGATCTGCCACCGGAGGGTAACAGCTGCTAGACACGTAATGTATATGTGCAGCGCTGCATGCGGGGGGGCCCAGAAACTGAGGTGGGGGCGCCAAACTTTGAGGGGGGCCGTATGACTCGCGTATAAGCCGAGCGGGGGACTTTTCAGCCCAATTTTTGGGCTGAAAAACTCGGCTTATACGCGAGTATATACGGTATATGCGATTTCATCAATGTATAGATTTTGGACCATGTAGTAGCTTCAGTTTGATCAATTGCAAATTTTCTTTTGAGGTGTTCAAAGGGGAGGAGACCCCCTGAGCTATCTAAAATGTCAGAAATGGTATTGATTCCTGCTTCTTTCCACATCTTCGTCTTTATTTTAGGAGCAATTATTTCTAAAATTTTGATATTTATCCAATCTGGAGATACTGGTACGAAGTGCGTGGTGGATAGATTAAAAAAGGTTCCCCATATTTTTATTGCTGCTTTAACTAATATGTTTTTTTGGTAGAGTTTTCCTTTTGTCACATAGATACGCAATTAAAAGCAGATTCATTTTGTTTCTTAAATTTTTTGGTTCTTCTAATCCTAGCCATGCTGGTCTTTCAGTGACCATCCACCAATTATAGCTGAGTTTGATAATTGTCGCTTGCAAGTAGGCACTAATATTGGGCATGGCCAAGCCTCCGTTGTTTCTGCTTTTGGTTAGTGTTGCTTTCTGTACTCTTGGTTTTAGTTTATTCCATATGAAGTTAAATAACTGTGTTTGAAATTTCCGCAGCCACTTTGCTGGAATGCAGAGGGGAATAGATCTAAATTTGTAAAGAAGCTTGGGAAGGAGACACATTTTATATGCGTTGACTCGGCCTAGCCACGAGATCTCTAGTTTAGTTAGATGTTGGATATCAGATTGGATGGTTTTATAAATATCTTCCAAATTAACGTGAATAATTGAAGATGAGGGTTTGGTGAGGTATATACCTAGGTGACTATATTTTCCTTCCCCCAGTCCAAAGTTGTTTCAAATTTGAGTATATCCAACAGTTGTGGTGTTAAGTTATAACTCAGGACTTGAGTTTTTGTTAGGTTTATTTTATAAAGAGATATTTTGGAGAATTGCTGAATGGTATTTAGGAGGTTTCTTATAGAGTTTAGGGGTCAGTCAAAGTAATTAAGATGTCGTCCGCAAATAAGGAGATTTTGAATTGTCTTTGATACAGTGGAATTCCCTTAATTAAAGGGTTCATACGTATAGATTCCGCAAGAGGTTCAATAAAGAAGTAAAAAAGAATGGGAGAAAGAGGGCACCCCTGCCTAGTGCCATTGGTCAGAGGAAACTTCTCTTCTCAGAAAGACAGTTGTTAGTGAGCACTCTGGCTGAGGGGGATGAATATAAAGAACTGAAATCTATTTAGGGTCTGAAAAAAAAAGTCCCAATGGACTCTGTCAAATGCTTTTTCAGCATCGACAGCAACTACAAGGGTCGGGATACCCTCTTTCTCCACATGTGAAATTAAATATATGGCTCGCCTTGTTGAGTCAGCAGTACCTCTGCCAGAAACAAAACTAACTTGGTCCTTATGTAAAAGGAGGGGGGCTACTTTCTGCATTCTGGTTGTAATTGTTTTAGTTATAATTTTTAGGTCCGAATTGAGGAGGGAAATTGGCCGATAGTTACGAACGTCGTCTTTATCCCCTTTACCCTTATAGATAACAGATATTAATTGCTTGTTGCATCACGTCTGGCAATTTACTATGAGCTGAGGTGAGGTAATTAGCTAGTTTAACTAGGTAGGGGGCAAGAATTGATTTGAGGGTGGTATAATATTCATTTTGGAGACCGTCTGGACCCAGGGATTTGTTCTTTTTTAATGAGTTAATGGTTTGAAGGATTTCTGAGTGCGTAACTGGGGAATTAAGTGTTCTCAGTTGGTCAGATGATAAAGAGGGGAGATGTAGGGAGTCTAAGAAGTTATTTATGTCCTGTCTCTGTGGGAGGGTTTCCGCTGGCTCATTTTTAAAATTGTACAGATTTTTATAAAATTTGGCAAAGACCTCCTGTAATTTTCTGGGGCGTTTTGTGAGTTGCATTCTGGTCATCCTTTATTTGCAAGATTTTCGTTTTCTGTCTATGCATCTCGATTTTCCTGGCAAAGAGTTTTGAGGGCTTATTCATGGAATTGTAATAGTTGGATTTTGACAGTTGAATTATTTTGTCGTACTCTGAAGGGAGTAAAGCTTTCAAATTTATTCTAAGTTGGAGTATCTCCTTATGAGTATCTTCACTGGGGGAGTTAATTTGGCTCATCTCCAGTTCTCTAATTTTTTTTATTATCCTTTCTTCCGCTTGCTTTTTTTCTCACTTCATTCTGGAGTTTAATTGGATAAAATGTCCTCTTATGACTGCCTTGTGAGCTGTCCAGAGGGTAGTTATAGGGGTGTGGCTAGTATCATTATCTTTAAAATAAAAATTGAGGGCTTTTTCTAGTTGGTCTTTATATTGAGGGTGAAATAGTAGATAAGAATTTGCCCTCCATATTCTATGGCTGGAATAGTTGGGATGTTGGGCTATTTAAAAAATTATAGGGGAATGGTCTGACCAGGCTCTTGGTAGGATATTTATTGACTTAAATTTGTGGAGAGTGTTAATATCCGATAATATCAAATCTATTCTGGCAAATGATTTGTGGGCATCTGAATAGTGGGAGTACTCCACAGAAGACGTGTTGAGACAGCGGAATGTCATACAGTTCTTCTCTATGTAACCAAGGATCAAGGGAGGTGATTGGAATTTCTAGACTTGTTCGAGGAATCTAGTAGAGGATTAGGAACTGCGTTAAAGTCCCCAAATATTATTAAGTGGCCTTTTTTAACTTTTTGAACAATCTTAATGAGTTTATTTAGGAAAGAGAGTTGACTTTTGTTGGGGCGTGTAGGTTGACTAATGTATATAGCACATCCTCAAGTTTACAAATTAAGATCAGGAATCTTCCCTCTTCGTCCTTAATCACCTCAATCTCTTCAAATTTTAGTGTGTCTCTAACGATTATAGCAACGCCCTGATTTTTTTTTTTATTAGAAGAAAGAAATATATGTGGGAAGTTTTTGTTGTTGAAGTTTGGAGTGTTGTCTAATTTGAACTATATCTACATTGTATTTTGTAATATATTTCCAGACAGAATACCTTTTTTGCGGGGAGTTGAGGCCGTGAACATTTAGGGACAAAGGAGGAGTAATCATTTAGTACTAGTCACTCCTGATTATATTTGGTGGAATGTTATTATAGCCTGAATAATACTTCCACTCGGGCTGAAGTTTTGGCCTATTGTGCAAAAAAAGACCTTTTTGAGTTACATAAAGTGGGACTAGATGAGATCAGGACCCAGGGTCTGAGATTTGAAGGCTTTTTAATTTCTTCAGACCATTTTCCACTTCCTCAATAGTGATAGTCTTATCCTTGTGAGAAAATATGACTGTGGTAGATGGACGTCCCCATCTGTAGGGAATTTTCTTCAATCTTAGTAAGTCCGTCACTGGTTTGAGAGTCTTTCGTCTGCTCATTGTCTCCTTAGAAATGTCTGTAAAAATTTAATTTTCTCATAGGGGGTGGGAGGGAATGGTTTTGTTTCATGTAATTGGTTATTGAGTCTCTGGTTTGGAAAAATGTGAATTTGACAATTACGTGTCTGGGTATTGCTTCAGAGAGGTGTTGTGGCTTCAGCAGTCTATGAGCCCTTTCTATCGAGTATTCGGTTTCAGACAAGGAAGGAACAATTTTCCTAGTTAGATTTTTCATGTAGGTGAGGAGCTCTGAGTTTTTCACTTTCTCCGATATTCCCCTGAATTTCAAATTGCTTCTCCTGCCTCTGTCCTCCCTATCTGCCATTTTGTCTTTTAGATATTTAATCTCTCCCTTCATCTTCTCTTGATCTGATTTTAGTTTTCTGCTCGCTTCCTTCAGATCTCGGACATCTTTCTTGGTATGTTCCGTTCTGGTTACAATAGAAGTCCAGAGCAAACTTCATTTCATCAAACTGTTCCTCCAAGTCCTCTTTGAAGGATTGCTTGAAGGACGAGAACGATGAGGAAAAGAGCTCTAAGAATAAGTCTCTGTCCAGGGCCTGTCCCGCACTGGAATGGGGCCAATTGAACTCAGGAGATGTCTCCTTTCTTAACCTCTGTCTTAAAGGGCTCCTAAATGAGTTATCCCCTTCCTCATTTATGTCATCAGAGGGTTTTTGATTGGTTTTGAAATGGGTAAAGACTCAATTTGTTTTCGTTTGGTTGATAATAGAGAGTTTTCATATGACATCTCGTCATCTGGGGAGGAACTTGTGTTATCAGTTTGGGGTGCGAGGTCACCACTATTGTTTACTTCTATTTCTTGCTTGTTCATCTCTGTCAAGGGTTGTGTGGCTTTGTTACAAGTTTGGTTTTTGTCGTTGTCAGTTATAGAATTGAGATTATTAGATTTAGGGGTATTAGTGGTATTGTTAGATTTTGCTTTAAGGCATGGTTTCTACCCAGCAGTTATATAGGATCCCTATCTGGACCACTGAGATCAAGTGATTGTGCAGAATTAATACTTAATACTTAAATGTCTTCCTATAAGCTGACGTGAGTTCTATTGGTAGCTCACATAGTATTACATGCTTATTTGGAGTATACAGGTTCTAGGTACAGAGACTTAACAAATATGGGATACCTAGCAGGTGCTTAAATATAGTGACGACAAATTATTAAGGTAATATGCAGCGTAATACTGTTAAGTATGTAAAATGCAAAACAATATAGTAGTGAAGTAAGAGTGACAGGAAATATAGAGAAGGGGTTGAGAAGCCGAAAATTGGAAGCCGCCTGAGAGGAGGCAGCAGGGCGTCAGGTTAAAAGGGGGAGAAGGGGGAAAAGGGGAGAAACAAGCAAATTAGACTACTTTACTCCGTTGTCTGCGAGGCTCGGGTGCGTTGTAGGCCCAGATCAGGGCCGGACTGGGACCAGAAAGCAGCCCTGGAAAACAAACCCCACCAGCCCACACACTATATCACCCATTAGCCCCGATCAGTGAAGTTTGCTTTTAAAGAGAACCTGTCATCTCCATAAAGCCCCCAGGCTCTCACTAACTGCCCCTGCATCTTCCTATTATTCTCTAACTATCGTTTCTGTGTTAAACGTTCCCTGTGACTGTGTAATAAAAGCTTTTTATCATTCAAACGCGTCATTTCTGGCACTCCGCAGGCCGGACTTCAGGCTGCACAGTAAGCATGCTCTATGGAGCACATTACGTCAGCTCATCTTATGATATCTGTGATGAGCTAACGTAATGTGCTCCACAGAGCATGCGCAATGCGCAGCTCTGTGGATGAGTACCGGAAGTGACAACACTTGGCTTCATACCCGCCATTCTGCAGAGTGGAGCGAGCCAGGCTGGGGGGTGCACATTTGGATGTCAACATCACGCCCATCAGAGCATGATAGACTATACAGGAGGCGGCCATGGGGCACAGAGAGGACGCCCAGGGGGTCTAGCAATGGTAGCCCCCTGGATCATTATCATACTAATGAGTGAGTGATAAAAAGCTTTTATTACACAGTCACAGGGCATATTTAGCACAGAAAGGGATAGTTAGAATAGTAACAGGAAGGTTCAGGGACAGGTAGTGATAGCCTGGGGGCTTTATGGAGCTGACAGGTTCCCTTTAAGTTGCCGTGGCCTCATCACTTTCTTAAAGGAGTTATTTGAAGAGCCATATGTGAATGGTGCAGCAGAGTATACATTCTACCACAGCTCCATTCACATGGTGCTCTACAAAGCCACATTTCTCAGGATTGTGGGGTCCCAGCAGTCAGATACACAGCGAAAGGCAAGTCATCACCTATACAGAAGAGAAGTGATAACTCCATATTAGGGATAATCAAATTAAGCAACATTTAAATGCTGAAAATCAAAGTTCAAAACCACCTCTCTGACAACAGGACAGGAGAAGTGGTACTGTGCAGTGTATATATACAGAATAATACAGATACTGAGGATTACACCCAGTATACAGGACAGGAGAAGTGGTACTGTGCAGGGTATATATGCAGAATGATATAGATACTGAGGATTACACCCAGTATACAGGATATGAGAAGTGTTACTGTGCATTGTATACATACAGAATAATACAGATACTGAGGATTACACCCAGTATACAGGACAGGAGAAGTGGTACTGTGCAGTGTATATATACAGAATAATACAGACACTGAGGATTACACCCAGTATACAGGACAGGAGAAGTGGTACTGTGCAGTGTATATATACAGAATAATACATATACTGAGGATTACACCCAGTATACAGGACAGGAGAAGTGGTACTGTGCAGTGTATATATAATGAAAAATACAGATGCCGAGGATTACACCCAGTATACAGGACAGGAGAAGTGGTACTGTGCAATGTATATATACAGAATAATACAGATGCAGAGGATTACACCCAGTATACAGGACAGGAGAAGTGGTACTGTGCAGTGTATATATACAGAATAATACAGATACTGAGGATTACACCCAGTATACAGGACAGGAGAAGTGGTACTGTGCAGTGTATATATAATGAAAATACAGATGCCGAGGATTACACCCAGTATACAGGACAGGGAAGTGGTACTGTGCAATGTATATATACAGAATAATACAGATGCAGAGGATTACACCCAGTATACAGGACAGGGGAAGTGGTACTGTGCAGTGTATATATACAGAATAATACAGATACTGAGGATTACACCCAGTATACAGGACAGGAGAATTGGTACTGTGCAGTGTATATACACAGAATAATACAGATGCAGAGGATTACACCCAGTATACAGGACAGGGGAAGTGGTACTGTACAGCAGGGATCTCAAATTCCAGGCCTCGAGAGCCGCACACGGCGCAGGTTTTCAGGATTTCCTTTATATTGCACAGGTGACAATATAATTACCGGAACTGGTGATTATTCCAACCCCTGTGCAATATAAAGAAAGTCCTGAAAACCTGTGCCGTGTGCCTGGAATTTGAGATCCCTGCTGTACAGTGTATATATACAGAACAATACGATACTGAGGATTACACCAAGTATACATGACAGAGAGAAGAGGTACTGTGCAGTGAATACATACACAATAATACAGACACTGAGGATTACACCGAGTATACAGGACAGAGTGGTGCTGTGCAGTGTATGTACAGAATAATACAGATACTGAGGATTACACCCAGTATACAGACAGGAGAAGTGGTACTGTGCAGTGTATATATACAGAATAATACAGATACTGAGGATTACACGCAGTATACAGGACAGGGGAAGTGGTACTGTGCAGTGTTATTACAGAATAATACATATGATGAGGATTATACCCAGTATACAGGACAGGAGAAGTGGTACTGTGCAGTGTATATATACAGAATAATACAGATACTGAGGATTACACCCAGTATACAGGACAGGAGAAGTGGTACTGTGCAGTGTGTATATACAGAATAATACAGATCCGGAGGATTACACCCAGTATACAGGACAGAAGAAGCAGTAATGTGCAATATATATACATAAGAATACAGATACTGAGGATTACACACATACGCACATGCAGCCTGCCCTCTCACATACAAAACACACACACACAACATACACACGTAGCAGCCTGCCCCAGTCCCCACACACATGCACCAGCCTACCCAGTCACCCACACACATGTAGCAGCCTGATCCAGCCCCCACACACATGCAGCAGTCTGCCTCGGCCCCCCCACACACATATGTAGCAGCCTGCCCCAGCCCCCACACACACGTAGCAGCCTGCCCTGGCCCCTACACACACACACAGCTGCCTGACACGGCCACCACACGCACGTAGCTGCCTGCCTCAGCCCACTCGCACGTAGCGCCTGCCCAGGACCTCACACACACGTAACAGCCTGCCCCGGCCCACACACATGCAACAGCCTGCCCTGACCACCACACACAGCAGCCAGTCCTCACACACACATGCAGCAGCCTGCCCTGGCCCCCACACACAGAAAGTAGACTGCCCACACCACACACACAGCAACCTGCCCGGTCCCCACACACATGAACAGCCTGTCCTGACAACATACACATGCAAGCCTGTCCTCACACACACTCACACATACCTAGCCACAGCGTCCTCACACACACGTACATTCACACAACACAGCGCCTGTCCTCAACACACACTCACACATACACACAGCAGCCTGTCTCACACACAATACACAGCAGCTGTCACACACACTACACACACACAGCAGCCCTGTCCTCACAACAACACACCACTCACACATACAGCAGCCTGTCCTACACACAACACACACTCACACATACACACAAGCCTGTCCTCACACACAGACACACAACACTCACACACACAACAGCCTGTCTCACACACACACACAAAATACACACACAACCTTCTCACACACACACAAATCCACACACATCAGCCTGTCCTCACACACAGACACACAAATACACACACAGCAGCCTGTCCTCACACACAGACACACAAATACACACGCAGCAGCCTGTCTCACACACACACACAAATACACATACAGCAGCCTGTCTCACACACACACACAAATACACACGCAGCAGCCTGTCTCACACACACACAAATACACATACAGCAGCCTGTCTCACACACACACAAATACACATACAGCAGCCTGTCTCACACACACACAAATACACATACAGCAGCCTGTCTCACACACACAAATACACATACAGCAGCCTGTCTCACACACACACTCACACATGTCAGGTCAGACAGACGAAAGTGAAAGTATCTTGCCTCAGCTTTGCTTGTGTCCCGCACTGGCAGCCCCCAGGTCCGCAGCTGAGAAGGGTCACAGGAGGAGTGAGGAGGAGACTCAGTCTATGACTGAGACAGTCACCGGCTGCTGCCTTCAGGCCAGCTCCACTGCCTGCACACGGGGCCGGGCCCACCTGGTAATGGCAGGGGTGGCCGCGATCCGTTTCGTGGGCGGGAGAGCAGAGTGTGTGCTCTCTCCACCCACAAAGAACATGCTGTACAGCCGCGCCTCTCCTTAAGAGCCGCTGCCAGGGCTGCCCGCCGATTGGTGTGTCTGTGACTGTGAATAGGTAGCGGCCGCCGCCGTTCCCCAGACCCGGTATGCTGGCGGGTGGCGGCCGACGCAAAATCATTTAAAAGCTGGCCTGCAGCTGGAGGGCGGGCGCTGTGGCCCCGCCCACTCCACAACCACCGGCCCATCGGGAAAAGTCCCGAATCTCCCGCCTATCAGTCCGGGCCTGGCCCAGATAGTCCTCTTATAAGGGTTAGTTTCTGGCTTATCTGAGTTAGGGACGTAGAAAGGGGGTCAGTACAAGCCAGCTCCAGCTGAATAGGAGCTCTCAGAGTTTCTCTCTTTCTTCCTGCTCTGGGTCTCCCTCAAGAGTCTATTGTGTGGCTTAGTTGATAATAACAGGGCGCCAAAGTCCTCCAGCAGCCCCACAAGGTCTAGCAGTCAAGATCAGTGTAGCTGCCTCGAGGTGCAGGGAAGAAGATGGCGGGAGAGCCCCAGTGGGAAGCTCTGTAATGGCGGTGGGGGAGCCTGCTGTGCGTGGTGTTTTGACAACGGGCTAGAGACCGCTCATACAAACATAGGAGCGGCTCCAGCTACAATGCCTTGTGAAGTGGCGGTCCCGCGCTCCGGTGGAAGAGAGAGGGGGGAGGGAAGAAAAAAAACAGCCCGCAATCTTTCCCTAGCTGGAGTAGAGGGCAATGGCAGAGCTCCGTGCTCTGCACTTCCCCCTCTGATGTGCGGCAGCCTTGTATGCGGATCGGCAGTGCCTCCTCTCCCCAAGGCTTCCCCTCTCCAAGCTCAGGAGAGAAGCAGCGCGGTGCAGTCCGAGCACCTCACCAGCCCCCACCCGAAAATGGCAGGAGGGCAAGTCGGCACTATCTCTCTTTCAGCTCCCAGTCTGTAGTCCAAGTTAAAGAGGCACAGGAATGAGCCCAGGGGTCCACTCTAGACAGTGAATCGGTCAAGTAGCTTTAGTGGGGTGAAAGCCTTAATAAAGGCTTAAAAACCCCGTAGCTTAGGTATAAGCACAGGAGCTCCTGGAAAACAGGTCCTACATGGAGCTGCAGGCCACGCCTCTCTACATTTCTATTTAATAATAATGTAGAGCAAATGAATTTAATCAACTTTCAAATATACTTTATTAATGAAATCTGGAAGGAAACCTTTAAAAAAACGTACACAAGATGTCCTTACTAGGCTGATTCTAAACTTGGCATATGCTCGTTGTTAGGGAGATCCCTCTTCAGGGGGGCCTACACAGTGTTCACAGAACAGTTAATAAGACTCTCAAGTTACCTCACAGTGCTGAGCTAAAACAGCTGCTGTGAGATCTTATCTGACTACTCTATTCATATGGCTCTGTTTTGTGTTATCGCAGAGCACAGAGCAGAGCAATGTGAATGTAGGAGTCAGATAAGATCCCACAGCAGCTATTTGAGCTTAGCAAAGTGCCAGCATGAGGTAACATGAGCGTCTTATCAGCTGTAATTGTGAATGCAGTGTAGGCCCCGCCCCAGGAAGACAGATCTCCCTAACCAGGAGCATATGTGTGATTCAGAAATAGACTACTGAGGACATCTTGTGGAAGTTTTTTTTTTAAAGGGTTCCTTCTAGATATCATTAATAATTTCATTATCACTTGCTTTACATTATTATTACATAAAAACTTAAATGGCAGTTACGCTTTATGTTTTCATCACTTGATCCTGGGCTATAAACTTGCACTATTGTAGATTTATGACAAGGGATTAGAGCCCCTACAATCTAGTAGAAAATAGTGGGGTGACTGGCTTGGAGGAACATGTGGACCCTGTGCAAAAAATGTGAATGGTCCACTTTCCTTTTATGGCGAAAAAGCTACAGATTGTATATACTGTGTGTATATATTATATCTCTTCTCTGTAAATATACATTGAAATATTAAGGCAGTTAATATTTTACATTTTACTTAATGTGCATTCATTCATGTTTTATTGCAGTTACAACTACCTATGGTGCATTAAAGAAAGCGAGATTAAATCTACAGGTAAGGGATCAATAGCAATTAAGATAACAATAGTATTCTAAATTTAATCAAAATATATTATGAATAACCATTAGAATAAAGCTATTTGAATATACGTAATGTACATTAAAGGTAACAAAAAATATTCATGCTGCTTAAAATAAGGGAAGCATGAATTAAAACTATTGCACCCACATATGTTTTACTCTGAAACACTGTAGAATTTCAAAGAAAGCATACTTTGTGAAACTATGACAATGGGACTAGGATGACAAGTCCATTATGCAGCTCATTGGTGGCTTCTCCCACTCCCACATCCTTAAAACCTAAAGTTCTTTTATGATAAGTCAGCATATGGATATACCTGTCAGTTTAAGGGAAGTGGAGCAGGGAGCAGCTGCCCTGGACCTTATGGACTAGTCATTCTAGTCGCATTGTCGCGTACAGAATATGAGGAATAGGGCTAAGCAGCAGCACATGTGAAAAAGACTTAGTTATACTAATGGATCACAGACTGAACATGAGTCAACAGTGTGATGCAGCAGCAAAAAAGGTAAACACAATTCTAAAATGTATTAACAGAAACATTCAGTCTAGATCACGTGAAGGAATTACTATCTTCTACTTCTCTTTCATAAAACCTCATCTGGAATACTGTGTTCAGTCCTGGGCATCACATTTTAAAAAAGATAACAAACTGGAGCAAGTTAAGGGAAGAGCAACTAGAATGTTGACTGGTCTACAAACCATGTCCTGTCAGGAACAGTTACAGGATTTAGGAATGTTTGACTTGCAAAAACGAAGACTGAGAGAAGACTTAATAGCTGACGACGAATATCTCAAGGACTTGCACACTGTAGAGGGATCCACTTTATTCTCATTAGCACAAGGAAAGACTAGAAGCAATGGGATGAAACTAAATGTGAGGAGACCGATTAGATATTAGAAAAACTCAGTTAGGGTGATCAATGGGTGGAACAGGCTACTACAAGAGGTGGCGAATTATTCTTCAATGGAAATCTTCATACAGTGGCTGGGCAAACATCTGTATAGGATAATTTAATGAATCATGCTTTGAGCATGGTGTTGGACCAGATGAACCAGAAGTCTATGGCTGTGGGGTACAGAGTATTACACGTTTCCTCCCCTATTGGGTGTTGACTGTTCAAGGTGTTTAGTTATTTGCTGTTTCTTTGACTAGTTGTCAGGTCCCCCTTGTCTTATTGCTGTAAGCTCACCTGTGTGTGTGGTCCTATCGCTACCAGTCACTGCCAGCATCTGCCATCTGCTGTGCCTGCCAGTGACCTCCAGCATCTGCCATCTGCTGTGCCCTCTTGTGCCTGCCAGTGACCACCAGCACCTGCCATCTGTTGTGTCCTACTGTTCTTGTAAGTATCCACCAGCTTTTTCCATCCACTGTGCCCTCCTGTGTCTGCCAGTCACCGCCAGCATCTACCATACCTACTCCTGTGCAAATCTCAGTACTCCATGGTGTGGCGACAGATGTCAGGTTACCAGGAATCCCCTGTTGGCTAATTACCAGCATAAGCCTATCTCCACCACCTGCGGCTTTAGTGAAGTCTCAGTAGTTGCTTGGGTACACTCCACCAGGTCAGTGATTAGTGCTTTTGTTCCAGAGTATCCACCTTCCACCGATGCAGCTCTAGATCATGTAGTACAAAGCGAGTTATTAGGGTGTGTCAAGGCCTGGTATTTCAAGCATTCGGAGATGTAAGTGGGTCTGGCTGCTCACACCCCTCACCCTTGAGAATGGTACATGTGTTACAATGGAGGCTGTCTCAGACATAATCTTATGGTCTGTGTACAGAGGTTGCTACACCTTCAGAGACAATCTCTGTGTGAAAGGAGGGTTACTTAACCTGAGCAGGCAAGCCCACAGGGAACTTGACTTGTTATTTTTCAGTTTTGTCTTTTTATGGTGAAAAGGCCTGCTTTATGTTTTTCCTCTGGAGTAGTTTATGGTATCTGCAAATATGGAGAAGGACTTTTTAAATAGAAATTGTTCCTGTCATTACCACAACCAGCATCGTCACAATGTGTAAATGCAACTTGGCAGGAGATTCATGCTACACTCCACAATGTCCAAACCTCTCATTAGCAGAGAGAATCAAAAGGCTAGACTCCCCTTTGGTGAGGAGCATATTGTGTAGACTAAGGAGAAGTGGTTCACAGTTCATTTTAGTGATAAAAGCAATTTTAATTTATTTGAGTCTGATGGGAAACTGTAACTCCTGTGTGTTTCTACCTTGTTTCCCCGGCGTTACTGTGAATGTCTATGCTCTTACCCAATGCTTCTCCCCTCTACTCAGCTGGAATACTGCTGTCTGTTACCTTTACTGATGCTGCTCAGTTCCCTGCTCTGCTGCGTAGTAGCGAAGTTATGTCACTTATCCATGTTATGTAAATAAAAGCTTATAACCTGATGTTAAATTCATCCATTGGTTCTATAAATTACTCTTTTGAAAGCTGAAACCCTCCGAACTGTGGTTAAGTTTAAGAAAAAAATTTGGCATCAATGCTGAAATTTTGATCATTTAATGAACACAGAATGGTCAGAATTTGGCAAGACAAAAGTTTTGTCGCCTGGTCATGTAATGCACCCAATCCTAGTTTACATCCTCACCTGTGCTCATAAATGATCGGTTAATTAGTGGGTGTGTATAAAAATAAACCCAGCACCCCAGACCTTCACTTAAACTACAACTTGAGCTTTGACAACATGCCAAAAATCCACCCTGCGACCAAAGCCAAAGACCAGATCCACTGCAGAGGTGGCTGTCACCTTTAATGTGTCTCAGCGTCAAATACAAAGAATTAAAAAAAGATTTGAAGAGACTGGAGATGTGTTTGACAAGCCCAGGTCCGGCAGACACCGCAAGACAGCTGCTCAGGAGGAACTGTTTGTTGGTTAGAAAATCCAAAGCAAGCTCCTCTTCCATTGCAGCAGAGCTCCTACAGGCCTGGTCACCTCAAGTCCCTGTGTCAACTAGAACAGTTTGTAGGATTCTGTCTCAAAATGGCCTCCATGGTCGAATCAGTGCCCAGAAGCCAGCACTACACAAAAGGCAAATAAAAAACCGTGTGGCACTTGCAAAGTCCCACAGCCTGCTAAATGCTGGAAAAGCAGCAGAAGGTGGATTTCTCTGATGAATCTTCAGTAGAATTACACCACAGCCGCCGCAAATACTGCAGGAGACCTACTGGAGCCTGTATCAATCCAAAATACACCCCCAAAAAAGTTAAATTTGGTGGTGGAAAGATCATGGTCTGGGGTTACATTCAGTATGGGGGTGTGCAAAACATTTGCAAGGTGGAAGGCAATATCAATAGCCTAAAATATCAAGAAGTATTAGCTATATCTTACATTCCAAATCATAAAAGGGGTTAAATTCTGCAGCAGGATGGTGCTCCATCTCATACATTCATCTCTACAACAAAGTTCCTCCAGGCAAAAAAGATCAAGGTGCTCAAGGACTGGCCAGCCCAGTCAACAGACATGAACATCATTGAGCATGTTTGGGGTAGGATGAAAGAGGAAGCTTGGAAGACAAATCCAAAGAATCTAGATGAACTCTGGGAGGCATGTAAGACTGCATTCTTTGCTATTCCTGATGACTTCATTAATAAATTTTATGAATCATTGTTGAACTGCATGGATTCACTTCTTCAAGCTCATGGAAGTCACACAAAATATTAAATATGACTCTAATAGCACCACAACTTCATTCACCAATGTTATGCAACATATATTTGAATTTTAAGTTAATTATTTGTTTGAATATCACAATACTTTCTGTGGGTGACAAAACTTTTGTCTTGCCAAAATCTGACCATTCTGTGCTCATTAAATGATCAATATTTCAGCATTGATGCCAATTTATTTTCTTAACCTAAAACACATTTCGGAGGGTTTCAGCTTTCAAAAGAGTAATTTATACAACCAATGGATGAATTTAACGTCAGGTTATAAGCTTTTATTTACATAACATGGATAAGCGACATAACTTCTGTCAGGGACTGTAAAGTCTTTGCTCTGCGGCTTGACCATCCGCGTGTGTGGTCCCTGGAAGATGCTGTGGAAGCTATCCACGGGTTGTGACGTCCTCTGCAGCTGGTGTATGAGTTTCCACGTGTGTCAAGGCTTAAAAAGTACTAACTCAGGTTGATAACCTGAATTTCAATGATGCAAAAACTTCCAATAAAAATCTTAGAAATTTTATTTAGGAACAACAAAGAAAGAATGCACAATTACAGACAAGATAAACCTTCAAGGGGGTGCTGGTGAATCTGAACACAAGAAGGGGTGCAAATATATTATATATCAGAGCAAATCAAGTATGTAGAAAGCCAGTGCAAAAAAACATTATTCTCTGAAACAGATAGGTCAGGGCTCAGGAAGAGGGACAAAAGTATTCAATTCACAGTACTGGTAACTATGGTAGCTATACATACATAGATTGTGATTATCACAGTCATGAGCAAACCTCAGTTACAATAAGAGACATAATGCCAACTCTGCTCACTGATAAAACATTATTGCACATTGGCCATTATAACAACATTATAGAGGCTACAGGTTTAATGCACTGTAATTGACATCAATGGTCTGTGCCAGACTGAGGTTTTCAGCGTAGGGAGCTATAACACTCAAAGGAACATTGGATTATAGAGTAAGTTACACTGAGAGTGTTCTCAAAATCCCCCTGTACCTTACAGTTTCTTTCAAACCCACCCTTCATCTGTACACTAGTATTTAGACAATAGAAAGTAACATTACACAGTCTGATACTGACCTTTGCTGCAAGGACCTCAGGATGATGTCACCCACTTCAGTAATTGACACATCCACACCCCGCCTCGACATGTTTCACCTGTGGGCTTCATCAGGAGCCTCTACTCTGCTCAGATCCCACTCTGCTCTGCCTCACTTTGCTCTCCCCCACCCTGCTCTGCCCCACTCTCCCTCACTCTGCTCTGCTCCACTATGCCCTGCTCTACACCTGCTCTGCCCATCCTTTCCCTGCTCTCTCCCGCTATGCCCAGGTCTCCCCTGCTCTGCCCAGCTCTTCCCCGCACTGCCTCTGCTTTGCCCAGCTCTCCCCCGCTCTGCTCTGCCAAACTCTGCATTGCCCCGCTCTCCACCTGCTCTCCTCCTGCTCTACCCAGCTCTCCCCTGCTCTTCCCCTCTCTCCCCCGCAGCATGGGAGCGAGCACAGGGAGGGGCAGATCCCCCACGGGGAGAGACACAGTGACCACAGGAGAAGAGACAATAAAGGGAGGCCAGAGAGCAACCACAGGAGGGACAGAGACAGCCAGCATAGGTGGGGAGATGAGAGACAGCACAGGTGGGGGCTAAGAGTGACCACGGAGGGCAGAGAGACAATACGTGGGTGGCAGCAAGAAAGCGCAGGTGGGGGCAGAGAGCCACCATGGGGGAGCAGAGAGACAACACAGATGGGGAGCCAGAGAGCACGCAAGGGGGGATCCAGAAAGACGCCTGCCACCCCCAGCGCCATAGAGCCCGCCTCCCATCGTGATGTCACTACCCACCTGATGCGATAGCATCGGGCTTCCATCTAGTATGAACTAAATTCAATTCACGTTCTTCAACTGTCGGAGAGATAAGGGAACTATGGCTGAACATTTTTCAGCTTTGTAAATATATTGTTATAACTTGTATAAGTGTAAAGGAGTTGCAAAACTATGTTTTTCTTGTGTGTATTTGTTAATCAACATATGCAATGAAAAAAAAGAAAGAAAGACAGCACTTCCAAAGTGTGAGAGAATTCCAAGCAGCCAGAAGTCAGAAACTTTTATACTAATAAAAACTGTTAGGAAACAGTTCAAATGTGAGGAAGAATAGTAGAATAGGAGGTTATAAAATGTTCATATATTACAATTCATTTCTATCTATTAATATCTATTTTCAAAAAAAGTAAAAAATATTATCCTGATATGAATACTAATAGAAACATTAATTTATATTTTCTAATTTAGGTCCGATGCAGCCACAATGAGTTACAACCATCTCATCAGCTGACCTGAAACAAAGAAGACTAAGGACAATAAAGAGAATATTTTGATGAATTTTAATTCTTAAATTGATAAATAGTTAAGAAAACTTATTTTTTCTTTAATAAACTGAACTTGAGTATTGTAAAAAATAAAAATGTATTTAATCAAATTGTCAAATCTGTTTATGATTTTTAGGCGTTAGCTTTATCGTTGATTAGTATTATTACTGTTATTATTGCTTTATTTAGTTATGATAATATAAATCAATACACTTTGGCAAGTCTTTTCCCAAGACCTTTCATCTTTCATGTTGAATTGGACACACAATGTACAGTGTTGGCCAAAAGTACTGACACCCCTGCAATTCTGTCAGATAATACTCAGTTTCTTCCGGAAAATGATTGCAATCACAAATTCTTTGGTATTATTATCTTCATTTAATTTGTCTTCAATGAAAAAACACAAAAGAGAATGAAGCAAAAAGCAAAACATTGATAATTTCACACAAAACTCCAAAATGAGCCAAACAAAAGTATTGGCACCCTCAGCCTAATACTTGGTTGCACAACCTTTAGCCAAAATAACTGCGATCAACCGCTTCCGGTAAGCATCAATGAGTTTCTTACAATGCTCTGCTGGAATTTTAGACCATTCTTTTTTGGCAAACTGCTCCAGGTTATTCGGTCATTGTCCTGCTGGAAGACCCATGACCTCTGAGGGAGACCCAGCTTTCTCACACTGGGCCCTACATTATGCTGCAAAAGTTGTCTTCCAGAAACAGGAGTCAAACAGGAATGGTATCCACGGTCCGCGCTGCTGCTCTTTATCAAAGGTTTTTACAAAAGGTTGTTACCATCATAAGGTCCTTTATTCATCAAAACCTACGCGTTTCAGTGCTGTCCAGGCACCTTCCTCCTGAGGAAGGTGCTGGGACAGCACTGAAACGCGTAGGTTTTGATGAATAAAGGACCTTATGATGGTAACAACCTTTTGTGAAATCCTTTGATAAAGAGCAGCAGCGCGGACCGTGGATACCATTCCTGTTTGACTCCTGATTTTCCCGCGGTTTTGGCGTGACGGTGGAGGTTTGCAGCAGCTGCCTTAAGCTTTCAAACTGGTTGTGGGTCTCACAACCTAAAAAGGTTAGTGGACATCTATATAATCCACACTAGAACAAACAGTGTCTTTTTTATAAGGCACAATCTGCGCCTCTTGTATCTCCTCTCTTTCTAGTCTTCCAGAAACTGGCAGTAGGTCTGGGAGTTGAGCTTCACTCCATCCTCAACCCGAAAAGATCCCACAAGATCATCTTTGATGATACCAGCCCATACCAATACCCCACCTCCACCTTGCTGGCGTCTGAGTGGGAGTGGAGCTTTCTGCCCTTTACTGATCCAGCCTCTGGCCCAATCATCTGGCCCATCAAGAGTCACTATCATTTTATCAGCCCATAAAACCTTTGAAAAATCAGTCTTAAGATATTTCTTGGCCCAGTCTTGACATTTTATCTTGTGTTTCTTGTTCAAAGGTGGTCGTTTTTCAGCCTTCCTTACCTTGGCCATGTCCCTGAGTATAGCATACCTTGTGCTTTTTGATACTCCAGTAACGTTGCAGCTCTGAAATATGGCAAAACTGGTGGCAAATGGCATCTTGGCAGCTTCATGTTTGATTTTTCTCAATTCATGGGCAGTTATGTTGCGCCTTTTTTGCCCAACACGCTTCTTGCGACCATGTTGGCTATTGCCATGAAGCACTTGATTATTCGGTGATCACGCTTCAAAAGTTTGGAAATTTCAAGACTGCTGCATCCCTCTGCAATACATCTCACAATTTTGGACTTTTCAGAGCCCGTCAAATCTCTCTTCTGACCCATTTTGTCTAAGGAAAGGCATTTGCCTAATAATTAAGCACACCTTATATAGGGTGTTGATATCATTACACCACACCCCTCCTCATTACAGAGATGCACATCACCTGCTTTACTTAATTGGTAGTTGGCTCTCAAGCCTATATAGCTTGGAGTAGGACAACATGTATAATAAGTATCATGTGATCAATATACTCATTTGCCTAATAATTCTGCACACAGTGTATGCAACTTACACACTATTACTATTCTGTCTTGTTTCACAGCTCCAATGGTCATTCAGTCACATGCCACCTGGTTTCTTTTCCCTTTCTCTCCTCTACTACCTGAAGATTTTTATCATGCACAAGTGTCAAGGTTGGAAAAAGAAAAGGCGGACAATAGGGTTTATTCAAGCATAAAAACAAACATTAGGGAGTATGGTTTCACTCACCTACAGAGGCTGTGAGGAGTCACAACCACTGAATATTGATATGTTATCCTCAGATTTCCAGATCAACATAGTAACATAGTTTTTAAGGTTGAAGGAAGACCTTAAGTCCATCTAGTTCAACCCGTAGCCTAACATGTTGATCCAGAGAAAGGCTAAAAAAACCCCATGTGGCAACACTAAGCTCCACATTGGGGGAAAAAAATTCCTTCCTGACTCCAGGTACGGCAATCAGACTAATTCCCTGGATCAACGCCCTGTCAAAGAGTCTGGTATATATAACTGGTAATATTATAGTTTTCAAGAAGGGCATCCAGGCCCTTCTTAAATGTTAGCAGTGACTCACTCATTACAACATCATGTGGCAGAGAGTTCCATAGTCTCACTGCTCTTACAGTAAAGAATCCGCGTCTGTGATTATGATTAAACCTTCTTCCTCCAGACGTAGAGGATGCCCCCTTGTCCCCGTCTCAGGCCTAAAAGTAAACAGATCATTAGAAAGGTCTCTGTACTGTCCCCTCATATATTTATACATTATTATAAGATCACCCCTAAGCCTTCGTTTTTCCAAGCTAAATAACCCCAGTTTAATAACCTGTCTTGGTATTGCAGACCCCTCAATCCTCTAATGACTTTGGTTGCTCTTCTCTGGACCCGCTCTAGTTCAGCTATGTCATTCTTATATACACCAGAGACCAGAATTGTACACAGTATTCTAGGTGTGGTCGCACTAGTGACTTGTATAGAGGTAAAATTATGTTCTCCTCATGAGCATCTATGCCTCTTTTAATGCATCCATTATTTTATTTGCCTTTGCAGCAGCTGCCTGACACTGGCCACTAAATGTGAGTTTGTCATCTACCCATACACCCAGGTCTTTTTTCAGTGATAGTTTTGCCCAGTGTTTTACAATTAAACACATAATTATACATTTTATTTCCTCTGCCCAAGTGCATGCCCTTACATTTATCCCCATTAAAGCGCATTTGCCATTTATCAGCCCAAGCTTCTAGTTTACATAAATCCTCTTGTAATATCAAATTGTCCTCCTCTGTATTGATTACCCTGCCGAGTTTAGTGTCATCTGCAAATATTGAGATTCTACTCTGTATACTCCCTACAAGGTCATTAATAAATATATGAAAAGGAAGCGAGCCCAATGCTGACCCCTGTGGTACCCCACTGTTAACTGTGACCCATTCTGAGTGTGTTCCATTAATGACCACCCTTTGTTTCCTATAACTGAGCCAGTTCTTAACCCACTTACACATATTTTCCCCTATCCCCAACAGGTTGCAGCAGTCCCTGCTAAGGTGAAATCCAAGTAAAAGAGCATAGAAATGGAATATATTATGGCACTACTGTGGGCAATATAATAATATAAACTGAAACAATGATGTGATCTTTACTCTGCACATTTCAGGGTCGAAAGCCCCTTCTTCAGAAAAAATCATAAATGTCAAATCTGTGACTTCACTGAAGAAGGGACTCTTGATCCTGAAACACGTAGAATAAAGATCACAGCATTTTTTCAGTTCATCTAGCACAAAATGGGAGGAATAGGGATAAGCAACAGCACGTGTGAAATATACTGTACTTGTGTATACTAATAGATCACAGACTGAACATGAGACAACAGTGTGATGCACAGCAAAAAAGTGAACACAATTCTGGGATGTATTAACAGAAGCATACAGTCTAGATCATGTGAAGTAATTACCGCCCTCTACTCCTCTTTGGTCAAACCTAACCTGGAATACTGTGTCCAGTTCTGGGTATCATATTTAAAAAAAGACATCAACAAACTAGAGCAAGTTTGGATAAGAGTGACCAGAATGGTGACTGGTCTGCAAACCACATCTTATGAGAAATGGTTACAGGATTTGGGAATGATTAGTTTGCAAAAAAGGAGACTAAATAGCTGTTTACAAATATCTCAAAGGCTGTCACACTGTAGAGGGATCAGCTTTGTTCTTACTTGTACAAGTAAATGCTAGCAGCAAAGGGATTAAACTAAATCGAAGGAGACACCAATCAGGAAATGCTTTGTAACAGCAACTGGCGATCAACGAGTTGAACAGGCTGCCAAGAGACATGGTGAGTTCCCTTTTAATTGAAATCTTCAAACAGAAGATGGACAGACATCTGTATTGGATAATTTAGTGAATCCTGCTTTGAGCAAGGGTTGGACCAGATGATCCAGGAGGTTCCGTCAATTTTTCACATCACTATATATGTATATATATATATATATATATATATATATACACTAGCTGTAGCACCCCGCTACGCCCCGGTTAATAAATAACTGATGTTCGCTATAACAAAATAGAATTTGAATATGTCATATTAATGACCTGTAAGAAAATAGAAGCTGAGCTGTGATTGATTGCTATAGGCAGCCTAATAAATCTCCAGCCAACAGTAAACCCTCCCCCTGGCCGGGCAGTATATGTTACCTCACACATACACATAATAGACAGCTCATGTGACTGACATCTGCCTTAATTCCCTATATGGCACATGTGTTGCACATTGGCTGTTTTTAATCAAATGTTTATGTTTGGAAATTAAAGATAGCACACTTATGAAGCGAGTTGTGTGAGGTGATTTGTGCACATCTGTGTCTGTCTGTGTGGTGTGTGTGTCCCTGAGGTGTGTGTATGTGTGTGTCCCTGTGGGGTGAATGCATGTGTCCCTATAGGGTGTGTATGTGTGTGTGTTCCTGTGGGGGGGGCGGGTCTGTGTGGTGTGTGTCTCTGTTGTGTGTGTCTCTTTGTGGTGTGTGTGTCCCTGTGGGGTGAGTGCATGTGTCCCTATAGGGTGTGTATGTGTGTGTGTCCCTGTGGGGGGGATCTGTGTGGTGTATCTGTGCTGTGTGTGTCTCTTTGTGGTGTGTGTGTGTGTCCCTGTGGGTTGAGTGCATGTGTCCCTATAGGGTGTGTATGTGTGTGTGTCCCTGTGGGGGGGGTCTGTGTGGGGTGTGTGTATCTCTGTGTTGTGTGTGTCTCTTTGTGGTGTGTGTGTGTGTCCCTGTGGGGTGAGTGCATGTGTCCCTATAGGGTGTATATGTGTGTGTGTCCCTGTTGGGGGGGTCTGTGTGGTCTGTGTGTGACTTTGTGGTGTGTGTCCCTGTGGGGAGAGTGAATGTGTCCCTATAGGCTGGCCATGTGTGTGTCCCTGTGGGGGGGTCTGTGTGGTGTTTGTGTCTGTGTTGTGTGTGTCTCTTTGTGGTGTGTGTGTCCCTGTGGGCTGAGTGCATGTGTCGCTATAGGGTGTGTGTGTGTCCCCGTGGGGTCTGTGTGTCTCTGTGTTGTGTGTGTCTCTTTGTGTGTGTGGTGTTTGTTCGGGTGCGTGGTGAGTATCCAATGTTGGGGCTGCACCTTAGTGACTATACACTTGCTGTTACTCTTTGTGTGCGTGTAGTGTGTATACATGTCCCCGTGCGTGGTGAATATCTCATGTTGGGGCTCCACCTTAGCTGTTACTCTTTGTGTGCATGTGGTGGGTATACATGTCCCTGTGCGTGGTGAATATCTCATGTTGGGGTCCCACCTTAGTTACTATATGCTGGTATATGCTGTTAGTCTTTGGCGCTATCATTAAGCCCCTCTCATTCACAACTGTCAACTGTAACTGTCACTTTTTCCCCATTATGTAGATAGGGGTAAAATTGTTTGGTGAACTGGAATGCGCAGGGTTAAAATTTCGCCTCACAACATAGCCTATGATGCTCTCGGGGTCCAGATGTGTGACTGTGCAAACGTTTGTGGCTGTAGTTGCGATGGTGTAGATGCCAATCCCGGATATACACACATACATACACACACACACATGCAGCTTTATATTATATATATATATATATATATATATATATATAATATGAAAAAGATCCTTGCAGCACACAGCTACTACCAATGATGTACATAAGCTACTAGCTATATATATTTGAGGAAAAAGTTTAAAAACGTACGTTTTTTTAAAAAAACTCAAAAATCTCCAATTTTTTATTTAATTCTGAAGTTCTTGGTACATACATTGGCCAATGTCTGTTTGCTCATCAACTGCGACAAAGTGACTTCAGGTCTGATGAGTCCTACTCTGATATCCCTATCCTCCTTGTCCACCCCCCACTTCTCAGTGGGCAGACACCACCTAGACCCTCCATCACCTGTAGGTAATGAGGGTGCAGATTACAGCATGGAACCTGCAACTCCATCTACTTATATAATCCGCAGTTGGGAATTCGGGCACTGTAGCCGAATCCCAACATGCTTTGAGGGACTGCGAGTGATGACGCGCAGCGTCATCACGAGCCGCAGACCCGCACTACTGTAAAAAAAAAAAGTTAATGCTCACCTCTCCCCGAGCCCCCGCCGTCTCCTGCCGTCTTCCTCCAAGCTTTCGGTGGCTGCCGCAGGCTCCCAGTGTCTGCAGAGCTCTTCTACTGCAGTCAAGGACCTGCGGTGATGTCACAGTCACGTGACACCAGGTTACTCCATGGTAACCTGGTGTCACGTGACTGTGACATCAACGCAGGTCCTGAACTGCACTAGAACAGCTCTGCAGACACTGGGAGCCTGCGGCAGCCACCGGAAGCTTGGAGGAAGACGGCAGGAGACGGCGGGGGCTCGGGGAGAGGTGAGCATTAACTTTTTTTTTTTTTTAACCCCTGCCTTCCTGTTTGGAGACCTTTTACTGTACTGAGCATGCTCAGTACAGTAAATGTCTCCTCCAGCCTCACAGCCTCCCCATCCTCACTGCCTCCTCCAGCCTCAGTCTCCTCCAGCCTCACAGTCTCCTACAGCCTCACAGCCTCCCCATCCTCACTGCCTCCTACAGCCTCCTCCAGCCTCACAGCCTCCCCATCCTCACTGCCTCCTACAGCCTCCTCCAGCCTCACAGCCTCCCCATCCTCACAGCCTCCTACAGCCTCACACCCTCCTCCAGCCTCACAGCCTCCCCATCCTCACAGCCTCCTCCAGCCTCACAGCCTCATCCAGCCTCACAGCCTCCCCATCCTCACACCCTCCTCCAGCCTCACACCCTCCTCCAGCCTCCTCCAGCCTCACAGCCTCCCCATCCTCACTGCCTCCTCCAGCCTCACAGTCTCCTCCAGCCTCACAGCCTCCTCCAGCCTCACAGCCTCCCCATCCTCACAGCCTCCTCCAGCCTCACAGCCTCCCCATCCTCACTGCCTCCTACAGCCTCCTCCAGCCTCACAGCCTCCCCATCCTCACAGCCTCCTACAGCCTCACACCCTCCTCGAGCCTCACAGC
Source organism: Allobates femoralis (assembly GCA_033576535.1). Lineage (NCBI taxonomy): Eukaryota > Metazoa > Chordata > Amphibia > Anura > Aromobatidae > Allobates > Allobates femoralis. The sequence continues at coordinate 24,884,148 of JARQOC010000007.1, forward strand.
CTCCCCATCCTCACAGCCTCCTCCAGCCTCACACCCTCCTCCAGCCTCACAGCCTCCCCATCCTCACAGCCTCCTCCAGCCTCACAGCCTCCCCATCCTCACACCCTCCTCCAGCCTCACACCCTCCTCCAGCCTCACAGCCTCCTCCAGCCTCACAGCCTCCCCATCCTCACTGCCTCCTCCACCCTCACAGTCTCCTCCAGCCTCACAGCCTCCCCAGCCTCACAGCCTCCTCCAGCCTCACAGCCTCCTCCAGCCTCACTGCCTCCTCCTGCCTCACAGCCTCCCCATCCTCACAGCCTCCTTCAGCCTCACAGCCTCCTCCAGCCTCACAGCCTCCTCCAGCCTCACAGCTCCTCCAGCCTCACAGCCTCCCCATCCTCACAGCCTCCTTCAGCCTCACAGCCTCCTCCAGCCTCACAGCCTCCTCCAGCCTCACTGCCTCCTCCTGCCTCACAGCCTCCCCATCCTCACAGCCTCCTCCAGCCTCACAGCCTCCTCTCCAGCCTCACAGCCTCCTCCAGCCTCACAGCCTCCTTCAGCCTCACAACCTCCTCCAGCCTCACAGCCTCCCCATCCTCACAGCCTCCTCCAGCCTCACAGCCTCCTCCAGCCTCACAGCCTCCCCATCCTCACAGCCTCCTTCAGCCTCACAGCCTCCTCCAGCCTCACAGCCTCCCCATCCTCACAGCCTCCTCCAGCCTCACAGCCTCCTCCAGCCTCACAGCCTCCTCCAGCCTCACTGCCTCCTCCAGCCTCACACCCTCCTCCAGCCTCACAGCCTCCTCCAGCCTCACAGCCTCCCATCCTCACAGCCTCCCCCAGCCTCACAGCCTCCTCCAGCCTCACAGCCTCCCCATCCTCACAGCCTCCTACAGCCTCACAGCCTCCTCCAGCCTCACTGCCTCCTCCAGCCTCACATCCTCCTCCAGCCTCACAGCCTCTCAGCTCACAGCCTCCCCATCCTCACAGCCTCCTTCAGTCTCACAGCCTCCTCCAGCCTCACAGCCTACTCCAGCCTCACAGCCTCCCCATCCTCACAGCCTCCTCCAGCCTCACAGCCTCCTCCAGCCTCACAGCCTCCTCCATCCTCACAGCCTCCTCCAGCCTCACAGCCTCCCATCCTCACAGCCTCCTTCAGTCTCACAACCTCCTCCAGCCTCACAGCCTCCTCCAGCCTCACCATCCTCACAGCCTCCTCCAGCCTTACAGCCTCCTCCAGCCTCACAGCCTCTTCCATCCTCACATCCTCCTCCAGCCTCACAGCCTCCCCATCCTCACAGCCTCACAGCCTCCTCCAGCCTCACAGCCTCCCCATCCTCACTGCCTCCTCCAGCCTCACAGTCTCCTCCAGCCTCACATCCTCCTCCAGCCTCATAGCCTCCCCATCCTCACAGCCTCCTCCAGCCTCACAGCCTCCTCCAGCCTCACAGCTTCCCCATCCTCACAGCCTCCTCCAGCCTCACAGCCTCCCCAGCCTCACAGCCTCCTACAGCCTCACCATCCTCACAGCCTCCTCCAGCCTCACATCCTCCTCCAGCCTCACAGCCTCCCCATCCTCACAGCCTCCTCCAGCCTCACAGCCTCCTCCAGCCTCTCACCCTCCTCCATCCTCAGCCGCACTACCTGACACTGCTGCCATCCTGCCAACCGTCGGCCCCGCTCCATCGCCACCGCCCTCGCGCCCTCCGCGAGGTCCATGCTGCCCGGATGCCGCCGGAGCCTTCCGCCCCTCGCCACTCTCTCACCGCTGGGCTCTCAATGTCGCCATGCTGGTGGAGTAGCGGTCTACGGGCTGTGGCCGGGTGCCGGGAGCCAGGGACGTCGTCCTGTGGCCGGCAGCAGCCAATGGGAGTGAGCGGACCCTGTCAGCCTGCAAAGCCTGACACGCCCCGCTCACTCCCATTGCCTGCCCCTGCAAGCGGATTGGGCGCTGTGTTGTACACACAGGACGCCCATCCCATTGCCCAGGACTTGGCGTCCTAGACCAATCGGATGACCGTCCTGTCTTTACCACACACCGCCCAATCCGCTCCTTCTGCTCAGGTCACATGTGTGACCTGAGGGCAAGAACTGATCCCTCTCTGCATCACCCAACCCGCCGCAGACGACAATGCCGTGTGACTGGGGCTGCGATCAGCCCCAGCACGCAGCCACGTCCTGCCGCCGAGCGGTGATGTCACCCCTCCAGCCGCATCTCTCCTCACCCCTCCAGCCAGACCTCTCCTCACCCCTCCATCTGGACCTCTCCTCAACACTCCAGCCTCTGCTCTCCTCACCCCTCCAGCATCTGCTCCCCTCACTCCTCCAGCCTCCCGCCACATCATACTCTGCTATCCACAGAGCCCCCTCTATACTCTGACACCCACAGAGCCGCCTGTATACTCTCCTACCCACACAACCGCCTGTATACTCTGCTACCCACAGAGCTGCCTCTATACTCTGCTACCCACAGAGCCGCCTCTATACTCTGCTACCACAGAGCCGCCTCTATACTCTGCTACCCACAGAGCCGCCTCTATACTCTGCTACCCACAGAGCCGCCTGTATACTCTCCTACCCACAGACCCGCCTGTATTCTCTGCTACCCACAGAGCCGCCTGTATACTCTCCTACCCACAGACCCGCCTGTATTCTCTGCTACCCACAGAGCCGTTTCTATATTCTGCTACTCACACAGCCGCCTCTATACTCTGCTACCCACAGAGCCTTCTCTATACTCTGCTACCCACAGAGCCGCCTGTATAATCTGCTAACCACAAACCCGCCTGTATACTCTGCTACCCACAGAGCCGCCTGTATACTTTTCTACCCAGAGAGCCGCCTGTATAATCTGCTACCCTTAGAGCAGTCTGTATACTCTGCTACCCACAGAGCCGCCTGTATACTTTTCTACCCAGAGTGCCGCCTGTATAATCTGCTACCCTCAGAGCAGTCTGTATACTCTGCTACCCACAGAGCCGCCTCTATACTCTGCTACCCACAGACCCGCCTGTATAGTCTGCTACCCACAGAGCCCCATGTATACTCTGCTAGCCACTCACCCGCCTGTATACACACAATTCATTCCACCGCGCTCCCGATGCAATTGCATCGGGCCTTTTTACTATCTACTTATATAATCCGCAGTTGGGAATTCGGGCACTGTAGCCGAATCCCAACATGCTTTGCGGGCTAACTGAGTCAATGATGTGGGGCTGATTGGGCCATATGTTGTTAATTTTGTACACACCATGTCAGACTTCTCTTTGTGGATATGTGCAATACATTACTGTGGCAATGTGCAATAGATTTTAGTGCAAAACCTGAGATGTAACTGTAATATTACGCTGTGTAAAATCATACTGCCTGTATTGATAGCCAAACTTGCATTTTTAACTGAGTGCATTTTTGTAAATAAACCTTAAATAATTTTTTGAGCATCATAAAGACTCTGTATCTGTTTGTATAGATAATGTTTTGGTGAGTCTGCCATAGGGGTGGATAGAAGGGGTACAGTATACCCTGAGCTCCTTAATGTATAATGTGTTACTATCAAAGTGAACTATTGTGTATTTATACTGTTTTTTCTGTGTTTCTCACAGTAAACTAAAGTTCCGTGATAATGGATTATAGGGCACGTGAAATAACGTGGGCCCTACAGCTAAATGAAACTCTACAGGATACGGGCAATGTACCGGATGATCAGGGGGTTGGCTGTGCATTTGATAAAATAACCAGATTCAAGGAACTTACACGTAAACGGACAAAGCTATGGTGGAATAAAGCCTTTTTACTTAAATACCATCAAAAGGGTTTAATTCCCAGGGGACTTCGTGTGCAGGTGTTTCCTGCCTACCCGATAGAGGATGATCAGTTTAAAACTAAGTGGGAGACTTTAGCTAGCACTTGCTCCAGGGGATTTATTATGTTACTCGCAGATCAGAACCAGACGAGCTTAGAATCTTTAGAGGCTGAAATGGACAGTCTCCAAGAAGACATCAAAAAAGAGATGAGCAAAAGTGCATTAAAGAAACTAGAGGATGAGATTGAGGGGGATATTGCTAAGTTGGAGGCAGAACTTAAAGAAAATAAGGCAAAGAAATTTCTCAGGATTTAAATGATGAGAAATTGAAAAGGGTATATAAATGGAGAACTAATAGGAAAAAACCCAAACCAGGGCCCAAACCTAAACCGAAACCAGATCAACCATCAGATTTAGGGGCCAAAACTGGGTCACTCACTTCATTAACATCTGGGGGTGATACTACGGAGGATGAAGAAGTTGGTGTATCTTCAATATCCAATTTTTTACCCAGACTTGGAGGAGAAAAACAGATTGTTACCAGACAACAAGCCCAAGCTGGCCCCTCTAAACCAAAAGATAAGGGAAAGGTAAGGACAGATAATGCCCTGCGTGTAATAAACCTGTCCAATCATATCCTCTCTCCCGCTCATGATGAAGTTCTATCTAAAGGACTATCTTTTGCTCCTGTTAATGCTTTTGATTCATTTGTAGCAATAAAGGACCTACACATCTTCTCTCGGAAACTTATACTCAAGAAACTCCATTCAGGATCATCAACCAGCTCGACGGGGACTTCTGAACATGAGGCACTCCAGAATTTGGAGAATTTGCTGGAGGAATACCCACCAGATTCCAAAGGTAAATTTCCCCCAAGCATCTTGCCCAGATCTACTAGATTTCCCCCCTTGTCCGTCTCTCCTGCCATTGAAATGTTCACCAAATTGGCCACAGAAGAGTTTAAAAAATTGAGATAAATAATTGTTCGATGTTCAATAATTTAACATCTAAACAACGCCATGCCCTTAGGGACATGCAGTCCTGGGATGACGTGTTCAAATCGGCGGACAAGGGGGAAATGTGGTGATCTGGCCCAATGATAAATATGAGAAAGAAGCGAATAGACAGCTGAGGGACAGAAATACCTATTCAAAATTAGAAAAAAGTCCCCTTGCTGATTTCTCGGGTGAGTTACAAAAAATCCTGATAGGAGCTTTTGAGGAGGGAATTATCACAAAAAAAGTCCTGGAGGGCTTGACTGTGCTTTCACCCAAAATACCCACTCTGTACCTCTTGCCCAAGGTCCACAAGGATCCCCAAAACCCCCCAGGACGTCCGATTGTTTCGGGACTGGACGGATTATGTGATCCAGTCTGTAAATTCATCGACTATTATTTAAAACCGCTTGTAGAGGAATTACCATCATATCTACGCGATACAACGGACGTCCTGAGGAGGGTGGAAGGGATCTTTGTGGAGTATGACATGTACATGGTCACGGCTGACGTGGAGTCCCTCTACACCTGCATCGATCATGATGCAGGTGTAGAGGCGGCTTGCTTCTTTCTGGAGGGGTCCAACAGGGATGGCCATCTTTGTGAGCTTATCATTGAGCTGCTCCAGTTTGTCCTGCGACATAATTTCTTTGTTTTCAAGGATAGATTTTATTTACAGCAGCGCGGCACTGCCATGGGTGCGGCCTGCGCGCCTTCGTACGCGGGCCTGTTCCTCGGATATTGGGAGAGGGACATGTTCGCGGGCGGGGGTGCGTGGGCCGCGTCCCATGTGCAGTGCTGGATGCGCTATATTGATGACTGCATATTTTTTTGGCAGGGCACTCTGGAGCAGCTCGGTGATTTCATGACTAGATTAAATGATAATAGTCTGAATATAAAACTCACTTTCAAATGGAGTCAGAGATCATTAGAATTTCTTGATATCCGTATGGAGGTGGATGAACGTGGATTTTTACAAACTGATGTTTTCCGTAAGGAAACTTCAGTTAACTCTCTGTTATACACCTCTTCATCTCACCATCCATCAACGATTAGGGCCATCCCTGTTGGACAGTACCTCCGAATGAGGAGAGTCTGCTCCACTGAAGCCAATTTTCAACGACAGGCAGCGGACTTGGGTGAGAGGTTTAGGGTAAGAGGGTACAGCAATAGGGCCATAAAAGCAGGTTATTGCCGTGCCAACAGGACTAAACGTGATGATCTCCTCATGCAAAAAAAGAAGACAGTAGATGTAGATAGCCCATTACGCTTTATATCCACCTACAATAGTGAATGGGAAGGCATGCGAGCAATTCTACAGAGATTTTGGCCCATCCTGTTAAGGGAACCTGTCCTCAGGGAATCTCTTTCCGATTTTCCACGAATGACAAGCAGGAGATCTAAGAATCTGAAGGACATCTTAGTCAAGAGTCATTATGCCCCTATAACCCCTGGAATCTTTGGTCATTCCAAGAAAATAAAAGGATGCTATCCCTGCGGACATTGTATTGGTTGCAGGAATAGTATCATCCGTTCTAGGGATTTTCGCTCAGGAGATGGTGTAAGGAATTATATCATTAATCATTACATCACCTGTGCCAGCACACATGTGGTATATCATGCCACATGTGGGTGTGGTAAGGTGTATATTGGACTTAGGTCTAGGGAATTTAGGATGCGCATTAGGGAGCATATACGTGACATAGAGGGATCTAGGAATTGCGAGGACCCGAGCACCCTAAGGACGCTCCCTAGATATTTCTTTCACCATCACAATAGTGATCCCAGAACTTTGAAAGTTATTGGAATTGACATGGTAGTGGGGGGTATTAGAAGGGGCAATCTAAAAAGATTTTGGCTCAGAAAGAATCTAGGTGGATTTCAGTATTAGATACTCTAAGTCCTAAAGGGCTGAATGAAACCATTAGCTTTGTCCCGTTCCTTTGAATTTGCATAGCCTTTGATATACCCTGATGCATCCTATTCTTTGTCTGCTCCTTTTTCTTTTTCTTTTTCTTTTTCTCTTTCTCTCTTTACTTGATTCTTTTATTCTTCTTTTTTTTTCTCTTTTCTCCCACCTAGGTGTAGTTACTTTTTGTACATGTATATACAATGGTATCTTGTTTTATATATATTTTTTAACCTTCTTTTTTTTATATGTGCAAAGCTATTTATGGTGTCCTCTCTGTCCACAGTGCCTCATACCACCAACGCTCATGTTTGAAAACATCGAAAGATGAAGAAATCATATAATGATATATAATCATATCTGTCATATTATAAGTATGTAGCATTATAGCGCGGCGCGCTCTGTAACCGGGCCCGCCTTCCTCCCTCCCCCGGGGGCGTCTACATTCATCGCGTACTCCGGACGCCTGGCAACCCCCGGCGTCCGGATGTGCGCGGCGATGACGTCCTTCCGGGGGCGGGCTTGGACACGGGTGCACGGAAGCGGGTGCGCCATTACGCGCTTGATGGTGGTTGAACATGTGGTCTTTTACCACTCATAAAAGGCACCGGACACTGTGAGTGATCACCTCTCCTTGAGAAGCGGCAGCGAAACGGCGTAGGAGTTGGAGGCCTATTTGGGGGTCTTTTTCACCACAGCGTGCAGCTACTCTCGGTATGCACAAGTGCAGCAGCACTTGCCATAAGCTTTGCTAACTGAGTCAATGATGTGGGGCTGATTGGGCCATATGTTGTTAATTTTGTACACACCATGTCAGACTTCTCTTTGTGGATATGTGCAATACATTACTGTGGCAATGTGCAATAGATTTTAGTGCAAAACCTGAGATGTAACTGTAATATTACGCTGTGTAAAATCATACTGCCTGTATTGATAGCCAAACTTGCATTTTTAACTGAGTGCATTTTTGTAAATAAACCTTAAATAATTTTTTGAGCATCATAAAGACTCTGTATCTGTTTGTATAAATAATGCTTTGCGGGACTGCGAGTGATGACGCGCAGCGTCATCACGAGCCACAGACCCGCACTGCTGTAAAAAAAAAAAAAAAAAAGTTAATGCTCACCTCTTCCCGAGCCCCCGCCGTCTCCTGCCGTCTTCCTCCAAGCTTCCGGTGGCTGCCGCAGGCTCCCAGTGTCTGCAGAGCTCTTCTACTGCAGTCAAGGACCTGTGGTGATGTCACAGTCACATGACACCAGGTTACTCCATGGTAACCTGGTGTCACGTGACTGTGACATCACCGCAGGTCCTGAACTGCACTAGAACAGCTCTGCAGACACTGGGAGCCTGCGGCAGCCACCGGAAGCTTGGAGGAAGACGGCAGGAGACGGCGGGGCTCGGGGAGAGGTGAGCATTACCTTTTTTTTTTTTTTTAACCCCTGCCTTCCTGTTTGGAGACCTTTTACTGTACTGAGCATGCTCAGTACAGTAAATGTCTCCTCCAGCCTCACAGCCTCCCCATCCTTACTGCCTCCTCCAGCCTCAGTCTCCTCCAGCCTCACAGTCTCCTCCAGCCTCACAGCCTCCCCATCCTCACTGCCTCCTACAGCCTCCTCCAGCCTCACAGCCTCCCCATCCTCACTGCCTCCTACAGCCTCACAGCCTCCTCCAGCCTCACAGCCTCCCCATCCTCACAGCCTCCTCCAGCCTCACAGCCTCCTCCAGCCTCACAGCCTTCCCAGCCTCACAGCCTCCTACAGCCTCACCATCCTCACAGCCTCCTCCAGCCTCACATCCTCCTCCAGCCTCACAGCCTCCCCATCCTCACAGCCTCCTCCAGCCTCACAGCCTCCTCCAGCCTCACAGCCTCCCCATCCTCACAGCCTCCTCCAGCCTCACAGCCTCCTCCAGCCTCACAGCCTTCCCAGCCTCACAGCCTCCTACAGCCTCACCATCCTCAGAGCCTCCTCCAGCCTCACATCCTCCTCCAGCCTCACAGCCTCCCCATCCTCACAGCCTCCTCCAGCCTCACAGCCTCCTCCAGCCTCTCACCCTCCTCCATCCTCAGCCGCACTACCTGACACCGCTGCCATCCTGCCAACCGTCGGCCCCGCTCCATCGCCACCGCCCTCGCGCCCTTCGCGAGGTCCATGCTGCCCGGATGCCGCCGGAGCCTTCCGCCCCTCGCCACTCTCTCACCGCTGGGCTCTCAATGTCGCCATGCTGGTGGAGTAGCGGTCTACGGGCTGTGGCCGGGTGCTGGGAGCCAGGGACGTCGTCCTGTGGCCGGCAACAGCCAATGGGAGTGAGCGGACCGTGTCAGCCTGCAAAGCCTGACACGCCCCGCTCACTCCCATTGCCTGCCCCTGCAAGCGGATTGGGCGCTGTGTTGTACACACAGGACGCCCATCCCATTGCCCAGGACTTGGCGTCCTAGACCAATCGGATGACCGTCCTGTCTTTACCACACACCGCCCAATCCGCTCCTTCTGCTCAGGTCACATGTGTGACCTGAGGGCAAGAACTGATCCCTCTCTGCATCACCCAACCCGCCGCAGACGACAATGCCGTGTGACTGGGGCTGCGATCAGCCCCAGCACGCAGCCACGTCCTGCCGCCGAGCGGTGATGTCACCCCTCCAGCCGCATCTCTCCTCACCCCTCCAGCCAGACCTCTCCTCACCCCTCCATCTGGACCTCTCCTCACCACTCCAGCCTCTGCTCTCCTCACCCCTCCAGCCTCTGCTCCCCTCACTCCTCCAGCCTCCCGCCACATCATACTCTGCTATCCACAGAGCCCCCTCTATACTCTGACACCCACAGAGCCGCCTGTATACTCTCCTACCCACACAACCGCCTGTATACTCTGCTACCCACAGAGCTGCCTCTATACTCTGCTACCCACAGAGCCGCCTCTATACTCTGCTACCCACAGAGCCGCCTGTATACTCTGCTACCCACAGAGCCGCCTGTATACTCTCCTACCCACAGACCCGCCTGTATTCTCTGCTACCCACAGAGCCGCCTGTATACTCTCCTACCCACAGACCCGCCTGTATTCTCTGCTACCCACAGAGCCGTTTCTATATTCTGCTACCCACACAGCCGCCTCTTTACTCTGCTACCCACAGAGCCTTCTCTATACTCTGCTACCCACAGAGCCGCCTGTATAATCTGCTAACCACAAACCCGACTGTATACTCTGCTACCCACAGAGCCGCCTGTATACTTTTCTACCCAGAGAGCCGCCTGTATAATCTGCTACCCTCAGAGCAGTCTGTATACTCTGCTACCCACAGAGCCGCCTGTATACTTTTCTACCCAGAGAGCCGCCTGTATAATCTGCTACCCTCAGAGCAGTCTGTATACTCTGCTACCCACAGAGCCGCCTCTATATTCTGCTACCCACAGACCCGCCTGTATAGTCTGCTACCCACAGAGCCCCATGTATACTCTGCTAGCCACTCACCCGCCTGTATACACACAATTCATTTCACCGCGCTCCTGATGAAATTGCATCGGGCCTTTTTACTAGTATGATAAATAACAAGAAGAAAACTGCACAGCACTCAAAGACAAATGTGAACTGGTGCTAGCAAAGCTGCAGGGTTATATAATATGAAAAAGATCCTTGCAGCACACAGCTACTACCAATGATGTACATAAGCTACTAGCTATATATATTTGAGGAAAAAGTTTAAAAACTTACGTTTTTTTCAAAAAGCTCAAAAATCTCCAATTTTTTATTTAATTCTGATGTCCTTGGTACATACATTGGCCAATGTCTGTTTGCTCATCAACTGCGACAAAGTGACTTCAGGGTCTGATGAGTCCTACTCTGATATCCCTATCCTCCTTGTCCATCCCCCACTTTTCAGTGGGCAGACACCACCTAGACCCTCCATCACCTGTTGGTAGTAGCTGTGTGCTGCAAGGATCTTTTTCATCTACTATATAATTGCCGTAGGCAAAATCGTGTCGGACCCCGAAATCGCCGTGGCTATGTCACTATGTGACGTCACCACGCGCGAGCAATGGCCGCGAAGCGGCCATTGCGAGTCGCTGGCCGAAAATAGAACCAGAGGCTCGGCCACAAACTTAGCGATTTACGCTGAGGTAGCGCGAGCAATGGCCGCGAGGCCATTGCGAGTCGCTACCTCAGCCGCCGCACCTGCCGCAAGTCCCCCTATACTTTGTATGGGGATCCATTGCGAGTCGCTGTGTAGCGCGAGCAATGGCCGCGAGGCCATTGCGAGTCGCTACCTCAGCTGCCGCACCTGCCGCAAGTCCCACTATACTTTCAATGGGGATTCATTGCGAGTCGCTGTGTAGCGCGAGCAATGGCCGCGAGGCCATTGCGAGTCGCTACCTCAGCCGCTGCACCTTGCGGCGCGGTTGCGGTAATCCCCATAGAAAGTATAGGGCGAGTTGCTACTTTGTGTTCTAAGACCCTTACAACATAATAGTTCAATTTTCCTTAAATGATATCAACCATACAAATATATGTAGTTGGTGTAAAGATGTCATTGGAATAATTGGATTATTATTTGAAAATCTTAAAATAAATTTAAAAATAATCTAGACACCCGATGCATTTGCATCGGGCTCACAGCTAGTATTATATAACCCTGCAGCTTTGCTAGCACCAGCTCACATTTGTCTTTGAGTGCTGTGCAGTTTTTTTCTTGTTATTTATCATATGGAGTTGCAGGTTCCATGCTGCAATCTGCACCCTCATTACCTACAGGTGATGGAGGGTATAGGTGGTGTCTGCCCACTGAAAAGTGGGGGGTGGACAAGGAGGATAAGGATATCAGAGTAGGACTCATCAGACCCTGAAGTCACTTTGTCGCAGTTGATGAGCAAACAGACATTGGCCAATGTATGTACCAAGGACATCAGAATTAAATAAAAAATTGGAGATTTTTGAGCTTTTTGAAAAAAACGTAAGTTTTTAAACTTTTTCCTCAAATATATTAGCTAGTAGCTTATGTACATCATTGGTAGTAGCTGTGTGCTGCAAGGATCTTTTTCATATTATATAACCCTGCAGCTTTGCTAGCACCAGTTCACATTTGTCTTTGAGTGCTGTGCAGTTTTTTGTTTTTTATATATATATATATATATATATATATATATATATAAACTAAGTAAAAGTCCATGCAGCACACAGCTATCACCAATGATGCACAGTGCTAACAAGCCATATTTGTTTGAGGAAAAAATTCAAAACTTACGTTTTTCAAAAAACTCAATAATCTTTCTTTTAATCTGGAGTTCTTGGTACATACGTTGGCCAATGTCTGCTTGCTCATCAACTACGACAAAGTGACTCCAGGTCTGATGAGCCCTATCTGACATCCAAGCCCTCCTTGTCCACCCCCCACCTCGCGGTGGGCGGGCACCATCTAAACCCTCCATCACCTGTAGGTTTAATGAGGGTGCACATTGCAGCAATGGAGTCTGCAGCTCCATATCTATTATATAATTGCCGTAGCGACTTCCGTCGGAGCGGCGCTGCTTCCGGTCGCTTGGTTAGCGAGTCCGAGCTGTTTCTCCTGGACTCTCCCCGTGGCCGCGTAGCGGCCAAGGCGACTCACGAAGCAATGCCCGCAAAGCGGGCATTGCGAGTCGCTACACCGCTAACCAAGCCACCGAAGCCCATACTCCTGTAGTGTACACCGCTATACTATACTACAGTCCCATGCCCATAAGCGCCATGGGACTGTAGTATACCATCTCGCTGTACACTACAGACCCCTGCCGCGACTCGCTACACCGCTAACCAAGCCACCGAAGCCCATACTCCTGTAGTGTACACCGCTATAGTATACTACAGTCCCATGCCCATAAGCGCCATGGGACTGTAGTATACCATCGCGCTGTACACTACAGCCCCCTGCCGCTCTAAGCCACTACGCGCTGCTGTACTGTACACCGCTATAGTATACTACAGTCCCATGCCCATAAGCGCCATGGGACTGTAGTATACCATCGCGCTGTACACTACAGCCCCCTGCCGCTCTAAGCCTACCCCCTAAGGCACCGCCGCCCCTAACCCCCTACCCCCTAAGCCCCGCAGCAGCCCCGACCACCTAACCCCGACCCGCACCATCCAAAGCCGCCGCCGATACCCCCTAAGCCCCGCCGTCTACCCCCTAAGCCATCGCCGCCCCTACCTAAGCCCCTACCCCCTAAGCACCGCAGCAGCCCCGACCACCTAACCCCCGACCCGCAGCATCCAAACCCGCCCCCGATACCCCCTAAGCCCCGCCGTCTACCCCCTAAGCCATCGCCGCCCCTACCTAAGCCCCTACCCCCTAAGCACCCTACCCCTAAGCCCCGCAGCAGCCCCGACCACCTAACCCCCGACCCGCACCATCCAAAGCCGCCGCCGATACCCCCTAAGCCCCGCCGTCTACCCCCTAAGCCATCGCCGCCCCTACCTAAGCCCCTACCCCCTAAGCACCGCAGCAGCCCCGACCACCTAACCCCCGACCCGCAGCATCCAAACCCGCCCCCGATACCCCCTAAGCCCCGCCGTCTACCCCCTAAGCCATCGCCGCCCCTACCCCCAAGGCCCCCGCCGATACCCCCTAAGCCATGCCGCCTACCCCCTAAGGCACCGCCGCCCCTAACCCCCTAGACCCCCAACGATACCCCTAAGCCATGCCGCCTACCCCCTAAGGCACCGCCGCCCCTAACCCCCTAAACCCCGCAGCAGCCCCGACCACCTAACCCCCGACTCGCACCATCCAAACCCGCCGCCGATACCCCTAAGCCCCGACTACCTAACCCCCGACTCGCACCATCCAAAGCCGCCGCCGATACCCCCTAAGCCCCGCCGTCTACCCCCTAAGCCATCGCCGCCCCTACCTAAGCTCCTACCCCCTAGGCCCCCGCCGATACCCCCTAAGCTCCCGCCGCTGTCCCCTGCCCCTGTCGCTAAAGCCCTACACCCTAACCCCCCGCCGTCCCCTAACCTAACGCCGCTCTCACCTAAGGCCCTACACCCGAAGCCCCCGTCCATCACTTACATGCCTTCAAGTCATCTGATCGTCCGTCCGATCGTCCGTCCGATCCTCCGTCCGGCAAGGCGTCCTCTTCCTCCGGCCCCGGGGGTCTTCTCTCTTCTTTCCGCCATCTCCGCCTCTTCGTCCGGCCCCGGGGATCTTCTGTCTTCTTTTCCGAAAATTCCACCTCCGACGTCCTCTTCCTTCTCATTAAGATAGAATGGAGGAAAAATCCCCCATTCTACCTCAATGAAATCTCACGCCGTCTTCTGATTGGTCGCTGGATAATGCCCTCAGCCAATCAGAAGAGCTCCTCATTCAGTTTTCATTCAGGTCCGCCTTTTTTCCCCATTGACATACATTACCGGTGTGTCGGCGATTTTATGGCCGCCCCCCTGGTTCTATTTGTCGGCCCTAAAATCGCGGACACACCGCTAATGCATCTCTATGGGCAGTCAGCTCGACTTCTGATTGGTTGCCGTTCAATCCGAAATCGGGCTGACTGCCCATAGAGATGCATTAGCGGTGTGTCCGCGATTTTAGGGCCGACAAATAGAACCAGGGGGGCGGCCATAAAATCGCTGACACACCGGTAATGTATGTCAATGGGCAAAAAAAAGGCGGACCTGAATGAGAACTGCGTCTCAGTCAAACTTAAAAAAATAAATAAATTAAATAATAAAAAAAATAATTAAAAAAGAATTAAAAAATAATAAAAATATTAATTAAAAATAATAAACAATTCAATAAAAATAATAATAAACAAATAAAATATATGCTAATAAGATCAGCCCTTTGCGGACCTGAATGAGAACTGCCTCTCAGCCTAAATAATAAATTAAATAATAAAAAAAATAATTAAAAAAGAATTAAAAAATAATAAAAAAAAATAATTAAAATAATAAAAAATTCAATAAAAATAATAATAAAAAAATAAAATATATGCTAATAAGATCAGCCCTTTGCGGACCTGAATGAGAACTGCGTCTCAGCCTAAATAATAAATTAAATAATAAAAAAAATAATTAAAAAAGAATTAAAAAATAATAAAAAAAAATAATTAAAAATAATAAAAAATTCAATAAAAATAATAATAAAAAAATAAAATATATGCTAATAAGATCAGCCCTTTGCGGACCTGAATGAGAACTGCCTCTCAGCCTAAATAATAAATTAAATAATAAAAAAAATAATTAAAAAAGAATTAAAAAATAATAAAAAAAAATAATTAAAAATAATAAAAAAATTCAATAAAAATAATAATAAAAAAATAAAATATATGCTAATAAGATCAGCCCTTTGCGGACCTGAATGAGAACTGCGTCTCAGCCTAAATAATAAATTAAATAATAAAAAAAATAATTAAAAAAGAATTAAAAAATAATAAAAAAAAATAATTAAAAATAATAAAAAATTCAATAAAAATAATAATAAAAAAATAAAATATATGCTAATAAGATCAGCCCTTTGCGGACCTGAATGAGAACTGCGTCTCAGCCTAAATAATAAATTAAATAATAAAAAAAATAATTAAAAAAGAATTAAAAAATAATAAAAAAAAATAATTAAAAATAATAAAAAATTCAATAAAAATAATAATAAAAAAATAAAATATATGCTAATAAGATCAGCCCTTTGCGGACCTGAATGAGAACTGCCTCTCAGCCTAAATAATAAATTAAATAATAAAAAAAATAATTAAAAAATAATTAAAAAATAATAAAAAAAAATAATTAAAAATAATAAAAAATTCAATAAAAATAATAATAAAAAAATAAAATATATGCTAATAAGATCAGCCCTTTGCGGACCTGAATGAGAACTGCGTCTCAGCCTAAATAATAAATTAAATAATAAAAAAAATAATTAAAAAAGAATTAAAAAATAATAAAAAAAAATAATTAAAAATAATAAAAAATTCAATAAAAATAATAATAAAAAAATAAAATATATGCTAATAAGATCAGCCCTTTGCGGACCTGAATGAGAACTGCGTCTCAGCCTAAATAATAAATTAAATAATAAAAAAAATAATTAAAAAAGAATTAAAAAATAATAAAAAAAAATAATTAAAAATAATAAAAAATTCAATAAAAATAATAATAAAAAAATAAAATATATGCTAATAAGATCAGCCCTTTGCGGACCTGAATGAGAACTGCGTCTCAGCCTAAATAATAAATTAAATAATAAAAAAAAGAATTAAAAAAGAATTAAAAAATAATAAAAAAAAATAATTAAAAATAATAAAAAATTCAATAAAAATAATAATAAAAAAATAAAATATATGCTAATAAGATCAGCCCTTTGCGGACCTGAATGAGAACTGCGTCTCAGCCTAAATAATAAATTAAATAATAAAAAAAATAATTAAAAAAGAATTAAAAAAATAAAAAAAAAAAATTAAAAATAATAAAAAATTCAATAAAAATAATAATAAAAAAATAAAATATATGCTAATAAGATCAGCCCTTTGCGGACCTGAATGAGAACTGCGTCTCAGCCTAAATAATAAATTAAATAATAAAAAAAATAATTAAAAAAGAATTAAAAAATAATAAAAAAAAATAATTAAAAATAATAAAAAATTCAATAAAAATAATAATATAAAAATAAAATATATGCTAATAAGATCAGCCCTTTGCGGACCTGAATGAGAACTGCCTCTCAGCCTAAATAATAAATTAAATAATAAAAAAAATAATTAAAAAATAATTAAAAAATAATAAAAAAAAATAATTAAAAATAATAAAAAATTCAATAAAAATAATAATAAAAAAATAAAATATATGCTAATAAGATCAGCCCTTTGCGGACCTGAATGAGAACTGCGTCTCAGCCTAAATAATAAATTAAATAATAAAAAAAATAATTAAAAAAGAATTAAAAAATAATAAAAAAAAATAATTAAAAATAATAAAAAATTCAATAAAAATAATAATAAAAAAATAAAATATATGCTAATAAGATCAGCCCTTTGCGGACCTGAATGAGAACTGCGTCTCAGCCTAAATAATAAATTAAATAATAAAAAAAATAATTAAAAAGAATGAATTAAAAATAATAAAAAAAAATAATTAAAAATAATAAAAAATTCAATAAAAATAATAATATAAAAATAAAATATATGCTAATAAGATCAGCCCTTTGCGGACCTGAATGAGAACTGCCTCTCAGCCTAAATAATAAATTAAATAATAAAAAAAATAATTAAAAAAGAATTAAAAAATAATAAAAAAATTAAAAATAATAAAAAATTCAATAAAAATAATAATAAAAAAATAAAATATATGCTAATAAGAAGATCAGCCCTTTAGCGCACCTGAATGACAACTGCCTCTCAGCCTAAATAATAAATTTAATAATAAAAAAATAATTAAAAAATAATTAAAAAATTATAAAAAAATAAATAAAACATAATTAAAAAATAAATAACAAATAATAAATAATAATTTAAAAAAAAATGCTAATAATAATAATACTGCTAATAATAATGCTATTAATGCTAATAATTATGTTATTAATGCTATTATTAATGCTAATAATGCTATTATTAATTCTATTAATGCTAATAATAATGCTATTAATGCTATTAATAATGTTATTAATGCTATTATTAATGCTAATAATCCTATTATTAATGCTATTTATGCTAATAATAATGCTATTAATGCTATTAATAATGTTATTAATGCTATTAATAATGCTAATAATGCTATTATTAATGCTATTAATGCTAATAATAATGCTATTAATGCTATTAATAATGTTATTAATGCTATTATTAATGCTAATAATGCTATTATTAATTCTATTAATGCTAATAATAATGCTATTAATGCTATTAATAATGTTATTAATGCTATTATTAATGCTAATAATGCTATTATTAATGCTATTAATGTCAATATTTATCCTATTAATGGTATTATTAATGCTATTAATGCTAATAATAATGCTATTAATGCTATTAATGCTAATAATAATGCTATTAATGCTATTAATAATGTTATTAATGCTATTATTAATGCTAATAATGCTATTATTAATGCTATTTATGCTAATAATAATGCTATTAATGCTATTAATAATGCTATTAATGCTATTAATAATGCTATTAATCCTATTATTTATGCTATTAATGCTATTAATGCTAATATTTATCCTATTGATGGTATTATTAATGCTATTAATGCTAATAATAATGCTATTAATGCTAATAATAATGCTATTAATGCTATTAATAATGTTATTAATGCTATTATTAATGCTAATAATGCTATTATTAATTCTATTAATGCTAATAATAATGCTATTAATGCTATTAATAATGTTATTAATGCTATTATTAATGCTAATAATCCTATTATTAATGCTATTTATGCTAATAATAATGCTATTAATGCTATTAATAATGCTATTAATGCTATTAATAATGCTATTAATCCTATTATTTATGCTATTAATGCTATTAATGCTAATATTTATCCTATTAATGGTATTATTAATGCTGTTAATGCTAATAATAATGCTATTAATGCTAATAATAATGCTATTAATGCTATTAATAATGTTATTAATGCTATTATTAATGCTAATAATGCTATTATTAATTCTATTAATGCTAATAATAATGCTATTAATGCTATTAATAATGTTATTAATGCTATTATTAATGCTAATAATCCTATTATTAATGCTATTTATGCTAATAATAATGCTATTTATGCTATTAATAATGTTATTAATGCTATTAATAATGCTAATAATGCTATTATTAATGCTATTAATGCTAATAATAATGCTATTAATGCTATTAATAATGTTATTAATGCTATTAATAATGCTAATAATGCTATTATTAATGCTATTAATGCTAATAATAATCCTATTAATGGTATTAATAATGCTATTCATGCTATTAATAATACTATTAATGCTATTAATGCTAATAATAATGCTATTAATGCTATTAATAATGTTATTAATGCTATTATTTATGCTAATAATGCTATTATTAATTCTATTAATTTTAATAATAATGCTATTAATGCTATTAATAATGTTATTAATGCTATTATTAATGCTAATAATGCTATTTATGCTTAATAATAATGCTATTAATGCTATTAATAATGCTATTAATGCTCTTATTTATGCTATTAATGCTATTAATGCTAATATTTATCCTATTAATGGTATTATTAATGCTATTAATGCTAATAATAATGCTATTAATGCTATTAATGCTAATAATAATGCTATTAATGCTATTAATAATGTTATTAATGCTATTATTAATGCTAATAATGCTATTATTAATCCTATTAATGCTAATAATAATGCTATTAATGCTATTAATAATGCTATTAATGCTATTAATAATGTTATTAATGCTATTATTAATACTAATAATGCTATTATTAATGCTATTAATGCTAATAATAATGCTATTAATGCTATTAATAATGCTATTAATGCTATTAATTATGCTATTAATGCTATTAATGCTAATATTTATCCTATTAATGCTATTAATGCTAATAATAATTCTATTAATGCTAATAATAATGCTATTAATGCTATTAATGCTATTAATTATGCTATTAATGCTATTAATGCTAATAATAATGTTATTAATGCTATTAATAATGTTATTAATGCTATTATTAATGCTAATAATGCCAATAATAATGCTAATAATAATGCTATTAATGCTATTAATGCTAATATTTATCCTATTAATGCTAATAATAATGCTATTAATGCTATTAATAATGCTATTAATGCTATTAATTATGCTATTAATGCTATCAATGCTAATATTTATCCTATTAATGGCATTATTAATGCTATTAATGCTAATAATGCTATTAATAATGCTATTAATGCTAATAATAATGCTATTAATGCTATTAATACTTTTATTAATGCTCATAATACTGCTAATAATGCTATTAATACTGCTATTACTGCTAATAATAATGCTATGGCTTATATTATTGCTATTGATGATGCGATTATTATTTAAAAATCTTTAAAAAAACAATAAACATATTTTAGATACCCGATGCATTTGCATCAGGCTAACAGCTATAACTACTATAATCAAATTAATGCACGTTCTAGAATCCCGATGCATTTGCATCGGGCTCACAGCTAGTAATATATAATACAGAAAAGCTGCACAGCACTCAGCAGACCAGTGTGAACTGGTGCAAGCATGGGGCACAGAGATTAAACAAACTAAGTAAAAGTCCATGCAGCACACAGCTATCACCAATGATGCACAGTGCTAACAAGCCATATTTGTTTGAGGAAAAAATTCAAAACTTACGTTTTTCAAAAAACTCAATAATCTTTCTTTTAATCTGGAGTTCTTAGTACATACATTGGCCAATGTTAGCACTGTGCATCATTGGTGATAGCTGTGTGCTGCATGGACTTTTACTTAGTTTGTTTAATCTCTGTGCCCCATGCTTGCACCAGTTCACACTGGTCTGCTGAGTGCTGTGCAGCTTTTCTGTATTATATATTATATGGAGCTGCAGACTCCATTGCTGCAATGTGCACCCTCATTAAACCTACAGGTGATGGAGGGTTTAGATGGTGCCCGCCCACCGCGAGGTGGGGGGTGGACAAGGAGGGCTTGGATGTCAGATAGGGCTCATCAGACCTGGAGTCACTTTGTCGTAGTTGATGAGCAAGCAGACATTGGCCAATGTATGTACCAAGAACTCCAGATTAAAAGAAAGATTATTGAGATTTTTGAAAAACGTAAGTTTTGAATTTTTTCCTCAAACAAATATTGGCTTGTTAGCACTGTGCATCATTGGTGATAGCTGTGTGCTGCATGGACTTTTACTTAGTTTGTTTAATCTCTGTGCCCCATGCTTGCACCAGTTCACACTGGTCTGCTGAGTGCTGTGCAGCTTTTCTGTATTATATATATATATATATATATATATATATATATATATATATATATATATAGTAAGGTAGCGTACTCCTGGGGGTTCGCTTGACAGCGTAGAATGACAATGACACCAATACATGTTTTAACCATAACTTTAGGTAGCCATTTATTAGGTTCAAATGGCCCTTCTTATAAAAAGCACATATAGTACACTCACATCACATAACATTATAAATAACATCACATTACATTACATTCCACAGTACATAAATTATATTGCACATATTCTAACACCCGGTTACCTTATGGTACCCGTACACACACAGAGTACATGAGTAACACACCGTCCCCTAGGGATCCTGGCCTAGTCGGCTCACCCCTATTCACACCTGACGGTATTTACCCTATGGCCAGGCTCTTCCTTGGCCCAGTGTCCCCTTGGGAGCCCAGTCCCTTCCCACAGGCTGCTAACTGTTCCCAGCCCTCTACACAGCGCTCTGGCTGCTCTGAACCAGGCCCCGACCTGGTTGTAAGAGAGATCAATGTTCGTCGATGACCAGCACTCCACTATGAGTTAGGTTGATGGTGGAAAGGATCAATGACCCGTAATATCAGAGAAAGTTAAATTCAAGCACACATTCAGGTTGTTTTATGCTTAAAGGTGATTTATTTCAAAAGTAGGTGCAGAAGGTGACTGGCAGGACAGATAACGTTTCGGCCTCAACATAGGCCTTGTTCACATAGTCACTAAGGGTAAAATAAAAAATGTACAATAATTAGTCTGTACAGTGATAACACGTGCATAAGGTTATATACAAATTTACAATGGCATCATGTCTGACATGTTTTTGTATTGATATGATGAAATGGCCTTCAACACGACTAATGAGAATCAAGAAGACCATCAAGAAGAGAATGTAGATAGTTAGAGGGGTGGATATGGGTTCTCGGGGATAGAATGGCTGCCGTATTTACCTGCTGTAGTTATTAGGAGATCACTGATAAAGGGAGTTCGTGTAGATAAGGTTTTATGGTTCCTGTACTTTATGGTCCAAGATAGAGCCTTCAAGACATAAAGGGTTGAAGGTGAAGGATTACAGACACCTATGTAATAGAAATGTTATAGGGGATTTTATACCTGTGCTTTAGTATACGGACGAGATCCTGTGGGTCATCAAGGGATGTGTTGGATTTTGTTAATATCCAGTGTAAAATGCTGATGGAGCATAGGGTTCTGAGTATGATGAACAGGTCATCCAATATACAGTTCAGGTGGTATCTATAAATGAATTGCAATATCAAAGGTGGGGGAATCCTGTGGGCTTACAAGTATAGAATTGAGAGGCTGCAGAGTTACCTTATAAAGTATGGATTCTATCCCCCTCAGTGAAAACCTTTTATATGTTTGCGTTTTTTAGTTGAAGTGTTTCTTACCCTTTGACTACACCACTATGTTGGGATAAACATATGTAAGTTTAGAGTATATAGTCATATAATATACTTATCTTGTGGTAGCCTGGGGAAACCCTGCTCACATTGGTGTCAGTGGGTGCCAGCACGTCCAGTGCCTTGGCTAGGAATGAGCACTATTCCCAGCCGCCGCATTATGTGCGGTCGGCTGGTTATGTGACCGGAAGTGACGTTGCCGAGCGCGCATGCGCAGTCCTGCGCGTCGGCGCTCAGTGTGTGTTTTTGTTTACAGGTTGCTGTAGCAACCTATCTACTACCAATGGGGAAGCGCGGCTAGTGAGGATAATTGTTGGAATGGGCATTTGGTTAGGTTTATCTTCATATTATATGGATATGGAAAGGTTTTAGAGACTCTATGCAATATTGGGAACCTGTAGTAGGAACATTATGTGTATATAGGGTGGTGGAGGAGTACAATCAAAATATACAACATGAACAAACATATGATATGTGTGAGTGGATATAAACAGAGATATAGATCAAGCATTTTTCCATTATTGTCATGATGTAATATCGACAGTACTCATAATATATTATACAACATAATCTTGTCACTTATAGGTTTGTGGGGTCCAAACACCAGGTAGAATATGCATAGTCAGGAAAAACATGAAATAAAAAGGGGGGGAAAATGAAACTTACAAATGAAAAAGGGGGGGTAAGGGGGGGGAAACTAATTATCTTACCCTTGTGGTAGATGAAGAATAGATGGAACATTTTTTGTTATGAGTTATGAAGGTATCTATGGAAGAGAGGTATTAAGTTAGCCATTCAATCTCCCGATTCAAACCCTTAGGGGTTAATGTGTCCAGCGTATAAATCCAGTAGCTTTCACGATTTTAGTAATTTAATATGGTTACCCCCACGACGAGGTCTCGGGACGTGATCTATGTCCTGGAATCGTAGTTGTGCCACATTGTGGTTAGCTTCCCTAAAATGATGGGGAAGTGGCAGCCATGTCTTGCCACAACGTATGGTGGATTTGTGGCTTGTGATTTTGTCTCTTACTGTCTGTGTTGTTTCCCTACGTATAACAATCCGCAGGGGCATTTGACAAGATAGACCACAAAACTAGATTCCCAGGTATAGAGCCCCCGAACCTTCTATGACTTACCAGTGCGTGGATGGACCACCTCACTGCCCTTGATGACATTTGAGCAACACATACATCCCAAGCATGGAAATGTCCCTGTTCTTTGTTCCCCAGTTAACGTCCTGAACCAGGCCCCGACCTGGTTGTAGTCACCGGAGCTCCAGGGCAAGTCAGGCCCCCAAGAATTCCTCGGCACATATCTCCAGGTCGCCAACTGCTTCCAAGTTTGCCATCACCAGGGCCAGACCTCCAGGCAAGTGGCTGCACCAAACACGCCCTCACGATCCCCTCCAGGGTCAGCCCCACTTCCCAACTCCTGGTACTCTACCAACCCCTGTCGTCTGGCCTCACGGCTCCATTCTCACAGACCTGGTCTTCTCTCTCCCACAGAGGCTTCTGCTCTGCCTCCATTCACACCTAGACCTCCTGGTCCCACATCATACACGGCCCTTCTCCTTAAGCCGCCATATGCTTCCATGGCCCTTTTTACATAAGCCAATGCACTCACACATGGACCACATCATACATGGCCCCTTTTCCTTAGGCTGACATACACTTCCCTAGTCCCTCATGGACTTGTATGGACTTCAGCTTTGTCAGGCCCAGACCACTCACACCAGCACAGTCCGGCATGGACTTCAGCCCTCTAGGCCCAGACCAGGTTGCGAGCCACCTGAGCTTCAGGGCAGTCAAAGCATCCCCCAAGGTCTCCCCACCCTGCCCATGATGCCCAGCTGCCTCCAAGCCCCCCACCAGCACAGGCAGAGATCCCGGATGGCAGCCTCACCACCATGGACAGAGTGAGCCCCTACAAGTTCAGCCAGGACCCTTTTACACCCAGGAGCTCCACTAACCTCTTGGTCTGGCCACAGGCTCCACACGGCTCAGAGGGGCCGGCGTCTCCGGCATGGAGAGCCAGGCGTCCTGCCTCATCCCCCCAACGGAATTGGGACCCCCCTGAAACATGTCCTCTCCCTCAGAGGATCATGTTTGGTCTCTCTCTCTGGACTCTGCAGTCTCTGGTCTGATCTCCTCTGCAGCCTGATCTCCTCTGCAGCCTGATCTCCTCTGCAGCCTGATCTCCTCTGCAGTCTGATCTCCTCTGCAGCCTGATCTCCTCTGCAGCCTGATCTCCTCTGCAGTCTGATCTCCTCTGCAGTCTGATCTCCTCTGCAGTCTGATCTGATGTCTGCAGTCTCTGGTCTCCTCTGCAGTCTGATCTCATCTCTCCAACTCACACACACCTGGCAGGTTAAGTCCTGCTCGCCACACCCAAACTGACACACCCACCTGAGCTGCCAGGCAATCAGTACACACATTGCTCTCATCCGCTCATTAGGCTCATGAATATCCTGGCTATTAACCTATTGTGCACTGGACAGGATTACAGCACTCACTCTCAGCTGTTAACTCACTGTGTTCCAGGTAGGTTTAACACAGCACAATCACAGTAAAACCAGATAAAGTGAACATAGTCAGATACCGACAACCCGTGTGATGCACCCGGCCGTGGGTTGCATCATCACAATATATATACACTTAAATGCTTCAGATCACCCAACACTTTTAAATATTAGACAAATACAACACAAATAAACACAATGCAGTTCAGAAATGAAGGTATTTATTATTAAAGTAAAAATAAATCCAAATCTACAGGGCCCTGTGTGAAAAAGGACCTGCCAGACAAAGTGAACTAGACAAAAAAATCCTCAAAAGCTAGATAACATACTGCAAGTCAAAGAAATTAAGGGACAAATGAGAAACAAAGTAATTGAGATCTATCAGTCTTGAGAAGGTTAAAAAGCTATTTCTAAAGCTTTGGACTCCATTGAACCACACTGAGAGCCATTATCCACAAATGGCAAAAACATGGATCAGTGGTGAACCTTCCCAGCAGTGGCTGACAGACCATAGGTACCCCAAGAGTGCAGTGACGACTGATCCAAGAGGTTACAAAAGACCCCACAACAAACATCTAAAGATCTGCAGGCCTCACTTGCCTTAGTTAAGGTCAATGTTCATGGCTCCACCATAAGGTTGGGGTCCCACTTGCGAGAGACATGGGAGAGACTCGTGCAAGTCTCACATCCCATCACGTAGCATGGCTGCTGGTTCTCTGGTCAGGAGCGTATCTGCTGCATGTATTTCTATGCATGTGCACATTATTGATAATAACCCCTTCTTTTTTATAGTGTTCTAATTTAATTGGTATTTTCTATCTGTCATTAGCCCATATTAAGCAACTTATTTTTGGGTTAGTCTTGTGTCCACGTTTTCAAGATTGTTTTTAAATCCTGTGTCCTCTTCTTGTCTATGTAATAAAGATTTTCCTATGTTCATATAATCTAGGTGTGTACATTTTTCTATGTGTTATTGTTGGAATATGTTTAGTGCAACAACTCCAATCCTGTGTGTGTAAGTGTTGAAATGCTGGGCTTGTGCATTGTCAGTAAAGTTAGTTTAAAAAAAAAAAAAAAAAAAAAAAAAAAAAAAAGGAACACTCCCAGAGGCTCACACACAGGATATACCATGTGACTGTAAGCAGTTTCCAGTGTCTGTGCATGTGAAGAGAAGCACAGCAGCTTGATGATGCTGCAAAGGTACATTTAAGATGTATATTCCTGTTTCCACAAAGCCCTTCATATCTGTACCTGTTTGTTGCTAAATAAAGCTAAGTTCTGCTGTCAACTCGCTTTCAGTGTATCCTGAATGATCTGCTGCCAACAGTTATCATTTTCTTTTTATTGCTTGACTACTCTCATTTTTCATCATGTTGCACTTTTGATTACCATTAGTGATGAGTGAGTACTAAAATGCTCGGGTGCTCGAAGCTCGGGCTGAGCATCCCAAGATACTTGTGTACTTGGCCCGAGCACCGAGCCCAATGTTATCCTATGGGAGACCCGAGTATTTTTATGAAATGACTGCCGGCAGCATGTAGAAACCCTAAAAATGTCACAAAAGTCTCAGAAGAGTGCTCAAATGACATGGCAAACCATGGGGAAGACCCCTGGAAGCATTTCTCACTCAAAAGTCACAGCTGTGAACAATGTTGTCCGAGTTTCACGCCAATTTTACGGAGTCACCAGAAAACCTTCCAAAATGACACCAAAATGAATATTCAGGGTGGAAATGTTAAGGGCACCTACCCAATAGTGAGATACAGCTGGTGTATGTTACTTTTTGTGATTACATGAAAGATTTCACGTGAAAACATTGTGCGGCACTCCGATGTCCCTGAGAAGCGACGTACATGAAGCCCTGTCTTGACATAATGTGCCCATTTTGAGGAAGTGGGTCTATTGTAGTATTTTCCTTTGCCAGGGCAGTCCAAAATTGGGAGGTTCAACAATGCCCCTGGATACAGACGTGCAGGAGGGCCTATAAACCTGAAGTGGGTGTATTGTACTATAGCCCTTTGGCAGGGCAGCCAAAAATGGGGAGGCTCCACATTGTCCCTGGATAGAGACGTGCAGGAGGGCCTGTAAACCTCAAGTGGGTGTATTGTAGTATAGCCCTTTGGCAGGGCAGCCAAAAATTGGGAGGTTCAACAATGACTCATGCATACAGACATGCATGAGGGCCTGTAAACCTCAAGTGGGTGTATTGTAGTATAGCCCTTTGGCAGGGCAGCCAAAAATTGTGAGGCTCCACATTGTCCCTGGATAGAGACGTGCATTAGGGCATCAAAACATTTTTCCCATTGAAAAGGAGTGGGTCTCCTGTCGTTGTAATGCCCATTCTAAAAGAATGGGCAAAAAATTTACCACTGGGGGTATACCTGAAACAACAGCCTAACTATTGTAACGGTCATCATGGTGGCACATGAGGAGAAGGAGGAGCAGTCCAGCGATTAGCCAAAGTCCAGAAGTGTGTACCCATGGGTGAGTGGAGGTACATGGCAAATTCCCATAACAAAATTTAAATTCCGCTGTCATTTGTTGGTGGTGTGGTGAAGTCTGGCCCAATCCAACCCTTGTTCATCTTGATCAGAGTCAGCCTGCCAGCATTTTCAGTTGACAGGCGGGTGCGTTTATCAGTAATGATTCCACCTGCGGCACTGAAAATACGCTGTGACAAAACGCTAGCGGCAGGGCAGGCCAGGACTTCCAAGGCGTAGAGAGCCAATTCATGCCACGTGTCCAGCTTGGAGACCCAATAATTGTAAGGCACAGAGGAATCTCGCAGTACAGTTGTTCGATCCGCAAGGTACTCCTTCAGCATCTGGCCAAACTTAGCATTTCTTGTGGCACTACCCCACACCTCAGGGGCTGTGGTACGTGAGGGGCTGAGAAAACTGTCCCACATCGTAAAGACTGTTCCCCTACCTCTGGCGGATTGGACTTGTGCCCCTCTCGGCCGTACGCCTTGGTTGTCCACCGATTCCTGACCTATGCCGCTAGCGTTTTGTGAGGGGAATGCTTTGCCTACTTCCGTGACTATGGCCTTCTGGAACTGCTGCATTTTGGCTGACCTCTCCGCCTCAGGAATGAGAGACATAAAGTTCTCCTTGTACCGTGGGTCTAAGAGTGTTGCCAACCAGTACTGATTGTCGGCCAAGATGTTCTGAACGCGAGGGTCACGAGCCAGGCAGCTTACCATAAAGTCAGCCATGTGCGCCAGACTCTTAACAGCCATCAGTTCAGTATCCTGACCAACACGATGACTGATCATGCTGTCCTCCTCCTCATCTCCCCTGTCCTCTGGCCAGCCACGCTGAAGCGAGGGTATGACTGGTGTGCATGTCATATCCTCAATTTGGCCAGAGAGTTGCTCCATGTCTTCATCCTCCTCCTCCTCCTCCTCGTCATAGTCCTCCACTGCACGTTGTGATGAGATGAGGCTGGGCTGTGTGTTATAACCCACACCAACTAATGTTTCTTGCTCCAAGTCATCGCGCTCCGCCTACAAAGCATCCTCTTTGTTTTTCAGCAGAGACCATTTTAGAAGGCAGAGTAGCGGTATGTGACGCTAATAATGGCGTCATCGCCGCTCACCATCTTGGTGGAGTCCTCAAAGTTTTGGAGGACGGTACATAGGTCGGACATCCATCTCCAATCCTCAGGTGTTATGTGTGGAGTTTGACCCATTTCCCGACGGCTTAGGTGATGCAGGTAGTCAACAACTGCCCTCTTCTGCTCACATATCCTGACCAACATGTGCAGAGTTGAATTCCAACGCGTGAGGACATCACACACCAGTCTGTGGGCCGGAAGATGCAAACGGCGCTGAAAGCCGGCAAGGCCGGCTGAAGCAGCAGGTGACTTGCGAAAATGTGCAGACAGGCGGCAAACTTTTACCAGCAGATCAGACAGCTCTGGGTATGACTTTAGAAACCGCTGAACCACCAGGTTGAGCACATGGGCCACGCATGGAACATGCGTCAGCTGGCCTCGCCTCAAAGCTGCCACCAGGTTCCGGCCATTGTCACACACGACCTTTCCTGGCTTTAGGCTCAGAGGTGTGAGCCAGTGATCTGACTGCTGTTTCAGAGCTGTCCACACCTCTTCTGCATTGTGGGGTTTGTCACCTATGCATATTAGCTTCAGCACAGCCTGTTGCCGCTTCGCAGAGGCAGTGCTGCAGTGCTTCCAGCTTGGGACTGGTGTGGAGGGTAAAGTGGATGAGGATGCGCAGGAGGAGGAGGAGGAGGAGGCCGAGGAGCATGACATTCCGGAGCTGTAGAGTGTGGGTGAAACCCTGACTGAGGTAGGGCCTGCAATCCTTGGTGTGGGAAGGACGTGTTCCTTCCCTCGCTCAGACTGGGTCCCAGCTTCCACAATAATAACCCAGTGTGCCGTCAAGGAGATGTAGCGGCCTTGCCCACAAGCACTTGTCCACGTGTCTGTGGTTAGGTGGACTTTGGCTGAAACAGCGTTGTTCAGGGCACGTGTGATGCTTTGGGACACGTGGTTATGCAATGCGGGGACGGCACATCTGGAGAAATAGTGGCGGCTCGGGAACGAGTAACGTGGGACAGCAGCCACCATCAGGTCACGGAATGCTTCTGTCTCCACTAGCCGGAAAGGTAACATTTCTAGCGCAAGCAGTCGCGAAATGTGATAATTTAGGACTGTGGCATGTGGGGCGTTGGCAGCGTATTTGCGCCTGCGTTCAAAGGTTTGCTGAATGGATAATTGAACGCTGCGCTGGGACAAGGACGTGCTTAATGGTGGTGTTATTTGTGCGTGGAAAACGTCAGGTGCAGGGCTGAAGGCTTGTTCGCGGCCAGCATGGACAGGTGATTGGCTCGCACGCACAATACGCGATGACGTAGCAGTGACATCAGCAAGCACCACTCCTCGACTCTGTTGTACTTCCCACAAAGTCGGGTGCTTGGCTGACATGTGCCTGATCATGCTGGTGGTGGTCAGGCTGCTAGTTTTCGTACCCCTGCTGATGCTGGCATGGCAGGTGTTGCAAATGGCCTTTTTAGAGTCATCTGGAGCCAACTTAAAAAACTGCCAGACTCGGGAAGATCTAACATTTGCACAGGCACCTTGTGTCTGTTGTTGTCCCGGGGAACGGTTGCCTGCCTTCTGCCTGCGGACACGACCCTGCTTCTTACTGCCTGTTGGGAATCTACGCCTCCCTTCCCCTGTGCACTGCTGTCCTCGCTCTGCATATCCTCCTGCCAGGTTGGGGCAGCTACTGGATCATCCACCACGTCGTCTTCCTCTTCCGCACCCTGGTCCTCCTCCTGACTGCCTGGCAATTGTGTCTCATCATTGTCCACCCCTTGTTGAGACATGTTGCCAACGTTCCCTTCGTGAGAACGTGGCTGCTCAAATATTTGGGCATCTGTACATACCATCTCACCACCCACTTCAACAGTAGCTGGCGAGAGGCCAGATTCTGCGAATGGATACATGAACAGCTCTTCCGAGTGTCCTAGTGTGAGATCAGTAGTGTCCGTGGACGTGTACTCGGCCTGGTGGTAGGAAGGAGGATCAGGTTGGGAAATGTGCGGTGCAGTATCACGGCTACTGACACTTGACCGTGTGGAAGACAGGGTGTTTTGTGGAGGTGCCAATCTGACTTGAAGCATTATCCGCTATCCAAGTAACAACCTGTTGACACTGGTCTTGGTTCAAGAGCGGTGCACTGCTGTGGGCCCCAAGAATTTGGGACAGGACGTGCGAGCGAGTAGATATGCCACTTTGTTGTTGCGAAATTAGTGCTTGCACACGACCTCGGCCTCTGCCTGCACCACCATCACATCCACTTCCTTGTCCCTTGCCAACGCCCTTGCGCATTTTTCCTGTATACAGCTACAACAGTCTGGTGACTGTTCTGGTCACAGGAAAGCTGGATATTAGACCCTGCCTGTATAGAGCTAGTCAAGTACAACAGTCTGGTGACTGTTCTGGTCACAGGAAAGCTGGATATTAGACCTTGCCTCTTTCGAGCTAGTCAATTACAACAGTCTGGTGACTGTTCTGGTCACAGGAAAGCTGGATAATAGACCCTGCCTGTATAGAACTAGTCAAGTACAACAGTCTGGTGACTGTTCTGGTCACAGGGAAGCTGGATATTAGACCCTGCCTCTTTAGAGTTAGTTAATTACAACAGTCTGGTGACTGTTCTGGTCACAGGAAAGCTGGATATTAGACCCTGCCTCTTTAGAGCTAGTCAATTACAACAGTCTGGTGACTGTTCTGGTCACAGGAAAGCTGGATATTAGACCCTGCCTGTATAGAACTGGTCAAGTACAACAGTCTGGTGACTGTTCTGGTCACAGGAAAGCTGGATATTTGACCCTGCCTCTTTAGAGCTAGTCAATTACAACAGTCTGGTGACTGTTCTGGTCACAGAAAAGCTGGATATTAGACCCTGCCTCTTTAGAACTAGTCAATTACAACAGTCTGGTGACTGTTCTGGTCACAGGAAAGCTGGATATTAGACCCTGCCTCTTTACAGCTAGTCAATTATAACAATCTGGTGACTGTTCTGGTCACAGGAAAGCTGGATATTAGACCCTGCCTCTTTACAGCTAGTCAATTACAACAGTCTGGTGACTGTTCTGGTCACAGAAAAGCTGGATATTAGACCCTGCCTCTTTACAGCTAGTCAATTACAACAGTCTGGTGACTGTTCTTGTCACAGGAAAGCTGGATATTAGACCCTGCCTCTTTACAGCTAGTCAATTACAACAGTCTGGTGACTGTTCTGGTCACAGGAAAGCTGGATATTAGACCCTGCCTCTTTACAGCTAGTCAATTACAACAGTCTGGTGACTGTTCTGGTCACAGGAAAGCTGGATTTTAGACCCTGCCTGTATAGAACTAGTCAAGTACAACAGTCTGGTGACTGTTCTGGTCACAGGAAAGCTGGATATTTGACCCTGCCTCTTTAGAGCTAGTCAATTACAACAATCTGGTGACTGTTCTGGTCACAGGAAAGCTGGATATTAGACCCTGCCTCTTTACAGCTAGTCAATTACAACAGTCTGGTGACTGTTCTGGTCACAGAAAAGCTGGATATTAGACCCTGCCTCTTTACAGCTAGTCAATTACAACAGTCTGGTGACTGTTCTTGTCACAGGAAAGCTGGATATTAGACCCTGCCTCTTTACAGCTAGTCAATTACAACAGTCTGGTGACTGTTCTGGTCACAGGAAAGCTGGATATTAGACCCTGCCTCTTTACAGCTAGTCAATTACAACAGTCTGGTGACTGTTCTGGTCACAGGAAAGCTGGATATTAGACCCTGCCTCTTTAGAGCTAGTCAATTACAACAGTCTGGTGACTGTTCTGGTCACAGGAAAGCTGGATATTAGACCCTGCCTCTTTACAGCTAGTCAATTACAACAGTCTGGTGACTGTTCTGGTCACAGGAAAGCTGGATTTTAGACCCTGCCTGTATACAGCTAGTCAGCTACAACAGTCTGGTGACTGTTCTGGTCACAGGAAAGCTGGATTTTAGACCCTGCCTGTATACAGCTAGTCAGCTACAACAGTCTCCTGACTGTTCTGGTCACAGGAAAGCTGGATTTTAGACCCTGCCTCTATACAGCTAGTCAGCTACAGCAGTCTGGTGACTGTTCTGGTCACAGGAAAGCTGGATTTTAGACCCTGCCTGTATACAGCTAGTCAGCTACAACAGTCTCCTGACTGTTCTGGTCACAGGAAAGCTGGATTTTAGACCCTGCCTGTATACAGCTAGTCAGCTACAACAGTCTGGTGACTGTTCTGGGCACAGGAAAGCTGGATTTTAGACCCTGCCTGTATACAGCTAGTCAGCTACAACAGTCTGGTGACTGTTCTGGTCACAGGAAAGCTGGATTTTAGACCCTGCCTGTATACAGCTAGTCAGCTACAACAGTCTCCTGACTGTTCTGGTCACAGGAAAGCTGGATTTTAGACCCTGCTTGTATACAGCTAGTCAGCTACAACAGTCTCCTGACTGTTCTGGTCACAGGAAAGCTGGATTTTAGACCCTGCCTGTATACAGCTAGTCAGCTCCAATAGTCTCCTGAGGACTGTTCTGGTCACTGTAAAGCTTGGACTCCGATCTGGATCACCCTGCCTATATCCTCCTAGATTAGTCCTGAGAAGAACTGTTGTGGTCAGCAGCAGTTTGCAGCCCTGCTCCGGATCTACCTATGAGGGCCACAAATCTGTCCCTAAGCAGCAGCAGACACTCTCCCAACACTCACTGTCTGGATGGCTGTGTGCAGAGCACATCGTGGCCGGGTCTTATAAAGGCTCGGTCAGGCTGTGCGGGTCGGCCAATCACTGCAATGCCACAACTAACAGGGCTGTGGCATTGCAGTGACTGCCAGCCAATCCCTGCATGTGGGCTGGCTCTCTAAAGAGCTCCAACATGCAGGGATGAGGACCCCGAGTACAGGACGAGTATCGCGAGATTACTCAGTACTCGCCGAGTAGCCCGAGTACTACCGAGTAGTGATACTCGTGCGAGTACCGAGTAGTCACAAGCATACTCGCTCATCACTAATTACCCTCATTAGTAATATAGCTGTGCGCTCCTTTTTTGTTGCATTAATACTGTGCCTTTGGTCTCACCTCTTTCTACACAAGCCTTTTTCTCAGGGAGTTGCACACCCCCTGACTAGGGTTTCCTTTTTAATTTATTTTATTTATATTTAATACTAGCTGTAGAGCCCGGCGTTGCCCGGGCTTAGTAACTGTTTTTAGTTATAAATTGAGTATATGTCTGGGTGTGTGTACCTATGTCCACTATATGCATAAAACCTGCCCCCCCACACCAAGTCCCCAACCTGCCCCACCCACCCTCACTCCAGCCAAACGTACCCTCACACCCCAACCCCACTCCAAAACGTCCCCTAACAACAAACCTGCCTACCTGCACCCCCAAAAAAATGACACCCCCTCGCCTTCCTTACCCACTCCCCTCCAAACCCACCCCTCCAAACAGCTTGCCCTCTAAACCTGCACTCCTCTGCGCAAAAATGACAAACTCGCCCCCTCCCAAAAATGCCTTCTCAAACCAATACCACCCTGCCCTCCTAAACCTGCACCCACCACCCCTCCCCCCAAAAAAGCCCCCGTTGCACCCGCATTCCCCAAACGTGCACCCTCACTTCCGAAACCTGTTCTCCCATATCTGCACCCCCCAACAGGCTCTGAGTCAAATGGGATGTGTGTGCAAAATTTTGTGATTGAAGGTGGGACAGTGTGAATTCCATTAGTGGACATACATACATTGTGAAGGAGCAGGGCCATAAAGGTGGTGGAGCTATGAAGGGGTGTGGCTATGTGGTGTGGGTGGGGCTATGATACAGCTGTGGAGTGGGTATGGCTATGTGGAGTGGGTGTGGCTATGACAGCTGTGGAGTAGGCGAGGCTAGGTCACATACACACATACACTCAGCATTATATATCTATTATATAATTGCCGTAACTGACTTCCGTCGGAGCGGCGCGACTTCCGGTGGCTTGGTTAGCGAGTCCTGGTTTCTTATCCTGGACTCTGTCCGTGGCCGCTACGCAGCCACGGCGACTCCCAAAGCAATGCCCGCAACGCGGGCATTGCGAGTCGTTGCAGCCTCGCGAAGCAATGCCCGCGAAGCGGGCATTGCGAGTCGCTGCCACCCAACGCTAACCAAGCCACAGAAGCGCATACGACTGTAGTGTACACCGCTATAGTATACTACAGTTCCATGCGCCAACGACTCGCAATGTTCGCTGCCGCTTAAGGGCCGACACGCCTATGCCCATGGGACTGTAGTATACCATCGCGCTGTACACCGCCGCCGAAGTCCCGCTACCCTCTGCCACAAGCCCCTACCCCCTAATTCCCGTCCCACTACCCTCTGCCGCAAGCCCCTACCCCCTGCTGCCCTAACCCACTACCCCGCCGCACCCACTACCCTCTGCCGCACCTAACCCCTAAGCCACTACCCCGCCGCCTACCCCGCCGCCGAAGCCCCTACCCCCTGCCGCCTTAAGCCACTACCCCACCGCACCCACTTCCCTCTGCCGCAAGCCCCTACCCCCTGCTGCCCTAACCCACTACCCCACCGCACCCACTACCCTCTGCCGCACCTAACCCTAAGCACCCACTTCCCTCTGCCGCAAGCCCCTACCCCCTGCTGCCCTAACCCACTACCCCGCCGCAGCCACTACCCTCTGCCGCACCTAACCCCTAAGCCACTACCCCGCCGCGGAAGCCCCTACCCCCTGCCACCCTAAGCCACTACCCCGCCGCAGCCACTGCCCTCTGCCGCAAGCCCCTACCCCCTGCCGCCCTAACCCACTACCCCCCGCCGCCGAAGCCCCTACCCCCTGCCGCCCTAAGCCACTACCCCGCCGCAGCCAATACCCTCTGCCGCAAGCCCCTACACCCTGCCGCCCTAACCCACTACCCCGCCGCACCCACTACCCTCTGCCGCACCTAACCCCTGAGCCACTACCCCGCCGCCGAAGCCCCTACCCCCTGCCGCCTTAAGCCACTACCCCCCGCACCCACTACCCTCTGCCGCACCTAACCCCTAAGCCACTACCCCGCCGCCGAAGCCCCTACCCCCTGCCGCCCTAAGCTACTACCTCGCCGCAGCCACTACCCTCTGCCGCAAGCCCCTACCCCCTGCCGCCCTAACCCACTACCCCGCCGCAGCCACTACCCTCTGCCGCACCTAACCCCTAAGCCACTACCCCGCCGCCGAAGCCCCTACCCCCTGCCGCCCTAAGCCACTACCCCGCCACAGCCACTACCCTCTGCCGCAAGCCCCTACCCCCTGCCGCCCTAAGCCACTACCCCGCCGCAGCCACTACCCTCTGCCGCACCTAACCCCTAAGCCACTACCCCGCCGCCAAAGCCCCTACCCCCTAACCCCTACCCGCCGCAGCCACTACCCTCTGCCGCAAGCCCCTACCCCCTGCCGCCCTAACCCACTACCCCGCCGCAGCCACTACCCTCTGCCGCACACAATCCCCTACCCCTGAAGCCGCACCTAACCCACTACCCCCGACGCCGCACCTAAGCCACTACCCATCTGGAGCCACTACCCTCTGCCGCAAGCCCCTACCCCCTAAGCCGCACCTAACCCCCTACCCCCGAAGCCGCACCTAAACCCCTACCCCCCCTGCCCCCTAAGCCCCGCCGCACCTAAGCCCCTATCCCCTAAGCCCCGCCGCCTCCTAAGCTCCCGCCGCTTTCCCCCGCCGCTGTCGCTAACACCTAAAGCCCTACACCCGAAGCCCTCGCCGTCCCCTAACCTAACGTCCCCGTCGATCACTTACATGCCTTTTTAGTCATCTGATCGTCCGTCCGATCCACAAGTCCTCCGTCCGGCCAGGCGTCCTCTTCCTCTGGCCCCGGGGGTCTTCTCTCTTCTTTCTGCCATCTCCGCCTCTTCGTCCGCCCCGGGGATCTTCTGTCTTCTTTCCGCCAACTTCCAGCTCCGACGTCCTCTTCACTTATCATTAACATAGAATGGACGACAAATCCACCATTCTATGTCAATGAGATGTGAGGGGCTCTTCTGATTGGCCGCTGTCTACTGCCCTCAGCCAATCAGAAGAGGCCCTCATTTCCCATTGACATACATTAGCGGTGTCTCGCCGATTTTATGGCCGCCCACCTGGTTCTATTTGTCGGCCCTAAAATCGCGGACACACCGCCAATGCATCTCTATGGGCAGTCAGCCCGATTTCTGATTGGTCGCTCTCTCGAGCTCACTGCCCTAAACATGCATTAGCGGTGTGTCCGCGATTTAGGGCCACAAATAAACCAGGTCGGCGGCCATAACATCGCCGACACACCGCTAATGTATTTCAATGGAACAAATTAAATTTAATAATAAAAAAAAATAAAAAAAATAATAATAAAAAATAATAAAAAAATAAATAAATAATATAACGGACCTGAAAGAGAACTGGGTCTCAGCCTAAATAATAAATTTAATAATAAAACAAATAATTAAAAAAATAATAAAAAAAAATAAAAAATAATAAAATAATTCAATAAAAATAATAATAAAAAAATTAAATATATGCTAATTATATCAGCCCTTTCAGCGGACCTGAAAGAGAACTGGGTCTCAGCCTAAATAATAAATTTAATAATAAAAAAAATAATTAAAAAATAATTAAAAAATTAATAAAAAAATAAATTAAAAATAATAAATAATTCAATAAAAATAATAATAAAAAATTAAATATATGCTAATTATATCACCCTTTCAGCGACCTGAAAGAGAACTGGGTCTCAGCCTAAATAATAAATTTAATAATAAAACAATAATATATTAAATATAATTAAAAAATAATAAAAAAATAAATAAAAAATAATAAATAATTAATAAAAATAATAATAAAAAAATTAAATATATGCTAATTATATCAGCCCTTTCAGCGGACCTGAAAGAGAACTGGGTCATCAGCCTAAATAATTAAATTTAATAATAAAAAAAATAATTAAAAAATAATTAAAAAATAATAAAAAAATAAATTAAAAATAATAAATAATTCAATAAAAATAATAATAAAATAAATTAAATCTATAATGCTAATTATATCACCTATTCAGCAACTGAAAGAATAATGGTTCTAGCCCAAATATAAATTTAATATAATACATATTAATTAATAATAATCTAAAATGTAATAAAAAATAATAGATTAAATAATAAATAATATTCAATAAAAATAATAATAATAAAAATTAAATATATGCTAATTATATCAAGCCCTATTCAGAGGACCTGAAAGAGAACTGGGTCTAGCCTAAATAATTAAATGTAATAATACAAAAAAATTATTAAAAAATAATAAAAAAATAAAATAAATAAATAATAAATAATTCAATAATATAATAATAATAAAACAAATTAAATATATGCTAATTATATCAGCCCTTTCAGGGACCTGAAAGAGAATGGGTACTCAGCCTAAATAATAAATTTAATATTAAAAAAAAATAATTAAAAAATAATGTAAAAAATAATAAAAAAATAAATTAAAAATAATAAATAATTCAATAAAAATAATAATAAAAAAATTAAATATATGCTAATTATATCAGCCCTTTCAGTGGACCTGAAAGAGAACTGGGTCTCAGCCTAAATAATAAATTTAATAATAAAAAAAATAATTAAAAAATAATAAAAAAATAAATAAAAAATAATAAATAATTCAATAAAAATAATAATAAAAAAATTAAATATATGCTAATTATATCAGCCCTTTCAGCGGACTGAAAGAGAACTGGGTCTCAGCCTAAATAATAAATGTAATAATAAAACAAATAATTAAAAAATAATTAAAAAAATAATAAAAAATAAATAAAAAATAATAAATAATTCAATAAAAATAATAATAAACAAATTAAATATATGCTAATTATATCAGCCCTTTCAGCGGACCTGAAAGAGAACTGGGTCTCAGCCTAAATAATAAATTTAAATAATAAAAAAAATAATTAAAAATAATTAAAAAATAATAAAAAAAATAAATAAAAAATAATAAATAATTCAATAAAAATAATAATAAAAAAATTAAATATATGCTAATTATATCAGCCCTTTCAGCGGACCTGAAAGAGAACTGGGTCTCAGCCTAAATAATAAATTTAATAATAAAAAAAATAATTAAAAAATAATTAAAAAATAATAAAAAAATAAATAAAAAATAATAAATAATTCAATAAAAATAATAATAAAAAAATTAAATATATGCTAATTATATCAGCCCTTTCAGCGGACCTGAAAGAGAACTGGGTCTCAGCCTAAATAATAAATTTAATAATAAAAAAAAATAATTACAAAATAATTAAAAAATAATAAAAAAATAATAAAAAAATAAATTAAAAATCATAAATAATTCAATAAAAATAATAATAAACAAATTAAATATATGCTAAGTATATCAGCCCTTTCAGTGGACCTGAAAGAGAACTGGGTCTCTGCCTCAGGCTCACTTTAAATAAATAATAAATTTAATAAAAAAAATAATAATTCAAAAATAATTAAAAAAATAATAAAAAAATAAATAAAAAATAATAAATAATTAAATAAAATAATAATAAAAAAATTAAATATATGCTAATAATATCAGCCCTTTCAGCGGACCTGAAGGATACTGGGTCTCAGCTCAGGCTCACTTTAAATAAATAATAAATTTAATAATAAAAAAAAATTAAAAAAAATTAAAAATAATACAAAAAATAAATAAAAAATAATAAATAATTAAATAAAAATAATAATAAAAAAATAAATAAATGCTATTAATTGTATTATTAATTTTATTAATGCTATTAATAATGCTATTACTGCTAATAATAATGCTATTAATGCTAATAATTATGCTATTAATTCTAATATTTATGTTATTAATGCTAATAATTATGCTATTAATGCTAATAATTATGGTATTAATGGTAATAATAATGTTATTAATGCAAATAATATTGCTATTAATTCTATTATTAATGCTATTAATGCTAATTATTATGCTATTAATGCTAATAATTAGGTTATTAATGGTAATAAGAATGCTATTAATGCAAATAATATTGCTATTAATGCTATTATTAATGCTATTAA
Source organism: Allobates femoralis (assembly GCA_033576535.1). NCBI lineage: Eukaryota > Metazoa > Chordata > Amphibia > Anura > Aromobatidae > Allobates > Allobates femoralis. The sequence goes on from JARQOC010000007.1 coordinate 24,923,360, forward strand.
TATTAATAATTATGCTATTCATGCTAATAATTATGCTATTAATGGTAATAATAATGCTATTAATGCAAATAATATTGCTATTAATGCTAATATTTATGCTATTAATGCTAATAATTATGCTATTAATGCTAATATTTATACTATTAATGCTAATATTTATGCTATTAATGCTAATAATTATGCTATTAATGCTAATATTTATACTATTAATGCTAATAATTATGCTATTAATGCTAATAATTATGCTATTAATGGTAATCATAATGGTATTAATGCAAATAATATTGCTATTAATGCTATTAATGCTAATAATTATGCTATTAATGTTAATAATTATGCTATTAATGCTAATAATTATGCTATTAATGGTAATAATAATGCTATTAATGCAAAAAATATTGCTATTAATGCTATTATTAATGCTATTAATGTTAATAATTATGCTATTAATGCTAATATTTATGCTATTAATGCTAATAATTATGCTATTAATGCTAATATTAATACTATTAATGCTAATAATTATGCTATTAATGCTAATATTTATGCTATTAATGCTAATAATTATGCTATTAATGGTAATCATAATGGTATTAATGCAAATAATATTGCTATTAATGCTATTAATGCTAATAATTATGCTATTAATGTTAATAATTATGCTATTCATGCTAATAATTATGCTATTAATGGTAATAATAATGCTATTAATGCAAATAATATTGCTATTAATGCTAATATTTATGCTATTAATGCTAATAATTATGCTATTAATGCTAATATTTATACTATTAATGCTAATAATTATTCTATTAATGCTAATATTTATGCTATTAATGCTAATAATTATGCTATTTATGGTAATCATAATGGTATTAATGCAAATAATATTGCTATTAATGCTATTAATGCTAATAATTATGCTATTAATGTTAATAATTATGCTATTAATGCTAATAATTATGCTATTAATGGTAATAATAATGCTATTAATGCAAATAATATTGCTATTAATGCTATTATTAATGCTATTAATGGTAATAATTATGCTATTAATGCTAATATTTATGCTATTAATGCTAATAATTATGCTATTAATGCTAATATTAATACTATTAATGCTAATATTAATACTATTAATGCTAATAATTATGATATTAATGCTAATATTTATGCTATTAATGCTAATAATTATGCTATTAATGGTAATCATAATGGTATTAATGCAAATAATATTGCTATTAATGCTATTAATGCTAATAATTATGCTATTAATGTTAATAATTATGCTATTCATGCTAATAATTATGCTATAAATGGTAATAATAATGCTATTAATGCAAATAATATTGCCACGTTCTAGAATCCCGATGCATTTGCATCGGGCTCACAGCTAGTTAGATATACTTTGCTTACTATTGTGAGGTTTTGTCTGATGCCTTTCATTGCTTGTTTTATTTATTTGTCATCTCTTTTTTTCTTCCACTCTGCTCCAGATTGGCCCCTCTTGCTCTCTTCTTCCCTCCTCCATCAACAGGGACTAGGAATCAAAGGAGACTACTTGGCAAGCTCAGTCATTCAACATATCTGCCAAAGCAAAGCAACATGTCCTAGTATAAGATGATTTTGCCTCGCTCACACGTCAGATCATGTCTGCCCATAAGACAAGGGTGAATCTTTGGTTGAATATCAGTGAGTGAACTGGAAGAATATTTGAATGCTGGCATTGTCCCCCAAAGGCTGAGGATTTCCATCTTCCCAGCTTGAGAACCCTCAGCCACCTTTAAGGATACATGGAAACAAGGTCTATCTAGATGCTCTAACTTATTAATTCCCATGCTGCTGGAACATGATTATGATTTTTTAAGCAAAGCTAAGACACACATTAAGGAGTTGGAAGACAATTCAAGTGGTAGGATGCACAACAAGTTGCCAATTTATGTACAAAATTGAAGGAAACCATTGAGGAGATCATTGTGGAGCCCCACCGGTCTGGTCGCCATGAAGGGGTACTACACCCAGAAAAAGGGTGTGGTGTCTCTGTCCTTGAGGGAACGGAATGGTAAACTCAGACACCCACCAAACACACCCAAAACACCTTAGGAACCAGGGGACCATGGGTAGACCTGGGGGGTGGGCCCAGTCAAAAGAGGACAAGGGAAGAACAGGTGGGGGTGGTAGTAAGTAAGTGATTAGTGAGGAGCAAGCTGAAGCAAGTGAAAGCATGCGGTCGTGAGTAAGGAGAACAGAGAAGACCCCAGGGGCACAGGTAGAGTGAAAATGACCTAGTAGACCGGATCCAGGACTAAGATAGTCAGACAAAGGGGTTAGTTGAGAACAAGGGAACCAGCCCTAAACACTGTATGCCCAAACCACTGAACTGGAGGCTACACAGTCTACAGGAGTGGTGGCCGCAGCCTGGCACACCCGTTGAGAAGGCAACTGAACTAGGGTCAGGAGACAGGTACTGTTAAGGAGAGCCTTAAGATCAAAATACTTCATTAAGCCTAAGACATAAGGGCATGGGAGAAATGATATATATAGTGTATTATTTTACATTGTATAAGTTGTGATTTAAACATGGCTGCCATTTCCTGCCACATCACACCATGTGCTGAGAGCAAGATGGAGTCCAAAGAAGACGGACCAATCACCGAAGCTGGAGGTCAGGCAAGACGGACCAATCACAGAATAACATACTTGATCAAGACCACACCCCTTGATGACCTCATGGATCCGCCCATGGACTGACCGAGCCCCTTATTGCCCACGGACCAATGAATACATCTGAGTAGGGCTGACCGAGCCCCTTATTGCCCATGGACCAATGAATACATCTGAGTAGGGCTCACCGAGCCCCTTTTTGAGTAAAAACCAAATGTCTTATAATAAACAGACACTTGGAGCTTGGGTCTGACCAAGGAAGGGTGTACATCTGACTCTATGTGTCTGGTGTCTACTACTTTTCAATGCCGGCGCTTGGTCTATATTGATTTGGTCAGGAGCAGCAACTTGTTATTAATATTGTTATTAATATTTCCTTTACAGTACCAGTCATCCGAGAAGGCACATGGCTGCTAGATTGAGGTGCTGACAGGAGAGGTGAAGAGGCAGTGCTGGGAGAAAGAGACCAGAGAATGGAAAGGCACACTAAGGGGGTCTTTGGCAAGCTATCCTAGTCTCATGGGGACAGACCAGACTGGAACTTGGAACAGAGAAGTGCCCGGCGATTAGTTGCAACTTTAGTGAGTAAACCGGGAGGAACATTCCAACGCTTTGTGAGGATGTTTTATTACCCTACCTGTGGATCTGCCGACTGCCAAAGCAAACGAGACACAGGGGCCCAGCTCGAACACAGCCTGGCACATTCATCCCAATTAAACACATCTGCCCCGGGGTACTGCTCCACCTATGGGGAGCGATGACATCAGGCTGCATTACCAACTAACCTGGAGGTCTGACCTGCAGCGTCGGTCCCTTTTGACCGAGAACCGTATTTAACGTCACAAACTAAACTTCTACAGTACTATGCTGCACTCAGTCCTGTCAATGAAGGTGCTAACTAAACACAATTCTATTTCAAATATAATAGTTGCACTCGACACAGACTTATTTCTATATAGAGAAAAATTGAAAATGAAAAAGTAGAGATACTTGTTATTATGAAAATGGCCAAATCGATAATTCACCCAGTTGCCACGCTGAGGCGATCTCTATTAACTGGGTCCTAACACTGATGTAACTGCCTGGTATTTCTGGGCTTTTCCTCATCGGCTGATACCAGAGAATAATTGATTTGCAGTCTTATAACTAAAGACAGGTGCTTTGAATATATAATTGGTGCCTTGGGAAAAGAGGTTAACCCCTTAGGAGTGCTAGAGACTGATACCAGGGGGCAATAGCTTATATCTGACAACTAGAGTGGGGAAAGGTGCTAGCATACGGGTGTTGAGCCCATGTCATACATATACAGTACTATGCTGCACTCAGTCCTGTCAATGAAGGTGCTAACTAAACACAATTCTATTTCAAATATAAATAGTTGCACTTGACACAGACTTATTTCTATATAGAGAAAAATTGAAAATGAAAAAGTAGAGATACTTGGTATTATTTCCATAATATATGTATATGTATAGATCCCTCCAAGACTGTTGGAACACAAAAATTAATGGTATGGTGTGGTATATGGGGTTCAAAGATATTGGGGCCATTCTTCATAAAAGGAAACGGAACCCTCAATGCCACTGGATTTCTGAAATTGCTACATGATTCAGCTGGAAAAGGACGTCAGATGAAAGAATACAGTTTATTGAATTCACAGACGGGAACAGGACCCCTAAGGAAGTCCTCTGGGTTGGGTCACAGCACTGGAGTTCCCCAAGGGAGCACCAGAAAGCGAAACCCTATACAGGGATTGTCCCGGTACAGCCAAGGAGGCTCCTATGAACCAGCGAACCGAAGGGTCCTACCATAGAGAAACAGAGGTACCAGAGAAAAAGGGAACAAGGAATCCAGGGAGCCGTTGGATGACAGTGTTGCACCCCGAGGCCTGGGGTACTCGGAACCGGGCCCTGTTGTCCTCAAGGGCTGCGGGGTTGTCACGGTGACGTAGCTCCGTGGTCCCAGGTGCGGTAATAAAAGGGAAAATGATAAAAGGGATTAAAGTTTTGTGGTTTGTGACGCCATCTGTAGTTTTGTGGCCAGTGTGAGCCACCACTGCTATCCAGACCTCTGGGTATGATGAGGGTTGGCAGTCGGGATGTTGGGGTCTCTACAGGCAGGGTTTGTTTCCTCAATAGAGATGAAGTAGTGGTACGCCGCGCTCAGCCTCTTCAGGCAGGCTCCCTTAAGGCTAGAAGAATGAGTGTACGGCTCTGCAGGTGAGCCTCCGCTGTCAGCACACAAATAAGTCTCACACACACAAGTCCTGAGTTCACCGAGTACTTTACTCCATTGCTTCGCTTACATAACACCACAGTCACTTTACAGCAGTTCACTCACGGTCCTGGTAACCGGGTTAGCAGCTGGGATGGTTTGCTAGGGGCACCTCCTTTCTTATGCCTTTCGGGCTTCTCTGTTCCTTCCCGCGCGCATCCTCCGGGACAGCGGTCGCGGGCTTCTTTTGGACGGTCCCTTGCGACACTCCTAGCCCTATGTGATGTCCTTTCCGTTTCTGTGCCGGGGGTTGGGTTCCGGGCATGCAGTCCCTACATCCCGCCAGTTAATTTATGGCTGCGGCATACACTGCCCTGCCATGTCTACATGGCCGGCTCCCTGGTGTCGGCCCGGTCCAACGATGTCCCTGCTGGTTCGAGCCCACCGTGGACCCCCTCTACTCTTCCTTGGTACTTAGCTCGGGACCGGGAATGGCCATCCAGTGGTACAGGCTGCCGGATCCAGGTTCTTCCTCCCAGATGTCACAGTTTCTTAGCTTTAAAGTGTCTCAGCTTAGGACTTCTTCCCGCTACACCACCCTCCAGGGTATCTCCTCCCAACTTAATGTTCCTAGGTTTTTAATCTAGTTCCTCCATCTCTTTCCGGGGTTCTCTACCTTCTCTCCACCCTCTACTCAGCTCCCCCCACAATCCCCTGGCTGACATGGAGTACTGGGCCTACGGATTTGGGGATGTGTTGGGTGTTGGTGTGGGGTGGCTAGCTTACCTGTCCCAGCTGCTGTACCTCACTGTGGCCACCGGTCCGCAGGGGCGCCACACTTCCCCAGAGCAAAGCTTGGCACGTCCGCGCGCCAAGGCCCGACATGGGTGACACACAACTCAAAAGTTTTTTTATGCATTAAACCAAAACATGAACAGTATGTAAATATGTTTTCTTCCCATCTGCGAGGCGCATTGCTTAAATGTTACTTAACAAAAATTCTTCTATCGGCTATAAAAAATAGAAAAAGTGCAAAATTTTAAACAGTTAAGGTACCTTTACACGCAGCCACAGGAAGGAAGAAACTGCCGGGCATCGGGGACAATTGTGCCTGTTGCCATGAAATCACTACGAAATGGCGGCGTGTAAATTGGGAAATTCCTTCCTGTGTCCCGCAGTTCCTTCGGATACCTGTTTCTGAGCCGTGCTCAAAAACAGGAAGGCACAATTCCTATGGTGGCGGAGTGTAATCGGGGCACAGGCAAGGTGTGGAATAATACAAGAATTGACAAACTTTCACTCTAATATCAATGGTGAAGTTTTCCCTATAAAATGTGACATGGATTGCTCAACATCTTATGTAATCTACATGCTGGAGTGTCCATGTAAGCTCCAGTATGTAGGTAGGACAGTACAGCCCTTACATGACAGGATGAATAAACATAGAGCTAATATCTCCAAGGGATTTAAGCAGCATGGAGTTTCTTATCACTTCAGTTTATTCCACAATAAGGATCCGACTAAAATGAAGCTCATCCCTATAGATCACGTACCCCCTTATGTGACTAATAGGTTTGAGGTGTTAAAGAACAGGGAAAAATATTGGATGTTCAAATTGAACACAATAAAACCTAAAGGCTTGAATATCATCACTGAGCTTATATAAACGATTTTAATACCTGTCTTTAGTTATGAACAAAGGTCTTTTCTCCCTGCTAGTAGTGAGACCTCTAGTGGTGGAAAATTATAGAAGAGCAGCAAATTTAACTATCACCGTTCCAACAACATCATTGGTACATGATATCTCATGATCGCCATCTTGTGGTTTTTTGTGAATAAGCAGATCTATATATAAAGAAAGATGTTTTGCTGAATTTTTGTAAATGGATATATATGTGATAAGAACCGATAATAATTGATGTAGTGTTCTTGAAAAAATGTTTTTATGCATATGTACTTATATATTTTTATGTATTTCTATATTTAATAGCATTTTTGTATATTTTTATAGTTTTAGATGGATTCTGATATTTATTGTATTTTTTAGTATATTGAGATGTCTATAATTTTTGGATGATTGAAAAGGGAGTGTAGTAGCCTTGAACTGCCTGGAGGTGGGTTGCAGTCCAGGCTGGTTCATTGCTGGTTTGTAGAAGTTACATAGTCTATTCTAGCACTCGTTAATTTTCAAGGGATTCTTTCACAGGACACAAAGAAAATCACAAATAGAAACCACACATATTTTATTCACATTTATTATAAAAACACATTTTTTTACATTTATTTTCATTCATTAATCAACAGTATGATTGCACATTAGTTTATTGTATTTGTAGCATATTCACTAGCTTATTCACATATTTATTTGCATTATTCACCAATATACTGAAAATGAACTTTTATAGAGACAGGATGAATAGAAATCACACTGATGTGGTGGAACATCAGCTTAAACACCACTAAACTATGACCATGTAGTATATAACTCTTTCATGGATGAGTTTGAATGGGATCTGATCCTTTTTTTATTAATCTTTTTATTATAGATTTGTTTTTTAGTATTTTAGTGATTAATAAACACTTAGGAATTTTTATATTACTCTATACTATATTTTCACTCATTTTTGACCCTGTTTCTGAGCATATACTATGAGAGATAGATAGGATGTTTAGAAAGTGTCATGGATTTCCTTCTATTTTTTATTTTTTTTTCCAAGGATGGGATGCACCGCCCATCACTGATGATGACTTGCTTGCCATCAATGACTTTTATCTGGATCATCTGGTATATGTGATATATAAGTTGTGGTTGTATGACACATGTAATACCCTGATGACGGTGCCCGGAGTGGCACTGAAACGCGTAGGTGGAAATAAAGAAGGGGGGTCTTTTACCTAAAGACTTGTGACTGATTATTTAAAGCAGCGCGGACTGTCTTTACACCATCCCTGGATCTGATGGTGCTCAAAAACAGGAAGGCACAATTCCTATGGTGGCGGAGTGTAATCGGGGCACAGGCAAGGTATTTGCGTGGCCTACGAAATCCCAGGGGCGTGCCACGGCGTCATGGATACCACGCCCCATCAGCGATCATTGGTGGAGGCTCCTGCGTTACGATTGGTTGTCCCTTCACAGGGTGCCATATTTAAAGAGCTATCCATTCACAGTCCACAATTGCAATGGCGTCATGTATTAGCCAGCCTTCCTGCGCAGGCTGGCCAATCATGATGCTGTTGTGTTGTCCAATCAGCGTATGAGCGTCACGTAATACACAACTCTGTCACGCCTATGTACTTGTGGCGCGAAATATGTATGCCCATATTCCTTTGTGGTGGCGGCGTGTAAACCAGGGAAGGTATTCAACAAGGAGAAAGCCACAGGAGCTGTCGGCACTTCCTGGGGAACACAGATACCTTCAGTGGAGCACGTTGTGGCGGCGTTTATATGCGGCATCAGGGATCGGTATCCACCGTTAAAAACATGCGCATGAATGTGCGTTTCCTGCTGTCTCATCGGCTTCAGGAACCCACCACCAGAAAAACCTTTTACATGCCCTGGGCGCGGCGACAGGGACTATAAAGACCAATTCTTTGGCCGCAACAGTGGGTTTTTGAGCGGTGCGGTCCACGTGCAAAATGTTCATGCACAGTTCACATTATTACGGTCACGATACATTAGTTATAAAACCAATAGAGTGTACACTGGGATACACTATATACAATAGAGTCCGGGTTATCAATTGTCCATAACCTCAAAGTCTTTTATCACACCTAACAAGGGGAACATTCTACCAGGATAGATCTAGTGTACTGAAAAGCGAAAGTTTTATCTACATTTTGCAAGCCTGTACCTGTCCAGGTTTACTGTTTCCACCATATAATCAGAACAGGTCCAGGGCAGTCTCAAGCCATATGTCCTACCCGAGCACAGCGACGGCAGATCGGATGTCCATCAGCATCGAAGTAGTCCGTGCTCCTTCCCCTACTCCTGGGAACCTCGCTCCATCTCGGTGGTGGGTCCTCTCCAAGTCTCAAAGCGTCCTGTGGGGCAGCTGTCAGGGTCTGCACAGTTTCAGTCAACGCAGCTACACTCTTGTACAGATCCCAAAGTCCGTCCACCAGTTCTGCAGGGGTCATCCGTCCCCGGCCGACAGTCGAATAATAGAGCCACCCGGGCATTGGCATCCCATGGTAGTCATCAACACCTAGGGGCAGACTTGATTGAGGGGTTCAGGCTCCGGGCTACCTCTTCCGGCATGAGGACTGGCGGAGCAGGGCACGGCACCGGCCCTAGCACTGCTGCCTATTCAATCAGCACTTTCCGCAATCGCTCTACTGTGTCGAGATTGGCACGCTCCAACTGGCCACTTAGTTCAGAAATCTCCCGAGATAAAAAAGGTAGGATCTATTCCCGACCTCGAGCTCTCTCTTGGGGGCTCAGGACATGGGTTGGGGATTTGCTTGGCATCTGTGAAGCCAGGGGGGTCATTCCACTCCCTGTGTTCCGCCATTATTGGACTCCTTGCCACTCTTGGGTCACCACCGTGTACCTTGCTCGTGGTGCTGTTGCCCTTCTCCTCCTCCCTTCGTGTGCATTGCTGTTCACCATCGTCGTTAGCCATCCCGCCCCCGGGTGGAGTGACGCAGTGGCTGGAGCCGCCCTAACACTGGTAGCAGATTGGAAGGGGTGTGGGCAAAAGTTCCCGCTTTGTGCTGGCCTGGCCCATGATGAAGGGCTTTGGCATGCCTTTCTGCCAGCACATGGCGTTAAAACTTTTTGGCCGCCATTACTCAGACCCGAAGAACAAAGTTCAAACAGTCTTAGGTGCACAAGACCCGGTTTTACCGGATCGGTTATCCTGTACGTGACACCAAGTTGTCGCACCCCAGAGACTGGGGTACTCGGAACTGGGCCCTCTCGTCCTCAAGGGCTGCTGGGCTGTCACTGTGAGGTGACCCGGCTCCATGTTCCTAGGTGCGGCAATAAAGGGGAAAATGATAAAAGGGGATTAAAGTTTGTAAGTTTGTGACGCCATCCGTAGTTTTGTGGCCAGTGTGAGCCACCACTGCCGTCCAGATCTCTGGGGATGATGAGAGTTGGCAGCCGGGATGTTTGGCCCTCTACGGGCAGGGCTTGTTTTCCGAGGGCAGAGATGAAGTAGTGGTACGCCGTGCTCAGCCTCTTTAGGCAGTCTCCGCTACGGCTGGGAGAATCAGTGTGCGGCTCTGCAGGTGAGTAAGCTGAATACAGTACTATTTGTGTGAGTAACGAATAGTGACGAGATCGATCATCACTAGTTAGAATTAGATATGAGCGATGTTCAATTCGAATTGTTCGCCAATCTCAAATTCGAGCTGTTTTTGGCGGTGTTCGAGTTATTTGCCGAATAAGAACAATTTGCTTGAAATTCATCAGTTCTAGTATATGTTCGATAACGCTTCGAGCCACAAAAGCTTAATCTTCCTAACCCTAAGCCTAGCCCTAATACTGCAAATGGAATGAAGTTGCCCAGGTGCCTCCCAGGGGAATTGAGGGCCTTATGTATGCCCCAGCCTCTCAGCGATTGGCTAACAGGTAATTAGCCAAAAAGTTGCACTGACCCTTTAAATCTTAGAGCTGCGGCGCGCGCCCAATGCTTGCTCTTAGCGCTACCTGGAAGTAGGGAGATGGAGGAGAGAAGCCGGGACACTGCAGAAACAAGGGGGAGCATCGCGGGAGCGCGGACGCGATGAGTATAAAAGCTGAGCACCAGGACATATCGGCAATCAGACAGGGCCCGATCTCCTTGTCCCCTGGAGACGGGTCCCGCAGGTCGGTGGGCAACATGTATGTTGGGCAGACTTCTTAAGACTTATGCCACAGGATGCAAAAACAATCATCAACTATCAATCTGGCGGCTTCTGTACTTAAGAAGGGCAATAACCTCTCCCCAATTACTGCCCATTTTTTAGTCTTCCATCTAGGCAAACCTGCTAATATTCGAGCTGTGGGCTTCCAGTATAAAGTACGGTATATTGGCAATGGTAGGGGTGGCTCGCGTCATAAATGGTACTACAGAGTCCAAATGGATATTCCATTTATGTTCTGTGGCATCCTTGAGAATAAATAATAAATTGAATTTCACAGGATTCCTTGGGTGACTGCTTTATTTGTCATTCATTTCACTATCTGTAGAGTTCATTGTGATGCAGCAATGCAATTTTTATCTTAGTCATTTTCTTTTCTCTTTTATGCGGATCTCCCAAGGGCACTCTTCCATTCCTCAGTTTAATTTGCCTCCCCTTTGAATATGTCTTCCCTTTCATTGACAGCAGCAGGGAAGTCCTCAGTACAATCACAATCACAGACACCAGCACAATGAGTGGGGGAGCAACAGGTAATCACAAACGCTGTCACAGAGAGTGGGAGTCTGTGATTGCCTGTTGAAGGCAGAGTCCAGTTCATACAGAGGTAGTTAATGAGCAGGACCCGGAAGCAGTGTGCCTGCAGCAACAGAGTCTGGTAAGTGTATACAGTTGTGGCCAAAAGTATTGACACCCCTGCAATTCTGTCAGATAATACTCAGTTTCTTCCTGAAAATGATTGCAATCAAAATTCTTTGGAATTATTATCTTCATTTAATTTGTCTTCAATGAAAAAACACAAAAGAGAATGAAGCAAAAAGCAAAACATTGATCATTTCACACAAAACTCCAAAAATGGGCCAGACAAAAGTATTGGCACCCTCAGCCTAATACTTGGTTGCACAACCTTTAGCCAAAATAACTGCGATCAACCGCTTCCGGTAACCATCAGTGAGTTTCTTACAATGCTCCGCTGGAATTTTAGACCATTCTTCTTTGGCAAACTGCTCCAGGTCCCTGATATTTGAAGGGTGCCTTCTCCAAACTGCCATTTTTATATCTCTCCACAGGTGTTCTATGGGATTCAGGTCTGGACTCATTGCTGGCCACCTTAGAAGTCTCCAGTGCTTTTTCTCAAACAATTTCTAGTGCTTTTTGAAGTGTGTTTTGGGTCATTGTCCTGCTAGAAGACCCATGACCTCTGAGGGAGACCCAACTTTCTCACACTGGGCCCTACATTATGCTGCAAAATTTGTTGTTAGTCTTCAGACTTCATAATGCCATGCACACGGTCAAGCAGTCCAGTGCCAGAGGCAGCAAAGCAACCCCAAAACATCAGGGAACCTCCACCATGTTTGATTGTAGGGATCGTGTTCTTTTCTTTGAATGCCTCTTTTTTTCTTCTGTAAACTCTATGTTTATGCCTTTGCCCAAAAAGCTCTACTTTTGTCTCATCTGAGCAGAGAACATTCTTCCAAAAGGTTTTAGGCTTTCTCAGGTAAGTTTTGGCAAACTCCAGCCTGGCTTTTTTATGTCTCGGGGTAATGTGGCGCCCCGCACCGAGTGCGTCACAGAGGGTATTGCAGCCACAAATGCAGCAGCAATATTCTCTGACCCAGCAATCACACAGTTAACTCAGAGATCCATACCCTACATGCATCACCTAGCATAGAGGGCCAATCAGGTTCTGGTGGGCGAGTGTAGTGGTAGTGTGTAGCGGAAGTTTAGTGCAACAAGAAGAGTCGAGTCTGGTTGGAGATTGTAACAGCGACGTAGAAGACCTTCTGCAGAATCCCAGCTCTGCAAACTAGGAGAGGGGGTTGCACAGTTTCGTGCGGCCCCCTGGCCACCTTCTACCGGCCATCTCCCTACCGTCACCCGGTTGAGCACCATTACTCCCGGTGCATTACCAACCGATCTTCGGGCATCAAAATGCAGGTCCAAAATCATCCCGTGCCCATCTACAGCCGGTTTGCTGGTACCGAAGCTAGCAGCAGTTCAGCTCTGCTATGCGAACCAGAGGAGTGGAGGGATCGCTTTACAGGAGCACCCCATCATCGCCAAATCCAGTCGTCTAACCAGCAGTGTACCCACCAAGGGACCCAAGGCTCCCCAAAGCATCCGGAACGTATACCCCGGATAGGGCATTCAAGCAGCGTCCCTGTACCCGATCTGGTATTCCTGGGCAACAACGGCACAGTACTTAGTTAGAATGGAGGAACACCGCGGATCTCTGAGAACACACTGGTCATTGCCGAGTCCACCCGGTCCACTACCCGTCACTGTATACCATGTACTGCCTGCTGGTTACAGTAAAGAACCCGTTAAAGAGACTTACAGTGTCCGTGCCTTCTTATGAACTGTTTATCCGCATATTAAGGTAACCGCAGCTGCCTCACAACATCTTGCGCAGCTCCTGGCTCCGGGGATCATCGCTCAGCCTGTGGGGAGCGTTCCATCTTGCTGCATTTCATCCCCCAGAAGCTTCGCAGCGTCGGTACAGTTACCGAAACTCTCATAGGTGGCGTCACGAAACAATTAACCCCTTAATCTGTTCTACTAATGGCGTCTCTCTCTTTTGATCTGCACCACCGGGCCCCACTACCGGCAGGCGCGGTCCATCCGTGACAAGAAGGAGGAAGCAAACGCCTGTCTAAACCGGAGTCCCAGCTACGGTGAGTCAGAACTTGGCGTCACGAACAGGATACGAGCAGGCCTGTTCCTTAACGGGTATATTGTGCTTAAAAAGACTTTATTTTAACAATTTGGACTTTGTTCGTCCCTAAAAGAACATTTCCCGCCTTTTCACCGTTGGGCCAAGATGGCGTCCAAGATGGCGATGCCCGCCATGAGGATCACCACGTGCAAGCCCAGGGGTGAGCCACCGCCCATCTTCGTGGGAGGGCTAAAGGCAAAGGCGCCAAAATCATTGTCCGCCCTGATTGCTCGAATCAACCATGGGGGCTGACCAAAGACTTTTTTCCCACAATTGGACTACAAAAGCCCCATGGAAGTGGGAGTGTCAAGAATCATTCCTCACCAGCTCTTCACCAGGACGTTTACCGGGTAGAGACGGGTGTGGTTCCTCCAAGAAAGATGGCCAGTACAAGACTCCATGACCTGATGCGAGAAGTGGAAGCAGAGGCCAGAGCAGCCATAGGCCATCCGGGTCCGGGTCCTGTCCTCAACAAATACGGCAGCCCCGACTTCTGGCAACAAGCTCTACAAGACCTCCAGGTGAGGCTAATAGAAACCGTAGAGTGGACGATCCGCAGTTGGAGAGCGAGCTTGGGCAGCAGACTACATCGTGCGATGCAGTAGAGCCGCTCGGGTGCAATCACTCCAGGACCGGACGACATCTCCAGTTTTAGAACCGCCTCACCCACACCGACCACCTGTCCTGCCTCGTCTCCGGAGCCGATAGACTGCGTCATCCCGGTAGAAGCTACAGCTTACCCCGCTCCAGAGCCTGAAGCCGAAACTGTGTTAGAACCGGAGCTTGCAACCAGCTCCCCTGAAGAAGCTGACATTTACCTGGTTCCCCCTGAGGAACCCACGACTAGTCTCACCACTACTGAGACTGTTGCCTGTTTCTTCCCCAAACCGGAGGCCTCCTCTGCTATTACCGAGGCCCACCTGGTTACCGGGATTGAGACACCACTACCAGCTGCAACAGAAGAAGAGGCAGACAGCCTGGAAGCCCTGCAAGACGACCCCGAGGAGAACTTTGCAGTACAGCCGCCCATCGACCCGGAGGACCCCATTCCAACATCTCCGTATGCCGAGCAGCCCGATGTGATCGTTGAGGGAGAGGATGATGACGACGACGAGACCCACAGCACAGCTGAGGATCTCTACACCGGGTTCGCCTGGGGAGATACCGTGGATCCTTTGCCCGAGCAGTCCGCTCGGGTACGCTGGTCGAGTGCCACTGCAACACCTTCCCCGGTGCCGTTTAACCGGGTTCCGATCCAGACTGCCCACCTAACTCAAGCCGTTCAACAGCCAACGCGTCGCAGTGACTTTATCCCCACTCCGCACCGCTCCAACGAAGATATACGTCGCATCCGAAGGGAGGAGTGGCGGGCTCATATGCGCGCCAACATGGAGGCCCGCGCCGAAGCTCGCCGCCAACCCCCACTACCTGATAAACTCTGCAAGAAAGGACAGGTGAGCACTTTCAACCTAACCACCGGGTGGGGTTTTGCCAGGGAGGAGGGCGTGTATGAGGAAGTGTTTGTGGGGCGCCGTGATGTGGAGTCGCATTTGCCGCGAGGACACCCTGATCGTGATCTCTTTAGAGGGGACGTTATTACCTACGAGCGATATGCATGCTGCGATGGGTGGTTCGCCATACGGGTCCGGAACACTGCCCTCCATAACTGACTTTGCTGTTTGAACTTTACAAGAGACTCCTTCCTGTTTGGTAGATAGCGCTGCAACCTGGCAGCTACAGCCTGGACTCAAATTAAGGACAGCCGATCGCCCGCCGGGTTCGCAAAAGTGTTAACCTGTTATATACCAGTTATAGTGAATACCTGCTATTAATAAGAGTGTAACTTTTATGACCTGTTATAAAATACAAAATATCTCTGTAATGTTTTGGTAGGGCAACGCTTGGGGACAAGCGTACTTCACCAAGGGGGAGTGTGGCGCCCCGCACCGAGTGAGTCACAGGAGGGTATTGCAGCCACAAATGCAGCAGCAATATTCTCTGACCCAGCAATCACACAGTTAACTCAGAGATCCATACCCTACATGCATCACCTAGCATAGAGGGCCAATCAGGTCCTGGTGGGCGGAGTGTAGTGGTAGTGTGTAGTGGAAGTTGAGTGCAGCAAGAAGAGTCGAGTCTGGTCGGAGATTGTAACAGCAACGTAGAAGACCTTCTGCAGAATCCCAGCTCTGCAACTTAGGAGAGGGGTTGCACAGTTTCGTGCGGCCCCCTGGCCACCTTCTACCGGCCGTCTCCCTACCATCACCCGGTTGAGCACCATTACTCCCGGTGCATTACCAACCGATCTTCAGGCATCAAAATGCGGGTCCAAAATCATCCCGTGCCCATCTACAGCTGGTTTTCTGGTACCGAAGCCAGCAGCAGTTCAGCTCTGCTATGCGAACCAGAGGAGTGGAGGGATCGCTTTACAGGAGCACACCCCACCATCGCCAAATCCAGTCGTCTAACCAGCAGTGTCCCCACCAAGGGACCCAAGGCTCCCCAAAGCATCTGGAACGTATACCTCGGATAGGGCATTCAAGCAGCGTCCCTGTACCCGATCTGGTATTCCTGGGCGACAACGGCACAGTACTTAGTTAGAATGGAGGAACACCGCGGATCTCTGAGAACACACTGGTCATTGCCGAGTCCACCCGGTCCACTACCCGTCACTGTATACCATGTACTGCCTGCTGGTTACAGTAAAGAACCCGTTACAGAGACTTACAGTGTCCGTGCCTTCTTATAAACTGTTTATCCGCATATTAAGGTAACCGCAGCTGCCTCACTACATCTTGCGCAGCTCCTGGCTCCGGGGATCATCGCTCAGCCTGTGGTGAGCGTTCCATCTTGCTGCATTCCATCCCCCGGAGGCCCCGCAGCGTCGGTACAGTTACCGAAACTCTCATAGGTGGCGTCACGAAACAATTAACCCCTTAATCTGTTCCACTAATGGCGTCTCTCTCTTTTGATCTGCACCACCGGGCCCACTACCGGCAGGCGCGGTCCATCCGTGACAAGAAGGAGGAAGCAAACGCCTGTCTAAACCGGAGTCCCGGCCACGGTGAGTCAGTAAGAAGTGGGATCTTTCTGGGTATCCTACCATACAGTCCCTTTTCATTCAGACGCCGACAGATAGTACGGGTTGACACTGTTGTACCCTCAGACTGCAGGGCAGCTTGAACTTGTTTGGATGTTAGTCCAAGTTCTTTATCCATCATCCGCACAATCTTGCGTTGAAATCTCTCGTCAATTTTTCTTTTACGCCCACATCTAGGGAGGTTAGCCACAGTGCCATGGGCTTTATACTTCTTGATGACACTGTGCAGGGTAGACACAGGAACATTCAGGTCTTTGGAGATGGACTTGTAGCCTTGAGATTGCTCATGCTTCCTCACAATTTGGTTTCTCAGGTCCTCAGACAGTTCTTTGGTTTTCTTTCTTTTCTCCATGCTCAATGTGGTACACACAAGAACACAGGATAGAGGTTGAGTCAACTTTAATCCATGTCAACTGGCCGCAAGTGTGATTTAGTTATTGCCAACACCTGTTAGGTGCCACAGGTAAGTTACAGGTGCTGTTAATTACACAAATTAGAGAAGCATCACATGATTTTTCTAACAGTGCCAATACTTTTGGCCACCCCATTTTTTATGTTTGGTGTGGATTTATATCCAATTTGGCTTTAGGCCAATTCTTTTTTTGTTTTTTCATTGAAGACAAATTAAATGAAGATAATAATACCAAAGAATTTGTGATTGCAATCATTTTCAGGAAGAAACTGAGTATTATCTGACAGAATTGCAGGGGTGTCAATACTTTTTGCCACAACTGTAGCTGCTCATTTAATCAGTGTTTTTCTTCCTTTTATGGCCCTCTCTAGCCGGGCCTGAACCCAAACAGTAACACCGACTTCTCAGGGAAGTCTGTGTTGGGGGTCCATGCCTGAACACTAGATGTTTATTAAGGACCCCGAACTTTACCATTTGCATTTACCCATCACTACCGAATATGTATAGTGGCTAAAAAATAGGTGCCAAACATTTTGGGTTAATATACAAGAAAAGAGAGGGGGGGGGGGACAAGAGGCGCAATAGTGCCCTTATCACTCGACACTAAAATAATACAGGTGAGAAAAAGGTTCCACTCACCTAGTCCAGTTGTGTCACCCACAACTGGTTAGAAAGCCTGATAGAATAGGTGTCCTGATGGCTGCTGCTGGACTTCCACCGGTCTCCACTCGGGTAGACGAAAATAGAAGTTCTGGGAAAGGAAGGTGTGTCACAGTCCGCGCTGCCAGGGAATCCGCTCGTGAATAACGCTAGTAGTCGGTGTTCAAATCAATCCTTTATTCATCCAACGCGTTTCAACGCCCTCCTGGCGTCTTCCTCAGGGATGCCTCTCCCCCACCAAACATCTCATATTTATACACAAAGCAATTGCCATAACAAGTGGGTGTTTCCCACAATGTGACGTGAAAAACGTCATTACAACTGGGAGGGTATTGCATTTTGGCGCAAAAACTATAAAACATTACATAAACACATAAAAATACAGTTTAAAATGCCATTCCATACATCAACAAGAATCATTACGCTATCAACCTAAAAACTTTCTTAAAAAACCAAGCGGAAAAGCACCCAAATTCACTCCGGTATATGTGTAATATGCAAAAGAATGGCAAAAATAGAAGTGAAGCAACCACTGTCACATCTGGGTTTCGAACTTGTGTCTGCACAACAGTCATTCTCAAGAGTAGATCCATTTTGCACTGAGCCATCAGTGCTGACATCTATTTTGGCTTCTGTATTTCTACAGCAGGTGACATGTATCTCTTTTCATTTTGCAGAGGCAAGCAGGCACAAGCGTCCTAAGATCACCGCCATCAAGGAATTCAATTTGGACATGAGTTCTGCTTTTATAATACTTCTAAAATCAAATTTTATTTGTTTAATTAAAAAATATTAGTAATAAATTATACTATAAAAAATCTTTAAGGTAGTAACCATTGTTGGATGAATAAATAAAAACTGTATATTAAAAAACTGTGTGTTGAAAAATATCGATAAATGTATATATAAAAAAATATATTTTAAGAGCAATTTTTGGAACTAAGTATTGATTCATATGTTTGAATATATTCCTATTTGCACATAATTAAATATATTTCAATGGAATTATTTCAATAAATAAGACTTCTTCAAAGGAGAATTCATAGGGTCTAATTATTTGTGTCCAACGATAAATGAGGCCAGAAGAATCATTAGATAAGAGGAGACTTGTAAAAATGGGGAGTTCACTATGCCCCATTTAAGACAGAGAACTGGGCTATTATCCAGGCTCCTCAAGTTCTATCCATCTCAGTACCATATCAATATCAGGATACCAAGCTCACCAACTGCATTGTGGCTTAGTGCATTAAAGTACACAGCGGTACATATCAATTTCATGGGTCCACAGGACAGGCTATACATTCAGCCATGATCATATTTATACCGTGGTGTCATTACCAAATTTAGCCACTAGATGGCAGCAACAGTGATGCTGTTGCTATAGAGATGTGAGCAAGCAGTGAGATATGTACCATTCTGCAACGGCTCTAATTGTCCGCCAGTAGGGGCGCTCATTCCCAATATGTGTAGAAAGAGGTCTAAGGATTTTCCTCCCACATGGAGGCTTATAGCCCGGGACTATATCAAAGAAATCATCAGTAGGGGCACTTTTCTACCGTTTATGTTGCCAGGACATCAAGTCAAACTGCAAGGCAAAAAAGAACAGTGACTTGTGCATGTGCTTGGTACGAACTTAGCTTATATCAAGCAGAGAGGTGTTTACTACTAGTGAAGGATGTAAATGAAGTATGTGCTCTTTGCTTATTCTATAACAAATGCCTATGTGCATGCCATCTTATAGGTATCAAAGTGTGAAACAGTGAGTGTGCCAACTCTCCTTGTGAGGAATGGATAATAGTGGGACTGCATTCTATGTCAATTCTGACACAAAGTTCAGTCCCTTGAGTCTTAATGTGTCTGGTTTGATCAAGATCATATTAATACTGTGGTGTCATTATCAAATTTAGCCACTATAAGGCAATCGCAGTGATGTTGTTGCTATAGTGAGCAAGCAGTGAGGCGTGTACCATTCTGCATCGGCTCTAATTGTCCGCCAGTAGGGGCGCTTATTCCCAATGTGTGAAAAAAAGGGATCAAAGTCTTCTTCTCTCACATGGAGGCTTGTAACCCGGGACTATATCAGAGAAATCATCAGCAGGGGCGCTTATTTACCGTTCATGTTGCCTGGACATCAAGTCAGCCGGCAGAGCAGCAAAAACAGTGGCTTGTGCATATGTTTGGTGAGAGATTAATTTTTATCTAGCAAAGGGGTGCTGCCTACTAACGAAATAGTGTAAATGATATAAATGTGATTTTTGCTTATTCTATGCCCAGTGTCCATGTGCTTGTCATTTTTAGTGGTGCCAAAATGTGAAACAGTGAGTGTACCAACTCTCATTGTAGGGAATGTGTAGTAATAGGACTGCACTCTATATCAATTCTGACACGAGGTTCAGTCCCTTGGGTTTTAACGTGTCCAGTTTGAAAATCCAATATTTTTCCCTCTTTTGTAGCATTTCAAACCTGTTTGCAACGTGTGTTCCAATATGATCTATGGGAGTGATCCTCAGTGATGTATGGTCTCTATCATGGTGTGTATCAAAATGCAAGGACACACCATGTTTCTTGAAGCCATTTTTGATATTGGAGCGATGCTTGTTAAGTCGCTCATGTAGGGGTCTAATAGTCCTTCCTATATATTGCTTGTTACAATCACATTCAAGTAAATAAATGACATATTTCGTGGTGCATGTCATGTACTGTTTTATCTGAAATGTTTCTTTATTACTAAATGATGTAAAGGAGGTTCTCTGCTGTATGTTCCTACAACACATACAAGTGTGGGCGCAAGAGATGTATGTGTTGTAGGAACATACAGCAGAGAACCTCCTTTACATCATTTAGTAATAAAGAAACATTTCAGATAAAACAGTACATGACATGCACCACGAAATATGTCATTTATTTACTTGAATGTGATTGTAACAAGCAATATATAGGAAGGACTATTAGACCCCTACATGAGCGACTTAACAAGCATCGCTCCAATATCAAAAATGGCTTCAAGAAACATGGTGTGTCCTTGCATTTTGATACACACCATGATAGAGACCATACATCACTGAGGATCACTCCCATAGATCATATTGGAACACACGTTGCAAACAGGTTTGAAATGCTACAAAAGAGGGAAAAATATTGGATTTTCAAACTGGACACGTTAAAACCCAAGGGACTGAACCTCGTGTCAGAATTGATATAGAGTGCAGTCCTATTACTACACATTCCCTACAATGAGAGTTGGTACACTCACTGTTTCACATTTTGGCACCACTAAAAATGACAAGCACATGGACACTGGGCATAGAATAAGCAAAAATCACATTTATATCATTTACACTATTTCGTTAGTAGGCAGCACCCCTTTGCTAGATAAAAATTAATCTCTCACCAAACATATGCACAAGCCACTGTTTTTGCTGCTCTGCCGGCTGACTTGATGTCCAGGCAACATGAACGGTAAATAAGCGCCCCTGCTGATGATTTCTCTGATATAGTCCCGGGTTACAAGCCTCCATGTGAGAGAAGAAGACTTTGATCCCTTTTTTTCACACATTGGGAATAAGCGCCCCTACTGGCGGACAATTAGAGCCGATGCAGAATGGTACACGCCTCACTGCTTGCTCACTATAGCAACAACATCACTGCGATTGCCTTATAGTGGCTAAATTTGATAATGACACCACAGTATTAATATGATCTTGATCAAACCAGACACATTAAGACTCAAGGGACTGAACTTTGTGTCAGAATTGACATAGAATGCAGTCCCACTATTATCCATTCCTCACAAGGAGAGTTGGCACACTCACTGTTTCACACTTTGATACCTATAAGATGGCATGCACATAGGCATTTGTTATAGAATAAGCAAAGAGCACATACTTCATTTACATCCTTCACTAGTAGTAAACACCTCTCTGCTTGATATAAGCTAAGTTCGTACCAAGCACATGCACAAGTCACTGTTCTTTTTTGCCTTGCAGTTTGACTTGATGTCCTGGCAACATAAACGGTAGAAAAGTGCCCCTACTGATGATTTCTTTGATATAGTCCCGGGCTATAAGCCTCCATGTGGGAGGAAAATCCTTAGACCTCTTTCTACACATATTGGGAATGAGCGCCCCTACTGGCGGACAATTAGAGCCGTTGCAGAATGGTACATATCTCACTGCTTGCTCACATCTCTATAGCAACAGCATCACTGTTGCTGCCATCTAGTGGCTAAATTTGGTAATGACACCACGGTATAAATATGATCATGGCTGAATGTATAGCCTGTCCTGTGGACCCATGAAATTGATATGTACCGCTGTGTACTTTAATGCACTAAGCCACAATGCAGTTGGTGAGCTTGGTATCCTGATATTGATATGGTACTGAGATGGATAGAACTTGAGGAGCCTGGATAATAGCCCAGTTCTCTGTCTTAAATGGGGCATAGTGAACTCCCCATTTTTACAAGTCTCCTCTTATCTAATGATTCTTCTGGCCTCATTTATCGTTGGACACAAATAATTAGACCCTATGAATTCTCCTTTGAAGAAGTCTTATTTATTGAAATAATTCCATTGAAATATATTTAATTATGTGCAAATAGGAATATATTCAAACATATGAATCAATACTTAGTTCCAAAAATTGCTCTTAAAATATATTTTTTTATATATACATTTATCGATATTTTTCAACACACAGTTTTTTAATATACAGTTTTTATTTATTCATCCAACAATGGTTACTACCTTAAAGATTTTTTATAGTATAATTTATTACTAATATTTTTTAATTAAACAAATAAAATTTGATTTTAGAAGTATTATAAAAGCAGAACTCATGTCCAAATTGAATTCCTTGATGGCGGTGATCTTAGGACGCTTGTGCCTGCTTGCCTCTGCAAAATGAAAAGAGATACATGTCACCTGCTGTAGAAATACAGAAGCCAAAATAGATGTCAGCACTGATGGCTCAGTGCAAAATGGATCTACTCTTGAGAATGACTGTTGTGCAGACACAAGTTCGAAACCCAGATGTGACAGTGGTTGCTTCACTTCTATTTTTGCCATTCTTTTGCATATTACACATATACCGGAGTGAATTTGGGTGCTTTTCCGCTTGGTTTTTTAAGAAAGTTTTTAGGTTGATAGCGTAATGATTCTTGTTGATGTATGGAATGGCATTTTAAACTGTATTTTTATGTGTTTATGTAATGTAAACATTTTGGGTGGGTCATCTGAATCTCATGAGATGAGAAGCCAAATTTTCACTGAGTACCGAGTAAGCTGAATACAGTACTATTTGTGTGAGTAATGAATAGTGACGAGATCGATCATCACTAGTTAGAATTAGAGATGGGCGATTTTCAATTCGAATTGTTTGCCAATCTCAAATTCTAACTGTTTTTGGCGCTGTTCAAGTCATTTGCCGAATTAGAACAATTTGCTTGAAATTCGGCAGTTCTAGTATATGTTCAATAACGCTTTGATCCACAAAAGCTTAATCTTCCTAACCCTAAACCTAGCCCTAATACTGCAAGTGAATGTTAATATCCAGTTTGTGTGTATATTGTGCAGGGGGGGTTGTATCAGAGCTGCAGCAATAAGGTTGCGCTCTTTTTTTTCTTCTAAAGCATGTACAGTGGGGCGGGTTCAGGCTGCTAGCCAATCACAGTGCCACACTGCAAAGTGCATTTTTTCACACAACTAATGTCATCATTGGCTGTGTCTGTCACATGTTCTAGCCCTATAAAACCCAGCCATCTTAAAGATCGCCACCATTTTGCTGATAGCTACTGCAGGTGTTAGACGGCACCCGCGGCTGCTGCTGTGTGCGACCGCTAAACAGTGCAAACTAAATTGTGTTCTCTCAGTCAGCTAGTGAGCGAATACAAAGTTAGATGGATAGGTTTAGGGAGTAAGGACTAGTAATATCAGCCCTTTTTAGGGCTGCTCCATAGGAGTAGCGATTAGGGATAGGGACTTTTCAGGACTACTTCATAGATGCAGGGACTAGTTTTAATTGCAGCTCTTATCAGGGCTACTTTAGAGCAGTTTCTATTAGTTTTTTCCAGGCAGGTGTGTGTCAGGTGTGTGCCAGTGCTGTGCAAGTCTTTCTCACAGCATCTGGCCACAGTAATATAGCTCTTTAAGGCTGGCTTCACACTTGCAGATGCATCTGCAGCGTTTTGCAGATGCATCTGCAAGTATCAGCATGCAGACTGCGGCCCGTATGTTTATAATGGGGCGCACCGCGGTCTGAAAGCACTCATTCATTCCTATATGTGAACCGTCCGCAGGCGGATGCCTGCTTACAGATCACACACTCCCGCCCGCACCATGGACGCGAGATGTTGATACTTGCAGATGCATCTGCAAAACGCTGCAGATGCATCTGCAAGTGTGAAGGCAGCCTTAGGGCAGGTAGTGTAGCACTGCTGTGAAGAAAGCTACAGCACCTGTCTTAATTGGGCATTTTTTTTTTTTGCTGCAGCTAGTCCAGGCACTTTGTTCGGGCTAGTAGCAGACTAGCAGTGTCCCACAGTGGTGTAGCCCACTTGTGAGAGAAGCTACACCTTCAGTGTATTTCATTCTACTAATTTTTTACTGAAACAAGCAAACCTATCATTTTTTTCTTAAAAGCAGTGTTCACTAAACCTTCACTGTAGGCCTCACTTAATACAACCAAATACACCTTCAGTGTAGTTCATTCTAATAATTTTTTACTGCAGCAAGCTAACCTGTCAGTTTTTGCTTAAACGCAATGTTCACTAAACCTTCACTATAGGCCACGTTTAATACAACCAAAAACACCTTCAGTGTAGCTCATTCTAATAATTTTTCACTGGAACAAGCAAACGTAATTTTTTGTACCTAGTACCCCTGTCTGACCACTCAGCTCTGCTCGATTTCCATCAGAATATTTTTTGCCAACAACTGCAGAGTTACCAATTTGTTCACATACAAAATGAGTGGCAAAAGGCCTGCTGCTGGTGGACGGGGGAATAGGCGTGGTGGAAAGGGAAAAAAGTTTGTGTCCATGGGGTACGTGGGAAAGCAACAGTAACATCTGCAGGAGAAAGACCATCTTCCAGCTAAAGTAAGATGTCTATTTCTTTCCTTGGAGATTCTGAAATGATCTCTTTCGTACGGACACGACTCAGACGATGATCAATACCAATTCTCGATGAGGCACAAAAAGAGCAGACACTTGAATGGATAGCAAGTGCTTCAGCAAGTAGGCTCTCCCCCACCTCAACTTCTACTTCACAAATACACCAGTCCTCAGAGGTGTCACCACAATCCCACTTGCTTCCGTACAGCTCCCAAGTCTCCAGCCACCCATCTGAGTATGGGGTAAGACAGATGGTTGACTATGCATCGCTCTTCACTCATACTATACCCTGGGAATAAGAGGTCTGCTCAAAGCTTTTGTGAGTCAAGACGAGGTAATCATCTGCACTGATGCCCAGAGGCTTTTGGAGTCGGATCCAGGCCCAGATAAAGAAGGTTCTGAGCAAGCATAATGTAGACCCTCATTCATAAACTGTGGAGATCTTGTGAGCCCTTCCACATACGACTCCTCCTATACTTCCTCCCCCTCCTCTAGTGACACCACCTGACTCCGAATACTGTTTAAAGTGTGCTCCAGCATGTAAATGACGGGAATAGTCTTGCTGATAATGGCATCATCATCACTAAACATCTTCGTCGACATTTCAATACTGTACAGAATGGTGCATAGGTCCTTCATTTCAGACCACTCCAGCAGTGTGATTGCCCCACCTCTGGATCTCGTAGGCCCAGGTTATAAGTCAAGACGTATTGCACCAGGGCTCGTCGGTGCTGCCACAGTTGCTGCAACATGTGCAGAGTTGAATTCCATTGTGTCGGCACATCACATTTCAGCCGTTGAACTGGCAGGCCGAACGACTTCTGTAGAGATGCAAGGCGTTGAGCTACGGGATGCGAACGGCGGAAGTGAGCACACAGCGACCGTGCCCTCTG
This sequence comes from Allobates femoralis, assembly GCA_033576535.1. NCBI lineage: Eukaryota > Metazoa > Chordata > Amphibia > Anura > Aromobatidae > Allobates > Allobates femoralis. The sequence goes on from JARQOC010000007.1 coordinate 24,948,973, forward strand.
CTGAAGACCATCTAGGGACGGATAGTGTGCAAAAATTAGCTGGACAACCAGGTTTAAGACGTGAGCCATGCAAGGCACGTGTCTCACATTGCCCCGGCGGAGGGCTGCACCCAGCATTGCAGCTTTATCGCACATGGCCTTCCCTGGCTGCAGGTTCAGTGGACACAAGCAGTGATGAAACTCGGCCTCCACAGCAGACCACAACTCTTCAGCTGTGTGACTCACATTCCCATACATTTCAAGGTAAAGACCGCCTGATGCCGTTGAGCCCTGCTGCCATCATAGTAAGGAGGTGTGCAGGATTCCTTGTGCGCAGTTAGAACGCGGGTGGCATTACCAGACAGGCTTTGGGTCCAGGTGGAGGACCGAGACGAGGTTGAGGAGGCAGAAGCAGTGGAGGAACTTCTACATACAGAGGATTGACGCACAACTCTTGGGGATGGCAAGACTTGGACAGTTGCCGCGTGTCCTGCTGTCTTCATAGTTACCCAGATTTTTTGACCGCTACTTATATTTTGGTGACAAATCTTATGGCCACTTTACACGCGCCAACAGGAAGATAGATAACGGCAGGTGTCGGAGACAATTGTACCTTTTACCTTCAAAATACCTTGCAGATACCTGAATTACACGCAGCCACTTCAAGGTGTTTTGAAGGTAAAAGGTACAATTGTCTCCGACATCCGCCGTTTTCTATCTTCCTGTTGCCGCGTGTAAAGTGGCCATTACAGATAACATGGGGAGACTAAAGGCTTGTGGATTTTGGAACGTGCTGCATGAAAGTCACTTCACCAACCATTTTCAGCTTGCAACTGTGGGGCAATTGATGCCATTGAAGTGGTGTCTGGGCCCACATTTTTGGGAAAAATGGAGACATTTGTTGTAGTCCCCTAAATGTGACACAATGCTCAGCGTGTGCATGAGGCCTTCCAGATGCTGCGTTAAAAACCGTACCAAATACTCATGGCCTGCACAAGGCCTTCCAGATAATGAGGTAAAACGCACCAAATTATCATCATCAGCACATGGCCTTACAGATACTGAAGTGAAACGCACCAAATAATCATCATCTGCACATGACCTTACAGATAATGAAGTAAAACACACCAAATAACCATCATCTGCACATGGCCTTACAAATACTGAAGTGAAACGCACCAAAGAATCATCATCTGCACATGGTCTTGTCACGCTCTACAGACGGATCTGATGTGAGGACCCACTGGACCACAGGCAATGTGGATGCTGATACCAGGATGAGTGAGAGAACCAGACAAGGAAGGTAATTTTCAAAGATTTATTTGCACACAACAGGCCACAGGGCCACCTCACCGGAAACACCTCCAAAGGAGTCCAGCAAGAGTGACCCATATACAGGGATTTCTTCTGGACGAGGCTAAGAGGGGCCCAAGAGAGGCGGACACCCGTGTTGAACCGAACCAAAGGAAGGAACCGACAGCAGGGAGACACAGAAGTGCAGAATGGGGTCCTCTGGGAAACCAGGAAACACGCAGGGCAGCAGGGAACAGGCACTGAGGTATCCAACTGCAAGAGAACAAAACAAGGGTAAGGAAAAGCACACAACAGGAGAACCTTAACAAGACCTGGACTAGCAACTTCAAGAAGGTAGAAGTTGCCCAGGCAATGTCCAGAAGTGAATGAGGACCTTATATCCCCGCAGCCTCTCAGTGATTGGCTGAGAGGCGGGGCAGGCCAGACTGGAACCCTGGCCCTTTAAGAGTGGCTGAGAGAACGCGCCCGCCCCCTACTGAGAGCTCAGGGAGGAAGTGAGGCGGCAGCGTGGAAGCCGAACCCTGGCCGCTTGACAAGCAGCAATGCACTCTGGAGCCCTGGGGCCGCCGCTGGCCGGCTGGAACCCTGAATCCCCGGACCAGGGCCGGTGACGAAGCGATAGGTAAGCGGGCAGGGGGGACAGTAGAGTATGCAGTGGAGGCACCGTGCCGCAGGGACGCAACAGGTCTTACAGATACTGAAATGAAACGCACCAAATAATCATCATCTGCTCATGGCTTTACAGATACTGAAGTGAAACGCACCAAATAATCATCATCTGCACATGGTCTTACAGATACTGAAGTGAAACGCACCAAATAATCATCATCTGCACATGGCCTTACAGATACTGAAGTGAAACGCACCAAATACCGTAATCATCATCTGCACATGACCTTACAGATAATGAAGTAAAACACACCAAATAACCATCATCTGCACATGGCCTTACAAATACTGAAGTGAAACGCATAAAACAATCATCATCTGCAAATTACTGATTGCAGGAAGGGGAGAGGGGAGACCTGCAGCCAATATACTCACAAGGCTCCTCCACTGGATCTAGTGGTTGGCGTCCACCTCAATAGTCATAAGAAATTGTAGAGACGATCCAGTGGCATGCTTCATAATCCTTTTATTGTGCAATCATAAAATCATCACAGCGCACAGGGGGTGCCGCTGGACGCGTTTCGGAGGAACAGACCTCCTTAATCATCAGCAACATTCAAAATGAAAATACAGACATATATACAATTAAAAAAAAAATGAATGCACTCCCGTGCACAGACGATACCAATCAGTGAAGGATCTTAACTATTTGCTTGCCTGACCCAGAGAATGACCCAGTATAGACACATAAAGATACAATTTTATTTCTTATAAAGTGATGTTATACTCAAGACTCTTTCTACAAGAAACTGCAATATAGATGGTAAAAGGAGAGAGAAATTTTCCCTTTTTTTCTTTTTTGGCTGTATTTTAATGACAATATGGTCCAAAAACCCCATTAAAGGGAATATGGCCAAATATCTATTATTATTATTATGTACTTAATCTTTATAATTATAATATGCAGTAAATAATATTATTAAATTAAAGATTAATATTCTATTAGTGTGAATATTATTTATACCCTTATTCATCTGATATGAATATTTATAATTATTTATATTTATTTATTTCATTATTTTATTTTTTTTGTTATTATTAATTATTTATTATGGCTGGCAGGTGCTAATCCCCAAGTTACATTCAATTTGGAATGCATGGAGAAAAACACCAGCGGGATACTTGCACTTATTATATACTAGCTGTGAGCCCGATGCAAATGCATCGGGATTCTAGAACGTGGCAATATTATTTGCATTAATAGCATTATTATTACCATTAATAGCATAATTATTAGCATGAATAGCATAATTATTAACATTAATAGCATAATTATTAGCATTAATAGCATTAATAGCAATATTATTTGCATTAATACCATTATGATTACCATTAATAGCATAATTATTAGCATTAATAGCATAATTATTAGCATTAATATAGCTTATATAATATTAGCATTAATAGCATAATATTATTAGCAATTAATAGCATAATTATTAACATTAATAGCATTAATAATAGCATTAATAGCAATATTATTTGCATTAATAGCATATTATTACCATTAATAGCATAATTATTAGCATTAATAGCATAATTATTAACATTAATAGCATATATTAATAATAGCATTAATAGCAATATTATTTGCATTAATACCATTATGATTACCATTAATAGCATAATTATTAGCATTAATAGCATAATTATTAGCATTAATAGTATAATATTAGCATTAATAGATAATTATTAGCATTAATAGCATAATATTAGCATTAATAGCATATATTTGCATTAATAGCATTATTATTACCATTAATAGCATAATTATTACATTAATAGCATAATTAATTAGCATTAATAGCATAATAATAGAATTAATAGCAATATTATTAGCATTAATAGCAATTATTACCATTAATAGCATAATATTAGCATTAATAGCATAATTATTAGCATTAATACATAAATATTAGCATTAATAGCATAATTATTAGCATTAATAGCATTATTATTAGCATAATAGCATTAATATAGCATTAATAATAAAATTACAATAATAGCATATTATTTATTAATACATTATTATTAATTAATACATATTATTTGCTATTAATAGTCATTATTATTTACATTTAATATTTAATTATTTTACATTAATAGCATAATTATTAACATGAATAGCATTATCTTATGCAGCTAAAGCTATTATTAGCAATATTATTTCATTTATTATTATTTTATTAATTATATCATATTTTATTACATTTATTTTTTTATTATTTATTAATTATTTTTTTATTAATTTATTTTATTATTAAATATTATTTATGCCATTTCTTTCATGTATTATATATTATTAGCATATATTTAATTTTTTAATTATTTTATTAATAATGATTAATTTATTATATTTTTAATTATTTAATATTTTTTTTATTACCAATTAATTTGGCTGAGACCCAGTTCTCTTCAGGTCCACTGAAAGGGCTGATATAATTAGCATATATTTAATTTTTTTATTATTATTTTTATTGAATTATTTATTATTTTTATTTATTTTTTTATTATTTTTTAATTATTTTTTATATTATTTTTTTTATTATTAAATTTATTATTTAGGCTGAGACCCAGTTCTCTTCAGGTCCGCTGAAAGGGCTGATATAATTAGCATATATTTAATTTTTTTATTATTATTTTTATTGAATTATTTATTATTTTTATTTATTTTTTTATTATTATTTTTTAATTATTTTTTTTATTATTAAATTTATTATTTAGGCTGAGACCCAGTTCTCTTTCAGGTCCGCTGAAAGGGCTGATATAATTAGCATATATTTAATTTTTTTATTATTATTTTTATTGAATTATTTATTATTTTTTATTTATTTTTTTATTATTTTTTAATTATTTTTTTATTATTAAATTTATTATTTAGGCTGAGACCCAGTTCTCTTTCAGGTCCGCTGAAAGGGCTGATATAATTAGCATATATTTAATTTTTTTATTATTATTTTTATTGAATTATTTATTATTTTTAATTAATTTTTTTATTATTTTTTATTTTTTTTTAATTATTTTTTTTATTATTAAATTTATTATTTAGGCTGAGACCCAGTTCTCTTTCAGGTCCGCTGAAAGGGCTGATATAATTAGCATATATTTAATTTGTTTATTATTATTTTTATTGAATTATTTATTATTTTTTATTAATTTTTTTATTATTTTTTAATATTTTTTAATAATTTTTTTTATTATTAAATTTATTATTTAGGCTGAGACCCAGTTCTCTTTCAGGTCCACTGAAAGGGCTGATATAATTAGCATATATTTAATTTTTTATTATTATTATTATTATTATTTATTTATTTATTTAATTTATTATTTTTTAATTATTTTTTAATTATTTTTTTTATTATTAAATTTATTATTTAGGCTGAGACCCAGTTCTCTTTCAGGTCCGCTGAAAGGGCTGATATAATTAGCATATATTTAATTTGTTTATTATTATTTTTATTGAATTATTTATTATTTTTTAATAATTTTTTTTATTATTTTTTAATTATTTTTTTAATTATTTTTTTTATTATTAAATTTATTATTTAGGCTGAGACCCAGTTCTCTTTCAGGTCCCTGAAAGGGCTGATATAATTAGCATATATTTAATTTTTTTATTATTATTTTTATTGAATTATTTATTATTTTTTATTTATTTTTTTATTATTTTTTATTATTTTTTAATTATTTTTTTTATTATTAAATTTATTATTTAGGCTGAGACCCAGTTCTCGTTCAGGTCCGCTGAAAGGGCTGATATAATTAGCATATATTTAATTTTTTTATTATTATTTTTATTGAATTATTTATTATTTTTTTTATTTTTTTTTTTTTTAATTATTTTTTAATTATTTTTTTTATTATTAAATTTATTATTTAGGCTGAGACCCAGTTCTCTTTCAGGTCCGCTGAAAGGGCTGATATAATTAGCATATATTTAATTTTTTTATTATTATTTTTATTGAATTATTTATTATTTTTTATTAATTTTTTTATTATTTTTTAATTATTTTTTAATAATTTTTTTTATTATTAAATTTATTATTTAGGCTGAGACCCAGTTCTCTTTCAGGTCCGCTGAAAGGGCTGATATAATTAGCATATATTTAATTTGTTTATTATTATTTTTATTGAATTATTTATTATTTTTTATTAATTTTTTATTATTTTTTAATATTTTTTAATAATTTTTTTATTATTAAATTTATTATTTAGGCTGAGACCCAGTTCTCTTTCAGGTCCACTGAAAGGGCTGATATAATTAGCATATATTTAATTTTTTTATTATTATTTTTTATTGAATTATTTATTATTTTTTATTTATTTTTTTATTATTTTTTAATTATTTTTTAATTATTTTTTTTATTATTAAATTTATTATTTAGGCTGAGACCCAGTTCTCTTTCAGGTCCGCTGAAAGGGCTGATATAATTAGCATATATTTAATTTTTTTATTATTATTTTTATTGAATTATTTATTATTTTTTATTAATTTTTTTATTATTTTTTAATTATTTTTTAATTATTTTTTGTATTATTAAATTTATTATTTAGGCTGAGACCCAGTTCTCTTTCAGGTCCACTGAAAGGGCTGATATAATTAGCATATATTTAATTTTTTTATTATTATTTTTATTGAATTATTTATTATTTTTTATTTATTTTTTTATTATTTTTTAATTATTTTTTAATTATTTTTTTTATTATTAAATTTATTATTTAGGCTGAGACCCAGTTCTCTTTCAGGTCCGCTGAAAGGGCTGATATAATTAGCATATATTTAATTTTTTATTATTATTTTTATTGAATTATTTATTATTTTTTATTTATTTTTTTATTATTTTTTAATTATTTTTTAATTATTTTTTTATTATAAATTTATTATTTAGGCTGAGACCCAGATCTCTTTAAGGTCCGCTGAAAGGGCTGATATAATTAGCATATATTTAATTTTTTTATTATTATTTTTATTGAATTATTTATTATTTTTTATTATTTTTTTATTATTTTTTAATTTTTTTTAATTATTTTTTTTATTATTAAATTTATTATTTAGGCTGATACCTAGTTCTCTTTCAGGTCTGCTGAAAGGGCTGATATAATTAGCATATATTTAATTTTTTTATTATTATTTTTAATGAATTATTTATTATTTTTTATTTTTTTTTTTATTATTTTTTAATTATTTTTTAATTATTTTTTTATTATTAAATTTATTACTTAGGCTGAGACCCAGTTCTCTTTCAGGTCCGCTGAAAGGGCTGATATAATTAGCATATATTTAATTTTTTTATTATTATTTTTATTGAATTATTTATTATTTTTAATTAATTTTTTTATTATTTTTTATTTTTTTTTTTATTATTTTTTTTATTATTAAATTTATTATTTAGGCTGAGACCCAGTTCTCTTTCAGGTCTGCTGAAAGGGCTGATATAATTAGCATATATTTAATTTGTTTATTATTATTTTTATTGAATTATTTATTATTTTTTATTAATTTTTTTATTATTTTTTAATTATTTTTTAATTATTTTTTTTATTATTAAATTTATTATTTAGGCTGAGACCCAGTTCTCTTTCAGGTCCACTGAAAGGGCTGATATAATTAGCATATATTTAATTTTTTTATTATTATTTTTATTGAATTATTTATTATTTTTTATTTATTTTTTTATTATTTTTTAATTATTTTTTAATTATTTTTTTTATTATTAAATTTATTATTTAGGCTGAGACCCAGTTCTCTTTCAGGTCCGCTGAAAGGGCTGATATAATTAGCATATATTTAATTTTTTTATTATTATTTTTATTGAAATTATTTATTATTTTTATTTATTTTTTTATTATTTTTTAATTATTTTTTAATTATTTTTTTTATTATTAAATTCATTTGTTGCCATTGAAATACATTAGCGGTGTGTCGGCGATTTTATGGCCGCCGACCTGGTTCTATTTGTCGGCCCTAAAATCGCGGACACACCGCTAATGCATGTCTATGGGCAGTGAGCTCGAGAGAGCGACCAATCAGAAATCGGGCTGACTGCCCATAGAGATGCATTAGCGGTGTGTCCGCGATTTTAGGGCCGACAAATAGAACCAGGTGGGCGGCCATAAAATCGTCGAGACACCGCTAATGTATGTCAATGGGAAATGAGGGCCTCTTCTGATTGGCTGAGGGCAGTAGACAGCGACCAATCAGAAGAGCCCCTCACATCTCATTGACATAGAATGGTGGATTTGTCGTCCATTCTATGTTAATGATAAGTGAAGAGGACGTCAGAGCGGAAGTTGGCGGAAAGAAGACAGAAGATCCCGGGGCCGGACGAAGAGGCGGAGATGGCGGAAAGAAGAGAGAAGACCCCCGGGGCCGGAGGAAGAGGACGCCTGGCCGGACGGAGGACTTGTGGATCGGACGGACGATCAGATGACTAAGAAGGCATGTAAGTGATCGACGGGGACGTTAGGGTAGGGGACGGCGGGGGCTTCGGGTGTAGGGCGTTAGGTGTTAGCGGTGTGAGCTTAGGAGGCGGCAGGGCTTAGGGGATAGGGGCTTAGGTGCGGCGGGGCTTAGGGGGTAGGGGGGGTAGGGGTTTAGGTGCGGCTTCGGGGGTAGGGGGTTAGGTGCGGCTTAGGGGGTAGGGGCTTGCGGCAGAGGGTAGTGGCTGCGGCGGGGTAGTGGCTTAGGGCGGCAGGGGGTAGGGGCTTCGGCGGCAGGGTAGTGCCTTAGGGGTTAGGTGCGGCAGAGGGTAGTGGCTGCGGCGGGGTAGTGGGTTAGGGCGGCAGGGGGTAGGGGCTTGCGGCAGAGGGTAGTGGTTGCGGCGGGTAGTGGCTTAGGGCGGCAGGGGGTAGGGGCTTCGGCGGCGGGGGGTAGTGGCTTAGGGGTTAGGTGCGGCAGAGGGTAGTGGCTGCGGCGGGGTAGTGGCTTAGGGCGGCAGGGGGTCGGGGCTTGCGGCAGAGGGTAGTGGCTGCGGCGGCGGGGTAGTGGCTTAGGGCGGCAGGAAGTAGGGGCTTGCGGCAGAGGGTAGTGGCTGCGGCGGGGTAGTGGCTTAGGGCGGCAGGGGGTAGGGGCTTCGGCGGCGGGGTAGTGGCTTAGGGGTTAGGTGCGGCAGAGGGTAGTGGCTGCGGCGTGGGTAGTGGCTTAGGGCGGCAGGGGGTAGGGGCTTGCGGCAGAGGGTAGTGGCTGCGGCGGGGTAGTGGCTTAGGGCGGCAGGAAGTAGGGGCTTGCGGCAGAGGGTAGTGGCTGCGGCGGGGTAGTGGCTTAGGGCTGGCAGGGGGTAGGGCTTCGGCGGCGGGGTAGTGGCTTAGGGGTTAGGTGCGGCAGAGGGTAGTGGCTGCGGGGGTAGTGGCTTAGGGGAGGGGTTAGGGCTTGCGGCAGAGGTAGTGCTGCGGCGGGTATGCTTAGGCGGCAGGGGTAGGCTCGCGGGTAGTGGCTTAGGGGTTAGGTGCGGCAGAGGGTAGTGGCTGCGGCGGGGTAGTGGGTTAGGGCGGCAGGGGGTAGGGGCTTGCGGCAGAGGGTAGTGGCTGCGGCGGGGTAGTGGCTTAGGGCGGCAGGGGGTAGGGGCTTCGGCGGCGGGGTAGTGGCTTAGGGGTTAGGTGCGGCAGAGGGTAGTGGCTGCGGCGGGGTAGTGGCTTAGGGCGGCAGGGGGTAGGGGCTTGCGGCAGAGGGTAGTGGCTGCGGCGGGGTAGTGGCTTAGGGCGGCAGGAAGTAGGGGCTTGCGGCAGAGGGTAGTGGCTGCGGCGGGGTAGTGGCTTAGGGCGGCAGGGGGTAGGGGCTTCGGCGGCGGGGTAGTGGCTTAGGGGTTAGGTGCGGCAGAGGGTAGTGGCTGCGGCGGGGTAGTGGCTTAGGGCGGCAGGGGGTAGGGGCTTGCGGCAGAGGGTAGTGGCTGCGGCGGGGTAGTGGCTTAGGGCGGCAGGAAGTAGGGGCTTGCGGCAGAGGGTAGTGGCTGCGGCGGGGTAGTGGCTTAGGGCGGCAGGGGGTAGGGGCTTCGGCGGCGGGGTAGTGGCTTAGGGTTAGGTGCGGCAGAGGGTAGTGGCTGCGGCGGGGTAGTGGCTTAGGGCGCGGTGGGCTTCGCGGGGTAGGGGCGTTGCGGCAGAGGGTAGTGGCTGCGGCGGGGGTAGTGGCTTAGGGCGGCAGGGGGTAGGGCTTCGGCGGCAGGGTAGTGGCTTAGGGGGTATAGGGCGGCAGAGGGTAGTGGCTGGGCGGCGGGGTAGTGGCTTAGGGCGGCAGGGGGTGGGGCTTGCGGGGGCAGGGTAGGTGCGGAGAGGTAGTGGCTGCGGCGGGGGGTAGGGAGGGACTTAGGGGAGGGCTGGTGGGTAGTCTTGGCGGCAGGTAGGTTGGGGGGTAGTGGCTTAGGGTTAGTGCGGCAGAGGGTAGTGGCTGCGGCGGGGTAGTGGCTTAGGGCGGCAGGGGGTAGGGCTTGCGGCAGAGGGTAGTGGCTGCGGCGGGGTAGTGGCTTAGGGCGGAGGAGTAGGGGCTTGCGGCAGAGGGTATGTGCTGCGGCTGGGGTAGTGGCTTAGGGCGGCAGGGGTAGGGGCTTCGGCGGCGGGTGGTGGGGCGTGGCTTAGGGGTTAGGTGCGGCAGAGGGTAGTGGCTTGCGGCGGGGTAGTGGCTTAGGGCGGCAGGGGTAGGGGGGGGGGGGGGGGGGGGGGGGGGGGGGGGGGGGGGGGGGTAGTGCTTAGGGGTTAGTGCGGCAGAGGGTAGTGGCTGCGGCGGGGGGTAGTGGCTTAGGGCGGCAGGGGGGGGGGGTAGTGGCTTAGGGCGGCAGGGGGTAGGGGCTTCGCGGCGGGGTGGGCTTAGGGTGCGTTAGGTGCGGCAGAGGGTTAGTGGCTGCGGCGGGGGTAGTGGCTTAGGGCGGAGGGTTAGGGGCTTGCGGCAGAGGGTAGTGGCTGCGGCGGGGGTAGTGGCTTAGGGCGGCAGGAAGTAGGGGCTTGCGGCAGAGGGTAGTGGCTGCGGCGGGGTAGTGGCTTAGGGCGGCAGGGGGTAGGGGCTTCGGCGGCGGGGTAGTGGCTTAGGGGTTAGGTGCGGCAGAGGGTAGTGGCTGCGGGCGGGGTAGTGGTTAGGGCGGCAGGGGGTAGGGGCTTGCGGCAGAGGGTAGTGGTGCGTGCGGCGGGGTAGTGGCTTAGGGCGGCAGGGGGGGTAGAGGGCTGTGGCGGGGCGGGGGGGGTAGTGGCTTAGGGGTAGGTGCGGCAGAGGGTAGTGGCTGGGCGGGGGTAGTGGGTTAGGGCGGCAGGGGGTAGGGGCTGTGCGGCAGAGGGTAGTGGCTGCGGCGGGGTAGTGGCTTAGGGCGGCAGGGAAGTAGGGGCTTGCGGCAGAGGGGTAGTGGTGCGGCGGAGGCTCGGTAGTGGCTTAGGGCGGCAGGGGGTAGGGGCTTCGGCGGCGGGGGTAGTGGCTTAGGGGTTAGGTGCGGCAGAGGGTAGTGGCTGCGGCGGGGTAGTGGCTTAGGGCGGCAGGGGAGGTAGGGGCTTGCGGCAGAGGGTAGTGGCTGCGGCGGGGGTAGTGGCTTAGGGCGGCAGGAAGTAGGGGCATTGCGGCAGAGGGTAGTGGCTGCGGCGGGGTAGTGGCTTAGGGCGGCAGGGGGTAGGGCTTCGGCGGCGGGGTAGTGGCTTAGGGGTTAGGTGCGGCAGAGGGTAGTGGCTGCGGCGGGGTAGTGGCTTAGGGCGGCAGGGGGTAGGGGCTTGCGGCAGAGGGTAGTGGCTGCGGCGGGGTAGTGGCTTAGGCGGCAGGGGGTAGGGGCTTCGGCGGCGGGGTAGTGGCTTAGGGGTTAGGTGCGGCAGAGGGTAGTGGCTGCGGCGGGGTAGTGGCTTAGGGCGGCAGGGGGTAGGGGCTTGCGGCAGAGGGTAGTGGCTGCGGCGGGGTAGTGGCTTAGGCGGCAGGGTAGGGGCTTGCGGCAGAGGGTAGTTGGGTTAGGGCGGGGGGGTGGGGTAGTGGCTTAGGGCGGCAGGGGGTAGGGGCTTCGCGGCGGGGTAGTGGCTTAGGGGTTAGGTGCGGCAGAGGGTTAGTGGCTGCGGCGGGGTAGTGGCTTAGGGCGGCAGGGGGTAGGGGCTTGCGCATGGCTAGAGGGTAGGGTGGGCTGCGGCGGGGTAGTGGCTTAGGGCGGCAGGGTAGGGCTTGCGGCAGAGGTAGTGGCTGCGGCGGGGTAGTGGCTTAGGGCGGCAGGGGGTAGGGGTTCGGCGGCGGGGTAGTGGCTTAGGGGTTAGGTGCGGCAGAGGGTAGTGGCTGCGGCGGGGTAGTGGCTTAGGGCGGCAGGGGGTAGGGGCTTGCGGCAGAGGGTAGTGTCGGCGGCGGGGTGTAGTGGCTTAGGGCGGCAGGGGGTAGGGGCTTCGGCGGGACTTAGGGGGTAGGGGGTAGTGGCTTAGGGCGGCAGGGGGTAGGGGTGTTTTAGAGCATGGCGCTGTAGTGTACAGCGCGATGGTATACTACAGTCCCATGGGCATACGCGTGTCGGCCCTTAAGCGCCAGCGGACATTGCGAGTGGTTGGCGCTTAGGTTTAGGGGCGGACAGGCGTATGGGCATGGGACTGTAGTATACTATAGCGGTGTACACTACAGTCGTATGGGCTTCTGTGGCTTGGTTAGCGGTGGGTGCAAGCGACTCGCAAGACTGCAACGACTCGCAACCGGAAGTTGCCGCCGCTCCGGCGACGGAAGTCAGTTTACGGCAATTATATAATAGATACTCTACAAGTAGCATATGGTGTCTTGTGTTTGATATTTTTATTTTTCATATATTTTATATTTTTTATTTACCCCCTGTGCGCTGTGATGATTTTATGATTGCACAATAAAAGGATTATGAAGCATGCCACTGGATCGTCTCTACAATTTCTTATGACTATTGAGGTGGACGCCAACCACTAGATCCAGTGGAGGAGCCTTGTGAGTATATTGGCTGCAGGTCTCCCCTCTCCCCTTCCTGCAATCAGTAATTTGTGAATTGGTCAACCTGCATCCACACTCACTGATCCTTGGCATTGTCCAGAAGATTTCTCAGAATGCAGTCTGAGAACAGAGGCTCCTCTTTAAGCTATTTGACTATTTGCCATGAGTCCAGGACCAAACGTATAGACTCTCTTTTTACAAGAAGAATCACCACAGATTCGGCTGCTACAGATGTGGAGAGAGCCTTCCATGAACTGGAAAAATCGCTTCTGCACCATTTGAGGATTTGGTGGGATCATGCCACCTTAAGCAAATATGCTGCAGAGAAAATGATCCCAAGAGGATTTAGGATTAAAAAGATCCCTACTACTGTTTACAATGACAAGTTCATTCAGGATTGGAACAACATTCTCTCTGAATGTTCTTTGAAATTAATCAATCTCATTTTGGTGGAGGAGAAATCTAAATTGAACTCAATGGAAGAAAATATAAATAAAATGCAAGATGATCTCAAAGCCTTTGAGACAAATACGGAGTATGAAGATCTAAACCATCGCATGCATCATCATATAGATGAGCTGGAGAATAAGATCATTGACACCAAAACTAAGAAATATGATCGAGACCTCAGAGACTACGATACAGGTAATATTTATGTTTGGAAGAAGGACACTTCTAATACACCGAGGTCCCCTAGATATCCTAAGACTCCAAACAATCCTCGATCTCCTGGGGTTCCAAAGGATCCACGTAAGCCATATGACAAGAAGAAAAATAAAGAATCACTTCGTCCCATTTTAAGACATCCACCGAAAGGGAGCAGCTCAAGAAATGTAAGTTTCACCTCTCCCCCCACGAATGACACCAGTGAAGGCTCAGAGGAGTCAGAGGCACAGGAGGCCTCCACATCATCATTCCCCGGGAGGTATATACTCGAAGTCGTGGTCCAGCGCCAAAAAACTCGACGGATTATCTGGGACGAGCACCTCCGGGAGAATGGCATCATTCGACACGCCGATACAAGTGAGTAGCCCAGATGGGGACTTTGATGTGATTAATTTGTCAGCAGGCATATTGACTGATCCACAAAGAACTGTTCTTGGCAAAGGACTGAATTTTGTGCCTACCACCAGTGCCAGTTTATTTAACACCATAAAAGATGTGAATAAGTTTGTAAGAAACTTAACGGTGAAAAGACATTTTTATATTTACACTGCGGGACTTATCTATTATATAATCACGAATGGGTTTTTTGCCGCTTTTGAGTCCGCTCACGCTGCGAGTCAGCGTGGTCATGTAGATACGCCCGAAGCATTGGCCGCGCAGCGGCCATTGCGAGCAGTTCTAAGGCGACTCGCTATGCCCGCGCAGCGGGCATGGCGAGTCGCCTTAGCAGCGCGAAGCATTGGCCGCGAAGCGGCCATTGCGAGTCAGAGACTCGCTCTGCTAGAATCCCGATGCATGTGCATCGGGCACCCAGCTAGTAATTGATAATTCCAATAATGCAGATGATGAGGATATTTTTCCACTCCATATGGAATTGAGAGAAGCTATTTGTTTGGGAGACACTTGTGAATTGAGGGGTAACACGGAACTAGAGCAGATCAGAAAAAATAAAAAAATGAGCACTGAGATTAAAACTAAGAATCCCCTTTATTATCCTGTGTCTTCCAGGGTTCCAGCGATGGAAACTTTCCAGTTGGTAATGCAAAAGGAATTAAAATCTTTATTAAATAACACCAATTATGTAGAGAGCAATCTAACGATTGAGGAACAAAATGCACTGAGGGATTTAAGGGAAAATCCAAATATTGTGGTGAGGTCCTCCGACAAGGGGGGGTCGGTAGTGGTGCTGGATGTGAATTTATATAAAAAAGAGGTTTTGAACATTTTACAGGATGCCAGCACGTACCGCCCTTTGTCGGGGGATCCTACTAAACAATTCCATCAGGATTTGAATAAGCTATTGTCCGAGGGTATCACCCTGGGAGCAATAGACAATAAAATGAAAGATTTTCTCTTGACATCAGAACCTGTATGCCCCTGTATTCCATGCCCTCCCCAAGACCCACAAGGGGTGTTCCCCCCTCCCCTACGCCCTATCGTTGCGGGAATTGGCTCCCTATACGAGGGGTTGTCTGGGTGGGTGGACGCCAAACTTCAGGTCTTGGTGGAGGGCATGAGAGGAAAAATAAAAGACACTAAACATATCTTGCAAAGCCTCAGGCATGTAAAATGGAATAAAGATTCAAAATGGATTACAGTTGATGTGATCCAGCTTTATTCTTCTATCCCCCATGGAAAAGCTATATCTGTCCTGGGTGACATTTTGAGAAAGACGGATGTGTTTGATGATGGTGAGAAGGAATTCCTCTTACTTAGTGTGGAACATCTACTCAATAGAAATTTTTTTAAGTTTGATGGTCAATTTTTTATTTAGCACTTAGGCTGTCCAATGGGAGCTAAGCTTTCTCCTAATTTGGCTAACCTATATATGATGAGGTGGGAGGAGGATTTTATTTATAACTTGAGCAGTCCCTTTGTGAGAAAAACAAGATGGTAAGGGAGATACATCGATGACATGATTTTCATCTGGGATGAGTCGTCTGATGTGTCTCCCGTGCCCTCACACTCTGCTGTCCCCTCTCCCTTTCCTTCCCCTTCTGATTTTTTGAACTATCTCATGGATAACAGCTATGGATTATCTTTCACCATGGATGTCCATTCATCGGATGCTCCCTACTTGGATGTTTTATTGAGAGAGACCCAGTGCTAGGGGCCATTAATACATCTTTATATAGGAAACCCATTAGTGGCAACTCAGCATTACATGCCCACAGTTGCCACCCCAAGCATGTTGTTAAGAATCTCCCTGTTGGGGAATATGTTAGAGCTAAGCGTAACTGCTCAAAGGAAGCAGATTACCAAAAAGAAGTGAAAGTCATCTCCAATAAACTGCGGAAGAGAGGTTATAGAGAGTGGATGTTGACCAGGGCACAGAAAATATGTGATAGGAGAGGAAGGGATGAATTGTTGGAGGATAAACACCGTAGAACAATAGTCAAGAGGAATATCACTAGTAAAGACATGATAGTACAACGATTTGATGAACAAAACAATAACATCCCTACTTTTGTGACATCATACAGCAGCGATTTCCAGGCCATCAAATCTCTATTGAACAAGTATGTTCCTATCCTTTTTCAGGATGATATCTTAAATAAAATTCTATCGAATGGTTGGAGATCAGTAGCCAGAAAGTCACCTAGTATAGGGAATCTGGTGTCCCCTAGCATATTTTTCAGCCTGAAACAGAGTAAACCTACATGGTTAGCAACTAGAGGCTCTTACAAGTGCGGGGGAACAAGGTGCAACCTGTGCTCACACATTGCAGTAACAAAGAATTTTCAGAATAACATCACAGGAAAAAGATTTGAGATTCGATCTTACATTAACTGCAACACAACTCATGTGGTTTACCTTGTTACTTGCAGTTCATGTAAAATCAGTTATGTGGGATGCACTATGCGCACCCTAAAGATCAGACTATCGGAGCATATGACATCTGCTAATCCTAACTCTAAATCCACCAGAACAAGTATGTGTGGGCTATCCAGACATTTTCGAGATCATCACTCAGGAGATTTGTCCACATTAATTGTTAATGGTATTGAGAGAGTGGTACGTCCTTACCATGGAGGGAATTGGGAACGTTTATTGCATAATCGTGAATTATACTGGATAATGCAATTGGACGTTCGTTACCCCAATGGAATGAATTATAGAAGTGATAGCTTCTACTTCTATTGACTATGTCTCTTTGGATATACCAACCTTAACTCAGGCACTTAGTTGACTATGACACAAACGGCAACTCATTTGTGAGTCTGCATGGGGAGAGAGATTAAAAATATATATATATTTTTTTTCTTTTTTTATTTAATTATTTATTTATTTATTTAATTGTTTTTTTGTTTTTTTTTTGTTTTTTTTTGGCAAACATTTCAAAGTTTTAATATGTTTGAGGTTGTACAGTACAGCAACACTTGTATTGTGCTATGGGTTATATCATATAATTTTATGAGTTTTTGTTGATGGCAAACATGACATATTGCGAGCCCCTATGGGGAGAGTGAAATCTTGAAACCATTTTTTTTTTTTTTTTTTAAAGGATCAAACATTTCAGATTGTTAATATGTTGGAGGTTGCTCAGTATTTGCATTGTGCCATTGGCTATATCACATAACTTTTTAAAAGTTTTTTTGCTGATAATATGACATATTGTGAGCCCCTATGGGGAGAGTGAACTCTGGAAATCGAGATTTAAACATATATATATATATATATTTATTTTTTTTATTTATTTAAATGCTGAGAAATTTGCCTTAGAAATATATCGGTTTAATATAAAGCAGTGCAATAAATAAAAAATATAAAATATATGAAAAATAAAAATAACAAACACAAGACACCATATGCTACTTGTAGAGTATATATAATAAGTGCAAGAATCCCGCTGGTGTTTTTCTCCATGCATTCCAAATTGAATGTAACTTGGGGATTAGCACCTGCCAGCCATAGTAAATAATTAATAATAACAAAAATAATAAAATAAAATAAAATAATGAAATAAATATAAATAATTATAAATATTCATATCAGACGAATAAGGGTATAAATAATATTCACATTAATAGAATATTCATCTTTAATTTAATAATATTATTTACTGCATATTATAATTATAAAGATTAAATACATAATAATAATAATAGATATTTGGCCATATTCCCTTTAATGGGGTTGTTGGACCATATTGTCATTAAAATACAGCCAAAAAAGAAAAAAAGGGAAAATTTCTCTCTCCTTTTACCATCCATATTACAGTTTCTTGTAGAAAGAGTCTTGAGTATAACATCACTTTATCTATTATATAATCACGAATGGGTTTTTTGCCCCTTTTGAGTCCGCTCACGCTGCGAGTCAGTGTCGTCATGTGGATACGCCTGAAGCATTGGCCGCGCAGCGGCCATTGCGAGCAGTTCTAAGGCGACTCGCTATGCCCGCGCAGCTAGAATCCGATGCATTGCATCGGGCACCCGCTAGTAAGAAATAAAATTGTATCTTTATGTGTCTATACTGGGTCATTCTCTGGTCAGGCAAGCAAATAGTAAGATCCTTCACTGATTGGTATCGTCTGTGCACAGGAGTTCATTCATTTTTTTTAATTGTATATATGTCTGTATTTTCATTTTGAATGTTGCTGATGATTAAGGAGGTCTGTTCCTCCGAAACGCGTCCAGCGGCACCCCCTGTGCGCTGTGATGATTTTATGATTGCACAATAAAAGGATTATGAAGCATGCCACTGGATCATCTCTACAATTTCTTATGATCATCTGCAAATGGCCTTATTGCCACTTTACACGCGGCAACAGGAAGATAGAAAACGGCAGGTGTCGGAGACAATTATACCTTTTACCTTCAAAACACCTTGCAGATACCTGAATTACACGCAGCCACTTCAAGGTGTTTTGAAGGTAAAAGGTACAATTGTCTCCGACACCTGCCGTTTTCTATCTTCCTGTTGCCGCGTGTAAAGTGGCCATTTACGATACTGAAGTGAAACGCACCAAATAATCATCATCTGCACATGGTCTTACAGATACTGAAGTAAAACGCACGAAATGCTCATCTTCTTGACGTTGCCTTACAGATACTGAAGTAAAACACACCAACTACTCATCGTGTGCATGATGCCTTACAACTACTGTAGTAAAAACTGATTTTGGAAGAGCATGACATGCCTATATCTGTGTCTCCTCACCCTTTTACTCGTCTATATCTTTTCTTTTCACATTTTTATATGTACTTGTCACTTTTCCATGTTTGTTGTATCTTCTGAGAAGTTTGTCACCTTTGGGACACTTTAGAAGGTGTTTTCTATGTGTTTTCTATGTGTTTGTGTTTGGCTCCCATTGTTTTCAATGGGATTCGATGGTGTTCGACAAACATTCGATGAACATTCAACGAACAAACACCCAATTCGGCGAACCGAATCGAATTCGAACACTAGGGTGGTGGCTCATCTCTAGTTAGAATAGGAAATTTCAAAATGTGAGCTAAACACACATTTTTGTGGGAAAAATATGATTTTTTTCTTTTCACATTGTAAAATTCTGTGAATCACTTGTGGGCTTGAATTGCTCACCAAACATCTAGATTAATTCCTTAGGGGGTTTATTTTTTGCAAAATGGGGTCACTTGTGGGGGGTTTCATAGTTTAGACACATCAGGGGCTCTCCTAGCATGACATGTGTCCACTAATGATTCCAGACAATTTTGTGTTTTAAAAGTGAAATGCTGCTTCTCCTCATCCGAGCCCTGCCGTGCACCCAGAAAGTAATTTTCCTCACATATGAGGTATCAATGTACTCAGGAGAGATTGCAGAAAAAAATGGACAATGCAATTTTTTTTTTACCCTGTGAAAATCTAAAAAAACTGAGCTAAAAGAACATTTTTTTGAGAAAAATGTATTTTTTTTTAATTTCCACGGCTCAATATTATAAAATTCTTTGAAACACCTCGGGGATCAAAATGCTCACCACATATCTAGATAAATTCCTTGAGGACCCTAGTTTCCAAAATGGGGTCAACACTGCTTGGGCACATCAAGGGCTATCAAAACATGACATAGTGTAAATGTCATGACGCGGAAGCAGGGTGAAATACAAATTCCACGGAAAGGGACTGTCGGGCCCCTCGGGACGGGGGTACTCGGTACCGCACCGGATGGTGCCGGGGAAGTCACGGTTGACTTGGTCCGGAACGTGTCCCGGGCTCGGTAATAAAAGGGGATTATTTACAGGGGAAATGTCAGTCGTGACGCCACCCACTATATGCGGCCAGTAAGGGGGCCGCCGCTGCTGCAGAACCTCCGGGGATGATGTAGTGGCAGCATAGATGGTATAGTTCCTGTGGGTAGAACTGTATTCCCCGGGGCAGTGATGGTATAGTCTATAAGGGGTATAGATGGTGGAGACGGGATTAAAGGACACACACTCACGTTTGGTAGACACTGATGCAATTTTCCTTCTCTCCTGGTGATGCAGAGCTGACAGGCTTGTAGCAGGAGGAAGCTCTCTGTGCTGAATGTGGAGCAAAGGTCGCAATCAGTACACAGACTCACAGTTTTGCTGTTTTCCAAAGCTTTACTGCTGATGTTATTGCAGATTATAGTCCACGGAGTCTGTAATGGGGCTGAGCTCTCTTCCCACCCTGTCCGGGGTCGTCAGCTTCCTTGTGCTGCACTGTGTGTGTGTCCTGGCCGCTGCTATTAGCTGAGCTGCTGGGACTTCTCACGTCTCTCTCTCTGTGTTCTGCTGGTACCACTTGGCTAGGCAACTTGAGTCCTCTGTGCTGTGCTGACCCCTCCGTGTTGCTTTGCACTGGTACTAGGGGCATCTAGAAATCCCACTGTTCCTGGATTCACTCTGCTGTGGGTGCCAGACACAGTACCGGATCCGGTGTCCGTTCTGTGTGTTCTTCTGGGGCGAGTGAAGGTGTCACTCCAGCTCCCAGACGTGTTCCTCAGTCTGTAGTTCTCCTGTTCCTCTGACCCTCACTAGGTCTGCACTAAGTTCTGCACTAACTCGTGCTCTTCACAGCCCTGCTCCGAGCTGAACTGAGCTCTCCCTCATGAGCAAGAGTATATAAGGAAGCAGTTGGGCTCCCCTTCCTGGCCCAGAGGTGCTAGTGTTTGTCAGTGTGTAGTGGGGAGAGAACCCATGTGATGTTATTGTGGCACATTAACCCATGGGGTGCCACATTCCCCCTTAGTTAAATACAGTACCCCGGGACTGTGGAAAAACAAGTAAACAACAATTAAACATTACATAGACTTAAAAGGAAAAAGTACAAAAATCACTAGAATGTGAAAGAGTCCAAAAAGTCAAAAAGCAGTCTTTCCGGGGGTTTAGTCTATTGCCTCCGGGCTGATGAATATATACAAGAGAGTTCTTACCACAACCAGTCCGTGGTATATATGGTCCATAAGTAAATAAGAAAAGTTCAAAGTTCATACAGGATAGTCTCTGTAGGTACTGGGCTTTTTAACGTTGCAAGAACTATCTATATTGTTCACTGAATTCAATTTATATTCAAACAACATATTTACATTATACATTTAATTCTGCATTTTACTCTTTGTACCTAGCTGGTAACTGACCTTGTGTACTACGCTCTGATCTGCGCAATGTTGGTGGAGTTAATCTGATTGTGTGAGTAGACGTGTACCTATTTGGGGTGTTTGGTGTTATGGCAGATGGAGGTCTGACTGCAGGACTGGCAAGTTCACTGGGACCAGGAATTTGTTCTTCCTCTTCGGATTCTACTTCCAGTTCTTCAAGTCTTGGGTCTTCCTCTGGTAACACGGGTTCTGGTAACACAGGTTCTGGTAACACAGGTTCTGGTTTTGGGTCCACCATTGAAGGGAATGCAATCATTGGTACGACAACTGCTCCATGGTAATTTGGCCATGTTTTGGGGAAAACTCCTAGTACCGTGTGGAATACTTTTTCTTTCTCTTGAATAGCTTGGACCTGTACGGGTTCTATGACTTCAGGTGTCTTCAGGGTTTCAGGACACAATTTTAGCTGATCACGAGATATGACTTGTGAAGTTCTTCCTTCATCTTTGCTTATTAAACAGGTTTTAACATTGTCTAGGTGAGATGGTAAGACTGTGTATGGGACGGTTTCACACTGATTATCCAGTTTGTTTGAGCGTCTCTTTCTCTTGAGAACTTGATCACCTTCTTGTAATGGCATTGCTTGAGCATGTTTGTTAAAGGTCTTCTCTTGTCTTGCTCTTGCTTGCTGTAAGTTTCTCTCTACACATTCTTGTACTTGTTGATACTGTTTCTGACGTTTGGTATCCCAATCTGTTTCTTCTACTTCTGTATCTTGTTTTTCAATTCCCATTTCTAGATCAATTGGTAGCTTACCGGGTCTTGCGCGCATAAGGTATGCTGGAGTGCAGTTTGTAGAACTCACGGGTACATGGTTGTATAAGTCTACCAAATCAGGTAATTTATCTGGCCACTGGTTTCTTTCTGACTCTGGTAAGGTCTTTAACAGTTCAATTACGATATGATTCATCTTCTCGCATAAACCATTTGTTTGGGGATGATACGTTGTTGTGTGGATTTTCTTACAACCGTACATATTACAGAATTCCTTGAATAGTTCTGATTCAAAAGCTGGACCTTTGTCTGCAAGGACTTGTTCTGGGTAACCATGTGGTCTACAGAAATGCGTCTGGAATGCTTTTGCTGTCGTCTTCGATGTCAAGCCTTTGACGGGTACCACCACTAAGAAGCGTGAGTAATGGTCCACGATGGTTAAGGCATAGATATAGCCTGACCGGCTTGGTGACAACTTGACGTGGTTTAACGCGACTAACTCAAGTGGCTGCTTGGTTACTATTGGCTGAAGTGGAGCTTCCTGGGGATCTTTCCTTCTGAGGTTGCATGCGGCACATGCTCTACACCAACGTTCAATTGATCTTCTCATGCCAACCCAATAAAATCTTTCTCTCAGGATTGCTTCTAACGTCTTCCATCCGAAATGACCTGCACTGTCATGGTACGCTCTTAAGACCATTTGGATGTCTTGCTTGGGCACGATTATCTGCCAGACCAGTTCATGTGTCTTAGGATTGGTGAACCTTGTGCAGAGCTTCCCTTGATTCAGGAACAACTTGCCTCTCTCCTTCCAGAGCTGTATAGTCTCAGCTGGGGCATTCTGATCCGGGTATGCACCTTGTCGCGTAAGCAGTTCTTTCACTAGCTTCGCAGCTGGATCAGTATCTTGGGTATCAGCCCATCCGTGGTGTCTTAACGGGTTGAGGTTTACTTCCTGCTCTCTTTGATAGATGCGGGGTTGATAATCTTCTACCATTGAACGATGAAAGGCCGGTAGTTCAATCTCTTCCAACTCTTCCGGTTCCTCTTCCACGTCTCTCAGGTATGGCATCCGTGATAAGGCATCTGCGTTCCCATTCTTGCGGCCTGCCCGATATTTGATGACAAAGTTGTAGTTAGATAGCCGGGCTATCCATCGCTGCTCCAGAGCACCTAATTTTGCTGTATCTAGGTGAGTCAACGGGTTGTTATCCATGTAGATGGTGAATTCTGCACCTGCCAAGTAATGTTTAAAGCATTCCGTCACAGCCCAAACTACTGCCAGTAGTTCTAACTTGAAGGAGCTGTAGTTCTCGGGATTTCTTTCTGTAGGCCGGAGCTTCCTGCTTGCAAAGGCAATAACTTTCTTTTCCTCCTTGCTTCTGTGACAATACTGCTCCCAGTCCCACGTTGCTGGCATCCGTGTAAAGAATGAACAGTTGATGGTAATCAGGGTATGCCAGGATCTCTTCTCCCGTCAGTGTACTTTTCAGCTTGTTGAAGGAATCTTCCTTCTCTTCACTCCACTGGAACGGAGGATTACGGGATGACTTTCTTGACTGTCCTACCAGGATGCCTTGCAGGGGAGCTGCTAGCTTCGTGAATCCTCTGATAAATCTTCTAAAATAGCCTACCAGGCCCAGGAATTGCCTCACTTCTTTCACGTTCGTAGGTCTTGGCCAATCCCTTATCACGGTGACTTTATCAGGATCCGGTGCTGCTCCCTCTGAACTCACGACGTGTCCCAGGTACTGTACCTTTGGTTTTAGAAGGTGACACTTGGATGGCTTGATCTTCATGCCATATTTCGATAAAGCTTCGAACACTTCTGCCAGGTCTTGTAGATGTTGCTCATACGTCTTCGAGTAGACTATGACGTCATCTAGGTACAGGAGGACAGTTTCAAAGTTCTTGTGTCCTAGGCAGTCTCCATCAGGCGTTGAAAGGTCCCGGGTGCGTTGCAGAGTCCGAACGGCATACAATTGAACTCACAGAGGCCCATCGGCGTGGTAAACGCTGTCTTCTCCTTGTCGGCCTCGGCCACAGGAACCTGCCAGTACCCACTAGTCAGATCAAGGGTGGAAAAGTAGTTAGCAGATTTTAATGCAACTAATGACTCCTCAATCCTAGGTAATGGGTATTATTATTATTATTATTATTATTTATTTATATAGCGCCATTGGGTTCCATGGCGCTTTACATGAGGATGAGGGAGACAAGAACAAGTACACTAAATCTAGGCGATCAGGACGTACAGGTACAGGAGGGGCAGGGACCCTGTCCACGAGGGCTCACAGTCTATGAGTATGCGTCCTTATGTGTGATGCGATTAATCTGCCGGTAATCTACACACATTCTCATGGTCCCGTCCTTCTTTTTAACTAACAGTAGAGGTCCTGCCCAGGGGCTACAACTGTCTCTTATTACCCCTGCAGATTTCATTTCTCTGAGCATGTCTTTGGTGGTTTGGTAGTGAGCTGGTGGTAATGGTCTATACCTCTCTTTTATAGGCTGATGGTTACCTGTGGGTATAGTGTGCTCTACCCCTTTAATCTGCCCAAAGTCCAACGGGTGTTTACTGAATATTTGCTCATATTCTTTCACTACCCGGTATACTCCATGCTTGTGACGGGGAGGTGTAGAACTGGTACCTACATGCAACTTTTGGCACCAATCCTCCAGCTTCTCTCCTGAGCCATTGTCATCCGCCTGACTTGACGGGTCCAAGGGCTCGGCGGCTGTGATGTTATTGTTATCAACCGTGTACAACTTAGCCATAGTAGCATACTTAGGTAATGTGACCTCATTTTATCCGCAGTTTAGTAGGCGTAATGGCACTCTTCCCCTGTGTACGTCAACTACTCCTCTAGCAGTGAGTATGGTCGGTCTACTGTCTGAGTACACGGGTTCTACCAGGGTCCTGATAGTCTTGCCCATTAATGCCTATTGCGGCTCTACACCAGACCAACATTTCAGTTTTGGGAGGAATTACAATGGGTATTGGATCACTTACTCGTACACTGCCGATCTCACCTCCGGAGATTTCTACCTGTTGCTTCAACATCAAGGCTTTGATCTCTTTCTGCAGAAGCCTCTGTTGTCCCGTTCCGGCAGTCTCGGCGATTTGCTGCAAAACACTTAACACTTCGGAAAAACATTTCTCAATTACATTCATTCCTAGCAGCATCACGGGTTCACGTTCTCGCCGGTTAACATCTATGATTATAACACCCTGGTTCTGCAATTCTACCTTCCCAACCATGAATATTCTTCTCTCTAAATCCGACCTTTGGTATTACCTGTCCATTACTAGCCCATACATCAAAGTTAAAGTCATCTGGCGCACTAGTAATGTCTGAATCAGCCCAGTACCTTTTATATAGAACATGTGGGATGGATGTTATTTGGGACCCGGTATCCAGCAAGGCACTGAAGGGAATGCCATCCAACACAATAGGGATCACCGGCTTTCCTCCCACGAATTTGTCATACCAGGCTGAGGGGCCTTCAGTGTTTATTCCTGTGGAGAGGCCCGCCTGCCCAGGGCATCGTCGTTTAAAGGACACTCACGAGCAAGATGGCCTGGTTTCTGGCAACGGCGGCAAATGGGCTGTCCATCTGGTTGGTAGCGATCGCTGGGTCGTCCTCTTGCTGCTGGGTATCTTCTGGGCCTCATCCATGGAACATCCTCTCTGCTGGTCGCCAACTCGATCTTGGGAGCAGGCTTTGACTCTCGCAGTTCCTTGATGACCATGGCCATGTAGATCATGGTGTCTGTCAGGGCATCTAACTTTTGATTGAGGGCTGCATTGGAGATATATTCCCTGGCCTCAGCAGCAGTCGCTGACATGGCAGATGTCGCTGGCGCTGCTGGCTGCTGAGGTGCTGCTGCAGTGTCAGGTACAGATGTTAATTCCCGTGGCTCTTCCAGCTGCTGCAGACGGATAGCTCTATTTTTCAGCTCAGTAAATGTCATGTCGGGGTTCTGCAGCAGTATCATGCTCAACTGTCCTCGGTGGGAAGGGGAATGGAGGCCCTCTATGAATTGATCCAGTAGCATTTTATCAGCTCCCGGGGCTAAAGCAGGTTCTGCCAGTTTAAGGGCTTTGAGTGCTTCCTGTAGATTCAAGGGAAAGTCTCTGGCACTCTGTTTAGGTTTCTGATGGCATACAAAGAACCTCATCTTAGCCCGGGTATCAGCAGCAGATTCAAAAGTTGCTTTCAGTCTGGCTACTAGATGCTCTACAGTGTCCTTATCTGTGTCCAGCCAGGACGCAACCTCACGCCGTGCATTGCCCGTTAACTGTCCCATTAATATTCCTACACGCTGGGCTTCAGTGAGGGGATACATCACATAATACTCTTTAATCTTTAGCATAAAGTCAGTTAGTGTATTAGGCTCACCGGAGTATTGGGGCAGCCACATTGCCCCTGGAGTATACGGCATCAGGAACGGCATTATGGGTGCTGTTCCTTGCGCCGCTGCACCGCCGAGTACTATCGCTGGGTCCGGCGCTGCAGCTCCACCGGCTGCTCCGTCGCCGCCTTGCACATCGGACTGCGACATCTTGGGCCCCCTTAGTTAGTATCCGCCCTCAATCTTCCGCTTCCGTCCGGATGTCTATGGGAGGTTCCGGGGTGCACCAGGGATCTTCTTCCCCGCTGGATGTCGTCAGCACCAAGGGAGGAGGCTGGGTTCGCGCCAATGCAAGGTACCGCCCCCGTTCTTTCCCACGCGCCACGTGCTCCAAAATGGCGGATTTTCAAAAATACAGTTCAGATAGCGCAGTTCAATAACAGTTTTCACATCAATCACGGCACACGCTGCCCGTTTTAACGGGCACGGTAGATCCTGTTCGTGATGCTAGGTTTGTCGAGCCCCCTGGGACGAGGGTACTCGGTACCGGACCGTATCTGCTACGGGGGAAGTCACGGGTGGTCCTGGTCCGGTCCGTGTCCTGGGCCCCGGCAAATAAAAGGGTGTATTTACAAGGGAGGATAGTCTATTGTGATGCCACCCACTATATGCGGCCAGTAAGGGGGCCGCCGCTGCTGCAGAACCTCCGGGGACGATGTAGTGGCAGCATAGATGGTATAGTTCCTGTGGGTAGAACTGTATTCCCCGGGGCAGTGATGGTATAGTCTATAATGGATATGGATGATGGAGACGGGGTTAAAGAACACACACTCACATTTGGTAGTCAAAGGTGCAATTCTCCTTTTCTCCTGATGCTGCAGCTTCTTCTAATCTGTGTGCAGAGCTGGCAGGCTTGTAGCTCTGCAGGTTGGAGCTCTCTGTTGCTGGATGTAGGGCAAAGGTTGCAATCAATACACAGACTCACAGTTTTGCTGTTTTCCAAAGCTTTACTGCAGATGTTGTTGCAGGTTATAGTCCACGGAGTCTGTAATGGGGCTAAGCTCTCTTCCCACCCTGTCCGGGTCATCAGCTTCCTCGTGTTACGCTGTGTGTGTGTCCTGGCTGCTGCTTCTGGCTGAGCTGCTGGGACTTCTCACTCTTTCTCTGTGTTCTGCTGGTACCACTTGGCTAGGCAACTTGAGTCCTCTGTGCTGTGCTGACCTCTCCGTGTTGCTTTGCACTGGTACTATGGGCATCTAGAAATCCCACTGTTCCTGGATTCACTGTGCTGTGGGTGCCAGACACATTGCCGGATCCGGTGTCCGTTCTGTGCGCTCTTCTGGGGCAAGTGAAGGTCTCACTCCAGCTCCCAGACGTGTTCCTCAGTCTGTAGTTCTCCTGTTCCTCCGACCCTTGCTGGGCCTGCACTGAGCTAATTCTGCTCTAACTGTGCTCTTCACAGCACTGGTACGTGCTGAACTGAGCTCTTCCTCATGAGCAGGAATATTTAAAGGGAACCTGTCACCTAATTTGAAGCCCCTACACTATCTCTAGCTGTCCCTACACCTTCCTAGCAGCTCCCTATCTATCACTTTCTACTTTCTATCACTTATTACTGAGGATGCTAGAGAATACAGGCTCCTTGCAGGTCCTGACTGCAGCCTATATAGTCTAGCTGCTTCACTAATGAAGACGCTAGAGAATACAGGCTCCTTGCAGGTATATATTAGTGACTACATTAGAATGTATGTGCTCCTTCTAGGTCCTGACTGCAGCCTATACAGTCTAGCTGCTTCACTACTGAAGACACTAGAGAATACAGGCTCCCTTGCAGGTCCTGACTGCAGCCCATACAGTAGAGAATACAGGCTCCTTGCAGGTCCTGACTGCAGCCTATACAGAGAATACAGGCTCCTTGCAGGTATATATTAGCGACTACTGCAGCCCATACAGTCTAGCTGATTCACTATTGGAGACGCTAGAGAATACAGGCTCCTTGCAGGTCCTGACTGCAGCCTATACAGAGAATACAGGCTCCTTGCAGGTATATATTATTGACTACATTAGAATGTATGGGCTCCTTCCAGGTCCTGACTGCAGCCTATACAGTCTAGCTGCTTCACTATTGAAGACGCTAGAGAATACAGGCTCCTTGCAGGTATATATTAGTGGCTAAATCATAATGTATGTGCTCCTTGCAGGTCATGACTGCAGCCTATACAGAGAATACCGGCTCCTTCCAGGTCCTGACTGCAGCCTATACAGAGAATACAGGCTTCTTCCAGGTCCTGACTGCAGCCTATACAGTCTAGTTGCTTCACTATTGAAGATGTTAGAGAATACAGGCTCCTTGCATTATCTGACTGCAGCCTATACAGAGAATACAGGCTCCTTGCAGGTCCTGACTGCACCCTATACAGTCTAGCTGGTTCACTACTGAAGACACTAGAGAATACAGGCTCCTTCCAGGTATATATTAGCGGCTACATCAGAATGTATGGGTTCCTTCCAGGTCCTGACTGCAGCCCATACATTAGCGAATACAGGCTCCTTCCAGGTCCTGACTGCAGCCTATACAGTCTAGCTGGTTCACTACAGAATACATGCTCCTTCCATGTGTATACTAGTGGCTACATCAGAATGTATGGTCTCCTTCCAGGTCCTTACTGCAGGCCATACAGTGTAGCTGGTTCACCGCTGAAGACACTACACAGTGGGGGCTGCTTCCTGGTACATATTAGTGACTACATCTGGATGTATGAGCTCCTTCCAGGCAGGGCGTAACGATCGGGTTCATAAGGGTCATGACCAGGCACACCGACCCCTGACCCCAGCTTCACATGGATGTGTGTCCCCGTGGATGCTCATCTCTGTCACTGCACGGCAGTCTGCCCTGGCCAGTCCCAAGGCAGTTCCATGGCCGCCGGAGGACTGGCACTGTACCTTTAATTGCGTCTGGAAAACCTAGCTAGTCGTTCCGCGGCCCAGTATGCAGCACCGTGATGAGGTCATCACACTGCGGCATGCGTGAATGGCAAGCGTGCACTCCATGGAGGAGCTGGAGAATCTACCCTATTTCCTCGAAATTAAGACATGCCCTGAAAATAAGACAAACTAAGGGGGTTTGCATAGCTGCTAAATATAAGTATCAATATGGCCGCGGTATGAGAGGCACATGAGTCACAGGGCTCCCACCATCCTGCCCTAATCTCTACCATCCCACAAATGTGGCACCTCTCATCTCCTCTATCGTAGCCCTATCCCATTGGGGCACCACTGAGGCACACATAGCTGTGCTCCTTTTCCTCTGGGTAGTTCATGAGGCCACTGAAGACCACTCTGCAGGAACCGTTCCCCCCCCTCCCACCTTAAGGCCGCCAGCCTACATCTATCCCTGACAGAGGCCCATCGACCAACCTCTGGGCCGAGAAGTCACTGGACCCCCCTGGCGAGCACCGCCCGAACCTGACGAGCTCCTTCCCAACCGTGATGGCCGCAAGCGGGTCCCCCACTTCCAGTCTGCTCCATGGCCTGGTTTGGCAGTTCCATTCATCTTCAGCAATGGCCTGCCCCGGCTGTACCTCTATTCTGGCCCGTCCACTTATACTGCTACCTCTGCATCCCGGAGCTTCTCAGCTCTGGCCACGACCCCTCCTATCTCCTACATCCATGTCCTGCACCAAAGACACAGGCCCAGGGAAGCACCTTACAGTACAAGCCGGCAGGCTTGCCACGCACTAGCCCCTGCCGAATGCCTGCACCAGCAGCACAACGCCAACGGCCTACACCCTGGCATTGATTCATCACCACCGCTCATCTCTTGCTGCTGCTGACCCCCAGCTGCATCTGATTCCCGGCCACACCTGATCCCCAGCTACATCTGATCGTTGGCTATACCAGACCCCTGGCTGCATCTGATCCCTAGCTGCACCTGACCCCTGGCTGCATCTGATTTCAAGCTGCATCTGATCCCTGGTTGCACCTGATCCCTGGCTGCATCTGACCCCTGGCTGCATCTGATCTCTGGCCACATCTAATCCCTGGCTGCATCAGATCCCCGGCTGCATCTGATCCTTAGCTGCACCTGACCCTTGGCTGCATTTCATCCTCGGCTGCATCTGATCCCTGGCTGCACCTGACCCCTGGCCGCATCTGACCCCTGGATGCATCTGTTCCCTTCCTGCATCTGATCCCCGGCTGCACTTGCGCATGCAGTCCTGACTTTGTACGACTTCATCACCATCACACATCCTTCCACTGCATCTAATCCCTGGCTACATCAGACCACTGTCTGCATCTCATCCTGTGCCATACCTCATCCCTATGTGTTATAGACTTGGTCCTGACTTGACACGACTTCATCGCTACCACACATCTCTTCGCTGCATCTGATCCCTGGCAGCATCTGCTCCCTGGCTGCTTCTCACCCCTGCTGCACCTCATCACTACATTCTGCAGTACATAGTTACAAGCTGCAGTACATAGTTACTGTCAACTATGTTTCCTCTTATTTTTACCCTCACCCCTATACTACTTCATTTCATACTAACTCCATTTATCCATCCACCCAGTAATGAAATAATACTTTCTCCCTCTATCCTGCCCAGCCACCTCACCTCCTCCACAGAACTATTTCTTCACATACAACATACAATCCTTTGTCTCCAAACATGCACGTAACCTCTCCTACCCCCACCATCTAACCCTCTCCCTGTTTCTCCTACTTGCTGGTGACATATCTCCAAATCCTGGACCCCTCATCACATCTCCAGTTACTTTTAACTGATACCCACGCTCCAACTTTAACCTCCGCAACCTTAATAACCTTATACCCATTCGACCAGCCCCAGCTCCCCCAATCCCTCTACCTGGATCACTATGGAACACTCGCTTGGGAGGGCGACGTGGGGCCCCCACTTGACTCTGACTTTGACTGATGGGATTCCACACTTCACTGGGTTAGGTGATGTGCCAGTTTGCAATATTTGTTCTATGAAATGTGCTTCTTGTGCCGCTCATTACTCTTGCTGCACAAGCTATTTGAGTTACTTCCACATATGGTCCTGTGGATTTATATGATCAGATCAACCTCTAGATTGTCTGACACCTATGTGGATCAGTGTAAATCTTCCCCTGTAATTGCATACACATTTTCATAGACTACTGATACTAATGTGTTACCTTGGATGGTGCCACAGACCTAACTGTTGGTTTATTTATCTTGTGCATAATATTGTGTGCATCTACTAATCTCCTTTGTAAACTGTGCATAATTGAGCAATTATGTGCATATATTAATCACTGACAGGTCCTTCTACACACCTGGCTGTCACTTTAGTTATTTTGTTCAGCTACCCCCCCTTGCTTGGTTTTGATTCCCTTGATTACGGTCATACAACAATTACACCTATTGTTATTTCTCAACCATACTTGGGAATAGTGCAATATATATATAATTTACCTGTATAGTGGTTGCTATATTATTACAGTATTCTGCCAATCTCATTGCACCTTATAAATGAATATATATTTTTTGCACAAGATAGAATTTGCACACTGTATAATCCATTTACTATTATCTTGTTATCTGTACTGGTGATTGTGGTAATTCCCCTCTGTTATCATAAATTATTTTCCTCGTATATTCTGTTTTGAGGAATGATGGGCCCCATGTCTTTTGTATGTTTATTTTAAGTGATTTTATATTGTGTGTCTCACAGTTGTTTAATAAACTTCGTTGTTCTTTTACATTCAATTATATTGTGGTGTGCTCCCTACATATGCCAATATCTTTTCTCTCCTGGAACACTCGCTCCATCTGCAACAAACTCTCTTACATCCACAACCTCTTCAACACTAACAATCTTTCATTCATCGGCATAACTTAAACCTGGCTCACCCCGATACAGCCTCCTCAGCTGCACTTTCCTATGGTGGACTCAGTCTCTCCCCTCTTTCAAGGTACACTCTGTCGTATCTACTCCCCCTGCAAACTTCAGTTTGTTGTTATCTACCGCAACCCCAGGATCATTCTCCACTTTTCTTGACCACTTCACCACCTGGCTACTCCCCTTCCTCTCTGCAGACATCCCCACTACCATCATGGGCGACTTCAACATCCCCATTGACACTCCCCACCCTGCTGCCTCTAAACTTCTATCACTCACTGCATCCTTCTTGGCTCTCTCAATGGTCCTCCTCTGCCACTCATAAAGATGGCCACACACTCAACCTCATATTTACCCGCCTATGTTCCTTCACTAACCTCTCCAACCCACCCCTCTCCCTGTCCGACCTCAATCTACTGACTTTCTCTTCCCTCTCCTTTCCTAATACACTACCTAATACTACTTCACAAACCCATTCATCCTTGCAGAAATCTCAAGCATATTGATCTACACTCATTCTCAGAATCCCTTCTCCCACTCTCAGGCATAGCGTCCTTACATGACGCAGATGCTGCTGCCGCCCTATATAACACCACAGTAACGTCTGCCCTCAACTTGGCTGCCCCCCTCTCATTCAACAAACTTCGCACAAAGAGGCAGCCCTAGCACACCAGCCTCACAAAAGACCTGAGACAGGCTTCCAGGGTTGCTGAGCAGAGATGAAAGAAATCCCATTCTGCCAAGCACTT
Organism: Allobates femoralis; assembly: GCA_033576535.1. Lineage (NCBI taxonomy): Eukaryota > Metazoa > Chordata > Amphibia > Anura > Aromobatidae > Allobates > Allobates femoralis. The sequence continues at coordinate 24,981,773 of JARQOC010000007.1, forward strand.
GGCCATGTATAAGCAGTCCCTCACCAGCTTCAAGTCTGCACTCACCGCCACAAAACAAACCTACTTATCTCTAGTAACCTTCCTGTCTCACAATCCTAAACAGCTATTCAAAACTCTCAATTTTCTACTCCGTCCCCTGCACCTCCTCCCTCTGCTCTCATATCTGCAGACGACTGCAGGTTCATCCCTGGATCGGATCACACCGCAGTGTGAAGCCGCACTAAGGCTGGTTTCACACTGCAGTTTTTTCCCTGATCAGGTTTGATCAGGTTTGGGTGCCAAAACCAGGAGAGGAACCAGGAGAGGAACTTGCAGAGAAAAAGTATAAATGAAAGATTGACACCTGTTCTGAGTTTCAGAGACACTCCTGGTTTTGACACACAAACCTGATCGAACCTGATGAGGGAAAAAATTGCAGTGTGAAGCCAGCCTAAGTCTTGCACGGACACACACTCTGACTGCTTGTATTACGGTACTGTCAGCACTTTCTCATTGCAACCTTTGCTGACTCTCCTCAGCTGAGAGTGACAGCTGCATAGAAATGCATGCTGTCACTCTCAGGTCAGGAGAGCCACAGTGGATGGCTGTCAGAAAGTGCCAGCTAATGAATATTCACCCACTTTCCCACCCCACTTAAACCAGAACGACACCTGCTGTCTTCCTGCTGTTGATGAAGTATTGCATAGCAGTGCACGACAGCACTCTGGAACTGAGTGTGACACTGTTTTTTTTTCATCCAGCTATCACCCTCAGCTCAGAAGATTCACGGTGCGATGCGATCCTCGATCAATATAGTAGACAGAGTGCGGTTGAATATGCATTAGCTTAATTAGCTGACACTTTCTCACCACAACCCCATGGCTCTCCTGAGCAGAGGGTGACAGAAAAGGAGAATTTTGTGTACTCACCGTAAATTCCTTTTCTCTTAGCCTCTAATTGGGGGACACAGACCGTGGGTGTTATGCTGCTGTCCACTAGGAGGCGACACTAAGTAAAAATCTGCAAAAGAGTTAACGTGACTCCTCCTACTCAGCATACACCCCTGGGGCAGACACTGCCTCACCAGTTTGTGCTAAAGCAGTAGGAGCAAGTAAACAGATTAACGAAATAATAAGGCCTGTAAAAACCCAGGCACCTATAGAACAAGTAACAGAATATTAAAACAACCGGGCCTGTAAGAACAGGCACGTATGTAATATCTCAGAAGTAACCTGAGAGACCAGAAACTTGAAAAACCAGTAAGAAGGTATGAACAGGCAACAGGGTGGGTGCTGTGTCCCCCAATTAGAGGCTAAGAGAAAAGGAATTTACGGTGAGTACACAAAATTCTCCTTTTCTCCTTCGCCTCATTGGGGGACACAGACCGTGGGACGTCCCAAAGCAGTCCCTGGGCGGGAAAAAAATACATTAGACTCTCATACAAGCTGCACCCTATCGGTGAGCTGCTGCCACCAGGGAGACGCATCAACTAGATCTGCGTCTAATAAGGAAAGAAAATGAACACTGTGCTGGTACACAAAAGCGTAAGCATACGAACATTGTGTTGAACCCCAACAGAGTAAAAACTGAACCAGGTGACAGCCTCGTCTACCTACAACGGAGAAGCCTGGGCCCAAAGGAGGTAGAGTGCCCCTGGTTGTACAAGTGCGTGCACGACATTATACCCGATGTAAACGGTTATATCTGCAACTGCTAAACTTCCTGATAGGAAGTCTGTACGTGTAACCAGTTTGGTTGAGGATGTCGGCATGCGCAGTAAGCGGCCCACCAAGGGGATGAAGAACAATCTCTCAAGAGTTTCTTTGAAGGACAGAAGGAACTTCTGGAAGCTGCCGCAACAGCCTCATAGACACGTAGAGTTCAGGTGAATCCAACGTGAGCTGAGCCATGTTGCTACGGTGCATCAGTGCTGAACAACTGAAAAAGAGCCGGAACGGTGTGGTCTTTGTTTATATAACATGACCCTGTCATCTTATGAAGAAAAATGAGACAGGTCGCAACTCAACGTATCTTGGCGACCACCTAAAAAGGGGCGCTTCGAGGAGAGTGCTAGGGTCAAAGACTCAACGGATAGGGTAAAGGTAGAGGTAAAGTTAACACCACCCTTGGTAACAAAAGGTGAGAAAAAATTTGTGAAGGTCTGAAGGAAGAATCCCGCAGCACATATTAGACCGGAACGAAGTCCCATGAAACCAACCGTTGTTGTAATGAAGGAGAGGACAATGCGTGAAAATGTCCCGGATGGAAGGTGCTAACCTGAGCCCACAGCCACGCAATGGAGGCGTAACCGAGAAGGTAGCATGGGGATGCGGCCCTGAGGCACTCGAGGGAGAGAATCGATGAGACCGGAAACAGGTGTTTACCCCCCGAGACAAGGTTGTAGAGCCTGTTCGCAAAAGGAGAACTAAGTATCAGAGCTACAACCAGGTGTCAGGGCCCCACTAAGAATAGAGTTTCCGAATTCTTTGAGAAAAGGACCTTGGAAAGAGGGCCTGTACGGTCTGAACAATGCCAGGGAAAACCAGTGGTGAGTGAAAATAGGCCAGCATACTAAGTGCGCCTGGACCAAACCGGGGTCCTCTGGAAGACTAACGCCATTGGACCTGAACCTTGCCAAGGCCTTTTGGATGATTGCAAGGCCGTGAGATTAAATCCTCGCCTCAGACTAAGAAAGAGAGGCCGAGGGGTATCCGCTCTCATAAGTTGTGAATTGTGAGCTATAGCCCCGAATACAGGTACTTGCTGTGTATTAGGAACGAAGAAGAAGAAAACCGGAGTGATCTGATTCACTGTATACTGTGTCCTACCTTGGACATTACATGAGTGGGTTACACCTGCGAGGCCCCAATGATGAGATACAAATCCCCAGGAGGAGAATCGTGTGGGAGACCAGAGGAATGGTTGGTCAATAGGTAACCAACCCGTATGCCCTAACTGCACGGAAGAGAAGTGACGGACTGAAGAGGGTCTGCGTCTGTGATGATGGCATCAAGATTGGAACTGGAGAAACTTCCTCGGCATGAAATAACTAGATACGATGATTTAGGGAGTTCACTATAGTGTGATCACCGCTGCGCAGTCCCAAAAGAACGCTTCTTGAGTGTATCCCTGGTGAGCAACCAGGTTAAATGAACTGGGAGGTCCACTGCAGTGTGCAAACGCATCTGCACAGACCCTCTAGATAAGGGAGGACAACTTGTCGTCGTGATTGAGAAATGGATATAATCGCTGGTATTACACGGAGTCACCGAAGGGCTAGGTAGAGAGAACAAACTATGGAGCACCCAGGAGTATGTAGACAAAAGTGTCGACATTTATGAAGGCCAGCAATCTTTGTACTTCCATGGATGAAAGAAGTTCAGGGAGGTCGCATAACGTTTCCCTGTTTGGGAACCACAAGAGGACTTGGTGACGATCAGTCAAGATAGACACCCGCTTCAGCTGCGACCTCAATGCCATGAGGAAACGGATGGAAGCCTGAGGATTACTAAGGAAAGGCGTTGTTGCAGCTCTGCATCCAGTTGTGGGAGCTGAGGAAGAGGATCATCCGAAGTTGCTTGTAAGACGGTCCCCCATTGGAGACGGTACTGTGCACGTGCTGCAACCCAATGTCCTGAAGAGACGGATGGGGAGACTAAGGAGTACCAAATAGTGGTGCCATCCATTGCAAACCAGACACCCAGCTGTGGGAGCTGGAGAGGATGAATATTCAGATCCGCGTGATAAGGAGTCTCAAATCGAAGACGGCAATATAAAAGTGCTACAACCCAAGTGCCCTGAGGAAGGCTAATGGGAGACTGAGGGCTACGAAATCATAGCGCCATGCACTGCAAACCCAGCTCCTACAGTGAGAACTGGGGAGGATGATTGTCCGGATCCGCATACCAAGCTGTTCTGTATTGTAGAGGAACCAGGGGGACGATTGTCCGGATCTGCGAGCCAAGCAGTCCTGTATTGGAGATCGGAACACTTAGGAACCGTCGCCATAAATTATGTTTCTCAAAACAGGAGGGGGAACGTGGAGGTAACACCCCGCGTTGCCGCCTGTTGGTTTTGGGAGATCGGTACTCACAGGTACCGTCGCCCTCCATCTTTCAGTACTCGTTCCTCTTGTGGCTAGATGGCTTGTGTAGTCTCAATGGCGCTTGAAGCCACTACGGCTGCTCCATCGGTTATCATCTGCATTGTATGCTTAACTGACGGTCTAATGCATCCTCGCGAAGACTCTATCCTGGAGAGGAGGGAAAGTATCAGATGAATGTCTGAATCAGCTTTCAAAAACAGTTCTTAGTTGAAGATTGGAATGCTGAGAAACCGTCGTCATAATGATGTCCCTCGGAGCAGGAGGGGGTACGTGGAGGTAACACTCCGCGTTCCCGCCTGTTGTTGGTTTTGGGAGAGCGGTACGCATAGGTACCGTCGCCCTCTATCTCCCGTGGGTGGTGGATGTGGACTCCAGTCGGCACTGGGAGGATATATGCGGTGTGAATGGGACATGTACATCTGAAGGAGCGCCTGGATTGCGTGATGAATCGTTTAACCTTTGTGCGGCCGTTTCCTTTCTGTGAATTAGTCCGTGAGACATAGGACTGTCCATGGATGGAGAAGGTACAAAAAGTGTTTGTTAATGGCCTGAATAGGGTAATAACCCTCGCCAAATGTGCGACATGTCCAGCAGGGTGAGCGTGGAAGATCAGGGCCCCAGTCTAGAGAGTAGATCTGACGGACAATGGCTAAACCAGACAGCTTTCCCCGCAATCTTTGACTTAAAATGCAAATAGAGTCTGTGGAGATTTGGTCGGGAGTCTCAAAACACAGATCTAGCCAGATATCCCTCCAAGGAAAGATTCAGCTAAGGGGTGGCTCCTGCGGAGAACACCATTACCACCATGATAAGTGGCCCTTGTAGTCAATATCCAGCTCCCTTACAAGTTTAGAGATATGACCAGGGAATACCAAGGCCAGGTATCCAACAACAGACAGCTGCCTAATATAGCATCCCGCTACCGGCAACGATGGTATGCACGCCTGAGGAGGTGTGCTGTCTGTTCCATGGTTGTCCACGGTGCAAATCGGACCGGTCTGAGTCGCACGTTGGGGTCTCGTCCCTGTACTGTGTCGTAGTATGGACGCTAACCTGCCCAGGTATGTATGGGGGAGAATGGTAAATCTTGTACTTGGTAAGAGTACGATTGTGGCAGTGAGGGTAGGAACTGCTGAAGTCAGAAAAATCACATATACTGAAGTTCCTGCAGCGACACCTACAATGAAGTGCCTGCAGTGACACATATAATGAAGTGCCCGCTGTGACTGAGGTGCCTGCAGCGACACATATAATGAAAATGCCTGCAGTGACACATATAATGAAGCGCCTGCAGTGACACATATAATGAAGCGCCTGCAGTGACACATATAATGAAGTGCCTGCAGTGACACATATAATGAAGCGCCTGCAGTGACACATATAATGAGGCTCCTGCAGTGACACATATAATGAAGCGCCTGCAGTGACACATATAATGAAGCGCCTGCAGTGACACATATAATGAAGCGCCTGCAGTGACACATATAATGAGGCTCCTGCAGTGACACATATAGTGAAACTCCTGCAGTGACACATATCATGAAGTGCCTGCAGTGACACATATATTGAAGCTCCTGCAGTGACACATATATTGAAGGTCCTGCAGTGACATATAATGAAGCTCCTGCAGCGACACTCCATACAGGGAATGAGGGGATGAGCCCAAATGAGAATGCTGATATCCCTTAGACGTGTGGCCCTTGGAGGGGTCTCCGAGCACCAGGCTGAGAATCACCAGCCTGGCAACGTCCTTGGTGCCATAGTGTCCCTGGTGCAGAGCCACAGCTGCGGAAGCATAAGGGCACTTACCCTGCTTGCCACATTGTTGCACGTCCAGGGTCCGGTTACGTCCGGGTATACAGCGACGCCAGCTCGCCCAAGTCGGTGCCCCTCCGGGGGCCGAGTATACAGCGGCGCCATGTGCATTCCGGGAGGAAGTGGCGACCGCTGACATGGAGGGAAGGGGCGGGCCAGATCACAGGGCTCGCTGTGGATCACGCGATGCGCGAGAAGCGCGAAGAGACAACCGTTCCGCCCCCTTCTGACGCGTCCTGGGCGGGCTCGGCCTGAAATGCGCGTCACGCGAGGGGCGGAGAAAGGCGGGGACTATCGAGGCTAGGCCGAAGCCGGGGCCTGGAGTAATACGCGGCCCTGGCAAAGGGGGAGGCCGGCGCGGAGGTCCCGACAGACCCGGGGGCAAAGGCAAAAGCCAGATTGCTGCTGCACCGTGGGAGGAATCCCCGGATGCAGGGAGCCATCGGTGTCCGGGTCCTGTCGGGATGGATGCCGGAGGTATGCGGCCGCTGGAAGGCATGTGGGAAGGGGACAAACAGGGCTCCAATGCCCTGGGTAAATGTGTACCTGAGGTTGGCTCCTCTACCCGGAGTCCCTGAGAGGGGAGACTGGGGAGGGCAATGTCCGTCCTGCGTGTAGGACAAGTGACCGGCCTGCGTGCTGCCATCCAGAAATCGAAAGATAGTATCCTGAAGATGAGACCTCCATCCCTCAACCCAGGGCTCAGCTATGAGGCCTGGGGAAGGCTGTTAATAAAGGAGTCTGTCTAAACCTTGGCCCAGGTTCTAAGATGAAGCTGGGAAGGAGATGATTAGGTTCTATAAACTCAGCCCATGTGGGGAGCTGAGAAAGATCCTTCTTTTTCTTATGGAGTTGTAGAAAAAAAGAGGGAGAAAAAGTAAAATCCTAATAAATCTATCTAAAAAAGGGAAAACAATAAAAGAGGTCTGCCTCCTAAGCGACACTAAGCAAAACTGGTGAGGCAGTGTCTGCCCCAGGGGTGTATGCTGAGTAGGAGGAGTCACGTTAACTCTTTTGCAGATTTTTACTTAGTGTCGCCTCCTAGTGGACAGCAGCATAACACCCACGGTCTGTGTCCCCCAATGAGGCGAAGGAGAAATACAATTTTGTCATTTCAGCCTAGGAGTGCTGCAGTGTATCACGATCCTCTATCACTACAGCAGGCAGAGTGTGGGTGTTGATGAGGGTTCAGAGGGTTGGGCAAGAGGTGAATATTCATTAGCTTAATTACCCATCACTTTTCTCACCATAAGGCCGGTTTCACATCACAATTTCTGGCTGTCTGTGGGGATCCGTGTTTTGACAGGATCCCCACGGATCCCTGCAATCGGATGGCAAATAGCCATCCGTTTCCAATTTGATGCAGGATCCGTGTGGATCCTGTTCTCCCTGCATCTTCTCTATCTGTTCCTCTTTCATCTCTGCTCCCCCCTGTCCACACCCCTATCCTCTCCCCTCCGGTATCTAAAAAATAAAAAAAAATCCTCCCAGAGGATACATTGCCTTCCACTGGCTCCATGCGACAGTCACTAATGTATCCTCTGGGAGGATTTGTTTTATTTTTTAGATACCGGAGGGAAGAGGACAGGGAATAAGAGAGGGGGGAGAGGATAGGGGGAGCAGAGATGGAAGAGGGACAAACGGAGTGACAGGGACAGGCAGGTTTATGTACATAATCACGGAGCTGACATTGGATCCGATGTCCATAGGCTCCCATTGTGTAGCCCTATGGACCATCACGGATCTGTCACAGATCCGTGGTGTCTGATTTTAGTCACGGACACCAAAATCGCAGCAGGCTGTGATTTTGGCTCCGTGAATAAATCGGAAGGCTGCCTAAATCGGATGGCAAAAAGGACACATCCGAGCCCATAGGGCTACATGGGAGCACAAATCGCATCCGTTTTGAAACTGATACACTCGGATGCCTCAAAATCGTGATGTGAAACTGGCCTTAGATAACATTTAGCATCAGTTCACATGTATTCAGTGCTCTAAACTAAGCACTTCCTAAATATCTGAAACACATGGTTCATTTGAAACACAAGGTGGATCCACTTACTAATGAGGCGACAGCTTTGCTCCAGACTCATGGTGGGTTTACACGCCGCGATATCAGCGTCCAACTCCGATCCAACTCCGACAAAAAGTCACGTGGTTCGTGAGTTGGACCCGATATCGTTCCTGCATTGTACTGTTTGAAGGTACAATACGATGCAGGAACGATGGTAGGCGGCCGTCACACGCTGCAATATCGTGAGCGATATTGTTAGCGATCACGTGCACGCGCGATCGCTACAGATATCGCTCACATCGCTGGTGAGCTGTCACACAGGCAGACTCACCAGCGATGTGGGCCAGCGAGATTGCTGGTAACTATGGTACACATCGGGTTACTAGGCGCCGCGCGGCGCTTAGTAACCCGACATTTACCATAGATACCATCTCCCAGCATAGGCTGTGCCGCTGGGAGATCGTTCATCATGGTGTCACACACCACGATGAAGCAGATTGTTCAAGCGTTTATCGCTTGATATGAGCTCTGGCTCTCATATCTGCAATGTCACGATCAAGCGATTTTACATTGTAAAATCGCTTGATTGCACGCAGCGATGTACAAACGATATTGCTTAAGTGATCAAAAAGCAGATCGCTTAAGCGATATCATGCATTAAATTGAACCGTGTGACGGCCGCTGTAATCCGATATCGGGGGTCGAATGAGCGTGCTATTCAACCGCCCGATATCGGATGCCTGTTGGAGCCGGATTGTTGCGTGTAAACATCCAATTACGATGTGTACTCGCACGTCACCCATTAACTCCAATGTTAAATGGTCGTTACTGGGTTGGGGGGCGTACACATCGTAGGGACGTTGTTTCCCGATATCGCAACGTGTAAACCGCCGATGCGATATCGGGAAAAGCGCACAAAAAATGCGCACTCCCGCACCGTTGTATAGCGATATCGGCCCGATATCGGGACGTGTAAACCCACCATCAAACCTGTGGTCAACTGCTCTTTTGTGCATGCTTAAAAAGAGGGACACTGTCGGATCATAAGCCAGACACTATTCAGACAGAATCCCTTATGGAAAATGCCCTTTAATGAGGCAGAGGGAGACACTGGTCAAAGCATTTCAAATGTTTACACATAATCCCTGGTGTAAGTGATCAGCGTTTAGCAGAAGATAAGTGTGAGCCGAGCCTTACTAAGATCTTTAGGAGGAAAAATAAATCAACAGCAGGTCAAGAATTGCTTTTATTTAATTTATACTGTGCGGTATAGGTGATTACACGGCTTTATTCTTGGATCGGTGCAATCACTGTGCGGTATAGGTGATTACACGGCTTTATTCTTGGATCGGTGCAATCACTGTGCAGTATAGATGATTAGACGGCTTTATTTTTGGATCGGTGCAATCACAGCAATACCAGATTTAGATCTTATTTTTATATTTGGCTGCTATTGCACAAACAAAGAAACACTGCGTGTTTGATTTGGTTCACATTTTGCATTGCCTTATATTGAGAGCTCTGCTTTTTCTGTAAGGGCGGCTCCACACTGGCGGCGCGGCATTGCGGAGTCCGCATGCGGACTCCGCAATGAGACCAGGCAATGCTGGCCCAATGGCACAGTGTGCCATTGCGGCCGGCATTGCGACATGCTGCGGTGCGGAATTCCGTCCGCAGCATGTCCATTTTCAGTGCGGACGCCGCACTGCCACATCCCATTGGAATGAATGGGGTGCGGCACGGCCGCAATTCAATTGCGGCGGTGCCACACTACGCACACTGTGGGGGTGGGTGTTTCCTGTTTCTTCCCAGGAAGTGTGTCTCAGCTGAAGCTCTGATCTCCGTGGAAACCAGGAAAAGAAGGAAGTGACTTCAGCATAGGCAGCCACATGACCAAAAGAGGGGAGGGGGGAAACCACATGACCATCAGAGAGTATCTGCAATGGGATCCGCAATGCAGTCTGCAATAGACTGCAATAGCGTCCGCAATAGACTCCGCACTGACAGCCGCAATTTACTCCGCAGCACCGCAACTAGTGTGCAATAGGCCTAAATGTGCCAAAATAGTCATGTAAGGGCTTTTTTATGTGCGTGACGAGCTGTATTGGTAATATTTTCAGCCACGCATTTTTTTCATTACTTTCTGATTTTTAATAAGCACGCCACTTTCTCCCTTTGTTTGATTCACATATTCTTCACACACCTCCTCCTTCCTGTTTGTTTCACATATATCGCCCCCACCCTCTTCCCCCATGTGTTGCTCTTACACTCCCCACCCTCTCTCCTTTTCAGTGATTACATTATGGAAAAGGAAGGGGAGGTGGAAACAGTGTCTTCAGCTCCTGTATGGAGGGCTTTACACCATCCTTCTGTCACCTCTGCAGGCACTGTCGAGTGACGTCAACTGACCTGATCACGTTGCTGATGTCTCCCTGACCTGGACTGCCGGTAAAAGTGTGCTGCTTCCAATGTACAGAGTGTCTGACACTTGTAAAACTGATTGCAGGAAACCAGCATGTGGCAGTTCCTCTGACCCACTGGCAGCTGACAACGTGTCAGAGAATAGCTGGCTCCTACTATGGGGGGGAAGGCAACACATGCAGCCGGCGGGAAGATATCTCGGGCGCTGCATCAAAATGCCCAACAGTGCCCCCCTGCCTGCTGTGCCCAGGGCAGATGTCCCACCAGTGCCCCCCCTAGATACGCCAACGATTATAAAAAGAGAATTTTGTGTACTCACCGTAAATTCCTTTTCTCTTAGCCTCTAATTGGGGGACACAGGACCGTGGGTGTTATGCTGCTGTCCACTAGGAGGCGACACTAAGCAGAATCTGCAAAAGAGTTAAGTGGCTCCTCCTCTACAGCATATACAGCCTAGAGCAGGAAGTGCTTCTCCAGTTTTGTGCTAAAGCAGTAGGAGAATTAACAGAAGAAAGACAAGAATCACAGTAAAATAAGGCCTGTTAAGTAAACAGGCAGCCACATAATAACAGTAAGGTAAAACGTGTAACCGAACAGGGAACTACGTAATAACAGTATAAGCAGGCCTGTAAAATAAACAGGCAACTATATAACCTCTCAGGAGTAAGATGAGAACCTAGTTACGGCCCGAAACGGGCAACAGGGTGGGTGCTGTGTCCCCCAATTAGAGGCTAAGAGAAAAGGAATTTACGGTGAGTACACAAAATTCTCCTTTTCTCCTTCGCCTCATTGGGGGACACAGGACCGTGGGACGTCCTAAAGCAGTCCCTGGGTGGGAACAGCAATGGAAAATCACTACTGATAAAAATAACAATGCACCTACAGGTGGGCTACTGCCGCCTGGAGGGTACGGTGTCACAGACTGCATTTGCCGAGGACTGAGAGCACTAAAGCGCTTGGTAAACCTGTGCATGCTGACCGCGTGACTACCTTACACACTTGTTGTGCTAACTCCTGGTGCCTAATAGCTCAGAAGCCCAGTAGGTTTCGGTGGTCATAGTAGAATGTGCTATGCCCGCAGCCGGAAAGGATACAGCACCATGGAAGAATGGTTCTGTATAAATAAATAATAAGTATAAGAATAATAACATTAATGATATATGTATGTATTTTTTTTTTTTTTTTTGGTAATAATGTAATAAGCACCCTGGAAGGTGGATTTAAGCCATCTGATCAAAGTATCTGTAGAGCCCGGCCTGCCTGCTGCGTTATCCTTCTGGGAGAAGAAAAAGAGGTTTCTAAAGGAAACTGGTCTGGGCGAGGATATGTGGCAGGGCTCTAGAAACGTTGAGCCTTCTGGCCCGTTGAACTGGCGGGACTTAGTGCCGTCAGAAATATATATTCAGGTAGGCGGACAAAAAGGACACCCCCAACTTGGGAAAAAACTCAACTGGACGTAGGACAACCTCGTCTGGGTGGAAGACCAGAAAAAAAGGTGATTTACATGAAAACGCTGCAAATTTAAGACTCTGCGGAGAGAGGTAATTGCCATCCAAAAAACAACTCCCTGTGTGAGAAGACGAAGGGAATTTTCGTTCATGGCTTAAAATGTGGGTAGCGTACAGCCGTGAGAACGAGGGTCAGGACCCACGGTTCTAGTAGACTTTGATTGGGCGGAACAGGTCGGCAAAAACTCCTTGAAGGATGTTACTTGAGGCCTGGCAGCAAGACGTTGTTGAGAGAGAATGAAAAGGGTTGAAACTTGTCCTTTGAAAGGACATAAGGACAGTCGTGAGTGTAGATCCAATTGGATGGAATTGGGAACCCTTGGGAAGGAACAGTGCTAAGGTGAAAAAAACCACGAGAAGAAAGGAAAAAGATTTCCCATATTGATGGGATATCTCTTCTGAAACCGGTGTCCGTGCTCGGATTGAGGTCGCGACACCATACTGTGAACACCCGGGTCTCCAGGGTCACATCGTCGAATTTAGAGTCGATGAATCATGATGGTAAGATGGCCTTGAGGGGGCAGGTCTGGACGATCCAGTAGGTGTCATGGCACGTCTACTATGAAGTGGACGAGATCGGCATACCAATCGCGCTTGGGCCAGTGTGTGGCCACAAGAATGAATTGCTGACAGTCCAGTTTGAATATCTTCACTAACTTGGGATAGTGGAAACCTGGAGCAAATGTAGTGGAGTTGGAATTGGGTCCAATCCAGACCAGTCAGTCCGCCATCCATGACTGTGGGTCGTGGGACCCGGCTATGAAGCTAGGAACCTTGGCAATGAGGTGTGACACCATTACGGATACTTCAGGAGTTCTCCAGTGATGTCAGCTTTGTTTGAAGACATCTGGATGTAGGAACCCTAATCTGAGGTAATTTCTCGGCGACGGAGGAACTGTTTTTCCTAATCATCTACAAGCGGTAGAGTAACGGCCGATAGTACTGAGTTCGTGAATTCCGCCCGCCTAGTGAAGAATGTGGTAAACTTCCTTCATTGCCTGGGAACTGCGGGATTCGCTCTAGTGAATCGACATATGCCACAGCCGTGGCATCATCAGCCTGCCTTCTGAAATTGGCGGGCGGCCAGAAGAAGAGATAAAATCTTCAGTGTTGGGAATCTCGCCCAAATCTCTGAAAGGATGATGGGTATTGCTGACCCGATCAGGACCAATCGTTCCGAGTGTTGAGATGGAGGTACAGCGCACCTCATTCTGTCTGATTCATGTCGGTGAATAGCACCTTTCAACTTGGCAGAAGAAAATACTTCCCCTGCGTACTAGTGAGTGGCTGAGTCACCGCAGGAGATACTACATGGCTGGTACTGGAAGATGACACCTCCTGATAACTGATCGTATAATCTTATCTCATGACGTGAGCATGGATAACTGGGGAGGCCTGAGGAGCAGGTGCATCAGAGTAATGGCTACCTGTGCTGCAACCGTCCTGCCTCTGACCGTCATGTCAGCTCTGGAAGGCCTGAGTTGAAGGAGAGTGCAGACTTCTAGTTGGAGTGCCCATGCCTATTCTCGGAGAAGTCTGACTATGGAAGTATTGAACCGCCTTCCGAAAATACTAGAGACTGCAGTGAAAACTGGTGTAGACTTGTGGAGGATGACCAGCCAAACAAGTCTTAATAAAGTGTTCACCGTAATAGAAACGCTGCGTTCTTAATTTCTGAAGGTCGTGCGTTGATGGGTAAATTGTCCAGGCATGGAAGATTGACCACGTCCCTGGAACGCAGGAAAACCAGGCGACTGCCGTAACCTTTGTGACCTCTTCAGGAACTGTAACAAGCGTGGACGGAGGCGCCACAATTAGGATGGTCCTTGCAAAATGTAAATATGATAAGTGGCTGCAAGGGAAAACATGCAGGTATACATCCTGTATATCTAAGGGTACAAGGTATTCTCCGTGTTCCCTGGAAAATTATCATGGAGCGGAGAGAATCTGAGCGGAAAAATCTGTCCCAGGCATTTTGTCTAGCTGTTTCAGTCCAGCACAGGACGTACCGCACGTACTTGGTAGGGACTACAAGGAAATTGGAATAGAATGTTTAAGCACGCTCTGCGTGTAGCACCGACATATGACTCCCTCAATTAAGGGGCCCGTGATGTGAGTTTGGATGGTCGTTTGCGATCGCTACATGTGCGTTGATCGAGTTTGTGTCCATCTAGACGATGATCCGCTAAATTAATTCCCAAAAGGTTGGAATCTGGATTGCTGACGGCGAGTGAGACACCGTCTGGTGCTGTGTTCTGTTCAGCAGGACTGTGTCCCTAGGGGGAAACATGTTTCAATAGGGTACCGCACGAAACATGCCATGGAGTCCCAACTAACAAACTCCCTTATGGTAAATGGGGTGCTGAGGGTCCCATGGGTACGGTCTTGCGTCCTGTGAGACACAGTTTAATGTTTGAAGTATCGAGCTTTCCTAAATATGTTGTCCTGGTGTCCTACCAGAGAAGCATAAAGGTTCGAGTCTGGGTTTGAATTGCGAAAAACCATCAGACATCAGAGCCATCATCCTGCTGCATGCCAGTTTCCCATAAACTGCGACATAGCTGCAGACGGAATGACTGTCTATTTAGATGTAGCATTATATGCTCTGACAGGTACTGGCATCAGGGCTGACACAGTGTAAGGAAAAACCAGACCGTGCCTTATTAGTGTGTCACCCGCACTAGGCAGAGGGACTCTGCTCGCTGGGTGAGTGTCATAAGAGGGACACCTCCGATGTGGTATGACCATAGGCGAAGTCGTGTCACTGCGACGACACAATAAACACATTACGTCCATAGTGCATCCAGTGGATCACGTCTCCCCTGTGCGTACTTGAGAATAATCTGACGCCTGTTTTCTTCACTGACATTATGTATAGCTGTTAAAAATAAGGTTAACAGCAGCACAGAGTATGTCTGGATAGCTCTGTTAGGGGCTGCACACTCATTGAGGACAGCGTCGTGCAGCATTTTATGAAGTTAAAAATTTACAATAAAATTGACTTCGCAGCAGCACAGAGTATTTCAGGACAGAAATATGTCGGTCTGCCCACTGTCCGTCTATTAAATCCAGAGGGAGGAGAGAGTGTAGCAGGGAAAAACCCTGCCGGCTTTCCTGCCTACATAGATTGTGACACATGGCATAGCCTGTAACACATGGTGTACAGGGAGAGAAGCTGCAGAAAGGAATACGGTATATCCCTGCTGGCTCTCCAGTATATGCTCACATAGACTGTCACCTGGTGTACAGGGAGAGGAGAAGCTGCAGAAGGGGATATCCCTGCTGGCTCTCCTGCATATGCCCCCACAGGCTGTCCTCTGATGTATAGGGGGAGGAGAGCTGCAGCAGGGAAAATATATCCCTGCTGGCTCCCCTGTATATGCCCCCACAGCCTGTCATGTTATATGCCCCCACAGCCTGCCGCACTGTATATGTGCACTCTGCCCCACAGTGTGTTTGTGCCCCAGGGCTTTATAATGGCGCCCAGGCATTTGGCGCCGTCAGCAGGGGAAAGAGGGGGCGGGAACCTGAATGGGCGCGCAGAACAAGCGCCCAGAGGGACTTCCCGCCCCTCTCTGTGGAGCCCAGCGTCATTTGACGCGATCCGGAGGGCGGGCGGTGGGCGGGCATAGGCGGCGCCTTCCACGCTAGACCCGAAGCCGGGACCTAGCGTGATTTGCGGACCCGCAAATAGTGGGGGGGTCGGCGCGGAGGTCCGGAAATCTTCCGGAAACTGCAGGGATGGCCGCGAGGGGGGCCATAACGGATCTCTACTGCACAGGTACCTTGCTGCCTGCACTTGCAGGGGCAGCACAGGGGGAGCTGGGCACCTCTTCCTCTGCCATGTGCTGTGGGAGCAGTGCAGGAGGGGGGGACTGGTAGACACCTATGTCCCAACTATGCATGAGCAGTGCAGGGCTGAGTAGGGGCTGGAGGACCCAGACCCCACCGGGATCCTGGCACATTCGGTACTGGTCCCAGCAGGATATGCAGCTGCACTGCTGGTACCAGTAGTGCAACAGCCTAATGGCCCATAGTGATTAGGGGGTCATCTCATGCTCTTTGGCGTCTCATCTCCTTATCAGCCTGCGCTCTTGCAGGCAGCCATTCAGGATCCCAGCCCAGAATGCAGCATGTGCTGCTGGTAACTGTGGTGCCACAGCCTAATGACCCATAGGGTGATTAGGGGGTCGTCTCTGAGCCAGTGCTTCTGCAGGCATCCATCCAGAATCCCAGCCCAGAATGCAGCATGTGCTGCTGGGACCTGTAGTGCCACAGCCTAATGACCCATAGGGTGATTAGGGGGTCGTCTCTGAGCCTGTGCTTCTGCAGGCATCCATCCAGAATCCCAGCCCAGAATGCAGCATGTGCTGCTGATACCTGTGGTGCCTCAGCCTAAGCACCCAGAGGGTGATTAGGGGGACGTCATCTCGCAGGTAGTCCAGCTCTGGCTTCAACTCAGGACCCCGAGGGAGTGAGGAAGGTGGATGTTATGCTGGGCTGTCTCAACTTTAACCCAGCAACCCAACAGTGGGAGGCCGAGAAAGGAGTACGGCATATGTAACGATTCTCAACGTCAACCCAGCGCCCCAACAGTGGGTGGCCGAGGAAGGAGCATGCCGGCGGTCACACCGGACCCACTTTTCTTCATTGGAAGAAAATAAGATGAAAAAAATAGAGAGTAAAAATGGTCGTGTGCCTCCTTTGACACTAAGCAAAAACTGGAGAAGCACTTCCTGCTCTAGGCTGTATATGCTGTAGAGGAGGAGCCACTTAACTCTTTTGCAGATTCTGCTTAGTGTCGCCTCCTAGTGGACAGCAGCATAACACCCACGGTCCTGTGTCCCCCAATGAGGCGAAGGAGAAAATTAAAATTCTGCCCATTGTTTTATTATAACAAATATATAAAATAATTGTAACAAAAAGGAGAAAGTTATAAATATTTTATACAAATGTAGAACAATCAACTTTAGAAATCAATATATAAACAAGTGACGTCTGAGATAAGGGACAATGAAAGCAAAATCCTTTTGGACCAAAGTCCCCTGCGCTTCAGTTATGAAAATTGTTGAAAAATCTGATTTCTGTATTTATGATAAAAATGTATCGTTTAATACATTGGAGAACACACGAGCGCGGGTATATCTTCTGCAACTCAAGGACATTCAATCTTGTAGCCATGAGATATGCCGCCATCAGGAAGGTAGTGTCCATTTGAGCCGTCCAGATAACGCCAGAGGACCGATGTCCCCAGAGAAGAATATGTAAAATGACCAGAGCCCAGGAGGTGCCTGTGAGGATACCAGCTAGGTGACCTGGTGGCTGCAAAAAAATAAAATTGGAGAAAGGGGAGGGGGCGAGTGCGAGAAAGGCGGAAAAGGAGGAGGAGGGGGGTGGAGAAAGGCAGAGGAATAGGGGGGCAGAGAAAGGCAGAAAAAGCGGGAGCAGGAAAGGTGGAAAAGGAGGGAGAAGGAGAAGGGGGCGGAAAAAGAGGGAGGAGGAGGGGCGGAGAAAGACAGAAAAGGAGGAAGGAGAAGGGGGGGCAGAGAAAGGCGGAAAAGGAGGAGGGGCGGAGAATGGTGGAAAAGGAGGAGGAGGCGGAGAAAGGCAGAAAAGGAGGAGGGGGGCGTAAAAAGGCGAAAATGAGGGAGGAGGAGGAGGGAGGGGGGCAGAGAAAAGCGAAAAAGGAGGAGGGGCGGAGAATGGTGGAAAAGGAGGAGGAGGAGGGAGTGGAGAAGGGCGGAAAAGGAGGAGGGGGTGAAGACGGAAAAGGAGGAGGGGGGAGAAGGCGGAATAGGAGGAGGAGGGGGGGGGAGAAGGCGGAAAAGGAGGAGGAGGGGAGAAAGCTTGCCCAAAAGAAAATAATAGGGCGAGAGACCCCAAGACAGTAAACCCTAGCAAGCTAAGAGATAGAGAGAGGGAGGGGTTTTTGGAGTGATTATACTCATCTGACATTATCAGGCTCCACAGTGTCACATCTTCAACGGCCTCACATGGATTGTAGAGACGAGCAGTGATGAAATGTTCTCCACAGGGAAGTGACCCTGCTGTAGATGGGGGAAATCCACAATACCTAGAACAGAAAAAAAATAATAAATCATGCAGAAACACTTGATACAAGTCGTGCCTGACTCCTATGGAAACAAGGCTAAAATTGATCCACAGAGTCCGAGGACAGAACACGGGCTGAAATGTGGAGACAACTATTTTTATGTAGCTTCAAACTTCCTGGTGGCCAAGCGGAAACACAGAGTCCTGAGACCCCCAATACCATTAATAAGAAAAGTTTTTAAAGGGAACCTGTCACCACGCAGGGGAACGGGGGTCAGCAGAGGGAGGAGGGCCGCGGGGAGTGAGGGGGCAGAGGGAGTGGGGGTCGCGGGGAGCGAGGGGGGCAGGAAGAGCGGATTGGGGCAGGAGGAGCAGGGGCGCAGGAGGGGCAGGAGAGGCCACCGATCTCGAGAGTGGGGCTGTATTAGCCCCGCTCTCGCTAATGGTCGGCCATCTTGCTTAGGGATACAGACGGCTTCCGTCAGGATGTGACGTCAGTTCGATGACATACTGACGGAAGCTGGCTTAGGGTTTTATTAGAATAGATACAGACTGCGTGGCTGGGAATCTGGCAAGGAGGGAACAGACGCAGTCACGCTGTTTCCGCAGGCGCCAGTTTCAAAACCATGTGAGATTCCCTATGGCTGAGAGATCTGCGCAGGCGCCGATACCGCTCTCGAGGAACAAAGTAGGAGGTCCCTGGGGAGTAGGGGATAAGAGCCACCTTTATAAATGGCTCTTTTTGTATAATAGGCCCCATGCGAGCATCATGCTCCTCTACCCACGCAGATCCCATCAAGCAGCACCCCCATGCGAGCATCATGCCCACCTACCCACGCAGATCCCGGTCAAGCAGCAGCCCCATGCAAGCATCCTGCCCCTCTACCCACGCAGATCAACTCCATGCAAGCATCATGGCCCCCTACCCACGCAGACTCCCATCAAGCAGCAGCCCCATGCGAGCATCATGCCCTTCTACCCACGCAGATCCCCATCAAGCAGCAGCTCCATGCGAGCATCATGCCCTTCTACCCACGCAGATCCCCATCAAGCAGCAGCCCCATGCGGGCATCATGCCCCCCTACCCACGCAGATCCCCATCAAGCAGCAACCCCATGCAAGCATCATGCCCCCCTACCCATGCAGATCAGCCCCATGCGTGCATCATGGCCCCCTACCCACACAGATCCACATCAAGCAGCAGCACCATGCAAGCATCATGCCCCCCTACCCACACAGATCCCCCATCAAGCAGCAGCCCCATGTAAGCATCATGCCCCCCTATCCACGCAGATCCCCATCAAGCAGCAGTCCCATGCAAGCATTATGCTCCCCTAACCACTCAGATCCCCATGAAGCAAGCAGCAGACCCATGCAAGCATCATGCCCCCTTACCCACGCAGATCAGCCCCATGGGTGCATCATGCCACCCTACCCACGCAGATCCCTATCAAGCAGCAGCCCCATGCAAGTAACTGCAAAGAACTTGCCCACCTACCCATGCAAATCCCTAGCAAGCAGCATCCCCATGTAAGCATCATGCCCCCCAAAAAACCCCAGCAAGCAGTCCCATCACATGTAAGCATCATGCCCCACACAGACCCCCAGCAAGCAGTCCCATGTAAGCAGTATGTTCCCCTAGCCACTCCCGCAGACCCCCAGCAAGCAGTCCCATGTAATAATTGTGTTCCCCTACTCACTCAAATCCCCAGCAAGCAGTCCCATGTAGGCATTATGTTCCCCTACCCACTCAGATCCCTGAGAAGCAGTCCCATGTAAGCACCATGTCCCTGCAGACCCCCACCAGCCACTCAGATCCCTGAGAAGCAGTCCCATGTAAGCATCAAGTCCTCCGCAGACCCCCATCAAGCAGTCCCATGTAAGCACTATGTTCCCCTAGCCACTCCCACAGACCCCCAGCAAACAAGCAGTCCATGTAAGCATTGTGTTCCCCTACCCACTCAACAGTATCATGTAGCTTCATGCACCTCACAGACCCCCAGCAAGCAGTCCCATATAAGCATTATGTTCCCCCCTACCCACTCAGATCCCTGAGAAGCATTCCCATGTATGCATCATGGCCCCCACAGACCTCCAGCAAGCAGTCCCATGTAAGCATTATGTTCCACTAGCCACCTCCTGCAGACCCCTGCAAGCAGTCCCATGTAAGCATTATGTTCCCCTACTTACTCAGATCCCCAGCAAGCAGTCCCATCTACTTACTCAGATCCCCAGCAAACAGTCGCATGTAAGCATTATGTTCCCCTATCTGGACCCGTAGAAGCGATAAAAAGTTGCGAAACGGCGTCGTTGTCCGGCAGCCCCCCGTGGCCACCTCCCTGCACCTTGTATGTCTCTGTAACCATGGAATAAAAGTACCATCCGCTTTATTTTGGTGAGTGCCGCCTTTTTTCAAAAGAAATTTGTTGTATGATCTGCTGCTTTGGCTGGGCACCACCAAAGGGGAATTTGCCTATTGGGAAGTGTCCCTGGATTTGACCGCTAGTACCGCTAAGTGCCCTGATTAACTTCTTTTGTCATAGTCCCATGTAGGCATTATGTTCCCCTACCCACTCAGATCCCTGAGAAGCAGTCCCATGTAAGCATTATGTTCCCCTACTTACTCAGATCCCTGAGAAGCAGTCCCATGTAAGCATTATGCTCCCTTACCTACTCAGATCCCTGAGAAGCAGTCCCATGTAAGCATTATGCTCCTTACCTACTCAGATCCCTGAGAAGCAGTCCCATGTAAGCATTATGCTCCCTTACCTACTCAGATCGCTGAGAAGCAGTCCCATGTAAGCATTATGCTCCCTTACCTACTCAGATCCCTGAGAAGCAGTCCCATGTAAGCATTATGCTCCCTTACCTACTCAGATCCCTGAGAAGCAGTCCCATGTAAGCATTATGTTCCCCTACTTACTCAGATCCCCAGCAAGCAGTCCCATGTAAGCATTATGTTCCCCTACCCACTCAGATCCCTGAGAAGCAGTCCCATGTAAGCATTATGCTCCCTTACCTACTCAGATCCCTGAGAAACAGTCCCATGTAAGCATTATGCTCCCTTACCTACTCAGATCGCTGAGAAGCAGTCCCATGTAAGCATTATGCTCCCTTACCTACTCAGATCGCTGAGAAGCAGTCCCATGTAAGCATTATGCTCCCTTACCTACTCAGATCCCTGAGAAGCAGTCCCATGTAAGCATTATGCTCCCTTACCTACTCAGATCCCTGAGAAGCAGTCCCATGTAAGCATTATGTTCCCCTACTTACTCAGATCCCCAGCAAGCAGTCCCATGTAAGCATTATGTTCCCCTACCCACTCAGATCCCTGAGAAGCAGTCCCATGTAAGCATTATGCTCCCTTACCTACTCAGATCCCTGAGAAACAGTCCCATGTAAGCATTATGCTCCCTTACCTACTCAGATCGCTGAGAAGCAGTTTACACACACAATCAGAAGATAATACTGAGCTCCATGAAGAATTCTCCCTCTGAGGAGAAGCGCCAGCCTCACAACAGCCCGCCACAGTCCACACTGCAGCACAAGGGAAAGGGAGGGCACGCCCCTGTAATGAGGAGGCCCCGCCTCTTCTAGTGACATCACACCTGCAAGCAGCCTGTATTCTTTAGCATCTACCCATCCGGGAGCCAACACTGTTCTTCTGATGGCGGAACCTTTGAGTCACGGAACGGTTCTTCTGAACTCAGGGGGACGTACTCATGGGACACAGTGACTAGTGCAACCACGAACTGCTGGAAACACTTCCGGCCAACTCATCGCTGTGGTTGTCAGTAATCATGGTGCTGCTTACGATGATAGCCCGGGTGGCTGACGGTCTGCCCCTGGCAGCGTCCATGCAGGAGGACGAGCAGGTGAGGGCTGAGCCTGGCACAGAGGGCACACGGAAGTGTGAGGGGCGACCTGATCAGCAGATACTGCTGCACACTGGGGTCGGGCTCTGTGCAGTTTTCCATGTAATGGAGCCCTGTGTGACCTGTGCAGGACTGACGGACACTGACAAGGGGCAATACTCCTCAGGCAGAGGCCACATCACCGGGGTCAGCAGCCGGGGGGCGCTCTACTCTACATGTAGGGTGACTGCAGGTGGCCAGAAGCACTAAGTCACTGACATGCTTCACATTTATGAGTTTTCTTCCATACAGGGATTGTCCAAACTTTACACAAAGTGACAGTTGTGGTTGTTTTAAGGGAACCGGACTCTTAAGGCCCCGTTACACGGCACGACGTTGGAACGATGTCGGTAACGATCTTATGGGAGCGCGGTCGTTAGGACATCTTTTTGACATCATTGGTGAGATATCAGACGTCTAGATATCGTGCATGACGCACCAACGATGTAGTGAGCAGCTATCATTCGCACAACCCAGCGAACCATACCTGCTCATTGTTGTTAATAGGAGAAGTCGTAAACGACATCGTTATCGCGGTGTCACACACAATGATACAGCAGGTTGGCTGATCATTGATTGAGTGATTTAAGAACATGTTCCCAAACCTGTGATCGGAGATTGAACAATTTAGGCTGGCTTCACATTTGCGTATGGGAAGGCAGCGTTTTGCTGCGTTCCCATACGCAGTTAAACGCATGCGCACTGCGTTCCTATGTTTAACATAGGAACGCATGGTGCCTGCGTTTGCTGCGTTCGGGTGCGGATGCGGACGATATCTGCTGCTTCCGGTGTCCAGCATCCGCACCCGGGACGCAGCATGTTGGGTTTTTTTGTGCGTTTGGAGAGCTTGGACAATCAGCAAGCGTCCCCAAGCGTACAAAAAAAGCATTGTCTTCAATGGGTCCGCAGTGTCCTCTGCATGACACAGCAGGAGAACGCTGCGGACCCATTGAAAAATCTCCCGGTGGCCGCCGGTGATGTCACAGGAGCTCACCGACGGCCACCGGGAGATCAGCTGACCCTCTGCTGTCCTCCTTCTCCCCGCCGCCTGTAATCTCATAGCGATGTCGGCGGGGAGAACAGCTGATCTGAAAGCTGTTTGAATCTTCCCGCGCCGACATCTCCTCACAGTGTCGGCGCGGGAAGATTCAAACAGCTGTCAAATCAGCTGTTCTCCCCGCCGACAGTCCCGGAGCTTACCGGCGGCCGGGGGGCGGAGATCTCCGGCGCTGATCTCCGCCTCCGGCCCGCCCCCGGACAGCGCCGATTGGCTGCCGGGCTCCATAGTGATGTGTCCGCAGGCGGACATTATCCGCTGCGGACACATCAAAGTGTCCCTGCTTCTGACAGCGTTTGTGTCTGCATGCCATCAGCATGCAGACACAAACGCTAATGTGAAGCCAGCCTTATCGTTATAACTTTGCAGAGTCACACACAACAAAGTCGCTGTAATGACTCCAAATCCTTGACGTTTATGAGATATTGTTAACAATGTCGTGCCGTGTAACGGGGCCTTTAGAAAAATTCTATTGGCCTGCAGATATGGGGTTCATCTACAGATTAATAGCACATTAAACCTCACTGCCGGGTGGAAGTGAACCTTATAGGGGTTGTCCGGGCTTTTTGTATAATTTATATGTGTATATCTAGGCTGCAAAATGCTGACAGTTTGTAATTTACAGCCAGTCAATATTTTTCAGGGTTACCTAGATATCCCCTTTTGCATCTAGATCTGCCACCAACCAGTCGTGTGTTTGTTTTGGAGCCTGGGTGCAAAAAGTCGCAGCTGCTGGTTACACCCAGTCTCCTACAAACACGCCTCCAACCCCCCCACCCCGTCTCAGCATATTTTAACCCCTTCA
The DNA here is from genome assembly GCA_033576535.1 of Allobates femoralis. Classification (NCBI taxonomy): domain Eukaryota; kingdom Metazoa; phylum Chordata; class Amphibia; order Anura; family Aromobatidae; genus Allobates; species Allobates femoralis. Next base: position 25,005,442 of record JARQOC010000007.1, read on the forward strand.
TGACCTTAGAATTTTTTTGTTTTTCATTTTTGTTTCTCACTCCCCTGCTTCCAAGAGCCATAACGTTTTTATTTTTTCGTCATTATAGACATATGACGGCTTGTTTTTTGTGGAACGAGTTGTACTTTCAGATGCAATCATTTATTTTACCATATAGTGTACAGGGAAATTCCAAGTGCAGTGAAATTGCACCTTTGGATCCCGCTGTCAATGATATACAGCGGGATCCAAAGGGTTGAGATCAGCTGAGATGTCGGGTACATGTGAGCTCCCCTTACCAGCCCATGACGTGGTACAACATCATGGGTCGTGAAGGGGTTAAATAGGAGGCATTACCAGTGTAATGAGTAATGTCCAACCTGTGCCCTCCTGATCTCACTACAGATTTGTATGTTGTTATAACTGACTGCAGCTTCCTCTAAGGCTCCCTTCACATCACGATTTTTTTCCTGTCCTTGGGGAACCTGTTTTTTGCAGGACCACAAGGATAGAACTGGATTGGTAACTTAAGATGCCATATCTGTGTCCGGATCCGTGATATTGAGTGATCTGGACACAGACAGCTGGGAGGAGCCCAGTGGTGTCAGGGCTGTGATGTCACATGGGGGGGAGGAAGAATCCTGTGTTCCTTCCCCCGTGTGAGATGTCGGGGCTGAAGTTTTGATTTCCCAGTGTATCTACATACACTGCTAAAATGAAATTAAATAAAGCAATGTATTAAAAATAAAAAAAATAAATGCTCACCTCTCCGCTGGCTGTCCAGGACCCGAGATGAAGACGTCCGAATGCTTCCAGGACCTTAAAATGTGATTTGCCCGTAGCGACTAGGTGGTATGTGACATACCACCTGATCGCTACCGGCCAATCACATATTAAGGTCCAAGCAGCATTCGGACGTCTTCATCCAAGTGTGGCGGGCAGGTGTGTTTGGAGATAAAGGCTTGGGTGTGGAGGAAGAGTTCAGAGGAGTGGGTGAGATAGCAAGGTAGGATGGAGGGGGAGAGTGTTATTGTGTTGTCGGCACTAGGGATAGAGGGGGGTTGTAGGAAGTGGAGTAGGATAGGAGTGAGTATGAAGAGAAGGGAAAACATTGCATGGGGTTATAGGATTCAGTGGGAATGAGCGGTGGAGCAGAGGGGGTGAGGTGCAGATGGGGAGTGGTGGTGGCGGGGGGCAACAGCAGCTGAGAGAAGGAGGTGCAGCACGGGTTGGGATGGAGGCAGGGGACAGAAGGACAGGAGCAGCAGGAGGGGTGAGATAGAGGCAGGGGTCTGGAGCGAGAGGGGACAGGTGCAGCAGGAACGGGGTGCAAAGCGGATGAGTGCCAATCAAGTCCAGGCAATCGCAAAGCAAATGGAGGCGTACAGAGTCCAGCAGGTGAAGCAGGGTGATGCGGTGCAGTCAGAGAACAGATGTAGGTACAGTAGTGGGGATGAGCTATAGCCAGGGATGAGATGCAGATGCAGCCGTGGATGCGATCAGGTGCTGCTGGAGGCGAGATTCGGAGGTGCAGTCAGTATCCGATGCAGCTGGGGGTCAGATGTAGCCGGGGGGGGGGGGGGTGTCCATGTGGCAGAGGAGTCACTCAGAGACAGATGAGATGATATATATATATATATATATATATATATATATATATATATATATATAATTTACCAACGGGAGGGCCTGAAGGGGTCCAGTCCAAGACATGGTAGAGAAATCATGAGGGATGCAGCATAGCATGGACATGAAGGTGAGACAATAGTAAGGGTCCCTTTACACGCCGCCACTGCGTGTTCGCAACTGCCTGGCAATGGGGATAATTGTGCCTGTTACCATGAATTTGCTACGAAATGGCGGCGTGTAAATAGGGAAATTCCTCCGGTGTCCTGCAGTTGACCCCAATACCTGTATCTGAGCCGTGCTCAAAAACCGAAGGCAACACAAAGGCACAATTGCCATGGTAGTGGCGTGTATACGGGGCACAGGGATGGACTTTGCGTCCCTCAGTGAATTCCCAAGGGCGTGACACAGCCTCATGGATACCGCGCACCATCACCGATCATTGGTGGGGGTACTGTGTTACGATTGGCTGTCCTGCACAGGGCGCCATATTTAAGGAGCTGTCCATTCACACTCCACAATTGCAATGGCGTCATGTAAAATCCAGCCTTCCTGCACAGGCTGGCCAGTCATGACGCTATTGCGTTGTCCAATCAGCGTATTAGCGTCACGGAATACACAACTCTGTCAAGCCTATGAACTTGCGGCGCAAAAGATGTACGCCCATATTCCTTTGTGGATAGCGGCGTGTAAAGCGGGGAAGGTATTCAACAGGAAGTTTTCCGCAGGATCTGTCGGCACTTCCGGGGCAACACGATGCCTTCAGTTGACAACGCAATGGCGGCGTGTACATGCGGCATCAGCGATCGGTATCCACCGTCAAAAACGTGCGCACGTACGGTGGATACCTGTTGCTAGGCACAGTGGTGGCGTGTAAAGGTACCTTAATAGAGACAGAGTATATGCACAGCACACAGTCAGAGCCCAGGAAAAGCTGAGTAGACCCAATGCGTACCTGTGGGAAGAGGAAACAGCCTGATTAGATGATACTGATGATAAGGTTGATGATACAACAGTGACAATGGTGATGAATGGATTAATGTATCAAAGATTTCTAGTCTATTTCAAAGTCTTGTACTTAGGTAGCTGTACTTTGGGAGATGTAGTTTGGGAGATTCATGAATCAGACTAGAGTCTGGATCAGACTCCTGGTTCTGAATATACCTACAGCTAAGGGTCATCAGGTGTGGATGAGGGGGTGGGTATGGACTGGATTATGGATTACATGAAAACAAAGCGTCCATTTTGGGCTCATTCCACCCTGGGACGTCAGATGCAGCACGATCTTAACGCTGCTTGGGGAAATCATACACCATTTCAGGAAAGCTCTTCCCCTTCCCCCCCCCCACTGAATTGGTCGCTAAGGTAGATGGTGGCAGGCATAAGGACCCGAGGAACATGGTCCCAGGCAGCTTGCTATGTCACAACGGACTGTGACATGGCCGGTGGTAGCAGCGCCATGGTAAGTGCTGGTGCTGAGACATCACAGTATGATGGGCCTCATGGTGGAGGAGAACTCAGCTATGACACGCCAAGAGCTGGCATCACTGAGGGTCCCCTCAAGGTTGTAGAACTTGTTGCTATGGGAGATGGTGGCAGGCATGGCAACCACCAAAGCAGTGCTTACGTGCCACCTGCCAGGGTCACAACTGACCGTGACATGGCGGTTTCTAGCTGCGTCATCCTTAGCATTGATCTGTAGAGATCACCAGAAGAGGGAATTATGTGTTCCCCAACCGGGCACGATGATGGGAACACACAGCCCATACTCGGTCCGGTTGATGGGAAAGATATGCTCACTACCTGTCGGGGATGGAGGAGCAGCCCCCATAACCTGTCAGAGTGGTGAGAGAACGTGTTCCACAGACGGCCTAGACGATGGGGAAATCGAGCCCACCATCTATCCGACTGCTTGAAAGACGGGCCTCCCTGCCGTTCAGGACCATGGGAAAGAGGCACCCCTGGCTCATCCGAATGGGAGAGTGGTATGCTTGGTCTGCCAGGGAGATGGGAGAGCAACCCACCTCACTTATCAGAAAGGCGGAATTGCAGTCCCAACAGCCAGTCAAGTTAGGTGACAGTTTCAGTCCACCGCTTTGTCAGGGTGATGGGAAAACTGTGTCCCTGGCCAGTCAGAAGGTGGCGTTATTCCCCAGGGAGACGGCCTTCCGAGCTGCTCTTGCCCACAGCCTGAGTACTGGAAATACAGGGCCTGCACTGGATTCTGGGTCCTTAACCTGTAGAGGGATAACTGGACCACCTGCTGACCTAGAACAGGTCCAAGATGGTCCCTGTGAAGTCGGGGCTTCAGTGCTACTTCTGGCTATCTCTAGCCAGGGGTTTCATTCTCTCATACCAGCAAGTGACAGTCCTAAGGTGCTGAAAGTCCTCATAGAGACCCTTGTCTCTGAGCCCGAATTGGGGAAGGTCCTGGGGGATAAAGGCAGCGTAGGGAACTGCTCCGCTGCACATGTCAGAAGGCCCAGAGGTCCTACCTCCGTAGTGCAGTCAGGAAAAGATTAATTCTTTTCAGCTAGTCTAATCTGGTTTTGTCCTTGAGATATTCCTTTGTCTTAGTCACAAACTTTTAACGTCAAATTTAATAAGACCCGTTCATGTTATAAATTCTTGAATCATATTTTTGGAATGTTTACCTTTTTCGGTTATAATAGTATATCTTGTATATCTGGGAAACAATCAGAAACCTCAAAAATGAGTTCTCACCTTCCACATATCCCAGATATATCATATTTGATATCAATCTTCATGTAAATTCACAAGGGTAAACATGATGTACATATCTTGGACGTGGGGGCATCCAATCCAAAGATATGAAAAATTGAGGTTTTAAGTCTTGTGTAGCTGGGTGGGTTTACAAAACCCAGCTCCCCTTGTGAGGTAAACAGAGTGGGAAGTTTCTGTTTCATTACATAAAACCAAATCGTCCATTTTGGGCACATTCCACCCTGGGTCGTCAGACGCAGCACGACCCTAATGCTGCGTGGAGGAATCGTACACCATTTCTGGGGAGCTGTCCCCCCATTGAATCTGAGTTGTCACCGCGTGGCACAGGTTTTGTTCTTTTTGCATTTAATCCCTTTTCTTTTATTGTTTTATGCATATATGTAAATTATCTCTTTTGTAATATCTTGTATAGACAACTTAAATTAGGGCACCTGGGCTCCCTTGCTTATCCTCTGCCAATACCATGTTTGGCCAGCAGGATAAGGGGGCGCCAGAGAGCTGCAGGTCCTGACTATATTTTCGTGACACTGATGCTCACATTGTACTACAATAAATGTATCACTTAAACATGAGCCTTGTATGAGGGAGTCTGAATCATGGAGTTGGAGTCTTCACACCACAATTTTTGCCTGTCCATCTGGATCCTGTAATTTTCAGGAGCAGACTGACTGGCAAGGATGTGTGAAACCGGATGTCAATCATGCTTCCGGATTCAGTTTTTCAGAGGATTTGTTTTTCCCCCACAGAAAAGCTGTAGTAAGTCGTGCAGTCATAGGAACTAATGTTAATGTTGATTCCGGAGAGAGAGAGAGAAGAATTTGAGCTGGGAGGACCAATGCAGTTGTTAAGAGCACGCGCAGTAACTAAAACCGGATCCGTGAGACAATCCGGTGCCATACACTCCAATGATATGTGATCCGGACACCACCGGATTTGTTTTTCACCGAAGACCAACAACGGTGCAGTCTCCAATTTTGGGGCCGGTAAAAAACAGGCCAAAAATGAATCCTGGACTGAATTTACTAAAGCGGATGGCCATATATGACCAATCTAGCACTATAGGGATACATGGAAGGCAAAAAAGGATCCTGTTCTGTCCTTTTCAAAACAGACAGAACAGGATGCCAAAAAACGTGATGTGAAGCCAGCCTTCTGTCTCCACAGCCCTGCTCGCAACATGGCAACTTTTTTGTTAAAGTTTAATCTGGCCTTTCTATTTTTAAGGCTGATTAATAGTTTGCACCTTGTGGTGAATCATCTATATTTGCTCTCATGAAGTCTTCTCTTTATGGTAGACTTAGATGCTGAAACACCTACTTTATGAAAAGTGTCCTTCAGTTTGGTGGACGTTGTGAAGGGCTTATTAAAGAGCTTTTGAGATAAATGTCTTACTACTTTTGGCCCCTTCAAAAAGAGGCAGCTACATAGTAACCCCTTAACAATTTGACGCAAGTTTACTTCATAGTCGTAAAACACCCATGATGTCAAAATCGTCACTAGATGGGGGTGTAATTTTCCAAATAGGGTAATTTAAGGAGAGATTCTGTTCCTCTTGCACTTAGCTCAATACATGGACACAAACTATGATAATTTGTCCTCCAATAGTCGAGTGGCACTCCTTCTCTCCCAAGTCTTGCCTTGTGGATAAGTAGTAGTGTGGGGTACATGTGGGGTATTGCCATGTTCAGCAGAAAGTGTGACAAATTCTATTCTGGTGCCATTTTTAACCATTTACCTGTGTGATAATGTAAGATCTGTGGCTAAAATAACATTTTTGTGATAAAAAATGTTCTTTCTTCACTGCGCAATTGTATAATATTCAGTGGCACACCTGTGATGTTAATATGATCACTGCACTCTAAGATAAATTTATTAAAAGGTGTAGATAGTAAAATGGAGTCACTCTGGCATCTCCGGCTTTTCCAGTGGGTCCTGGCACCCGCACACCATAACAGCAGAATCTGTGCTATAATATAGTGCTCCTTCTCTTCTGTGATTTCCATTTTGCCTGAAAAGCACTTCCTGATTACATGGAAGTTAATGGCGCACTCAAAAGAAATTGCTTAACAACTTGTGTGGTCCTTTTAGTCCTATTGCCCCTTACAAAAAACTTGGGGCTAAAACAGCATTTTAATAAAAATGTAATTATTGTTTGTTCACCTCCCAATAGTGTAAAATTCTGTGACACACCTGTGATGTCAATATGCTCACTGCAGCCCTAGAGGAACTCATTGAGAGGTGTGGTTTGTAAAATTGAGTCAATGGATTATGCCGATCTGGCACCACAGGGGCTCTGCCAATGTGACATGACACCTACAAACCATAACAGCAAAGTCTAGACTCCAATATTGTGCTTCTTCCCTTCTAAACTTTGTTTTGTGCCTGAAACGTACCATTCATTTTCTCCTTTTTCTCTTTTGAAAATTACAACTTGTGGCCCTAGCAACATTTTAGTGGAAAAAAATGGTAATTTTTCATTTACGGTACTCTGCCCAATGTTATACATATCTGAAAATAGCTTGAGGGTTAAAAATACTCGCAACACCCCATGATTAATTACCCATGAGGTACAGTTTCTAAAATGGGGTCATGATGCACTGTTATGGTGGGGGAGGAAATCTGCTGCTGATACTGTTATGTGGGTAATATCCCCTAATTCTGTAATAATGTCCCCATTTTGAGCACCTTACAGGTATACCTATATGTTTTCCATACTGGTGTACAGTCGTGGCCAAAAGTGTTTGGCACCCTTGAAGTTTTTACAGAGAATGAAGGATTTCTCTCAGAAAATTATTGCAATTACAATATTAAAATGACAATATTTAAATTACATTGTTCTGTTTATATATGTTACTTTTGTGTGTATTAGTACAGCACAAAAACAAAGGGAAATTGGATATAATTTCACACACAACTTCCAAAATAGGCCAAACAAAATTGTTTGCACCCTCAACTTAATATTTGGTTTCACCCCTTTAAATAAATAACTGCAATCGCTTCTTAAAACCATCAACATGCTTCCTACACCTGTCAACTGGATTTTTGGACCGCTCTTGGAAACTGCTCCAGATCTCTCATATTTCAAGGTGCCTTCTCCCAACCTTTTGCATGTCTCCTACAACATTAAAGCTAACATCCAGGGGTTATTGGAAACACGGAGGAAGACACTTACGGAAGCCATGGAACAGAATCTACAACAATTTGACCATAAATTACAAACTCGTCTGATTCATCCTGACAAAGTAATATAACTTTTTCTCTTACTTTACAAAAGCGATTTTTTTCTGCAAAAGGGATGGCTAGAAATGATAAGAGGGGGTGCAGGGACAGGTCTAAAGATACGGGGGGGTCAGTTTCTGGGTTTAGGATCACTTTAATCTTTGCGAAGGACGTATGAATCAAGCAGCATAGAAGGTTATCCTTGAAAACACTTGCTTCCTTCTGCTCAGGCAATGTTCCCGAACTCTGTGGAATATTTTTTCCAGCAGGACAATGTCCCATGCCACACAACTAGGTCAATCAATGTGTGGATGAAAGGGCACCCCATTGAAAACCTCTGGAATGTAAGCAAGAGGAAGATGCTAGTCACAAGCCATCAAATAAAGAACTGCTTACATTTTTGTGCCAGGAGTGGCATAAGATCACCCAAAAAGCAGTGTGAAAGACTGGTGGAAAGCATGCCAAGACGCATGAAAGCTGTGATTAAAAATCATGGTTATTCCACCAAATAATGATTTCTGAACTCTTCCTAAATTAAAACATTAGTATTGTTGTTGTTTCTGAATTAATATGAACTTGTTTTCTTTGCATTATTTGAGGTGTGAAAGCACGGTTTCTTTTTTATTATTTTGATGATTTCTCATTTGCTGCAAATAAATACAACATTTTTAGCTTTGAATTTTGGAGACATGTTGTTAGTAGTTTATAGAATAAAACAACAATGTACATTTTACTCAGAAATACATCTATAAAGAGAAAAATCAGAGTAACTGAAAATGTTGCAGTGGTCTCTTAATTTTTTCCGGAGCTGTATATGGTAAACTAGTGAGCTGCTTCAATATGGAATCCACCTGAAAAATGGCCAGGTCGTTATGTTTAACCTTTTTGCAGCAGTCGATCCCTGAACTGATTTAAAAGAAGCTCAAATAGATTGAACAGCGAGTTGTTTTTACATTATGCGCATAATGTTAATTTTTTGAGTGCGTGAAACCGCTGCGTCCAGGACGTCTCTAACCCTGGCATGAGCACGTACCCTAAAGGTAACATCACACCTTTCAACATCATTTCGGACTTCGTTCAAAAGTGACGTCAGGAACGATGTTGAAAAGACATTGTTGTTGCGTCGTAGCGTGTAAATGCATGATTCAACAACGATAGTTGTTCAAGTCGGAGTTGACAGGTTTTCCTGCATGCAGGAAAACCTGTCAACTTCAATAACCAGTGGCATCGTTTGGTGTGACACGGCAATAGCGATGTCACGGTCAATTCCGCCTATTCGCTGCATTGCAGCGGAACGCTCACTGGGTTGATCCCAGCCCAGCGAGCGATCGCGCCGCCAACATCGCAGCACCGTCACCGGCAACATCTTGCTGTGTGACAGCTAGGCTGCGATGTCGGAAGCGAGCGCGCACCCACGGCATCGCATCTGACATCGCAGCCGGTGTTGGGTGGTGTGACAGGGCCTTTAGAGTGCAATGACCCATCCAAATACTTACTACAGATCGCTGTAGTTATGTCCATGTATTGTCTGGTATTTCGACTCTGCACTATTCAAATGAAAGGTCCTTTTAATGTTGATAACATTTTGATTATTAGATTTATTCGGGGCTTTTTGTTTTTTTTTATGTAGTCTGGGAGAGATTTGCAACAATATCAAAACCAAGCCAAGCAGCTCTTCCGCAAGTTAAATGAACAGTCGCCTGCTCGATGTACGCTGGAGGCAGGAGCAATGACATTTCAGTGAGTAAATAAAGAGAACATCTTTGGTTTTTATTTTGTATGACATGTGAAATGTTACTCACATCTTCTGTTTCAGGTCTTTTGATTTTTTTTGCAGTTTTACACCACACTAGATGTACTTTAACTGTAATTGTTGTACGCTAAGGTCTTAGGCTGCTTTCACATAACGATTTTCGGTCATCCGATTGTATCCGTTTCAAAACGGATACAATCGGATCCGAAATCGGACACCATGTTCCCCTATGGGATCGGATGTGCCACTATTGGCATCCGATTTTGGCACCATCCGATCCCATCCGATGTAATCACGGGCACAAAATCGTAGCCTGCTACGATTTTGTGTCCGTGACTCACATCGGACAGCCTCGGATCACTGCTGATCCGAGGCTGATCCGAGGGCCCACAGCATGGGAGCCTATGGACATCGGATCTGAGTTCACCTCGGATCCGATGTCGGCTCCGTATCTCCCTGTCTTTCCCTGCTCTGCTCCTCCATCTTCTTCCCTCTCCTATTCTATATGCTGTGCCCCCGCTATTCTTTGCTGTGTCCCCTCTTCTCTATCCTCATCTATCCCTATCCTGTCCCCTGTCCTCTCCCTGGGTGTAAAAAAATAAAAAAACTCCTCCGGGAGTATACATCACCTGTCACCGCTCCCACGCTGCAGCACGATCAGGGCTAAAGGACCTGTGATGATGTCAGAGTCACATGACCCGGTCAGCTGACGGGTCATGTGACCGGGTCTCTTACATCATCACAGGCTCTTCTGCCCTGATCGTGCTGCAGCGTGGGAGCGGTGACAGGTGATGTATACTCCCGGAGGAGTTGTTTTATTTTTTTACACCCAGGGAGAGGACAGGGGACAGGATAGGGATAGATGAGGATAGAGAAGCAGGGGACATAGATAGAATAGCGGGGGCACATCATATAGAATAGGAGAGGGAAGATGATGGAGGAGGCAGGAGTAGGGAGACAGGGGACCGCAGGATCCTTACGGATCCTGCAGATCGGATGGCTATTTGCCATCCGATTGCAGGGATCCGTATGGATCCGTGCCTGTCCGTGGGATGCCCCTTCAAAGTCGGATCCCACGGACAGGCACAAAATAGTTATGTGAAACCAGCCTTAAGTGTCCTACTCCTCATGTCTTCAGTCCTTGTCTGTTGGAAGTAGGAACTTTCGTTTTTACATGCAAGATGAATTGCTACAGTATGTTCTACCTTTAGCAGAGGAGGTGGTATAAATTACCCATGTGAGCCAAGCAAGCTGGATTTCTTGAGTATACATTGTAACTCAAACTGTCAGATAATTGTGCTGTCAGGGCCTACTACACAAGGTCCAGATGTTGCATGCACTGGTGCATTCTTCTTAAAGAGGACCTGTCACCAAACCAGGCATGGTAATCTAATTACAGCACTGGATGCAGCATGTCTGCAGCATCCAGGCAAGGAGTCCCCCAGCACTTGAGCAGCCCTGTACCCAAAGATAATACACTTAGAAAACTTGAATCGTGCAGCCATAAAGGAGGTGGCTAGAGGCTGCAGCCAAAGGGCAGATTCACACCCCCTGCATGTGTAATCTGCCCACCGCTGCCAATCATTGTCTCCCTCTTCAGCATTATAACACAGTTTCCCCCCACCAGAAATGGCTGTTTAGCCCCTGCCCCCTGCGGTGACATCACCGCTTTTTCCCGCCCTGCTCTATGGTTAACATGGGGCAGGGCGGGAAAGGGGGTGATGTCAGAGCAGGAGGCGGGGCGGCCGGCCTCCTGCTCTGACATCCCCCCTTCCCCGCCCTGCTCCATGTTAACCATAGAGCAGGGCGGGTATAAGCGGTGATGTCTCCGCAGGGGGCGGGGCTAAACGGCCATTTCTAAAATAAGCTCTGTGTTATGCTGCAGTCGAGGGAGACAATGATTGGCATCAGGGAGGCAGCGGTAGGCAGATTAAACATGCAGGGGGTGTGAATCTGCCCTTTGGCTCCAGCCTCTAGCCACCTCCTATTTGACTCCTCAATGTAAGTTTTCTAAGTGTATTATCTCGGGGTACAGGGCTGCTCAAGTGCTGGGGGACCCCTTGCCTGGATGCAGCAGACATGCTGCATCCAGTGCTGTAATTAGATCACCATGCCTGGTTTGGTGACAGGTCCTCTTAAAATATAAAATTAAAAGTATTGGATGTACAGCTACGTCCTGTTTCTCCTTCGCCTCATTGGGGGACACAGGACCGTGGGTGTTATGCTGCTGTCCACTAGGAGGTGACACTAAGTATACTTCTGAAACAAGAAAACAGTGTGGCTCCTCCCCTGCAGTACATACACCCTGGCTGACTGCAGCCTCACCAGTTTTAGCTTAGTGTCATTAGGAGGTAGATGCGGTCCACGGACCACAATACTACAACATAGTTAGTTTAGATTTTTATTTTTATTTTTTCGTCTACCACAAAGGATTATAAGGGGCGACGGTATCTTCGCATACCGATTTCCCCAAAACCAACAACGGACGGGAAGCGGAGTGTCACCTCCACGTACCCCCTTCTGCCACGTAGGATAGGCAACAGGGCGACGGTTCCTTTGCGTTCCGATCTCCCTGTCCTCCCCAGACCGGCGTTTTCTTTGGGAATTGCCCCCTGTCTATCTGTGTAAGGACAACCATTGGAGGGAATCTCCCCTACAGAATGAGATCTTACCTTGAGATGGAACCTCCAAGGAGATGGACGCCAGGTCACAGACGCCTCCTCATATTCTTCTTGGATTATGGGTCGAGCTGCCAGCATGCCCTCCCCATTCCCCTGCCGGGACACTTGGGTTGAGGAGCCGTCACCAGGTACACAGGGCTCCTTCCTGACCCTGCATATTCATTTAATATATAAATGTTTTAATGTGCATTATATTCCTCCCTGTCACCCCTGTCCCTCCGTCCAGGGCCGCCGCCATTATGCCGAATCTGTAGCCGGCCCTCCGCGTCAATGCGCGCTGTTTTTCGTCCGCGGGCTTCTACTCTAGTCCCCGGCTTGCGGCCTTCTTTTCTAGTAACGCCCCCCCGCCTCCGTCGCCGCCTCCGTCGCCGCCTTCATGACGTCTCGCGAGAGGCGGGACCCGGCGGCTCTCTGGCGCTTCTCGCTCATCGCGAGATTACCTGCGCGCCATTTTCCCTGCATCACTGTGCATCATAGGAGGCGGGACCCGGCGGCTCTCTGGCGCTTCTCGCTCATCGCGAGATTCCCTGTACGCCATCTTGCCCACATCACTGTACTGCTCCCGCCATCTCTGCACGTGGGACGCCTCAGGGGGACACTGGATCTGGCTGGCGATCCATTAGGAGGGTAAGAGGCACAGCTAGACTGCTGTGCCATTTTCATTGTGGGATTCTCCTAGCAGTTTCTGCACCCTGCCTGTACTTGGTGGTTAAGTACACCAGTGCTCTATTGAGACGATGCAGAGCTCCAGAGGTAACAAGAAGGGCCCTAAGTTGGCGACCTTCTATTCCTTGTGCACCACCTGCAAAGCACAGCTGCCCAGCGGTCATACGACCCCTCTTTGCCAAGCCTATGGTTTATCTAGCAGGGAGCCTGAGGTTGCAGCCTCCTCAGCTCCTGAGACCTCTTCTGTGCCCACTGCCCCCACCATGGCCGGTAGTCCCCACGCCACCCCAGACTGGACAGCGTTCCTGACACAGTCTTTGACTCAGTCCATGTCTCAGTCCATGGAAAGGCTGACCTCAACCCTTCTTCAGGTTTTACAGGCCCGACCCCATCCAGCCCCCTCAGGGCCCTCTGAGTCAGAGCCGGACAATACGGAGGTTCATGAATCTAGTACCAGGGACGAGGAACAGGAGTCTTCTCCTTTCATCAGGTCCCTAATCGTAAGAGAACACACAGGAACCCTCCTCCTTCCCCTTCGGGAAGTTCTCAGGGTTCTCCATCCCATGAACAGGAGACCGGCTCCCAGTCACTCCAGGCCCCGTATGATTCCGAATCAGATCAAGACCTGTCCCTTGACTTGGACAACCCTGATACCCAGGTTATGATTCAGGACTTGATATCAGCAGTTAACCAGACGCTGAATGTTACTAGCGCCACAGCGGAAACTCCAGAATCCGTGATATCTTTTAAGCGAGTAAAGCGCCCACACAAGTTTTTCTCTGATCATCATGAGTTCAAAGAACTTGTGACCAAACACAGGACTCGTCCTGACAAGCTGCTTTGGCAACAGAAGGACCATGGATTCTCGTTACCCTTTTCCCCCCGCCGTCAGTCAGGACTGGGCGGAGTCCCCTCAGGTCGATCCTCCAGTCTCCCGGTTGGCCACGCGCACTCTTCTGTGCCTTCCAGATGGGTCATCTATCAAGGACCCCACTGACCGCCAGGTCGAGCAATTGGCTCGCTCAATTTTTGAGGCTTCCGGTTCAGCTTTAGCTCCGTCCTTTGCCTCGGTGTGGGTGGCCAAAGCTGTTGCTTCCTGGGCAAGCTCCCTTCGTGATACCTCACAGTCCCCAGAAGGGTCCAACATGGCTAACCAGATTACCATCGCAGCGGAATATATGCTTCAAGCGGCACTCGACGCCGCTGGCTGTTCGGCTGTTGCGGCAGCTAATGCTATTACCATCCGCAGAGCACTCTGGCTCCGCGAATGGAAAGCAGACTCTGCTTCCAAGAAGTCCCTGACAAGTCTACCATATCTCAGCGGACGCCTCTTCGGGGAAAAGCTGGATAAGCTAATTTCAGATGCCACGGGAGGAAAAAGCACGTCCCTCCCGCAACACAAGCCCAAACGGCCCCCCTTTCGGCGCCAACAGACTCTGTTTCGATCTTTCCGCAACTCTTTTGGATGGTCGGTCTCCCGCCCGTCTCAGGCCAATAACAGATCCCCTCGGAGAGACAGGAACTTTCAGCCCTCCCAAAGATCCACGACTGCCTGGCAGCCTCGCTCTAGGCAGCCAAGACCCAAGGGATCACGACCTCAAAGGTTTTCCTCCTCCTGACTCCTTATCCCTTCCGGAAAATCCCTCCCAAGTAGGCGGCCGCCTCTCTCTTTTTCGGGACGCCTGGCTCACTGTCGTAGACGACGAATGGGTCAGGGAGGTGATTTCTTCCGGATATTCCATAGAGTTCCGATCACGCCCGGCCGATCGTTTTTTCCCGTCTTCTCTTCCAAAATCTCCAGCGAAGGCGCGTGCCTTTCTCAAGGCCGTCGACTCTCTCCGGCTGGCAGGAGTCATTGTCCCAGTTCCTCGATCAGAAAGATACACAGGGTTCTATTCAAACCTGTTTGTGGTGCCCAAGAAGGACGGGTCTGTTCGGCCAATTCTAGACCTCAAGCTCCTCAACAGGTCTATCAAACTGCGTCACTTTCGCATGGAGTCGTTGAGATCCATCATAGTATCGATGGACCAAGGGGAATTTCTCGCGTCGATAGACATCAAAGATGCGTATCTCCACATTCCCATTTGCCTCGTTCATCAGAGATTCCTATGCTTCGCAATCGGCCAGGACCACTTCCAATTCGTGGCTTTACCGTTCGGACTCGCAACGGCCCCCAGGGTATTTACGAAAGTCATGGCCGCGGTCATGAAGGTGCTACATTCCAGGGGAGTCATGGTTTTACCTTATCTAGACGATCTTCTTATCAAGGCGCCATCTTTCACAGACTGCGAGGAGAGTGTTCAGATCACCATAGACACCCTCGTACGTCTAGGTTAGCTGTTAAATCTACCAAAATCCTCTCCGGTTCCAAGCCAGACCATTACCTTTCTAGGAATGGTGTTCAACACCCACCGCGGCTTAATACTTCTTCCGCGACAGAAAGCTGTGTCTCTACGTCAGCGCGTCAGGTCATTGCTCCGCCCCAAACCTCACACCCTTCGTTTCGGAATGAAGGTTTTGGGGATGATGGTAGCGGCTATGGAGGCGGTGCCGTTTGCTCAGTTGCATCTCAGACCTCTGCAATAGCTCTCCTATCCTGCTGGGACAGGAACCCTGCCACTCTGGATCGAACCTTGCGACTGTCTCCGCCGGTGAAGCAGTCTCTTCTCTGGTGGCTCCGACCTCTCTCTCTCCAGATAGGGAAGTCGTTCCTACCAGTGAACTGGGACGTCCTTACAACCGATGCCAGTCTGATGGGTTGGGGGGCGATTCTTCGTCATCACACAACCCAGGGCAAATGGTCCCGTCAGGAGGCCACGCTTCCCATCAACTTACTGGAGATCCGTGCCATTTCTCTAGCCCTGCGGGACTTCCATCATCTGCTGGCGGGACGTCACGTACGAGTGCAGTCCGACAATGCCACGGCGGTGGCATATGTCAACCACCAGGGCGGCACGCGCAGCTCAAGAGCAACGTCCGAGGTTCGTCCAATTCTCCAGTGGGCGGAATCCACGAGATCGGTGATCTCAGCGGTCCACATACCCGGGGTGGACAATTGGGCGGCGGACTTTCTAAGCCGCCAAGGCATCGCCCCGGGGGAATGGAGTTTGCATCCCGAGGTATTCCACCAGATATGCCTCAGGTGGGGGACTCCGGAGGTGGATCTGACGGCTTCGCGGCTAAACAACAAAGTACCCTCGTTCATGGCCAGATGCCACGACCCTCGAGCTCTGGGAGCAGACGCTCTGGTACAGTCCTGGTCTCAGTTCCGACTCTGCTACATTTTCCCACCCCTGCCACTGATTCCCAGGGTGGTAAAGAAGATCAAGGCGGAAGGTGTGTCGGTGATCCTCATCGCTCCGGACTGGCCACGTCGCGCCTGGTACGCCGATCTGGTACGTCTGATCGGCGACTCCCCTGGCGCCTGCCAGATCGCCCAGACCTGCTTTCACAAGGCCCTCTCCTCCACCAGAGATCATCGGCCCTGAGTTTAACGGCGTGGCCGTTGAAACCTGGGTTCTAACCCAGGCCGGCTTGTCTCCAGAAGTCATTGCAACTATGCTGAGAGCGCGGAAACCTTCTTCAGCCCGCATTTACCATCGCACATGGAAAATTTTTTTCTCTTGGTGTAATTCTCAGGGCCGACCACCCCTACAGTTTTCTCTGCCGGCCATTCTAGGTTTTCTTCAGACCGGTCTTGACTCAGGTCTTTCCTTGGCTTCTTTAAAGGGACAAATTTCTGCCTTGTCCGTACTTTTTCAGCGCAAGCTAGCTAACAGGTCGCAGGTCAGGACTTTTCTACAGGGAGTCGCCCGACTCGTTCCTCCTTACAAGAGACCCCTGGATACCTGGGACCTAAATCTAGTCCTGGACGTTCTGCAGAGGGCACCCTTCGAGCCTCTCAGAGATGTTCCTCTCCGTATTTTGTCCCAGAAGGTTGTGTTTCTGGTAGCAATCACCTCTATACGTCGTGTGTCGGAACTGGCGGCTCTGTCCTGCAAGTCCCCCTTTCTGTCCTTCCACCAGACAGGGTTGTCTTGCGTCCGGTCCCGTCCTTTCTTCCAAAGGTGGTGTCCCCGTTTCATCTGAATGAGGACATAATTCTGCCTTCTTTTTGTCCGGCGCCAACTCATCGAGTGGAAAGGGCCTTGCATTCACTGGACTTGGTTCGGGCTCTTCGCCTTTACATTTCCCGGACATCGGCCTTTCGAAGGACAGACTCTCTGTTCGTCCTTCCGGAAGGTCCTCGTAAGGGCCTGCCTGCTTCCAAGGCCACTCTTGCCAGATGGATCAGGACTACGATCATCGAAGCCTACCAACTCAGGGGCCAGCCCGTGCCAACGGGGCTGCGTGCGCACTCTACCCGGGCGGTGGGGGCCTC
Organism: Allobates femoralis; assembly: GCA_033576535.1. Taxonomy (NCBI): domain Eukaryota; kingdom Metazoa; phylum Chordata; class Amphibia; order Anura; family Aromobatidae; genus Allobates; species Allobates femoralis. The sequence continues at coordinate 25,022,492 of JARQOC010000007.1, forward strand.
GTGGGCCATTCGGCACCAAGCTTCTGCCGAACAAGTGTGCAAGGCTGCCACATGGTCAAGCCTTCACACATTCGCTAAACATTATAATGTTCATGCGGCTGCGAGTAGAAAAGTCGGGCACAATCGCACTGTGTTGCTAGATCAAACCCGCGGAGCGTGCGACTCCCGTCACTGGTTGTGCACGTGTGCGAGTTTAGAAAAAGTCTTATACTGTATATGTAGAAAGAACACGGCAACTCACCACGGGAAGCTCTTCAAGATTTTATTCAATGCGATTCATCACGGACAAGCAGGGAAGGGAGGGAGTGCTGAGAATCGGTGACGGTTCCCCGTTTTTGCGAAACGGGGAACCGTCACCGATTCTCAGCACTCCCTCCCTTCCCTGCTTGTCCGTGATGAATCGCATGGAATAAAATCTTGAAGAGCTTCCCGTGGTGAGTTGCCGTGTTCTTTCTACATATACATTATAATGTTCATGTCCAGCCCTCGGCGGAGGCCAATCTGGGCAGGCGTGTTCTGCAGGCGGCAGTTGCCCACCTGTAGGATGGAAAGATGTGCTTAATTTCCCACCCAGGGACTGCTTTTGGACGTCCCACGGTCCTGTGTCCCCCAATGAGGCGAAGGAGAAAAGGAGAATTTTGTGTACTCACCGTAAATTCCTTTTCTCTTAGCCTCTCATTGGGGGACACAGCACCCACCCTGTTGCCTATTAGGTTTTTTTCTTGTTATCTCAGTTCTGGTTGTCTCAAATCTGTTATACACAGTTTAGTTCACTGAAGTGTATTTGCATATATATGTATGTGTACTATCGCTTCTCCTACTGCTTTATTCACAAACTGGTGAGGCTGCAGTCAGCCAGGGTGTATATACTGCAGGGGAGGAGCCACACTGTTTTCTTGTTTCAGAAGTATACTTAGTGTCACCTCCTAGTGGACAGCAGCATAACACCCACGGTCCTGTGTCCCCCAATGAGAGGCTAAGAGAAAAGGAATTTACGGTGAGTACACAAAATTCTCCTTTTTTTAAGGTTTGATTGCAAATGGACCTACCGTAACGTCCAGGTGATTGTGTGGACACGAGTTGAATTTGGTGCCTCTTTTAGCTGCCATGTGTGAGTGTAAGAAATTTATATTCGTCCAAACTGAAGTGCATTTCTGTCATAATTTCCACCCCTTGTGTAAATAATGATTAATTTGTCAGGTATGTCAGCCACAGATCCTCCCCAATCAGCTTTACACAACTTTTAAAAAGATTCATATTGTTTTAAAAAAAAAAAGAGCTGGGGTAAACAAACAAGAAAGCCATTAAAAGCTTTTGCACAATTTAAAGCTGTGCAATTTTTTTTTTTAATTTATATCAAAATGCTTGATGGACTGGGCCCAAACACAAAGTCTCTTCTCTTTACATGCATTATTGATTTTATGTCTATATATATATATATATGTGCACAGTGGAGAAAATAAGTACCGTATTTTTGGCTTTATAAGATGCACCTGATGATAAGACGCACCCCAATATTGGTGAAGGAAAAATATTTTTTTATGTTAAATGGGGTTCGTCTTATGCCAGTGTCCGTCTTACTGTTCTGGCACATACAGCCCCCTTGTGCTGGCACACATAGCCCCCTGTGCTAGCACATATGCCCCCCACCCCATCACTCTATCTGCTTCCCTGCTGGTGCACACATAGTAAAATAACAAACGTTTTTAAATCACCCTCCGCCGCTGGCTCCATGCTCCCAGCTCCTCTGTGTCTCTTCCTGTGTCTGTGCCCAATTCGATCATGTGATGGGGCGCACAGTGATGTCATCACTGTGCTGTGCCAATCATGTGATCGGATGCTGGAACACACAGGAAGAGCTGGGAGCACGGAACCAGTGGCGGCGGGTGAGTTAAAAACATTTGTTATTTTACTATGTGTGCACCAGCAGGAGGTCATATTAAGTGATGGGGGGCCATATGTGCACCAGCAGGGGGGCAAATAGAGTAATTAGGGAGAGTTGAGCACAGGCACATGTAATATGCGCTGCTCCCCCTGTCCACATCTCGACGCAATTTCAGCACCAAGGTGATGGACAGTGGGTGCAGTGCATATTACATGAGGCTAAGGAGCGGGAGCAGGTGACCTCCCGCTGCCTTTGCAGCTCGTCCCAGCCCCTGGACACCACTCCAAAGCGGTCTCCACCTTCCCTACAGTACATATAGATTCGGATTATATGACGCACTGCCCACTTTCCCCCAAAATTTAGGGAAACAAAAGTGTTTCTTATTATCTGAAAAACACAGTATGTGATACACTACCAATTTTGCATGTTTTCCCACCTACATAAAATGGAGAAGTCTGTAATTTTATCATAAGTACAATTCAACTGTGAAAACATAATCTAAAAAAAGTCCAGAAAATCACATTGTATGATTTTTAAATAAAATGTATTTTTTTGCATGAGAAAAGTATATAATCACCTACCAACCAGCAAGAATTCTGACTCTCTCAGAACTGTTAGCTTTTCTTTAAAAAGCCCTCATACTCTGCAACTGTTTGAACTCATTTCCTGTATAAAAGTCACCTGTCCGCATACTCAATCACACTCCAGCCTCTCCACCATGGCCAAGACCAATAAGCTGTCTAAGGACACCAGGGACAAAGTTGTAGACCTGCATAATGCTGGAATGGGCTACAGGACAATAGGCAATGGCTTGGGGAGAAGGCAAAAACTGTTGTCTCAATTATTAGAAAATGGGACACAAGATAACTGTCAATCTCCCTCGGTCTGGGGCACCATGCAAATTCTCACCTTGTGGGATAAAGATAATTCTGAAAAACGTCAGCCCCGAAATACATGGAAGGACCTGGTCAATCACCTGAAGAGAGCTGGGACCTTCGGACCTGAACCCAATAGAAAATCTTTTACAGATCACTGAAACTTAATGTTCCCCAGCAACAGTCTCTAAACCTGAAAGTTCTGGAGAAGATCTGTATGGAGGAGTGGGCCAAAATCCCTGCTGCAGTCTGTGCAAACATGGTCAAGAATTACAGGAAACAAACTGACCTCTGTAATGGCAAACAAAGGATTTTGAGTGCCAAATATTAAGTTCTATTTGTCTATTATTTTAAATTCTTATTTCATGCAATAAAATGCAAATTAATTATGTAAATATCACACAATATGATTTTCTGGAATTTTTTTTAATTCTCCCTGTTAGATCTTTGAATTCAACTCAAGAAAAATGGGAGCAAAACCAAGAGTTGCGTTTATAATTTTGGTCGGTATAGTATTACTGTCCCCACAGTCCACACACAGTGTGATAGCCCCCACAGGCCCTACTACACACATTATGATGCCCCCCAAACAAACACCGTGTGATGGCCCCATAACCGGCGACCTAAACACACAATATGAATGTACCCCACAGTCCCATTACTCGCACAGAATAATCACACACACAAACGGTATGATGGCTCTCACAGCCCCATTCACAAGCACACATTATGAAGGCTCTTCTACACACACAATATGGTGCCCCCCCCCACACAGTATGATGGCCTTTACTACTCCTCACACAGAATGATCACGCGCATGTACAGTATGCTGGCCCCCTGCAGCCCCCTTTCCCATACTCACTCACTGTGTAATAATCCCACAGTCCGCCACAAATTATGATGGCAGCTGCAATGTCCTCCCCCTATACACACACGCGCACACACACACACACACACACACACACACACACGCTGTGATCTCTTACAGAAGCCACAAAAGTATGCTGCCGACACCGTCACTCACATAATCTGATATTATCAACAGTTTCCCCCAAATACTGGTAATATGGTGTCCCCTTCACGCCTGCTGCATTGGTCTAATGGTAAGTGCTGTAGCTAACTGCTTCCTGTTGCTCCATTTTTTTCGTTGGCATCTGCTTCCTAAATAAGTATTTACCAGTGAAATTGAGACTCCAGGGGCAACCATGTGGTGCTCCACTGTAGCCAGGCCTTTAAATATCCCAGTCTTTATGCCAGACAAGAACAGGTGAAGGGTCAGATGGGACCTTCAGGCCACTTCTTGCCCAATTCTACTTTAACATATTTGTTAAAATAAAGTAGACAAACCATTTAAAAGGTGGTTTCTCCTTCGTCTCATTGGGGGACACAGGACGATGGGTTATAGCATTCTGCCACTAGGAGGCGACACTAAGCAATCAAAAAGAAGAAGCACAGTGGCTCCTCCCCGCAGTATATAACCCCCTGACTGGTACAGTCTAGCCAGTTTTTGTTTAGTGTCTTACGAGGCAAGACACTGTTTGTTTTGTTAGTTTGTTATTTTTCTCTACTATTGTTGTACCGCTCCCCAGGCCCCTCAGTTGGGGATTCTGGGTTGTAGCTGATGATATTCGGACCGCTGCATCGTCCCTTCATGGACCCCACAGTTGGGGCTCTGTGTTAGTGATGGCAGGCTCCTGCAGCATCCCTCCCCAGACACCACAGTTGGGACTCTGGGTTGTAGGAGGTATCCCCTGGGCCACCACCTTTTGTTCTGGCCGCAGCAGCTATGAAGATGGATCCAGCTGCTTGGGATGACTGGTCCGCTTTCCTGCCCCTTGGAGGGTTCAGGGATGAGAGCTATTAAGGTATGAGGCTGCGATGCTGTCGGGTGTTCCCTGGGGTGTCCTGTGTTATTCCAGCGTCTTCCTTCCGGTGCAGTCCGCACCGGCCCCTTGCTGACAGGGGCCGGTGGTATTAATTTAGCCCCCGGCTTTGGCCTGCTCTGGGAGGGTCTCCTCCCCCAGTGATGACGCGCTCCTTCGGGACTGCCCCGGCCTCTCTTTTTCAGCCAATTGCATTAGGCTGCGACAGGCATCATGGGAGGGAGCGTGGCTTCACTCCTCGCTCCCACGCCATTTTTGGCGCCATTCTTTCACTCCAGACGCCATTTGTACAACACAGGACTCCAGGGGGATACAGGACTCAGGGCGCTTCGCTTCTAGTCTCTCAGGTGAACAGGGCACAGCGGTGGTTTGGCCCCGCTATAGCCCTAGGCGGCGGTGGTTAAACAGTGCATACAGCTCTTTGCTGCTTAGTTGCCCCTTACACTGCAGTGTGTACTTCTGAGTGCAGCAGGGGAGGAAAGTTGCATGATGCCCGGCAGCAAGACCAAGAAGGCACCTAAGGCCTTTAATGTTTATTATGCGTTTTGCACAGCATGTAAGGCTGTGCTGCCTTGTGGATGCTCGACCCTGCTCTGCCAGGCCTGTGCCTCTAACTCCCCTCAGTCTAGTGCCTCTGGTTCTAGTCAGGCACCCACTGAGGTAGAGGTGCCTGCTAATAGACCTGCTACTCCGGAATGGGCAGTTACTCAGTCTCAATCCATGAGTCAGGCCATACAGCAGCTCTCCGAGACACTGCTTCGGGTGGTACAGCCACGTCCATCGCCTGACACCCGGACCAGCAGGTCCACTTGGAGGATGGTTCTGACCATGAGGATTCTCATTCTCGTACCTCTCCCCATCTTGGTCATTCAGGTAGGAAGAGATCCCGTACGGGCTCTTCATCAGCCCCGTGTCAGGGCTCCATGACCTCTCCTGTGCGGAGTAGGTCTCATGAATCTCACTCTTCTGGTGAGCTTCATGAGTCCGATGTGGATCTGGATCAGGGTGAATCCTTTGAATCCACTCCGCTGATACCTTCGCCATGGTGGACAACCTGGTGTCGGCTGTTAATCAGGCCCTATCGGTGGCGGATCCCGCTCCGGTGTTCCCCTCGGATCATGTGGTCTCATTCAAAAGGCCCAAGAGACCTCAGAAGGATTTTTTCTGATCATTCTGAGATCCAGGAGGTCTTACAGAAACACTGGACCCATCCGGATAAGAGGTTTGGTAACCATAAGGCGATTGCAGCCCGTTACCCTTTTTTCGCCTACAGAGGCCTGGTTGGAATCCCCGACCATGGACCCTCTCGTTTCTCGCTTGGCTTCTAAGACTCTTCTCTCTCCCTGATGGTGCATCAATAAAGGTTACTACCGATCGTCAGCTGGAACAATTGTCTAAGTTGGTGTTCGAAGCTTCAGGGGCATCCTTGTCTCCTTCCTTCGCCTCCATGTGGGTGGCGAAGGCTATTATGACCTGGGCTGGTGATTTACACTCTGCCTTGCGTCATCAGGATGCAGATCCGGAGTTATTAGATTTAGCAGCTCAGATTTCTGTGGCTGGGGAGTTTCTGGTTCATTCTTCCCTGGATGCAGCTAATTGTACTGCGGTGGCAGCTTCCAATTCTATTGCAATACTCCGGGCCCTCTGGCTTCGGGAGTGGAAGGCGGATTCGGCATCCAAGAAGTCTCTCACTGGCATTCCCTATGTAGGTGAACGTTTATTTGGGGAAAGGCTTGACAAGATGATCTCAGACGCCACGGGAGGTAAAAGTACCTCACTTCCCCAGCAGAAACCAAAACGTAGGTTCACCAAGGGACAACAGACGAGATTCCGGTCCTTTCGGAACTCGTCTGGGTGGTCGGTTTCCCGTCCTCCACACCAGACTCGGATACCGCACACGGATAGGAGTTTCCAGACTCCCAATAAATCGGGTTCCACCTGGCAGCCCCGGAGTAAACAGTCCAAATCAAAGGAGTCTGGGTCTCAGAGGTTTTCCTCTTCATGACTCGGCTCCTCCGGAAGACACCTCCCAAGTGGGCGGCCGACTTTCCCGCTTTCAGCATGCTTGGCTTGCTGCTACAGATGATCAGTGTGTTCGGGAATTGGTGTCTTCCGGATACAACATAGTTTCATACTCGCCCTCCCAGACGTTTTGTTCTCTCCTACCCTTCAAGATTGCCGGAAAAGGCACACGCCTTCTTTCAAGCAATTGACTCTCTGAGGCGGGCAGGAGTCATTGTCCCAGTGCCTCAGGCCGAGCGGTTTCAGGGTTTCTATTCAAATCTGTTTGTCGTGCCCAAGAAAGACGGGTCATTCCGTCCCATTTTGGATTTGATACGACTAAACAGGTTTGTACGAATCCGACGATTCCGGGTGGAACCCCTCCGGTCCGTCATTGCTTCCATGCAACAAGGAGAGTTCCTCGCTACTATAGGTATCGGGGACACTTATCTGCACATCCCGATATCCAGCCCCCATCAGAGGTTTCTGCGCTTCGTGGTGGGCAAGGATCATTATCAGTTTGTAGCTCTTCCCTTCGGGTTGGCAACTGCTCCGCTCGTGTTTACCAAGGTCATGGCCGCAGTCATAGAAAAAGAGAAAACAGAGCAAGCGCTCCCTGGGAAAAACCTGATGGATATTTTGCAGGAACACTAGGGCGGGGGTATATAGATAGACTCTCACCTAATCTGATTGTGCTGTCTCTGCACAACCAGAGTGTACGCTCTCCAGCTCTGCTCTGTTTCACTGTCCGAATCCGCTCCCACGTCTCCTCAATCACGTGGTGCGAGCGGTCGTGTGACCGTGGCGTCACAGCAGGTCCTTCACTTCCTCCTAGCTCCTGTAATCAAATTACCGATTGGCTCCGCAGCTCCAATACAACCCACAGCAAGTGGGAATCAATTCAGTGTAATATGTGTTGTCTTTATAGGAGCGCTGGAGCACAAATGGGGTCCGGTTCTCTAAGATTAAAAGGCTTTATTTGAGAACCACAACATGTTTCAACGACGGTATGTTATCTTCCTCAGGTGGATTTACATAATTGCATCCCTGGACATCTTAAATAATCACACCTTCCAAAGATACCACAGCAATTAAAAGGGTGATTTCATTAACCCTATCCTCTCCATAGGGTGATTCTCATAAATAAGTTTCACCTACAAAAAGCTTGCACACTTAATAAAATACTATATCACTAAAATCTCATTGTGATAATATAGCTAAAATAATAATAATGATGGAATTCACAGAATGTCATTATAATACAGATCAATCATATAAAAGTATCCTCACCATTATAAACACATACCTAAATTTACTTCATCTCTTGTATTAAGGTAAAGAATATTTATACCGTGTTAGCCAGTAGATAGAAAAATATATTGCAATCTGAGAGTCCTCAGATATCAACCACTGAGGACTCTCAGATTGCAATATATTTTTCTCTTGTATTATTAATTCATACACTAAAAACAATAAAAAATGTTTTTAAAAATGTATAAAAACAACACATATATAAATCCTATTCGGATATTCCGGAATATATAGAAACCAACATATCCCCTTAAAGGGCCAGTACTGATTTTTTTTTTTTTTTCCTTTCCCTCTTTTTCTCTATTTATGTACTCCTTCTATCATAAGGTTTAGTCCCTCTGGGGTTAGAGTGGCAAGTTTAAAAATCCAGAAGCTTTCCTTTTTCACTAAGACCCTGAATCTGTCCGTTTCGGGAATCCTATCTATAATGGTGAGTTTCAACCCCCTGGGATCCTTCGAGTGGGACCATTCATGACCATTCTTCACGGTCGGGGGGGTGTCGATTCTCCCCTACCTGGACGACCTTTTGATCAAGGGTCGGTCATTCAGGGATTGCGAGGACAGTGTTTGTATCATGATGGACACGCTCTCGCGGCTGGGTTGGATTCTCAATCTGTCGAAATCCTCCCCAGTTCCGAGCCGAAAACTCACATTTCTGGGGATGGTTCTGGACAAATCCCAGGGACAGTTGCTTCTTCCCCAGGACAAGGCTCGTTCTCTGCGTTGTGTGGTCCGGATACTTCTGGGTCCTCTTCTGCATTCCCATCGATTTGTAATGTGCGTCTTGGGGAAGATGGTGGCGGCGATGGAGGCAGTGCTGTTTGCTTAATTGCATCTCCATCCCTTACAGCTGGATCTGTTATCGGCCTGGAATCGCAGCCCGTTTACCCTTTACTGGTTATTTTGCCCATCAGCGGCAACGAGACGGTCTCTTCGTTGGTGGTTGGCTCCGTCATCTCTTTCTCGGGGAAGATCCTTCCTAACGGTCTGGTGGGATGTACTGACCACCGATGCCAGTCTCCTCGGCTGGGGGGCGGTGTTCCAGAGTCACACGGCTCAAGGTCGGTGGACTCTGGCAGAGTCCCCTCTGCCCATAAATCTTTTGGAGATTCGGGCCATTTACCTGGCTTTGAGGAGTTTCCATCATCTCCTGATGGGCTGTGATATTCGCATCCAGTCGGACAACCCACGGCGGAGGGAGGGACGCGCAGCAGAGCAGCGATGCGGTAGGTGGAACCAATACTCCATTGGGCCGAATCTTCGGGAGCTGTACTGTCGACATTCCACATCCCGGGGGTCTAGAACTGGGCATCGGATTATCTCAGCCGTCAGGGACTTGCATCAGGGGAATGGGCTCTTCATCCAGATATCTTCGCTCAGATATGCGTTCGCTTTGGGACTCCAGATGTAGATCTCATGGCGTCGCGGATGAATTCCCAGGTTCCCAAATTCTTTGCTCGCTCGCGCGATCCCAGGGCTCTGGGAGCCCATGCCCTGGTTCCGGATTGGACACAGTTTCGTCTCCCATACGTCTTTCCCCCTCTGGCCCTCCTTCCCAGAGTGGTCCAGAAAATCAGGACGGAGCGAGTTAGTGATACTAGTTGCCCCGGACTGGCCCAGGAGGTCATGGTACGCCGATCTGGTGCAACTCGACGCAGACGCTCCATGGCGGCTGCCGGTCCGTCTGGATCTTCTCTCACAGGGTCCAATTTGGCATCAGAACTCAGGGGCTCTTCGTTTGATGGCGTGGCCCTTGAGACCAGAATTCTAACTCGGGTGGGGTTTTCAAAAAGCGTGGCACGCACTATGACGTTTGTGAGAAAGCCTGTCTCCGCCCGTATATATCACAGGACTTGGAAGGTGTTTTTTGCATGGTGTGATTCAATGAAGGTCCCACCCTTGTGTTTCTCGCTCCCATCGGTTCTGGGGTTCCTCCAATCTGGATTGGTCAAAGGACTTTCCCTAAGTTGTCTTAAGGGACAAGTATCAGCGTTATCAGTACTTTTTCAGCGCCGATTGGCTTCGAAACCTCAGGTCCGTACCTATTTACAGGGTGTTTCTCGTATTGTTCCACCGTATAGGAGGCCTTTGGATGCCTGGGATTTAAATCTGGTTCTGGAGTTCCTTCAGAAACCACCTTTTGAACCTCTCTGAGAGGTTTCATTGCGCCTGCTTTCTCAGAAAGTAGTTTTCCTGGTGGCGATCACTTACATTCGGAAGTTTCTGAGCTGGCAGCGCTTTCCTTTAGGGCACCGTTTCTCTCATTTCATCAGGACAAGATGGTGCTGTGGCCGGTACCATCTTTTCTTCCTAAGGTGGTGTCCACTTTTCATCTGAACAAGGACATTATTCTTCCATCTTTTTGTCCGCCTCCTGTGCATCGTTTTGATAAGGCTTTGCACACTTTGGACCTGGTCCATACTTCTCTGGCTTTGTGTCTAGGACAGCTCCTTTCAGGAAGTCTGATTCTCTTTTCGTTCTTCCTGAGGGCCATCGTAAAGGGATGGCTGCGTCAAAGGCCACCTTGCTGGGCTATTCGGCACCAGGCTACGGCTGAGCAGGTGTGCAAGGCGGCCACTTGGTCCAGCCTACACATCTTTGCGAAACATTATCGAGTACATACTCAGGCTTCGGCAGATGCGAGTCTGGGTAGACGCATCCTGCAGGCAGCGGTTGCTAGTCTGTAGACTGTTTTTCAGTTTGTGATGTTTTTTTCCCACCCAGGGACTGCTTTAGGACGTCCCATCGTCCTGTGTCCCCCAATGAGGCGAAGGAGAATTTTGTGTACTCACAGTAAATTCCTTTTTCTCTTAGCCTCTAATTGGGGGACACAGCACCCTCCCTGGGCCTGTTGGCCTTATTTAATTGGTGTTTTTTCTTCTTGAGTTCCTGGTTGCCTTATCGGCTTAAGTAGTTTTTCCTCCTACTACTTTAGCACTAAACTGGCTAGACTGTGCCAGTCAGGGGGTTATATAGTGCGGAGAGGAGCCACTGTGCTTCTTCTTTTTGATTGCTTAGTGTCGCCTCCTAGTGGCAGAATGCTATAACCCATCGTCCTGTGTCCCCCAATTAGAGGCTAAGAGAAAAGGAATTTAGGTGAGTACACAAATTCTCCTTTTTGAATGGCCACACTTCCTGAGGTTGCATGGTTTACTGCTTCTTGGATGAGCTGGTCTTGCATCTCTGGAGTTCTACTTTATGATAACCAATAATAATGTATAACCCTGGCACACAATAAAGAATATCTGAAGATGAAGGATTCTTTTTGTGTTTGTTATTGTGGAATACATATAGACAATCCCAGTCCGATGTTTCAGCCCAGGGCCTTTGTCAGGGACAAAATACTTGTTGGTACGTGTTTGTGGACACTTGTGGAATAGAGAAGATCCATGGATCACAGGTTACAATGAAACGTCTGACTATGGTGTGGTCAATCACAGTAAGGAACTGCAGATTTGAGGTAAGGTAATGGAAGACCTGGTACTTGGGTCCTAAGTCTGTGGCTTACTTATGAGTAGGAAAAATTGCATCTTATAGGGCAGGTGTAGAAAAAGAAGGCAATACAGACTGCTTTGAGGGTGTCTCTGTTGTAAATAGCAGCCAGCCCCTAATGAGAGTGAGGCTTGATGTCATAGGGAGAAAGTGTAGTGAGTCTTAGTGTGGGGTACACACTGTATGGTTTTCTATAATGAACAGATCCAATTGTAAGCTGTGATCATAGAGCAGGATCCGGTTGGTATGTGGCTCACACCTTGTGTCCATGTATACCAGTGAATGTGAAATGGAAATAGATAGGTATTAGCGCTCGGATTGCAACCAAACAAGGCTCACGGGATATTTACCTCAAGGCTTTATTAGATCAGTGTAGAATTCCAATTCTCCACAACGCGTTTCTGCGCTTAGTGCGCCTTTCTCAAGTGGTTCAAGTGGTACCACTTGAGAAAGGCGCACTAAGCGCAGAAACGCGTTGTGGAGAATTGGAATTCTACACTGATCTAATAAAGCCTTGAGGTAAATATCCCGTGAGCCTTGTTTGGTTGCAATCCGAGCGCTAATACCTATCTATTTCCATTTTACACTTGCACGCCTTCCCCTCTGGGAAGTGCGAGTCTGAGCAGTTCGGCTCCCGGACCGTGCTCACAACCACACGCCACCTCCATCCGTGCACTTCACCACTCGCCGACTCGCAGGACGAAGGAACACAGCACAGCCCACGGCTTCGGACTCCCACGAGTTGGAGGTCTCGTTAGCGTGCCCCTCGCTCTCCATCCAGCGAGTCGCCTCCCGACTCGCACGAACAAGGACTGCATCACGTCCCCTCCTGCTTGGCACGTCCGACCCGGAGGTCACGCTTAATTGTTCCCCGCTCGGCGGTCAGTTGTGCGACCCAGGCACAACGAAATCAGGTGAGCACTTGGCTGATTTAACCATTTTTTAATACAATTGATCAAGCAGTTTGGCGCAACTTGTTTTATTTTTTACTTTACCAGTGAATGTGAGGCTGGGAGCAGTCTTAATCAAGCATGGTTTTGACATTGCTATTTCTAGCTACATGTTGTTTAGCAGCATCTAGAGTAGCTCCAAAAATCGGACTGTGGATACTGGCCACTGAAGTGTTGACTACTTTGCTTAATCTGCCCTAGAGATCCAGACTGGACCCCAGACTAAAGCAGCACAAATCTTTTTCATAACTTCAGTTTCTACAAAACCTTGTGGACACAAGTGTGCAATTTTCACTTCATTTCCAGTGATACAGTTGAAGGCCACTGTGACTTCTATAATGCCACTGCATCAGCAGTCATGTTTCCTACACTGACTTCTACATGGGACTCTTTCATTGCTGAACATATTTCCTAAGTATTCATATACTACATTGAGTTAGACATATTGATTTTAAAGATAGTGTGCTCGTGTTCAAAGTGTGTCCAACCCCGCATTACAAGGTACAGCATTAACAATCCACATTAATTTTTATAATGGCTATTACGGTAATTGAATTATATGGCTTTTGATGTGAAAAAAATTAATGGATAACCCATTAAAGTCGTAAATCACTTTATAAATAATTTTTGTCCTTCACTACAGCTACTTAATTGAAAAGGGCGTTTGCTATCTGGTGCTTTGTGAAATGTCATATCCTAAGAAACTCGCATTTGCTTATCTTGAAGATCTCTATAATGAATTTGATGAGCAACATGGAAAGAAAGTTCCAACTGTATCAAGACCTTACTCCTTCATAGAGTTTGGTAAGATCTCGCTGCAATTATTCCTTTGATTGTTGCCTTGCCTTAAAATACAACTTCAGCCTTTTTTTTTTTTTTCGCCAGTGGATTGGTGCTTTAAATCGAGGTCCATTAAAGGGGTTCACTGGGCTTTTTATAAAATCTGTGTGTATCTAGGCTGCAAAGTGCTAACAATTTATAATTTACACCCTGTTAGCATTTTGCATTGTTACCTAGATATCACGATTCTGCGTGTGGAGGAGCACCTCAGCCCCCGACTAAAGGCGTGTTTATTTTGGACCCTGGCTGTAATGTCACTACTTGTCCTTTACACCCAATCTCCAACAAGCACGCCCTCCCCTCCATAGTCCAATATCACTACCCACCCCCCTTCACCTATGTAAACTCTGAATTGCACTTAGTGGTCATCTCCTTCTGTCTGCAACTCTGTGCCAAATCTGCTGCTGTGTGAAGGAGATGACTGCTGTGTGCACTTTGCTGCTGTTTGCGTGTTCACTTTCCCCCCTTGCTGTGACAGAAGGAGACGACCTCCGAGCGTAATTCAGAGTTACATAGGTGAATGGGGGTGAGTGGTCATATTGGAGACTGAGGGGGTGGGTTTGTTGGAGTCTGGGGGAGGGGCATGCTTTTAAGAGACTAGGTGTAAACAACAAGTAATGACATTACAACCAGGCTCCAAAATAAACATGCCTTTGGTCAGGGGCTGAGCTGCTCCTCCACATGCTGAATCGTGATATCTAGGTAACAATGTAAAATGCTGACAGAATGTAAATTACAAACTGTCAGCATCTTGCAGCCTAGATACACAGATTTTCTAGAAGGCCCAGACAACCCCTTTATCCCCTGTATTATTCTCACCTTTCCGGAGCTTCATCTTCTGTCACCGCCACTCCTGTCATTCTCCTGTGATTTGTGACCTGCAAGCAGCTCCAGTGTTTGCCTGAGTGCGCTGGGGGTCACAAATCAATACCACTTTGAGATCTTCATTCTGGTTCTCACAGGGTTGAATTGGCAGCTTGTGACTTAACTTCCGACTTTCGGCCAGTCAGAAATTACAGTCACAAGTTGACACTGCAGGTCCGGAGTGGTGCCAAAAAAGCATCAAAACATTGAGTCACTCTCACCGAATTATACAGGGGAATTATATTTGAAGTGCCACTCCAGCCCTGAAAAACCCCCGCTGGATTGATGCTTTAAAATCACACAAATGAATAACAAAGTGCTGTGTCTTAAAGTGATGTAATAATTATCTTTCCATTTACTATATTTTTCGGACTATCAAACCTATATTTTTTAACAAGAAATACTGTTGCTAAAAAGTGTGTGTATCTTATGGTCCTGAGGCTGCTTCCTGTGATTGAGGAAAACGCTGACACCACATCCACCCCTGGATCCCGAGAGCTGCCCTCTCTCCACCTGCTCTGCATTGGTCTATGTAGTCAATGCAGAGCAGGAGAGGAAGCTAAACTGGGCAGTTCAGATCCACATCAAGAACTGCAAGGTGTGGTAACATAAACTGTGTGTAAGTATAAATGTACATGTAGTAGAGATGTGTGTAAGACTAAGTGTACATGTAGTAGAGCTAGTTTGTGTAAATGTGCCTGTAGCAAAGCTGTGTGTAAGAGTAAGGCTACATTCACACATAGCGCTTTTTTTGCGCGGCTGATTTTTGCCGCGTTTTGCGGCCACGTAAAAAAACGCAGTGCTTTCACACACCGCGTGTTTTTATGCGCAGGGGAGAAGTGATGTCACAGTGGGGAGGAAGAATCCTGGTTCCTCCTCCCCTCTGTGACATGTGTGACAGCCCCTGTTTGATTTCGCAGTGTATTAATATACATTGCGAAACCCAAATGAAAGTAAACCAAATGTGTTAAAAATAATAATTAAATACTTAACCTCCGCCGGGTGTTCGTGGAGCCGGGAGCCGAGCCAAGCAGAGGTATGAAGCTGCCAGGACCTTGCATGACGTCATGGGCACTAATTGGCCGCTCACGGTCATGTGATGCGTTCATCATATGACATCACATATCGCATGACCGCGAGTGTCCAATCAGCGCCCATGACATCATGCAAGGTCCTGGCAGCTCCATACCTCTGCTTTGCTCAGCTCCCGGCTCCACAAACACCTGGCGGAGGGTAAGTATTTAATTTTTATTATTTTTAACACATTTGGTTTACTTTAATTTGGGTTTCGCAATGTATATTAATACATTGCGAAACCCAAATGGGGTGGTCACACATGTCACAGAGGGGAGGAGGAAGATAATTCTTCCTCCCCCTCTGTGACATCAGATCCGCCGGCCCCTATAGGAGAAAGCGTCGGCGTTGCTGCGTAAAGAATTGACATGTCAATTCTTTTTACGCCGGCGCTTTATCCCATAAAAGCGCGGCGTATTTTAATGCTGTGTCTGTACGGCAAAGTGAATTTGCCATTCACTTTGCCGGCAGAGGCACATTGCGCATTTTTGAAAAGCGCCCGTAAAAAAGCACTCAAAAATGCGCAATTTATGAACATGTAGCAGAGCTTATGTACAATATACACTGCATACAGACACACCAGATTTATTATTTCCCTATTCTACCCCAGTACTTCTAAATTGGTGTTAATGACCTCTACAATTTACACCATGGAAGTTTTAATTGACCAGAAAAATATTCTTCCTCTTTCCTGCTGTCTAAACCTAGGGTACATTTCATGGTAAGATGCATCTTATAGTCCGAAAAGTACGGAACCTTTCTATTACCCCATGATGACGTTTTCTGAAAAATGTGCGTTGGGGTAGACAAGATCCCAGAAAGAACAGACATTCTGTGTGTATCCTTAGTTATTGTTAGCATTAATTTACTTTTTATCTCCTATTCCCCATTTTTTCCTAATCATGGCCCTATTCATATAAATCATGTTTTTACATTGCAGAACTTGTTGATATACCCTTACGTACCTTCATTTCGTTCTTTATTGATAATTTGTTGGCTTTACTTACTATACACTGTGAAAACTCCCTAGGCAAGTTAGTATTTAGATCATATCATCATGCTTGTGCTTAATCAATCTGTAAGACTTGAAACTATTTTGAAACTGAATTCATGCCATCGTACACTCTGAACATGACTGCAAAACTAAAGACAGGGTGCAACACAGGGGTCATCAATGAATGGAAAGAGGGTACACTATCCAGGCAGAAAAGATGCAGAATCAAGGAGACGTCCACAACCACAATGTCAAAGTATAGCAAAACAATAATCTTTATTAAATGACGCAAACCAAACAAACACAGAAATCGTGATAAAAACAATTAAAAGCAGTATATATGAGCCAGCCAACATAATGCAGGTGTAATGAAAATACAGTACACAAAGAGAACATGCATAATTATAAGTGCATCAACCATATAATAATGGATCATAACATATCACTATGATAATCAATAATAGACAGATCAGACCCCAGAGACACAAAGAAAGAACAGAAAAAATGACAATAACACTGATATCATTATAGAGTAATGCCAGGGGCAAGATGCAAGGATATAAATATAGAATAAGTCCCAAGCTGGGGAATTCAAAATGCGTGAAATCCTAAGTAGTCCATAAAGTGCATGATGCTGAGACAATGTAGGCCAGAGGGCAAGAGAGCCCAAGATTGGTGTGCTGAGGGGCACTAGTGTATGTCTAAGTGATGCATGGTACCCTGCCACGGTAATGAAAATCTATTACCCAGTCAGCGCAAGATGAAGGCTGGCAAGAGGACCTGATGCAAAAACCTAAAGTGGCTTCATCAGAAGCTGGTGCCCAGGGGAGCTGCTATTTTTCTGAACAGCCCAATCTTAATTTTTTGTTATTTTCTGGAAAGTAGTTAAAAATGATATACATATCTCTTTATGTTTTGGATTTAGAAAATAGTCTGCAATGTTCCCAATGCATGGAAATAAAAGCGATTATAAAGATTTTGGAATTAAAGAATTTGTATTGTTGAACTCTTTGGTATTACTATGAACACAAATGTACGTCTCAGCATTGAGCTTCTCTGATGCCTCCGGCTTCAGAGAGGCTCACTGCTTATGATCTGAAGTCGCATGCAATTACGGTCATGCACACTATGCCTTTCTGAAGCCTGGACATGTACACCGACTTCAGAGTAGTGCACATGACTGGAAGTGCGTCGTCCTCCAATCAGGCACATCAGAGTACCTGCATCTTGGAGGACACAAAGCTGTGTGCATACGCGGTTTTGTATGTCGATGCGGATGATGCTACTATGTAAAGCATGTTATCATGCCAACACTGAAAGCCCTAATTAGCATCTAATTACTTTAGAAATACTTTCTCTAAAGATCTGTTTATTTATGATACTAAGCTGGGACTGTAAGCAGGGATTACAGATATGCATCCAGACCTACTTATGGTTCTGGATGCCCAGGGGACCAGACAGGATTTTTTCAACCCCTTAGTGACCACCAGGGCTGTGGAGTCGGTAAGCCAAACCTGCGACTCCGACTCCTCAATTTCCTTCACTCCGACTCTGACATATATTGCTTATGTAATTCAGGTGAAAAAATTTATTGTAGTACAATGTGAACATCAGACATTTAATCATTTGTATGATACAATCAATAATCAAGATATTTAGATAGAACCAAGAATATATTTATTGAATACAATTTTAGAAAACAAAACTGTAATTAATTGTAAACATGTAATACACTATGTAATGTGGATTATACATTATATATATATATATATAATATATTAATATAGTGTGTGTGTGTGTATATAATAACACTATGCAATAAACTATATAAGTGGCAAGAAAGAGATTAACAAAAACACACTGAATAACATTTGTGCAGTCTATGAATTTATTCTAAGAAATAGAATTGCCTCCATCAGATCCTCCTTCATAGATGACCTCAAATCTGACCTAATAATTTTAAGGCTAGAGAACAACCTCTCTACACTAACTTGGGTTGGAGGCAAAGCCGTAACCACATGGGCAACATCTCGAACAATCTACGGGTATAAAGGAATGGCCTCATGCACAGTCAGTTTTGATGAACGGTTGAATTTTTCTATTTCTTTGAGAGCAACAGATACATTTTGCAGAAACATGGTCAATCTGCTTGCCATAGGAGACGGACTGAAATTTTCTTCTTTGCGGCAACGCTTTGCCTGCTCCATGTCATCCAAATACTTGTCAAAGTCAAACTCCTCATCTGATGAGGATGAAGATATGGCAGCAGTAGCACTGTCAGGAGGACCCAAGTCCTCTTGCGCCTGGCAGTCCTGTAGGCCACTCATCCTAACTGCTACCTCAGTCAGAGCTTCTTTTCCTTTAGCACACTGTTGATCATCAAGCAGTATACGATGACTTGGGTCCACATAAACAGCTGCTAGAAGAATTTGATTTTCCAATAGCTGTGCCTCTCTCCGTTTCATTGAAGCAGAAATGCCATCTCTTTGGGAACCTTCTCTTTGGGACAGGCAAAATAGCAAGTTCTTTCACTCCTTCATGAAAATGCCAGGAGTTAAATCCTCAGCTTGGAATTTTTTAGTCACGGTGAATGGGTGATTAAGCAATTCCTTCAATTCAGCCACCTGTGTCCATTGACCTTCATTTAAGGTCACCTGAGGGTTCGCCATATCTATAAGAAACGGTTTTAGTTCAAGCAATCGCTCAATCATTAAATAAGTGCTTTCCCACCGAGTGGCTTGATCAACAATTGCCCCTTTCCCAGCACGTCTCTTCAAGATGGAATCAATTTTAGGGGTTCTGGCGGTAATAACCAATTTCCTCACTTTTGCAAGCAGATTTCTATAATGTCCCTCTTGCAGACCATCTCTTATTGACAGCTGCAGCGTGTGCACAGCGCATGTGATAAATATTAAAGTGTTTTGAAGCAGCTTCAACAAGATCATCTAATTGTAAAGTATCATTTTGCTGTTCTTCTGCTGTAATATCTGTTTGTTCCACTTCCTCCTCAGTTACATGAACAGCACTGTAAAAGAAAAAAACAAAAGTTGCGCCACGCTGCATTGGGGAATCTAGATTAGCGATATTCAGGATTTTCACTCACCTTTACTAGCTGTGCCGTGTCCGCACAACTGGATTGTAGATATATGGTGAGTGAAGATTTATATTCACTGATCTTCCGATCTTTGGTGTATATCCGATCTAGTCTTCCCCTTCACCGTTTTTAATATAAGATTCCTGCCTTCTCCTTAGCTGGCTCACGTGAAGGATCATGTGCCGATTTTAGGGATGGATTAATGACGTGTAGCCAGGTCCTGCTCCAGAGCAGCTCACAACACCACGCTCCCCGAAGGGAGATTGTGGATCAGCCGATGAATAAATGTGGTATAATAAAAGTAAGCGCTGAGAGCTAAGACAGGATACACAATGCTCTTAAATATATTACCTTTGAGTTTTATTCATTCAACAATATATAAAAGCCCTCCTGCCACAACGAGTTTTGACGCTGACTGCGTCTTTCTCAAGTGGATCCACTTGAGAAAGACGCAGTCAGCGTCGAAACGCGTTGTGGCAGGAGGGCTTTTATATATTGTTGAATGAATAAAACTCAAAGGTAATATATTTAAGAGCATTGTGTATCCTGTCTTAGCTCTCAGCGCTTACTTTTATTATACCACATTTATTCATCGGCTGATGAACAGCACTGTGACCTTCTTCCATCTCAAACATACTGAATCCTACATTTTCTTCTAGCTGTTGGTCATTACTCTCATTCATCCGTTTAATAGTACTTACAACAAGGGGACACCAAAGAACTAAGATCCGTATTCAGCACATTCAGCATTGAACTACTGAACCCGGAGTCGGTCCATTTTACACCGACTCCGACTCCACCAAAATGAGCTCTGACTCCACGACTCCGACTCCCACTCCACAGCCCTGGTGACCACCAATATGACTAAAACTGGCGTGAGATTTGTGAACAGCATCCTCTGACAGGTGAACATTCAGCTGTACATTATAGCTGACAATCTGCTTCATCACTCACAATCTATGTTGGCGCTGACCATGGCCATTTAACCAATTCCATGCTGCTGTCAATATTGACTACAGCATTTTGATGGTTAACAGAGTGTGAGGTCTCCTTTCGTAACCTTATCAGCATCCTGAGATCATGATTGTATGGTCCTGATTGTTACAGACAGTTATTCCGCTGCACACTAGAACACTAAGAAATTATATTGGTCTATGGCCTTGCATTACTGCATGCTGCAGTGGGAAAATTAGAAAAAAGGGAAAATACAATTCGCTTACTGCAAAATGGAACAGAGAAAATGTGACACAGCATTACTGCTGTAGGTATATTTGAATCAAAGAGATGTCTATCTAATGTTTTGGCTAATGCATATGATCTTGACAACCGTGACAAGGTGCATCTCATGAATGGGGACCCTAACCTGAAATGCCTCTACATGGGATATATGAGATGCACCTTGTCACAATAATCGGGCTCATATGCATTGGCCAATACATTGGCTAAGTGTCTCCTTGAGTCAAAAAATTCTGAAATTTGTCAAAAAAAAAAAGAGTTGCCACTGTCACCATTTTTCCAGACCTGTAATGGTCTCATTTTTTAGGATCTGGGGCTGTGCGGACTTATTTTTTTTGCCCTGAGCTGATATTTTTATTAATATTATTTTGGTGTTCATGTGATGTTTGAATCGCCTCATATTGTATTTTATTGCAGTGATGCGGAGACCAAAAAATAAACATAATTTTGGTGGCTTTAATTTTTTGCCTGATCAGAATAATTTATTTTATATTTTGATAGATTGGATATTTCTGAATGCAACAATACCATATACTGTATTTTTTGCTTTATAAGACGCACCCCCAAATTTGGTGAAGGAAAAGAGAAAAAAGATATTTTTTAATGTTAAATGGGGTCCATCTTATGATGCCAGTGTCCGTCTAAGGCTGGTATCGCACTGTCCGTGTGGTATACAACTAAAGGTACCGTTACACGTCACGACATTGAAACGATATCACTAACGATCTCGGGGGCACGCGGTCCTTAGGACATAATTTAGAGATGGTTGGTGAGATGTCACACGCCTAGATATCATGCACAACGCACCAACCATCCAGCGAGCAGACATCATTCGCACAACCCAGTGAACGATACTTGTTCACTGAGGTGAATGGGCGAAGTTTTGAATGACATCGTTATCGTGGTGTCACACAGACCAATGCAGGTTGGCTGATCGTGGATCGTATGATTTGAGAACATGTTCTCAAATCTGCGATCAACGATTCAATGATTTATCGTAGTCAAATCTCGGTGTTACACGCAATGACGTCCTAACGATGTAGTTTGAATGACTCCAAACCCGTGACGTTTAACAATATCGTTCACGATATTGTACCGTGTAACAGGGCCTTAAGTTGGACGTGTCACACATGATTAACTTGGAATGGCCTCCCCCCTGTCAGGACAGGAGTGTGGAGCTGCTTATAAACAGCACCATGGAATGAATGGTGCTCTATAAATAATAATAAACACAAGCAGCCGATGCTCCCATCCAGACGTCTAGAGAGGGGGAGGCCATTCCAGCTTAATCATCCATGACACGTCCGACTTAGTCATATATCACACGGACTAGTGAATAGGCAGAGCTGGGGGAGCAGTGCACTCTGCACTGTGCTGTAGAGTGATGTCCTGTAATATAAAGGCAGAGCTGGGGGAGCAGTGCACTCTGCACTGTGCTGTAGAGTGATGTCCTGTAATATAAAGGCAGAGCTGGGGGAGCAGTGCACTCTGCACTGTGCTGTAGAGTGATGTCCTGTAATATAAAGGCAGAGCTGGGGGAGCAGTGCACTTTGCACTGTGCTGTAGAATGATGTTCTGTAATATAGAGGCAGTGCTGGGGGAACAGTGCTCTCTGCACTGTTCTGTAGAGTGATGTCCTGTAATATAGAGTCAGAGCTGGGGGAACAGTGCACTCTGCACTGTGCTGTAATGTGATGATGCTCCGCCTCCAGCCCTGCCAGTTTCAGATCAAGTGCAGTGTGAATGAAGATCGGCCACTTTCTGGTTCTCAGCTCTGTGACACAGGGCTCAGCAAACAGGTATCTTGGAATGCTGACACAAGGTACCGATCTGCCCTGCTCTGCCCCTATCATCATGGTAGTGATTCAGCACAAGCTTAGTGCTGATTCACTTGCCTCTGCTGCTACACCCGCTCCTCCATTACTTTAATAGCCCGGGCACGATCTCTCCAGCAGCTGCAGGATGCTGGGGAACAACCACATGTGCCGGCTATTAGAGTAAAGGAGCGCTCCCTGCTCCCATGCCCAGCTCTGTGTGCTGTCTTCAGTGCGCAGGGAACAAGTAAAGTGATTATTCATGACTGTAATGAGCGGGGACACGTAGTTCTGACCCCTCTTCACTGCTGTCTCCCCCTCCCAAGCAATCCATGTAAAACAAAAAGAAAGGGGCGCTGTGTAGGATCTCTGGACACTAGTTAAAAGCGCTGCTGTTATGTGCAGAATGCACTAACCTGAATGGGTTGTGCCTTCCCTGCACAACCCTGGTGATAGACCTGGATGGGAGGGGTCACTGGCTGACGGCTCCTTGCGGTGCCCTCGCTCCACTGGTGCGTCCTGGATAATCACGTGATCGGATTATGGTCATGTGACCGGCTTCATCATCACAGGTCCTGTAATCACTGAGCTTCACAAAGCTTAACCGCAGGTCCTACAGTTTAAGTTGGTATAATCTGTGCTTGCTGTCTATGGCGGTTTTTAATCCCAATCAGACTGGGAATTCCAAGAGCAGCTCCAGCTTCTGCTTCCTGAGTGTCGAGGGAGAAGTGGCAATGAAAGATAAAAGTATAGAAGTCTCATAGGGAGCGCTAAGGATAACAGTATGATGGTATTTAAGCAAAAATTAACAAACCTTTATTAATAATCCTCCTGCAAACTCCACAACGTGTTTTGACAGTGCAAAAGACTGTCATCAGGTGGTTGTTTTTGGCAACCACCTGATGAAGACTGTTTTTTGCACTGTCGAAACGTGGAGTTTGCAGAAGGATTATTAATAAAGGTTTGTTAATATTTGCTTAAATACCATCATACTGTCATCCTTAGCGCTCCCTATGAGACTTCTATACTTTTATCTTTCATTCCCAAGCAACCCAGGATGCTAGAATGTAGTATTCCTATTATAAGACGCACCCCCACTTTCCGCCAAAATTTGGAGGAAGAAAAGTGCATCTTATAAAAGGAAAAATACGGTATATGTATTTTTTCAAGTGCAGCGTAGATCGCCCTCCTACGCCAATACTGACAGTTCTGTGCGTAGATAAGTCCTGCTGCGTCGGTAAAAGCCGACGGGACATCAAACAGTGATAGTAATAAAGTAGTGGTTTTAAACTACTCATGCAGCCCCTCTCCAGATGCCCACATATTAAAGTCCTGTGCACAATAAATGTTAAAATATTTACCATACCCTCTTCCCGGCTGGATCAAGCATCCGTCATATGCGGTGGAATGCGTTTGCAGGCACAAGGCCAGATCAGGATGACGCCGTTTTCATCCTGATCTGGCTGCGCCACAAGTGTAAAACCAGCCTAACTTCTACATTAAATATTTGTCCGCTGTGTGTGGATAAGATCATAGACTATTATTACTTCAGAATATTAAAAAGATTAACACTAAAATGCTTGACTGAAATCTGTAAGAGCCACTATGCAAATAAAAGGTAAGTACTATTTCTAAGTCCAGGACAAGACATTTTAGGGTTTTCAGAATAGGAAATTAAAGAGGATTTGTCCCACCCCCCTGGTGCTTTCCAAACTGAAAGCACCCCTGAATGCAGCGTGGCTGCTGCATTCAGGTAACAGGTCCCCCATTTATCTAGCCCCCCTGTAAGTTGTACAAAACACTTTAGAAGGTGTACAGATAAGGAGTCCGGAGGGACTTACTCAGTAATGAGTCCTCACTGCTTCCTGGTGTCCTCCCTGCCTCCAGCCCCCCTCAGTGCCGCCTCCTTTATGTGGCTCCGCTGCGTTTGAAGTCACGCAAGCGCAGAGCGAGCAATGGGTGGGAGTGGTCCCGGCAGCTGAAATGCCTCCTGCCGGTGACATCAGCGTCTGAGCCCGCCCTCCTGTACATACCTAAATTGGAGCAGGGTGGGCTCCGGCGCTGACATCACCTGCAGGAGGTGTTTCAGCTACCGGGACCGCTCCCACCCATTGCTTGCTCTACGCCTGCATGACTTCAGAAGCAGAGGAGCATGAGCGGCCAAGGAGGGGAGACACATAAAGGAGGCGTTACTGAGGGGGCTGGAGGTGGCACAGAGAGGGTTGGAGGCAGGAAGGACATCGGTGAGCAGCGAGGACTCCATACAGAGTAAGTCCCTCCAGACTCCTTATCTGTACACTTTATAAAGTGTTTTGTACAACTTAGGGTCCTTTCACATCAGCGTTTTACGCTGATCGCAGCAGTCGCGGTGAAAAAAATGCAACTGCCGCGATTACCGCATAACGGCCGCACTTGCGGTTCACTTGCGGCAAGCCCCATACAATGTCTATGGGCTTGCGGCAAGTGCGGTTTCGGCACTTGCGGCAGGTGCTACTTCTGCATCTCCATCTCTGAAAGCCTAGTTTAGCTACAGTAATTATTAATTCATCTGCAAAGTAAACTTTTACAAAAAACCTAAAATAAAATAAAATTATGAAATACCCTACAGTATAAATAAATTAATAGTAATAGTACATGTAAATTACATGGGGTATTTCATTGACATTATTTTTATAAAGAGTGTAAAAGCCATTTCACTGCGAAAAAGATGATCCTTTTTTTGTTGAGCAACTCGCTCTGTACCTACTATTACTCCTAATTTTGCAGCTAGATCTCTAAAGGTTTGGCTTAACCAGTTAGCTATTCATCTTCAAACTAAACCTCTAGGGAGGAAATATTGAGGTCCATTTCAATGCTATCTAATGCTATAAATTTTTATTTCATATGCTTCTGCTGGTGCCCTGAGACTAAATTCCAGGGCTGTGGACCTTTCTAACTCTGCCCTTTAATCTCCATTGTATATGGGATGGAAGGGGATTATAGGATCTGAAACCAATTTATGTGCCATGCCCAGTCACGATGAGATGTTTTTTTTAATCTGATAGGGAAGACATTAGGGAAGATATCTATGAGAAGACATTGAAAAACCATAAATAGTTTTCCTTTGTTCTTTCCTTAAATATAAAAAGTAATTTTGTCCCCAAAACAGGAAGGATTACAATAGAGATTTAAAAGAAAAGAGTACAATTGGAACAAGAGGGTATTGCTTACATAAGGGAGAAAGATGTTCCTCATGTACATGAGACATTATTATTGACCCATTGTTACATTTCTTGAGAATTGGTATATTCTTTATAATATGGTAGACAATTCATTAGCAAACTGAGTTGGGAATGGCCTTTCAATAAGGAGTCCTCATGCAGATATCCCTGACTTGGAGGAGGTCAGAGTTAAGACCGGGTTACACATAACGATGTGCCAGCGACCCGTCCAACGATCGGGATCGCTGGCACATTGCTATGTGATCACTGGTGAGTTATCACACAGGCAGACTCACCAGCGACCCGTGTAACGACCTTGACATCGTGGAAAAGAATATAAACTATTCTTTTCCATGATGTCGAGGTCCTGCTACTGTATTCAGCGGGAGAACGCTGGTAACCAGGGTACACATCAGGTTACTAAGCACATCGCTGTGCTTAGAAACCTGATGTGTACCCTGGTTACCAGCGCGCTGTTCTTAGAAACCTGATGTGTACCCTGTTTACCAGGGAACACATCGGGTTAGAAAGGCGTCACACATGCCGATGTCTGTAGCCCAGCGGCAGACCGACGACCAAAAAAAATGGTCCTGACCATTCCGCTGCAATCAGCGAGCTGATCCCTGGTTGCTGCGTGTAACTGGGCCTTTAGACATGTTTTTCACAAAGAGAACATCTTAGGCTACATTCACACACAGTGTAGTTGATGCATTTTTTGATTCAATTTTCAGCTACAAAACTGGATCAGCTTCAAAAAAAGCATAAAAAACATGATCCATTTTAGACTGTTGAGTTTTTTAAGCTCATAGATAATGGTTTCAATAGAAAAAGTTGATCAGGAAACTGCCGCACAAATATACATGCTCTTTCATTTTGAGGATCCATATTTGAGCCAAAAAATGCACCACTGCAAAAGGTTGTGTGTGAATGACAAATCTTGAAAACTCATTGATTTGGCATCTCTGAAATTGATCACTTCACTGCACTGCAAAAACAGATCCTCTAAAATCGCATCAAAAACACTGTGTGTGAATGTAGCCTAACACTCAAAATTCTTCTTTCCTTTTTCCAAAGATCAGCCCCCAAATGCCCTTTGTTAGTTTTGGAAGGGGTTTAAGTGTTACAAGTATCACCAAGTATAGTATGCTTCACATGGCTCAGTAAATTAGCTCTTTAAAATCCATCAGGTTTTCTAGTCAGGAAAGACCTGCCTCAGCCCCGTCTTTCATCTGAAAGTGACAATGTTCTGACTTACGGCATGGAACTTGAAATAGGACTGTTTAAAAAGTGGGCGTTTATCTGACCAGTAAGGATGAGCGAACTGAACGTTAAAGTACAGTACTCGTGCTAAACACAGACTTTACAAAAAATGTGTTCGGCTGCTTCCATTGAGGTTTGGGTCCAGAACAGAACTTTTTGTAAAGTTCAGATAAACCCCCAGAACCCGAATTTTCATGGGTCCGCTCATCTTTTTGTAACCAGGTTATATCTACCTTTCTAAATTAAATAGGAAGGTAGTCATCTAAGATTTTACTGAGGATTTGGACTTTCTATTTTAGGATTTTCTGGTTCTTTCCAGTCTTTCCTCATGGACTCTTGATATAAATTGAGGTGACTAAGCAGTGTTCAACATTTAAAGAGATCTTGTAGGAAGGCAGTTCCTGTTTCATGTCTTGATAAAGGATGGCTCTCATTGGTGCTGTCATGAGCTCATGAAAAACCAATTACCGGTAAGCCCAACCTAAGTATATTTCACCAATGTAAGCATTCTGTATAATTTTGTAGATAATTATATTCAGAAGACAAAGAAGACCTATATTGACAGTAGAGCTAGAAGAAACTTGGGTTCCATCAACACGGAGTTACAAGATGTGCAAAGGATCATGGTTGCAAACATTGAAGAAGTACTACTTCGTGGTGAAGCCTTATCGGGTAGGTCATTTTACTACAGTGGTTTAAGCAATCTCCAGTGGTAAATTGTCTTAAATTTGCTTATCAGTCATGTACCATACTGGCTGGTATCACCATTGACCTTTTTTTAAAAAAAAAAATGTATTTGCATTTTGTTAACTATTTGTCTATTTCTTTTTCAGCACTGGATACAAAAGCCAGCAATCTCTCAACCTTGTCAAAAAAATACCGTCAAGATGCAAAGTACCTGAACATGCGCTCCACCTATGCTAAATTGGCAGCAGTTGCTGTATTTTCAGTCATGTTGATCGTATATGTCCGGTTTTGGTGGCTGTGACCTACAAGAATCGTCTAACAAAACTGTGAAAGTCAACAAATGGAATAACTGGCAACATTTGGATGGGTTAATCTTTCAATGTCACTTGTTAGTTTAAGAGGCCTGCCACCAAAAGAGTAACAGTGGTACACCTTGTGATTCACTCTAGTTTATTTGCATTGGATTACACTGTATAAATATTAGACTTTTAAACAAGGTTCATCTGTTTTTGGAGACAAGACAAGACTAGAAAGACTGTTGGCTAAATGTACCTGTAATGTTCCCGCATTCAGTTTAGAACATACATCATGCAACATCTAACACTTCATGTTATCTTCAATGTCTTTTTCTGTTTAAAAGTCTTAATGCCTTTCCTGCCCTATAAAATGTCCACCTGCAAGTCTCAGCCAGATTATTTACATTGCTCATGTTTCTGTTATTTCTATATAGACCGCCTGTTCTATTTTAGCTTTTTCACTTTGTTGATTGCACTCTAGTATTTCCTTATATTATTATTATAAAGAAAATCTAATGAACTGATTTATTTTTTCCCACTTTTACTGAGAAGTACTGAAGACCGTTTTCAAGCAAGACAGTATGCCTAAATAAGCAGTTCTTCAGAAGCGTTTCTTTAGAAATGTAAAATAGGGAAAAGGTATAGCTAGCCTAGATATATACAGAATAGTCTCAGCAAGTCAAACAGCCATGTTGTACTTACTAGAAACAATTTTTAAAAATATACAGTTATATATTGTGAGGCAGATTCATATTAAAGATAGTCTACAACCAAATGTTATGCATGTTATCCTAATGATGGTAATCATACAATTGTGTATGTTTGTTTTAAAGGGAACCTCTGCTGTCCAATCAATGTGCAGTATGTAATAGAACATAACATAAACAGAATAGTGTTAAGTTTTTTGGGAAAAGACTTTGGTCATGCTTATATGTAACATATGTAGCAAAAAAGCGCAACTGCATTCACACACTGCGCATGTTGACCTGCACTTTTCCTGTGCCCATTTTACACCATGTTCCAAATTATTATGCAAATGTTCTTTTTCTCTGATTTTCCTAAATGGTCAGGGCATATGACAGTCAGTGTAATAAAAGTCATCACCCGTTAGAGTATACATCGAATTTTCTAAAGATATGATATGTTTGAAAGAATTCAGAATGCTCATCTGTTGAATTTGCAGCATTCGGAGATCACATTCACTGAGATAAAAAGCTATTTAACTCCAAAACATCCTAACAGGCCAAGTTACATGTTAACATAGGAACCCTTCTTTGATATCACCTTCACAATTCTTGCATTCATTGAACTTGTGAGTTGCTGGAGAGTTTCTGCTTGTATTTCTTTGCATGATGTCAGAATAGCCTTCCAGAGCTGCTGTTTTGATGTGAACTGCCTCCCACCCTCATAGATCTTTTGCTTTATTATACTCCAAAGGTTTTCTATAGGGTTGAGGTCAGGGGAAGATGGTGGCCACACCATGAGTTTATCTCCTTTTATGCTCATAGCAGCCAATGACACACAGGTATTATTTGCATCATGGATTTCACTGTGTTTGAGCGCTTTAGCCGGCTGACTGCAGTGTTTTCCTTGACTGGTCTCCTTGAGATCAGTGAATACTTTGTGATGTTCATTCACTGTACAAAGTCACTTTAACTATAATTCTGTAAACATTTCTACATGAAACGCATCTCTCTTAGCAGGAAAAACACTGAGTAAAATGTGCATTTTTGATGCATTTTTTGTTATGTGTTTATTTCCCCAGTCATTAGAATAGGAGCAAAACGCTGAAAGAAGTAACATGCTGCAAATTTTAGACTGTAAAGAAAAGTAAATAACGTTCTTTAGATTTTAGAAAATGATGCATTCTTTTGCTGCATAAATTTGGATAAATCACCACATGTGCACATATCATTAAAGCTGCTGCATCTCCTTCATTTTTTTTATCGCTTTATAGAATTTTAATAGATACAATATTTTATAAAAAAATATATTTTATTTCCACACCTAATATAATTTATAAAGCTACAATGGTTTTGCCATCAGGGCAGTACAGTTGGGAATACTTGCGGTAACCCTGACAAATTCATGTATGAAAGAGGTCTACCGCTGCCATAGGCCAGAGTTCTGAGCAAGTCCCAGCCCATCTCTCTGCATTATGATGTGTGGGATGTCTGCAGTGGCTTGGATAAAATACTGGTGCACCAGGAAGCTGGAGCCACAGCTTAAGATAAACCGTGAGTAAATGTCCTGAACTGTGGGAGGGAGATGTCACAGTCGAACATGGAGAGGAAGGCCCTAGCGGTATGGAGAGGGAGACTGTTACCTCCTGACACTCACCTGTGTCTGTACCATGAGAGGCCAGTAAGTCTCAACCCTGCAGTAATCAGACACTAGGGAAGGAGGAGAGAGGGGCACAGACAAAATAGATACACTCCAACTTCACAATTGCAGCAAAGCATCACAACTCCAGCAACTTGAAGAGGCTTCTTCCAGGGTGGTCAACCCATGAAAACCAAGGTGGTCAACCATATGAAAACTAGATGGTGGCCCAATTCTAACGCACTGGGTATTCTAGAATATGTATGTAGTTTATTTATGAAGACATAAGAATAATGCATGAATACAGGGTATCTATCTATCATCTACCTATGTGTCTATCGTCTATGTATGCTATATTTATTTATCATCTCTCTATCCATGTTTATGAATAAAGTTCATGACACTGATAGCCTTATAGACAGGAGTGAAGTTCGTCACACTGACTGACAGCCTTGTAGACAGTAGTTAGTAGTCAAAGAGTAACCTGGCTCACTGGAGAGTGGTGCTCTTGAGAAAAATCGAACTGTATATTGGTATCTCAGGCACACAGAAAAAAGAAAAGAGATTTTTTGCATCAATTCCTGTTTTTATTTTTATTGTCTTGTCAGTAATATGGGACGTTTCGGTTTCGCAGAACCTTCTTCAGCCAACTGACACTAAATGATAGAAACATATACATGTATTTACATATTTTGAGAAAACAAATACATATGATGTAAATGATGACGGTTCAGACCAATCATATACAGGACATAATAAAAAATAATGGAACAAATATAAACAAATACCATACAAGCATCTCTCATAGAATCAATTTATCAATATTTATGTAATAAAGAGAACGAACCCACACAATGGGAATCCAACAGAGTAATAGTATCCTACTGTGATCAATCATCACTTCTGATGAAGGCCATATCAGTAATATGCATAACATTATAATGAAAATAATGTAATAGAAAATAAGTCAGTGACAATCTATATATTAATAAGGTATCTACCTGAGGAATCAAGGTCCTCAGGAACAAGCAAGTCTATGTAGAAGTGCGAGTTCAACCTTGTAACAGGGGCCGACGTGTATAAGGTATAGGTACCTGCAAAGCGTATAAGAAAGTGATAAGGAGATAAGGAGTCATCATATCATAGTCTGGAGGTATAATATCCTCCATAATCTAGAACATTACAGTAAGCAATTACCTACTATTAAGGAAAAGAGTGACCACTCAATGTGATAAGGTCA
Organism: Allobates femoralis; assembly: GCA_033576535.1. Taxonomy (NCBI): domain Eukaryota; kingdom Metazoa; phylum Chordata; class Amphibia; order Anura; family Aromobatidae; genus Allobates; species Allobates femoralis. The sequence continues at coordinate 25,053,810 of JARQOC010000007.1, forward strand.
CTAAAATGCCCATAGGTCAGTATGGACCAAATGTAAGGGTCAAATAGTCCTAAAAAAGAGAAAAGAGCACACATGTCACTCATAACGGAGGAGTACAAACGAAGGATCATAGAAGATCTCAAATTTGTGATTAGATAATCAATTAAATGACCTCTGCAGGAACCAAAATAACCCACTGTGGTGCTGCTGTTCCTATTTCAAAAACAGCTGAAAAGAGAAGAGAAACATTTATGAGGGATAAAAAACCCTTTTACTGCATTTCCTTCCATACAAACTAGTAGTGCCAATTAATGATGAGATGAATAGAATACCTTGTATATAGAGGCAGGCCGGTTTCTGGACAATAGGGAAAGAAAAAAGATAGAAAGTGTAATTAGAGCGATCTCACCCATGTGCAATCATGTAGTGCCTCTCAGATGTGTGCATACCGTCCGGTCAGGGGAAGTGCAGGTGAAGATAATGCCGCCACCTCCGTGTTTATGTGAGAGAGGGGCGGGTGTAAAGTGATTTCCTGTTTCCGCCGTGTGGAACGCAGGAATCGCTCCGGAACGCATGTCGCGCATGCGCATTAGTGCCGCTATGCTCCCTATTGTCTATCAGCCTGTCAGGCTAATGTAATGGAACGTGGATAGCCGCAGACTGAATCAATAGATCTGCGGAAAGAGGAAAAAGGAAAACAGACACAAGCATTAGTGGAAAACCAGGATAAACTTCTTATGATAGGGATCTAAATCTACTAGAATGATGGAACATAATGTAGAATATGAGTAACACTAGATAGAACATCATATAAATGTCAAACTTAAGTATACCAAATCTTTCTGCAAGATTGATATCTACGTCTCTATACATATAAGTGATTAATGTACATAGGATTACAGCAGCACCTAATTTTCGGAAAATACTGAAATGTACATAAAATGAAAACTTAATAATTATAGCTAAACTTTGTTATTATAACACAAATAATCAACCAAGAGTATACACTAACAGGCAAGGCAGACCTCAAGGTTCTGTATGAATGGGATTATTAAATACACCTGAGATTTCAATATTTAGGGTCATATTCCCTGTTCAGACCTAATGGGGATAACGTCTGTAGGGTATGTATCCAATATAATTCTCTTTCCTTTAACCTGGCTATACGGTCACCCCCCCGTCGGCTGGTAGGAACGTGGTCAATGACTTGAAATCTCAATTGTGCCACATTGTGATTATGGGTCATGAAATGGTGTGGTAAAGGTAGGAGATTCTGCCCACATCTGATGGTGGACTTATGTTTACTTATCCGGTCTCGGATATGTTGGATAGTTTCTCCAACATATCCGAGACCACAGGGACATTTAATCAAGTAAATCACGTAACTCGAATTGCAGGTAAAAAATTCTTTTATGGTATACCTCTTGCCAGTCCTAGGGTGGGTGAATGTCTCACCCTTGGTCATGTGCGAACATTGGAGGCAACCCAAACATGGAAAGTTGCCCCGTTTCGGTGTGGCCAAAAAAGTCTGCCTTGGGACTATTTTGGAAGAACCTATATCGGCCCTAATTAATTTATTCTTAAGATTAGCGGCTTTTTTATAGCAGAAAAGTGGAGGTCTGCTAAACTCAGTAACAGTGGGATAAGATAGGCCCAGCAGTGGCCAATGTTTATTGATTATCTTCTTAAAACCTATCGAAAAGGGATGATAAGTGTTGACACAGGTCACGTAGGGACCAATCCGTTTGGTGCGTGGGACAGCGTCAGTGCGGGGTATAGAAATGAACCTAGGATAACCTCTTTCTCTAAATTTGTTCTCCATCTCTAGATGTCTCATTGTTCGCTTCTCTGGGTCTGAAACAATTCTCGATACCCTCATGTGTTGTGAATGTGGGAGAGCCTCCTTCAAAGGGCGTGGATGGCAGCTGTCAAATTTAAGTAGGCTATTTTTATCTGTAGGTTTAACATATAAGTCTGTTTCGACAATACCCATTCTATCAACACTGACCAGCGTGTCCAAAAAATTAACTTCCCTTGGTCCTACATGTTTAGTAAAAGTCAACCCCGGAGTTCTAGAATTAATATATTCGAAGAAGATGTCAAAATCAATCAGTGAACCCTTCCAGATCAAAAAAAACGTCATCTATATATCTTCTCCAGAGTTTCACGTGTGTCTCCATCATATTATGTGTATAAATATGTCTATGTTCAAAATAAGACATAAATATATTGGCATAAGGGGGTGCCACATTAGAACCCATAGCAGTCCCCTTTCGTTGCATATAGAACTGGTCTTGAAACAGAAAATAGTTCTGTCCAAGTACCAGTTCTAAGGACTCTAAACAGAATTCTTTACCTGAAGGTGTCAGGTTACCATACTCATTAAGGAACCAGTCTACCGCCTCTAGTCCCAATCTATGACTTATACTGGTATATAAACTATTAACATCTAGTGTCACTAGCAAGCAGTCCGATGCTAATGTACCAATACTTCTAAGGCGATCAAGGAAATCTGATGTGTCTTTAAGGTAAGCTGGAGTTTTCTGTACGAGAGGTGAGAGTATTTTCTCCAAAGTGATGGCTATGGGGGAAAGTAGTGAATCAGTTGATGCGACTATAGGTCTGCCAGGTGGATTCCTCAAGTCTTTATGGATCTTTGGAAGTATATAAAAGACTGGAATAGTCGGATGGGGGTTCTTCAAATAACAGGCCAATTTCTCATCAATATTTCCCAATTGTAAATGCCTCTGTATATGTGTGTCAATTAATTTTGAAATTCTATGTGTCGGATCCTGTGATACTGCAGTGTATGTCTCTGTATCAGCAAGTTGTCTCTTGATCTCATTCACATAGTAGACACGATCGAGGACCACTATCGCACCACCTTTGTCAGCTGGTTTTATAATAATATCCCCATTACTCTTCCTTGTAGACAGTAGTTAACTGCGTCACACTAACTGACAGCCTTGTAGACAGGAGTGTTCTTCACACTGACTGACAGCCTTGTAGACAGGAATAAAGTTTGTGACACTGACAGCCTTATAGACAGGAGTAAAGTTTGTGACACTGACTGACAGCCTTGTGGACAGGATTGATGTGCGTCACACTGACTGATAGCCTTGTAGTCAGGATTGAACTGTGTCACACTGACAGCCTTGTAGACTGGAGTGAAGTTCGTTACACTGACCAACAACCTTATAGACAGGATTGAACTGCGTCACACTGATTGACAGCCTTATAGACAGGAGTTAAGTAGTCACACTGACCGACTGCCTTGTATACAGGAGTGAACTGCATCACACTGACTGACAGCCTTGTAGACAGGAGTGAAGTTCGTCACACTGACTGCCTTGTAAACAGGAGTGAAGTTTGTCACGCTGACTGACAGCCTTGCAGACAGGAGTGAAGTGTGTCACACTGACTGACAGCCTTGTGGATAGGAGTGAAGTTCGTTACACTGACCAACGACCTTGTAGACAGGATTGAACTGCATCACACTGATTGACAGCCTTATAGACAGGAGTTAAGTAGTCACACTGACCGACAGCCTTGTATACAGGAGTGAACTGCGTCACACTGACTGACAGCCTTGTAGACAGGAGTAAAGTTTGTGACACTGACTGACAGCCTTATAGACAGGAGTTTGCAAGAAAATGATTTAGCGGTCTTGTAGAAGCTCTACTAAAGCTCAGGCACCAGAATGATGAGGTTATAAACAGCAATCTTTATTTTCCCCTCACAGCTCCACAACATGTTTCAACTGCTCAAGGCAGTCTTCCTCAGTGAAGAGGCGCGGCTTGGCGGGAAATATGAATCCCGCGCCACTAATTGGTCGCTGCTGAGAGCAGCGACCAATCAGGCGCGTGGGATTCATATTTCCCGCCATGCATCGCCGCTTCGCTAATTGGTCGCTGTGGCAACGCCGACTGATCAGAGAAGTAGCACGGTTTGTGCGCGCGGTTTGAATCCCGCTCGGGCACTACCGCAGCGAGCAGCCGGGAGATGACCGTCTGGCGCCGGTTATCTCCCGGCTGGCTCACCCGCACCTCCACGTGCGTCTGTTTTGCATACGCTGCGGCTAGCGGAGGCCATTGAGCGCTGGCGTGTGATTTCGGCCTCAGACGGAAGTGGCCACAAGGCAATTATATAATAGATGAATTTATGAGTGTTATATTAAATGTGAGTTTAGTTTTCACCAACATTTATTGAAAATTCAGGAAATAATTTTTAACTCGTGTTCTTTTTATATATAAAAAAGGTCTATTGAAAACGTTTTTTATATATTTTAACTTACACTATAGGGAAATGAATCATATATAGTCATTTATGAACAAAGGTATAGATATTTTATTGATCTTTTTGGTAGATAATGGATGTTTGCTAGTACATATGCAAATAAGAATTTGTGACTTTCTATAATGGAAATAAGGAAAGCTACTCCAACTTATAATATAGAGTGCCAGACTTGGGCAAACATGGAGCCAATTAATGTAATTAACCAAAGGGGTGGATCCCACTCCCTCCTTCCTAAGGATAATGTGAGTTATATAAGAAAGCACAGAGACACTTATGATACTATATATTTGTATCTGAGGAAGACTCATATTAGAGTTGAAATGCATTGTACTGCAATTTTATTGATTTTTAAATAAAGAAACCTTTGATAATGACCATCAAGTCTCCCAAGGAAGTGCTGCCTTAGGGCCGCTTCACACTGCGGCGTGATCTGGTCCGGTTCTGTCCAGGATGACCCAGACAGCCGCGGACCGGATCAGCACACAGGACTGGGGGGCTAATATGCCCTCCGGTCCGGTGTGCAGCGCACGCAGCTGCAGCCGCTGACAGGTCAGGACCGCGGCGCCCGCGGCCCTGACTTATCAGCAGCGGGAACTGCGTGCGCTGTACACGGGACCGGAGGGCATAATAGCCCCCCAGTCCTGTGTACAGATCCGATCTACGGCTGTCTGGGTCCTCCCGGACAGAACCGGACCGGATCACGCCGCAGTGTGAAGCGGCCCTTGCCAATCGGGTAACCTTTAATCTGCACATTGATGAATCAGAATCCCTCAGTCTGGAGACCTGATCCACTCAGAGAGGCTAAGCTGCATACCCAAGGAGATTTGTTATATACAACCCAGTAAAGACAAGGCTTTAAACTGCCTATTGTAATAACATCTGCACTTAGATTTGCGCTGGTTCTTTTTCTTCATAGATACCCCTAAAATAGAAGCTTTCTAAAGCATCTATACCTACCATATATACAGTGCGTTCCAAATTATTATGCAAATGTTCTTTTTCTCTGATTTTTCTAAATGGTTGGTGCAAATGACAGTCAGTGTAATAAAAGTCATCACCCGTTAGAGTATACATCAAATTATATTGAAGAAATCTCCCTATGATAACAGTATAATTTTCAAAATTAAAAAAAACTCTAAACGCACTGTTCCAAATTATTACGCACAGTAGAGTTTCTAAACATTTGATATGTTTGAAAGAACTGAAAATGCTAATATGTTGAATTTGCAGCATTAACAGGTCACATTCACTGAAATAAAAAGCTATTTAACTCCAAAACATCCTAACAGGCCAAGTTACATTTTAACATAGGAACCCTACTTTGATATCACCTTCACAATTCTAGCATTCATTGATATTGTGAGTTTCTGGAGAGTTTGTGCTTGTATTTCTTTGCATGATGTGAGAATAGCCTCCCAGAGCTGCTGTTTTGATATGAACTGCCTCCCACCCTTATAGATCTTTTGCTTGATTATGATATTCCTAAGGTTAAAAAAATCACCGAATTGGTACATAGAATAAATATATAGAAAAAAAAACCTCACCAAATTTTGGCCTCTTATAAATATCATTGCATTTAGCAGGATACTATCAGCCACCTCAGAAGCAACCCATATCTCTCAACACCGATGCACCATCCCCTACAACCTTGACACGGGGGCGGTTGTGGCACCAGTGACCATCCGTGCCACAAAGAGGAGACAGGTGGTATCACTGTACATGAGATCACTACAGGGCGGCAGCCACTCCAAGAGTGAGGCATAAAGTCAGAAAGCAGCCTATTAATGACGCCCAGCTGTTAGACAAGGCGGGCCGCTCTGCAACAAAATATGCAACACAAGTGACTGTCGCTCCCTAGAGGACACAGCTGTAGACTGCAGATAGATAAAAAAATGCAATATAACTCTAGATGAAAGTGAGGAGTTAGTTTGATATTTTGGACCAAAATAGCGTAAGGGTCATTCCATGTCAAGTGATCCAAAAATGAATATTTTTTTTCCCTGACGTCCTCAGATTTTTAAAAAAAATTTTCTATCTGAAGAACAACTTTATCTAATTACAAAAAAAAAGTTTTGAATTTTTTTCTTTATCTGTTAATTTTTTACAGATTTTTAAAGTTTTAAAAAAGTGCGAATTTTGGCCTGGTATGGCTTTACATTTTCTATCATATCTCGGGCTAGAAATAAGATAGAGAAACAAAATAAACACCAATCTACTCAGAACTGTCCAGGCTTTCATCAGATATGTCACAAGAGGATATTTGTTAATATTTTACCCATGTGATCGCAAGCGCAAAACTTTAAAACGCATTTCCGAAAAATCGGCGCGCTTTAAATATTTCAAAAACTGCCCATGTGTCTGCTGTGCTCTTAGCCACATCTGTACCAAATTTCAAGTTGGGATCGCAATGGGATCATATTTTAACATATTTTACTAGTAAGAGCGTCAATGGGTCATTCCATATCAAGTGATCTAAATATGAATATTTTTTTTTACCTGACGTCTTTAGATTTTTTTTTTTTTTTCCCTTTATGAAGTACTACTTTAGTTAATTACAAATTAAAAGTTTGGAATTTTTTTCTTCATCAGTTAATTTTTTACAGATTTTTAAAGTTTAAAAAAAGGGTGAATTTTGGCCTGGTACGACTTTACATTTTTTTATCTCAGGCTAGAAATAAGATAATGAAGTGGGAGAGGCGTCATTTTACTCAGAACGGTAACAGCTTTCATTTGAGATGTTACAAGACTATGTTTCTTTATATCAAATTCAAACTATTGACGGGCAATTGTGAAAAAATGACTGATTGTGTTCTTGGTGACTTTTGAATTGACACTATAATAGTTAAATATTTTGCACTTAGGTCCAATGAATGCGTCCATGGGGTCAAGCTGGGACAGAGTCATCACAAATTAGCCTTATTTGCAGATGACCTGCTACTTTACATCTCCCAGCCCCTGGTCTCCATCCCTTCGGTCTTAATGGAGTTTGAACAGTTCGGACAATTGAGCAACTTTAAAATGAATTGCTCCAAAACCGAGGCACTCAAAATTTCTTTGCCTGGAGAATTGGTTTCTCATCTATCTAAACAGTTCCCATTTAAATGGAAAGTAGAAGCCATTAAGTACTTGGGAGTCCTTATACCAAAAGATCTTAAACAAATATTCAATTTAAATTATCAACCCCTTTTGACTAACGCGGAATCGGCATTTACCTCCTATAGACAATTAAAGCTATCCTGGTTCGGGAGAATAAACGTAGTCAAGATGGATGTCTTGCCCCGACTCTTATATACTTTTCAGACAGTTCCTGTTCTATTGGATAGAGGTTTCCTCTCCAAAATGCAATCTATGATCCTTAGATTTGTCTGGGGGGCAAGAGGTCCAGATTGCGAATGAATATCCTATCCTTGCCCGAGACCAGAGGAGGGGTTGGACTACCCAACATACGAGCGTACTTTGAGGCTTCCTCTCTTGTTAGAGCTCTAGATTGGCATTATCATGCGTCCTCCAAGAAATGGGTAGGGGTGGAGCAAGAGGGTTTGGGGATTCCGCTGAAACACCTGCTTTGGATTTCCCCTAAAGACTCCACAGACCTAGTACCTTTGACAGACATGACCAGAAACACCTTGAAGGTATGGCACCTAGTGACGAAAACCCTCCGCTTAAACGACAGACTTAGCCCTTTGACTCCCCTTTTTTCCAACCCATCTTTCCCACCCAGATTTGACAGGCAGAGATTTTTATGTTGGCGGATTGTGGATGACACCCGAGTAGGACAGACTCTGTCCAGTGGTGGTTTGCCCCCGATGGCAGAGCTACAACTCAAAGAACCTACGAGACCTCTTAAGTGATTCGAATTTCTCCAATACAGAGCATAATTATATTCAGCTGACCACTCTTGCAGGGTAAGATTGACGCCCAACGTATTGGAGAGGTTATTCCAACTGGAGGCTCCACCGAGGTGCAAAATATCAGTTCTATACCAGGCCTTAGGGTCCATGAGAGAGCAGGGCACCCTTTACTTCCAACGTGCTTGGGAGAGGGAATTGGGGTGTAGCATTTCAGAAGCTAATTGGCAGAAATGCTTTATATTTACTCACTCACTAGCTAGAGCTTGTTCTGCACAAGAAAGAAGCTATAAGCTGCTCACTAGATGGTACTTGTGCCCGACGACACTCCGGAACATGTTCCCTGGAACCCCTGATACCTGCTGGCGCTGTGGGGAAGAGAAGGGTACAATGATACACATTTGGTGGAGTTGTGGGGAAATCCGGCGGTTCTGGTCTGAGGTTTTCAATGCATACGCCCGGATAACAGGTAAACAAGCCGAATGCTGCCCAGAATCGGCAATGTTATCCATTTTTCCAGGTCCTATTGGGCTACAGAAAGAGGATATTCTCCGCTTTTGCATCTCGGCTGCTCGTGCTGTGATCCCGAGGTTCTGGAAATCAAGCCGGGCTCCATCTCTACTTGATTGGTTCAAAGAATTGATGGACACATAATGAGTGGAGGAGCTCGCAGCTGATGCGTCGGGATCTCGGAACAAATTCTTAGGGATTTGGGTTGAATGGATTCTTTTTCACGACTCTGCAGAATTTAGGAGTATCTTTTCCAGCACAGATAATATGGCTCGACCTCTGGCTGATGGGGAGCCAGTGGGATGAGTACCCTTTCTCCTTCCCATACCTCACCCGTCCCCCCCCCCCCCCCCTCCTTTTTTTCTTTTTTTCTTACGTGGCTTTTCTTTCCCAGTATAACTTTCTAATGGTTTTTGTTTCTCTTCTCTCTCTCTCTTCTTTTCTATCTCTCTTTTCTTCCCATCTGATACATTCAGTCTAGGTATTTCCTTTCTACACCTATACCTTCAGAATTCTAGTGAACATTAGACAGGTATCGAAAACTCTGAGCTGTGAGTAGATCATTAATATTTCGGCCTTCCTTTCCGGTACACCAGTCGATAGACTATTCCAACTAGGCCTCAACGGGTAATGACCCACTTACGTGGTCAACCTGTTAGAAGGGGCCAAGTAATAAAAATCATTCTGCTGGGGCTGCTTGTCCCCTTGACATCAGAACATCTCAAAACCCTGAGAAAGGTTGTATACTTGAGTGTTTGGAATTTATTTAGATTGTAGTATATATTGCACCAGATATAAGCGCAAAAGTAAATTTGCAGCTTATCTTAAAGTTACTAATAACTTTGTGAATTCTCTTTTTGTATATTTTATATGTCTCAAGATTTTGTTAAAAGATTGAATGTATGTCTTTCATATGTTTTTTCAAAATTTAATAAAAATGAGATTAACCATAGTTAAATATTTTAAAATATGATCCCATCACGATCCCAACTTGAAATTTGGTACAGATGTGGCTAAGAGCATAAAAGACACATGGGCAGTTTTGGAAAAATTTTATTAAAATTTTTTTTTCGGAAATGCGTTTCAAAATGTTGCGTTTGCATTCGCATAGGTAAAAAATTAAAATTAACAAATATACTCTTGTGACATATCTGGTGAAAGCCTGGATAGTTCTGAGTAGAATGGTGTTTATTTTGTTTCTCTATCTTATTTCTAGCCCGAGATAAAAAAATTTAAAGTCGTACCAGGCCAAAATGCACCCTTTTTTTAAACTTTAAAAATCTGTAAAAAATTAACTGATGAAGAAAAAAATTCCAAACTTTTAATTTGTAATTAACTAAAGTAGTACTTCATAAAGGAAAAAAAAAAAAAAAATCTAAAGACGTCAGGTAAAAAAAAATATTCATATTTAGATCACTTGATATGGAATGACCCATTGACGCTATTAATAGTAAAATATGTTAAAATATGATCCCATTGCGATCCCAACTTGAAATTTGGTACAGATGTGGCTAAGAGCAAAGCAGACACATGGGCAGTTTTTGAAATATTTAAAGCGCGCCGATTTTTCGGAAATACGTTTTAAAGTTTTGCGCTTGCGATCACATGGGTAAAATATTAACAAAGATCCTCTTGTGACATATCTGGTGAAAGCTTGTATAGTTCTGAGTAGAATGGTGTTTATTTTGTCTCTCTATCTTATTCCTAGCCTTAGTTATGAGGAGAAACGTAAAGGCAGGCAACAGCGAAATTCACACTTTTTCCGAACTTTGAAAATCATTTAAAAAAAAAAAAAATTTTTTTTAAAATTTTTCTCTTCACATTTTGCATTGTCTGACATGCTATTATCAAATAACAAAATCTCAAAAGAATTAAAAATATAGAGGTAATAATCATTGGTTCACTTGACATGGAATGACCCGTAAGCTCGTAGCCCCCGTCACGGACCCTCACGCCTACGAGTACCTATCCACAGGTATAACACATGTATAATTTAGCTTTAGACAAAAAATCACCGAATTGGTACATAAAATAAATATATAGAAAAAAAAAACTCAACAAATTTTGGCCTCTTATAAATATCATTGCATTTAGCAGGATACTATCAGCCACCTCAGAAGCAACCCATATCTCTCAACACCGATGCACCATCCCCTACAACCTTGACACGGGGGCGGTTGTGGCACCAGCGGCCATCCGTGCCACAAGGAGTAGACAGGTGGTATCACTGGACATGAGATCACTACAGGGCGGCAGCCACTCCAAGAGTGAGGCATAAAGTCAGAAAGAAGCCTATTAATGACACCTAGCTGTTAGACAAGGCGAGCCGCTCTGCAACAAAATATGTAACACAAGTGACTGTCGCCCCCTAGAGGACACAGCTGTAGACTGCAGATAGATAAAAAAATGCCAAAATTTGGTGAGTTTTATTTTGATATTCATCTGTAGAGTTATATTGCATTTTTTTATCTATCTGCAGTCTACAGCTGTGTCCTCTAGGGGGCGACAGTCACTTGTGTTGCATATTTTGTTGCAGAGCGGCCCGCCTCGTCTAACAGCTGGGCGTCATTAATAGGCTGCTTTCTGACTTTATGCCTCACTCTTGGAGTGGCTGCCACCCTGTAGTGATCTCATGTCCCGTGATACATCCTGTCTCCTCCTTGTGGCACGGATGGTCGCTGGCGCCACAACCACCCCCGTGTCAAGGTTGTAGGGGATGGTGCATCGGTGTTGAGAGATGTGGGTTGCTTCTGAGGTGGCTGATAGTATCCTACTAAATGCAATGATATTTATAAGAGGCCAAAATTTGTTGAGTTTTTTTTTTCTATATATTTATTCTATGTACCAATTCGGTGATTTTTTTGTCTAAAGCTAAATTATACATGTGTTATACATGTGGATAGGTATTTGTAGGCGTGAGGGTCCGTGACGGGGGCTACGAGCTTACGCTATTTTGGTCCAAAATATCAAACTAACTCCTCACTTTCATCTATAGAGTTATATTGCATTTTTTTATCTATCTGCAGTCTACAGCTGGGTCCTCTAGGGGGCGACAGTCACTTGTGTTGCAGAGCGGCCGCCTTGTCTAACAGCTGGGCGTCATTAATAGGCCGCTTTCTGACTTTATGCCTCACTCTTGGAGTGGCTGCCGCCCTGTAGTGATCTCATGTCCAGTGATACCACCTGTCTCCTTGTGGCACGGATGGTCGCTGGTGCCACAACCGCCCCCGTGTCAAGGTTGTAGGGGATGGTGCATCGGTGTTGAGAGATATGAGTTGCTTCTGAGGTGGCTGATATAAATATCATTGCATTTAGCAGGATACTAAGAGGCCAAAATTTGGTGAGTATACTCCTAAGGTTCTCTATAGGGTTGAGGTCAGGGAAGATGGTGGCCACACCATGAGTTTATCTTCTTTTATGCCCAGAGCAGCCAATGGTACAGAGGTATTCTTTGTAGCATGAGATGGTGCATTGACATGTATGAGGATGATTTTGCTCCTAAAGGCACGTTTTTGCTTTTTGTACCATGGAAGAAGGTTCTCAGTTGGAAACTCTATATACGTTGCAGATGTCATTTTCACACCTTCAGGAACCTTAAAGGGGCCTACCAGCTGTTTCCCAATGATTCCAACCCAAAACATGACTCCTCCACCTCCTTGCTGACGTTGCAGCCTTGTTGGGACATGGTGACATCCACCAACCATCCGCTACTGTATTCATCTGGACCATCCAGGGTTGCTCGGTACTCATCAGTAAACAAAACTGTTTGAAAATTAGTCTTCATGTATGTCTGGACCCACTGCAACTGTTTCTGCTTGTGAGCACTGTTTAGGGGTGGCCGAATAGTAGGTTTATGCAGCACAGCAACCCTTTGAAGGATCCTACACCTTGAGGATTGAGGGACTGCAGAGGCACCAGCAGCTTCAAATATCTGTTTGTTGGTTTGTAAGGCCTTTTTAGCAGGTGCTCTCTTAATCTGATGAATTTGCCTGGCAGAAACCTTCCTCATTCTGCCTTTATATGCATGAACACATCTGTGCTCAGAATCAGTCACATATCTCTTCACAATACGATGATCACGCTTAAGTTTTCGTGCAATATCAAATGTTTTCATCCCTTGTCCAAGGCATTGCACTATTTGTTGCTTTTTGGCAGCAGGGACATCCTTTTTCTTTCCCATGTTACTTGAAAACTGTGGCCTGCGTAATATTGTGGAACACCCAGTTTTCCTTTTATTGGGCTCACCTGCCAAACTAATTATCACAGATATCTGAGATTGATTTCAATGATCCAAAAAACCGTGAGACACAATACCATCAATGGACTTGATTGAAAAAAAATAAAAATTAAACCCTATGACGCTTAAAACCAATTTGCATAATAATTTGGAACACAGTGTAGTGCAATGTAATATGCACCGCTCCCCCTGCCCTGCCGCTGATTGACAGGGTGATGTAGTGCATATTGCATTGCACTAATGAGCGAGCCCATGTGACTCCTGCTCCTACTACAGCCTCCTCCAGCCCCCGGTCACCGCCCCCCCACTCAGCCTGTACACTGACTAGAGTAAAAGCTGAGAAGGGCACTTTTCAGCACAAAAATTGTACTGAAAAACTCGGCTTCTACTCGAGTATATACTGTATATTGATGGAAAAATGGTTATGGCTCTTGGAAGAAGGAGAGGAAAAAATTAAAACAGAAAATCGTCTGAGGGTGAAGAGGTTAAGAAATATTCATCAAGGATAATCTGAACCTGAATATTTTTGGTATTTTGGCATTACTAGTGGTGCTCATTACTACTGGATTATACATGACAAGCACTTTTTACCTTATGTGTGCCTCTATTACATCATTTAACCAAGCAGTGCCCTCAGTCCTCATATTACTATTAATATTACTATTAATATTCAGTATTATAGCACCATTTATCCCATGCCGCCTAACATGTGAAAAGGAGCATACACAGGCAAGTAGAATAAACATGAGCAATACAAGGCACACACAAGTACAGAAGGAGAGGGACCCTGCCCGCGAGGGCTCACAATCTACAAGGGATGGGTGAGGATACACTAGGAGAGGGTAGAGCTGGTTGTGTTGTGGTTCAGTAGACTGAGGATCACTGCAAGTTGTAGGCTTGTCAGAAGAGGTGGTCTTCAGGTTATTTTTGAAGGTTTCCATGGTGGACGAGAGTCTGATGTGTTGAGGTAGAGAGCTCCAGAGTATGGGGGAAATACAGGAAAAATCTTGTATGCATTTGTGGGAGGATGAGATAAGAGGGGAGTAGAGAATGAGATCTTGAGAGGTTCAAAGGTTGTGTGTAGTTAAGTAACGGGGGACTATGTCATAGATGTATGGAGGAGACAAGTTGTGGATGGCTTTATATGCCATAGTTAGGGTTTTGAACTGGAGCCTCTGGACAATAGGAAGCCAGTGAAGGGATTGGCAGAGAGGAGAGGCTGGAAAATAGTCAGGAGACAGGTGGATTAGTCAGGCGGCAGAGGATAGGATAGATTGGAGTGGTGCAAGAGTGCTAGAAGGGAGGCCAGAGAGTAGGAGGTTGCAATAGTTGAGGCAGGAGATGATTAGGGCGTGCATAAGTGGTTTTGCAGTTTCTTGGTCAAGGAATGTACGGATATGGGAAATATTATTGAGTTGGAGTCGGCAGGAGGTGGCAAGGGCTTGGATATGTGGCTTGAAGCAGAGGCCAGAGTCGAGGATCAGCCCAAGGCACTGAGAATGCGGGACTGGGGAAAGTGAGCAACCATTGACTTTGATGGATAGGTCTAGTGGAGGGGTAAAGTGAGATGGGGGAAAGATGATAAATTCTGTTTTGTCCATGTTCAGTTTTAGAATGTGAGCAGAAAAGAAAAATTAAATAGCGGACAGACATTGTGGGATTTTGGTCAGTAAGGAGGTGATGTTAGGTCCAGAGAGGTTGATCTGTGTGTCAAAAGCATAAAGATGATACTGAAGACCGTGTGATTCTATGAGCTGTCCCATGCTGTAGGTGTAAATAGAGGAGAGCAGGGGTCCTAGAACTGAGCCTTGGGGAACACCGACAGACAGGGGGTGAGGTGAGGAGGTGGTGCGGGAGAGGGAGACACTGTATGTCCAGTCTGTTAAATATGATGAGATCCAGGATAGGACCAAGTCTGTGATGCCAAGAGATGAGAGAATCTGTAGCAAGAGGGAATGGTCTACAGTGTCAAAGGCAGAGGACAGGTACAGGAGGAGGAGGACAGAATAATGTTGCTTGCTCTTGGCGATTAGTAGGTCATTGGTGACTTTAGTTAGGGCAGTTTCAGTTGAGTGATGCGGTCAGAAGCCACATTGTAACTGGTCAAAGTGGGAGCAGGATGAGAGATGGGAGGACAGTTCAACATGGACATGGTGTTCTAGCAGTTTTGAAGCATAAGGGAGAAGTGATATTGGGTGATAGCTAGACACAGAGGATGGGTGGAAGGAGGATTTTTTTAGGATGGGTGTGACTGAGGTATGTTTGAAGGATGAGGGGAAGACACCATTTGTAAGTGAAATGCTGAAGAGATGTGTTAGGGTTGGGATGAAGACTGTGGCTAGGTTGGGGGTGAGGTGGGACGGGATCGGGTCAAGTGTGCAAGTGATGAGATATGATCTTGACAGAAGGGAGGATGTGGCGCCTCTGTGGTCTGGTTGCCACAAAGGGGTATTGCACCTATCTCACTGGTGTGGTATTCCTGTTCTCGGGAAACAGGATGGTAAGTGTGAGTCACCCACAAAAGCACCCAACATACCCGGTCCCAGGGACGGCGTGCGGACCCGATAGAGGGAGGGCTCAGTCAGTCAGTGGGACGGAGAGAAGAAAGGTGGAGGGTGGGACGTTAGTTTAGGCAGTTGGGAGGAACTAGTGAGAGGAGGAGGATCTGGAGGACTTGAGCAGCAAGGAGCTCATCCTGGGTCCTGGAACAGCAGACTTCAAGAGGGACAGAGGGAGCCCTTGGGTCATGGGGAGAGAGCAGTGCCGGGACAAGGCATTTTGGTGCCCTAGGCAGGTAAGGCAAACGGCCCCCCCCCCCCTCCCCCCCGAAATATGTCTGGGAATAAAAATGTCAGCATACTTTGAAAGTAAATTTAATTTAACGGGGACCTATAAAAGGTTCGTCCAACCAAACTACAGAGACATACTGATAGGTTGTTTACATTGTGAGCCCCAATGGGGACAGTGTTCATGATGTATGTAAAGTGCTGTGAAGTTCATAGTGTAATAATAAATGCAAAAAGTATTATTCTTAATATTATGTCACAATACCAGGATCTGAGGATCTTCTATTTTGAGGTCAGGGACTCTCTGATGCCATGTTGCTGCTTGTCTCGCTGTTGTCCTCTTTTGAAACTGCAGTGCGGTGGACAAGAGAGCATTAACTGGTTAATAACAAGAAGTATGGAGTGTGTACTGAGCCATAAACCCTCCCCTTACCATGAAGTATGGAGTGTGTACTGACTGAGCCATAAACCTCCTCATACCATGTCCAGCAGACATTGTAGGATTACTACCCATATATACTCGTGTATAACCCGACCTGTGTATAAGCCGACCCCCCTACTTTTGCCCCCAAAACCTGGGAAAACCTATTGACTCGTGTATAAGCCGAGGGTGGACCCCAGCACAGGTATACAGCCCCAGCAAAGTGGTATACAGCAGCCTCTCCAGTGGTATATACAGACCCCAGTGGTAATACAGCAGCCCCAGGGGTAATACAGCAGCCCCAGGGGTTATACAGCAGCCCAGGGTAATACAGCAGCCCCAGGGGTAATACAGCAGCCCCAGGGGTTATACAGCAGCCCCAGGGGTTATACAGCAGCCCCAGGGGTAATACAGCAGCCCCAGGGGTAATACAGCAGCCCCAGGGGTTATACAGCAGCCCCAGTGGTATATACAGGCCCCAGCAGTATATACAGCAGCCCCAGTGGTATATACAGGCCCCAGCAGTATATACAGCAGGCCCAGTGGTGGTCTATACAGGGCCCAGTGGTGGTGTATACAGGGCCTAGTGGTGTATACAAGACCCAGTGGTGTATACAGGGCCCAGTGGTGTATACAGGGCCCAGTATGCGGGGGCCGGGGGGGGGGAAGCACGCCTTTGCACACTCACCGCGGCCGCCGTCACCGTGCGTCTGCTGTAAGGCTGCTTTCACACTGCGTTTTTCTGTGATCCGTGGCTGTCCGTTGTAAAACGGACAGCCACGGATCAGATTTTGGCCCCATGTTATCCTATGGACACGGATCACATCGGATTTGCCCTTATTGGCATCCGATTTTTGTCGGATCCGATTCTGGCCGATTTTTTGCTGTGCCCAAAATCGCAGCCTGCTTCGATTTTTGGCACAGCGGCTCAAATCGGACCGAATTGGATCCGACCTGATCCGTGCCAAATAAGGCTGCTTTCACACAGCGTTTTTGTGCTGTCCGAGGGGATCAGACTTTTTGCAGCTCCCCTCGGACAGCAACTGATCCAAACTGATGGCTGCAATCGGATGCCAAATAGGCATCCGATCCCGATGTTTTGCAGCATCAGTTTGGATCCTCTCCCTGCTCCTCCTGTCACCTTGTCCCCCTCCTGTCACCCTCCTGTCACCCTTCTCCCCTCTGTCTGCCCTCTGTCTCCCCTCTGTCCCACCACTTTGCAGCCCCTCTTTGCAGCCCCTCTTTGCCCCCCTCTTTGCAGCCCTCTTTGCCCCCCTCTTTGCAGCCCCTCTTTGGACCCCCTCTTTGCTCCCTCTTTGCAGACCCTCTTTGCCCCCTCTTTGCAGACCCTCTTTGCCCCCCTCTTTGCAGCCCCTCTTTGGACCCCCTCTTTGCTCCCCTCTTTGCAGACCCTCTTTGCCCCCCTCTTTGCTCCCCTCTCTGCAGACCCTCTTTGCCCCCCACTTTGCAGCCAATCTTTGCAGCCCCTTTTGGACCCCCTCTTTGCTCCCCTCTTTGCAGACCCTCTTTGCCCCCCTCTTTGCTCCCCTCTCTGCAGACCCTCTTTGCCCCCCTCTTTGCAGCCCCTCTTTGCAGCCCCTCTTTGGACCCCCTCTTTGCTCCCCTTTTTGCAGACCCTCTTTGCCCCCCTCTTTGCTCCCCTCTCTGCAGCCCCTCTTTGCAACCCCTCTTTGGACCCCCTCTTTGCTCCCTTCTTTGCACCCCCTCTTTGCAGCCCCTCTCTGCAGACCCTCTTTGCCCCCCTCTTTGCTCCCCTCTTTGCTCCCCCTCTTTGCCCCCCTCTTTGCAGCCCTCTCTGCAGACCCTCTTTGCCCCCCTCTTTGCAGCCCCTCTTTGCACCCCCTCTTTGGACCCCCTCTTTGCCCCCCTCTTTGCTCCCCTCTTTGCTCCCCTCTCTGCAGACCCTCTTTGCCCCCCTCTTTGGACCCCCTCTTTGCTCCCCCCTTTGCAGACCCTCTTTGCCCCCCTCTTTGCTCCCCTCTCTGCAGCCCCTCTTTGCACCCCCTCTTTGGACCCCCTCTTTGCAGCCCCTCTCTGCAGACCCTCTTTGCCCCCCTCTTTGCTCCCTCTTTGCTCCCCTCTTTGCAGACCCTCTCTGCAGACCCTCTTTGCAGCCCCTCTTTGCACCCCCTCTTTGCTCCCCTCTTTGCAGCCCCTCTCTGCAGACCCTCTTTGCCCCCCTCTTTGCAGCCCCTCTTTGGACCCCCTCTTTGCTCCCCTCTTTGCAGACCCTCTTTGCCCCCCTCTTTGCTCCCCTCTCTGCAGCCCCTCTTTGCACCCCCTCTTTGGACCCCCTCTTTGCTCCCCTCTTTGCACCCCCTCTTTGCCCCCCTCTTTGCAGCCCCTCTCTGCAGACCCTCTCTGCCCCCCTCTTTGCTCCCCCTCTTTGCGGCCCCTCTCTGCAGACCCTCTTTGCCCCCCTCTTTGCAGCCCCTCTCTGCAGACCCTCTTTGCCCCCCTCTTTGCAGCCCCTCTTTGCCCCCCTCTTTGCTCCCCTCTTTGCAGCCCCTCTCTGCAGACCCTCTTTGCCCCCCTCTTTGGACCCCCTCTTTGCCCCCCTCTTTGTCCTCCTTCTGCAGAGCTTAAAAAATAAAAAAATCATTATTCTCACCTCTCCACGACACCCGCACTGCTTCCAGCTTCTCTTCTTCTGATGCACAGGACCTGGCGTGATGTCACAGTCACATGACCGGTTACCGCGGTAACCGGTCATGTGACTGCACTGTGACGTCAGGCCAGGTCCTGGAAGCACAGAGCCGAGCGCAGGAGGCATCGCTGGATCGTGGAGAGGTGAGAATAATGATTTTTTTTATTTTTAACCCTTTCACTTCACAGGATATCACTTCTGCAATGTATGAATATACATTGCAGAAGTGATATTATGGCACAGAGCAATTTTAGTGTACTGAGCATGCTCAGTACACTAAGATCGGGTCCGAGGAACTCAGCTGTTTCCTCGGATCCGCGCTCCATAGGCCCCATGTTGGAGGAGAGGAGGGGCGGGCACCGGGCAGAGCTGCGGGACAGGGAGTCCCCTCCTCCCTCCTCTCTGGCCGGCGCGGCCGCCGGCGGTCAGCACGGGGCCCCCCAGGGGGTGCGGGGCCCTCTAGGGGGCGGGCAATGCGCCCTCCACAAGATGGCGCCCTAGGCGATCGCCTAGGGTCGCCTACCTATCGTCCCGGCCCTGGGAGAGAGCAATTCACCTGCGCGCGCAAATCTGAGTGAAGCGGAAGGGCAGGTTGAGAACCAGGAGACCGGCCCTGAAGGTGGGAAGGAGACTCTACGCTCCAACCACGGTACCGGAGGCCATGGGATCTAGCAACAACTCCCGACACATCCGCCGAGAAGGTGGCCGTACTAGCGTCAGGGGACTTGGTACTGGTCCCCCGAACAGACCCGTGGCTGCTGGATTGGGGGACTGTGTGCGGAGGCGCAATCAAGAGAGAGAAGGACAGGCAGTGCTGAGAGAGGAAGAGTAACCCGTGAGGGAAGCAACATAAAGGGGGTGTCTTGGATGAGCTCTCCCGGTTCACTGAGGACTATCCGGACTGAGATTGTGCAAGGACCGTACCCTGTGGTGCCACCAAAGTAAATGTTAAATAAACAGGGTATAGAACTCAGAACTGGGTGTGAGACTGTTCATTTCCCGCCTGCCGAGCAGTAGACTGATAAGACGCGCAGGCCGTCGGAGACCTGCCTGCAAGATGTTCCAATTCCCCTCTGCCGCCAGACAGCCCCGCTGAGCTTCCCTCACTCAATATTACACCGGTTGCCCTGGAGAACCGCTCCACCCATGGGAAGTGAAACCACCAAAGCTGCTATTCCATTATCCCCAGAGGTCCTGCACTGCAGCATTGGCCCCAATAGCCAAACACCACGGGTGGCATCACAACAACCATCGCTAAATCCCCATCCCCCGAACTTTTATTGACACCACCAGGGTCACGGAGCAGGGTGTCGACCCTCGTGACTCCCACAACAGAACTGTAGCCCACTTCCAAGTACCCCACGGCCCTGGGGGGCGTGTCAAGGAGAGGTGATCTTCTGTCATGGTGGGCTGAGCAGTTATGAGGAGCGGCATAGGGGTAGCGGACCAAAGCTTTTTCTGATGTTATCAATCTTCTGCTTAAAGAAAGAGGCAAAGTCTTCAGCAGAAATGAGAGGAGAGGGAGGAGGTGCTGGGTCACAGAGGAGAGAATTGAAAGTATTGAAAAGCTATTTAGGGTTGTGAGACAAGGAGGATATAAGAGATGAGAATTGAGGAACTATCACTGCACAATGTCTTATGTAGTTCATACATTTTCCTTTGATTTTGTAAAGTGCTGTGGAAGATGTCAGAGCTATGGAAAAAAGAACAAGTTTTCACCTAGCCAAATATCACAGATGTAATCAGAAAATTGACCACAAGGGGGCAAACAAAGTGCGTTCACAGTAAAAGGGCCGTCACACACTTCGATATTGCTGCTACATCAGAGATTTTCCGTCGCACCAAAGACTTGAAAGTGACATCTTAGCGTGTGACTGGGCGATACGTGTCGCTATAGGGTGTGTGTGTGTGTGTCCCCGTGGGGGTGGGGGTGTGTGTCTCTGTGTTGTGTGTGTCTCTTTTGTGTGTGTGTGTTTTTTTCGGGTGCGTGGTGAGTATCCAATATTGGGGCTGCACCTTAACGACTATACACTTGCTGTTACTCTTTGTGTGCGTGTGGTGTGTATACATGTCCCCGTGCGTGGTGAATATCTCATGTTGGGGCCCCACCTTAGTGACTATATGCTGGTATGTGCTGTTATTCTTTGGCGCTATCATTAAGCCCCTCTCATTCACAACTGTCAACTGGTAACTGTCACTTTTTCCCCATTATATAGATAGGGGCAAAATTGTTTGGTGAATTGGAATGCGCGGGGTTAAAATTTCGCCTCACAACATAGCCTATGACGCTCCCGGGGTCCAGACGTCTGACTGTGCAAAATTTTGTGGTTATAGCTGACAGCTGTCAATTTTCCTCCAACACTTTTCCATTCACTTTTTCCCCATTATGTAGATAGGGGCCAAATTGTTTGGTGAACTGGAACGTGCAGGGTTAAAATTTCGCCTCACAACATAGCCTATTACGCTCTCGGGGTCCAGACGTGTGACTGTGCAAAATTTTGTGGCTATAGTTGTGACGGTGTAGATGGCAATCCCGGATATACACACACACATACATACATACACACTCAGCTTTATATATTAGATTTAGCAGGTTCCTACTTACTGATACAAAAGTAGTTTTTTTACCCAGAGAGAGATGCATAGACTTTAGTGTAGGTTCCCAGTAAAGAGATATGCCTCGATGTGGCTGCTGGACAAATGAAGAGACAGCCATTTTTATATGCTAAGCTTTTTCCATACTTCGTTAGCTATAACAGGGCAGCATGGTGGCTCAGTAATTAGCACTGCAGCTTCGCAGTGCTGGGGTCCTAGATTCAAATCCCACTGTCATCTGCAAGGCGTTTGTATGTTCTCCCATGTTTCCGTGGGTGTCCTCTGGGTTCTCCAGTTTCCTCCCACACTCCAAAGAAATGATGATAGGATGCTTAGGTTTTGAGCAAAGTGCTGTAGTAGTGCTATATATACAGTTGTGTCCAAAAGTATTGACACCCCTGCAATTCTGTCAGATAATACACAGTTTTTTCCTGAAAATGATTGCAATCACAAATTCTTTGGTATTATCTTCATTTAATTTGTCTTCAATGAAAAAACACAAAAAGAATTGTCCTAAAGCCAAATTGGATATAATTCCACACCAAACATAAAAAAGGGGGTGGACAAAAGTATTGGCACCGTTAGAAAAATCATGTGATGCTTCTCTAATTTGTGTAATTAACAGCACCTGTAACTTACCTGTGGCACCTAACAGGTGTTGGCAATAATTAAATCACACTTGCAGCCAGTTGACATGGATTAAAGTTGACTCAACCTCTGTCCCGTGTCCTTGTGTGTACCACATTGAGCATGGAGAAAAGAAAGAAGACCAAAGAACTGTCTGAGGACTTGAGAAACCAAACTGTGAGGAAGCATGAGCAATCTCAAGGCTACAAGTCCATCTCCAAAGAATGTTCCTGTATCTACCGTGCGCATTGTCATCAAGAAGTTTAAAGCCCATGGCACTGTGGCTAACCTCCCTAGATGTGGACGGAAAAGAAAAATTGACAAGAGATTTCAACGCAAGATTGTGCGGATGGTGGATAAAGAACCTCGACTAACATCCAAACAAGTTCAAGCTGCCCTGCAGTCCCAGGGTACAACGGTGTCAACCCATACTATCCGTCGGCGTCTGAATGAAAAGGGACTGTATGGTAGGATACCCAGGAAGACCCCACTTCTTACCCCGAGACATAAAAAAGCAAGGCTGGAGTTTGTCAAAACTTACCTGAGAAAGCCTAAAACATTTTGGAAGATTGTTCTCTGGTCAGATGAGACAAAAGTAGAGCTTTTAGGGCAAAGGTATCAACATAGAGTTTATAGGAGAAAAAAAAGAGGCATTCAAAGAAAAGAACACGGTCCCTACAGTCAAACATGGTGGAGGTTCCCTGATGTTTTGGGGTTGCTTTGCTGCCTCTGGCACTGGACTGCTTGACCGTGCGCATGGTATTATGAAGTCTGAAGACTACCAACAAATTTTGCAGCATAATGTAGGGCCCAGTGTGATAAAGCTGGGTCTCCCTCAGAGGTGATGGGTCTTCCAGCAGGACAATGACCCAAAACACACTTCAAAAAGCACTAGAAAATGGTTTGAGAGAAAGCGCTGGAGACTTCTAAGGTGGCCAGCAATGTGTCCAGACCTGAATCCCATAGAACACCGGTGGAGAGATCTAAAAATGGCAGTTTGGAGAAGACACCCTTCAAATATCAGGGACCTGGAGCAGTTTGCCAAAGAGGAATGGTCTAAAATTCCAGCAGAGCATTGTAAGAAACTCATTGATGGTTACCTGAAACGGTTGGTAGCAGTTATTTTGGCTAAAGGTTGTGCAACCAAGTATTAGGCTGAGGGTGCCAATACTTTTGTCTGGCCCATTTTTGGAGTTTTGTGTGAAATAATTAATGTTTTGCTTTTTGCTTCATTCTCTTTTGTGTTTTTTCATTGAAGACAAATTAAATGAAGATAATAATACCAAAGAATTTGTGATTGCAATCATTTTCAGGAAGAAAACTGAGTATTATCTGACAGAATTGCAGGGGTGTCAATACTTTTGGCCAACACTGTAAGATCTCAAATTTGTATCCAAAAAGTTTTGAAAAGGCTACAACCCCAAAACACATGTGATAAAATTCCTACATGCCCACACTTTCTCCAGCAAAAGGAAGAGTTTTATTCCTGAATTATGTGGAGCCTAACAGGGGTAAGGTACCACCTAGTGTATTGTTTGTAATATGTTTCTATCAAAGACATGCATGGGATAGCTTTATATACAGACTCCAAGATTTTTTGCATTTGTTCAACTGAAATTTTAATATATAATTCTCTTTCCCATTCCTCAATATACGATGATTTAACTAAAAAATTGTCTTGATTAATGTGGCTGTAAATTATACCAGTTTTCCAGAAAAGTAAGTTCTTAGGATTTTGGAACATATGAATTTAAAAAATCTACATTATGTTTCCTAAGCAACTCCTGTATAAGTCACCAAATTTTAATTTCCATATCTTGAAGACCATATTTCCTTTGTAAAGAGTGAAATGGAAGAAGGACATTGCTTTCATCAATGTTATCTGATCAATGAGTATCTGAGCACCAGCTGCTTTTCAGTTGTCAATTGGGATTCGAGCAGAAAGATGTCTCAAGACATCCAGAGACATCCAGGATGGAGGAGCTGATGGATAACTGTTATGGGAAGACGTAAGAAGCATCCTCCAAGAATAGCTGAAACCCCAGAGATTTTTGGTCACCGTGTGGCGCTACAGGCTTATTCCCGGATGATGTCTAAAGACGTGAGTACCCTAATTTTCAGAAGTCTAAAGTTGTAAGGCCGTTGCTATGGAGTTAATGAGCCACGTTGCACCCGTCTTACGATGGTCATAAGTTTATTTAAAAACTAAATCTGGCCCTTGTTTGGGGCATATATGTTGACTAGAGTATTTTCACAATCATCAAATTTACAAATCATGACTAAAAAGCGACCCTCCTCTTTAAATAACTCCAACGCCTCAAATTTAACATGATCTCCAATTAAGATTGTGACCCCCGATTTCTATTTTTTTTTGTTTGATGCCAAATAAACATGTGGGTAATGCCTATTAAAGAATTAAGGTGGATTTTCCATGGCAAATTTAGTTTCCTGTAATCCTGCAACATCTATTCTATTTCTATTGAGGTCTCTCCATATCAAATATCTTTATTGGGGGAGTTTAGACCAGTGGTGGGGAACTCCAGTCCTCAAGGGCCGCCAACAGGTCATGTTTTCAGGATTTCCTTAGTATTGCACAGGTGATAATATAATCACCTGCACTGGTGATGATTCAACCCCTGTGCAATGCTAAGGAAATCCGGAAAACATGACCTGTTGGCGGCCCTTGAGGACTGGAGTTCCCCACCCCTGGTTTAGACCATTAACATTTAGAGAAAGAAACCTTTTATCCATTGTCTAAGTACATTGCTCGAATACCACGACAAGAATGTAAAGGTATACTATCGGGACAAAATGAACTTACTGAATCGGCAGTAAATAATAAAATGACTTCCATTTTATGAACAGACAAAATATAAGGAGAAATAAAACAAACTTGTCTTCAACAAGAACTAAATTCTAGTAAAGCTTGTTCTGGACGGGAGGGTTCTTTTGAACCCATCTAAAAAACATACTCAAAGGCTAATATTTTTGGCCTGTGTACCTCTTCAAATGGACCTTAAATTAGACTAATAATCATGGATCCATGCTGAATAAACTGTGAAGTCAAGTGTCATGTAGATGGAGCTCAGCTAACAATTTTAGACCCTCAATTTTTTCAGTAATTTTAATTAATTTTCATTCATGTGAAAAAATCACAATCGTTTAAGGACGTCCCCAGCGATACATTACACCCGCCGTCCGAAGAGCGTCAGTAACTGGTTTGAGTTCTTTCCTTTTCAACATGGTATCTTTCGATATATCCGAAAAAAACCTTTATCCTATTATACGGCGATAGAAAATGTTCATTATTTTTAAGACAATTAGTTATCCTTTCCATTGTACGGCAAAGCATAAACTGAATTCTATATGCTTTTACTATGCATAGCTCCATCTTGGTTGTGGATAGAAAAATTTTCCTCAAGAGAGAACCTATGTATGAAATAAACCAACTTTTTCAGGCACTCCCCTAAACTTTAGATTATTACGTCTCTCATTATCTTCCTTCTCGCTCAATTTAACCTGCAAGCTCTTTATTTCCCCTCTCATCTTATTTTGTTCAACTCTCATCCCTTTGTTGTCCTTTGTGAGTTCAGCTATAGCCTTTTCACACTGGTCAGTTTGGGACACTATCAAGGCCAGTGATGTTCTCATCTCATCAAACTGTTCATCTAGGTCCTTTTTTATAGATTGTTTGACAACTGTTAAGAGATTAAGAAAGAATTCTCTATCTAGTGGTTTATCCGAGGGTAACTGCAAAATCGTCTATAATAATAATAATAATAATAATGCTTTATTTATATAGCGCCAACATATTCCGCAGCGCTTTACAATGTAGGGTTAGAGTACAGAAAATATAATACAGTAAGTAATTACAGTAGAGAACAAATATAGTACAATAATTGGATACAAAACAATAGGCATAGAATCAATGTAAAAAAGAGAATACAATAAATAAAGCAAGAAATGAAGGTGACCCTGCTCAAAAGAGCTTACAATCTAAAGCGGGATAGAGGTTGCACAAGGTACAGGGGCTTATTGCACTGATGGTCCAGGCATCTTGAGGAAGTGGGGCATAGGACTAAGCTTACATGGATGGTCATTATACAATCTGTGTAGACATTTTTGGTTTGGTGGAGTTTGTAGAGGAGTAATGTCCAGAGGGATAGCCCATTCACTATCTACAGTACAAAGGACTTCTATTAGGGAGTATGATAGGCCGCCTTAAAAAGATGCGTTTTTAGGGATCGCCTGAAGCCATGCAAGTTGTGGATAGTCCTGATTTCCCTCCTAACTTTATGTCTTAAAGGACTAAAATGTTGTGGTGAATCCCTGTCCAAGACATAATCATCAATAAGTCTATCACTAGGGTAGGGTTTAGAAGGAGTTGTCATCTCTTTACGTTTACCAGCATTATTTAAGGAACCATGGAGTGATACATCTCCAGAAGATACTGCACCAACCTCCATAACCTCACTTATTATACCGGTATCCGTACTCTGCACATGCTCAGCAGTATAGTGAACAGATGTCAATTTAGCCCATCCCTTAACACTCACTCTTGATACATCGTGGTGAGAGTTTTCTCCAGATGCATTTCCAGCAATAGTCTTTGGTTTTGGGGGCATAGTTACCAATATGCTACTAACGGTCAATCAAATAAAAATTTTTATTTGAGTACAATAAACCCCGTTAGTCAAAGATGGAAATAGAGATAAACAAAGAATTACCCACACCTTTTTGTTATATAGAGTTCAAGGCAAATCAGTCAGAAATAGAAAGGCAAGGCGAGTCAAGTCAACTAGCACATATTCAATTTACATACTCATGTTCAGTAATGCAAAATACTAATATCAGCATTACTATAAATTCCAAATGAGTGCAGTCAAGAATAATTATACAGAATATAAGAATTCTTATTATATGGAGGAGATAATATAAAAGGTAATCTCAAAATCTCAATTTACTTAAAAAAGAATCAGCATTTATCCAGATCAAACTAATGTTCAAAAATAAAACTTATATAGACAATTTAAATACACCCAATACATCAACTTACATAATTGTCTTGTGGTTTCCTCTTCCGTCCAGATGTCTACCTATCCCACAATCCACCGTGCCGACCGCGGCACCATGTTAGCACACCCAAGTAATGGGTACGGTAATATGGCACTGGTTGGTGGCGGCACAGACACCCAGCGCTTCACACGCCGCCCACCTCCCCACCTCCCGCATCAACCCACATTCACCCCCACTGCCTTCAAACCTCCCCCGACGCTGAACTCCCGCTGATCCATGGATGTCCTGTAGCCTGTGGTAAGTTACAGGCTACAGGACCGGACCTGCGGTGATGTCAGTCATGTGATCAGTCACATGAACACCACATCCCCACAGCTCAGGTAATAGTAAGTAATTCACTGCAGGGAGAGAAAGAGCGAGCAAGGAGGCAGGAAGAGAACAAAGAGGGCAGAGACAGGGGGCAGAAAGAGCAGTGGGGCAGGAAGAAAGCAAGGGGGGCAGAGACAGGGGGCAGAAAGAGCAGTGGGGCAAAAAAGAGACCAAGGAGGCAGAGATGTGGGGCAGAAAAGACCAAGGGGGGCAGAGATGAGGTAGAAAGAGCAGTGGGGCAGAAAATAGAGCAAGGGGGCAGAAAAAGAGCAAGGGGCATAAAGAGAACAGGGAGGCAGAGACTGGGGGCAGAAAAAGATCAAAGGGGACAGAAAGAGAGCAGGGGAGCAGAGACAGGGGGCAGAAAGAGCAGTGGGGCAGAAAAGACCAAGGGGGTCAGAGATAGGGGGCAGAAAGAGAGCCAGGTGGGGCAGAGACAGTGGGCAGAAAGAGCAGTGGGGCAGAAAGAGAGCAAGGGATGGCAGAGACAGGGGCAGCAAGAGCAGTGGGGCAGAAAGAGAGCAAGGGAGGGCAGAGACAGGGGCAGAAAGAGCAGTGAGGCAGAAAAGAGCAAGGGGGGCAGAGACTGGGGCAGAAAAGAGCAAGGGGGGCAGAAAGAGCAGTGGGGCAGAAAGAGAGCAAGGGGGCAGAGACAGGGGGCAGAAAGAGCCATCGGGCAGAAAAGAGAGCAAAGGGCAGCAGGGACAGGGCAGAAAGAGCAGTGGGGCAGAGGGGGGCAGAGACAGGGGGCAGAAAGAGAGCACGAGGATGGTAAAAAGTGCATAGTGGGGCAGAAACACAACACAGGGGGCAGAGAGCGCACAGTGGGGCAAAAATAAAGCACAGAGAGGGGGAAAAGAGTGCACAGTGGGACAAAACGAGAGAGGAGGCAGAAAGAGCACAGGGGGCAGAGTGTACAGAGAGTGCGCACAGAGGGAAAGAGCACACAGGGAGGGAAAGAGCACACACGGAGGGACCAGAAGGTGTGCAGGGGGGCAGAGAGCGCTCAGTGAGGCAGAAAGAGAGCACAGTAGGGGCAGAGAGTGCACAGAGGGACAAAGGGTGCATGTGACTCACCGTAAGCCGGGTTCTCAGGTCTCAGGCGCTGGCTGTGCTCACGGTTCTGTGCCTGAGGCTGTGGAGGCCCGGTGGTCAATGAAGGGTTAATTAAGGTTATGAAGGAATAAAGTTACTGTTTCGTGACGCCACCTGTAGGGTTCCAGTGATGGCACCGGTGCTGCTTTGGCCTCCGGGGTGATGGGAGGCAGCAAGATGGATTCGTTCCCTACAGGATGAGCGGGAGTCCCCGGGGCCTGAAGCTGTAGTGATGGAATACGGCAGCTCAGTTGATTCTGTGGGTGAATCGGTTAGTAGCAGTTTTGAAACAAGGCTTGGACACGATGCT
The DNA here is from genome assembly GCA_033576535.1 of Allobates femoralis. Lineage (NCBI taxonomy): Eukaryota > Metazoa > Chordata > Amphibia > Anura > Aromobatidae > Allobates > Allobates femoralis. The sequence continues at coordinate 25,082,567 of JARQOC010000007.1, forward strand.
CCTCTGCACGGGTCTTTACTTAGTTCACACACGGTACACGGTAATAACGGTTTCACTTTCAGGTAATGGACTGGGAGGTCCCTGGGATGAAGAGTGTCCCTCCAAGGCTCCACAGTGTCTCTCTTAATCTGACTGTCCCTTTTACTCTTCGCTGCCTTCCATGTACCGGGTCGGGATACAGAGGAACTTCTATTGGGCAACCGAGCCGTTGGCCTGGCGGCTCCCGATGGGTTCCTGGACCTCAATGGTGGGTACCCCTCCCGGTACAGCTGCGGGGATGGTGGCTTGTGTATTGCACTCCTATGAAGCCGTCAATCACTCCAGTTCTGTAGCGCAGCGATGGAGCATCTGCACTACCTCGGAGCAGGTACTCCGGTTGGACTTGGCTCGGGTCGTCTTTTACCCGTTACTTGTTCTCTCGGCCCCCTTTCACGTCTGGGTCACCGACTCCAGGTGCCCTCCCTGTTAGCTGTTCTGTCACGACATCTGTTCTTGTTCCTGTCTCTCCAACTTTCTAACTCTTTTCTGCTCTTTCCCCACTGCTATGCATCTAACTCTCCTCCCACCATGACCGGTTACCCAGGAAACGGGTATCTAATTGGTCCTCTGCCTCTAGATGTTGCATGTGGTGCATGGAGCGTTGTGATTAACCTGTTCACCACTGAGACGGAGAATACTGTACCTTCAGTCAGGGGTGCAGTACTCTCCTGTGACGCACTCGTTGCGGGGCGCCACACATGGTGGGAGAGAGAGTGCACGGTGGGAGACAGAACGCAAAGGAGACCATAGAAAACACATAGAGAAAGAGAGCGCACAGAGGGCACAGACAGAGAGAGTGCACGGAGGGTGAGAGAGCGCACGGAGGGAGAGAGTGCGCACAGGGGGGGGTGACAGCTCTTAGGAGACAGCACGTGAGAAAAGGCAACACAGAAGGAGTGAGATAGCACACGGGGAGAAGACAGCACAGGGGGAGAGAGAATACATACAGGGAGGAGAGCACATGGGAAGATAGCACAAAGGATAGAGCAGATGAGGGGAGAAAGCAGCTCATGGGGGAAAACCACTCAAAGAAGAGTGCACATGAGAAAAGAAGACATCACAGGGTAAGAGAGATAGCACACGAGGGGGGTACGAAAGACAGCAGAAGGGGGAGAGGGACAGCACAGGGGGAACAGAACCACAAAGCTTGCCCCATCATAACATAACTGCCCTCCCGATGCAATAACATCGGGCCTCCATCTAGTTAAATAGTAAGCAATAGCTCATCTATCACTAAAACTTTTTACCACTTAGAAAACCTAGGAAGGGGTTAATTCTTCTTTACTGTATATACAGTAAATAGTAGATGTGGCGATTTAAAAAAAAAAAAAAAAAAGATTATTAATGTAATCAAACTGTATAAATCAGAGTGTTTATTAATGTATGTAGGTGTCACTACACATTTAAGTTAGATTTGCTTACTTAAAGAAAATATACCAAGCTGCAGTTTATTCAAAATACTGCATAGATATAGAGTATAAATTTATCTGTGCATAAAAGCACTATAATATATAAGGTAAATTATTGATGTATTTTTAAATTATAAACGTAGTACTCTGTATTAAAAATAAATATTACTAATAATAAATATATAAATGTATTAATATTAACATGAGTACGTCCTATGCAGGGTATCAGCATGTGAAATTAACTTAATATTAACACTATATTTATGAAGTTTAGATACTTCATTCAATATGCAATCAACCCAATCGTCTTATATAGATGTAACCCTTTTCAAGAGATTTTAGTAAGATTTTAATATGCAAAATATTGTATTGAATATGTATATATAAAATTAAATATCAATTATATAAATTATATTTTACCTATTAAAAATTATTATATTTTATTATATGTATTATAATTATATAAATTAATTAAATAAAATTCCAATTTATAAATTGTTTTATATATTTTATTAAAAGTAAATTTATTTTTTTCAAATAATTAATACTGTATGTATATCTAGTATTTAAATAAGGAAAGAGACACTTTTATTAAGACTCACTGACGTTCCCAAGCATGTTAAAATGTTGCTCTTATGGGGATATTCCTGACCTAGAATTATATATAAACTAGATGGTGGCCCCTAAAGAATCGGGTAGTCTAGAATATGTATGTAGTTGACATACTGTGACTGACAGAACTTGATAAGTCAACGTGAGTGAACTACATATATATATATATATATATATATATATATATATATATATATAGCAGCACTATGGTATATGGCGGTACATTACAGTACATGTATACCAGCACTATAGTATATGGCGGTACATTATAGTAAATGTATAGCAGCACTATACTATATGGCGGTACATTACAGCACATGTATAGCAGCACTAAAGTAAATGGCTGTACATTACAGTACATGTATAGCAGCGCTATGGTATATGGCAGTACATGTATAGCAGCGCTATGGTATATGGTGGTACATTACATTACATGTATAGCAGCGCTATAGTATATGGCGGTACATTACAGCACATGTATAGCAGCACTTTGGTATATGTTGATTCTTTACAGCACATGTATAGCAGCACTATGGTATATGGCTCGCCACGGCGCCATGTGTAAAATCCACCCATTACTTCAGATTTTACACATGGCGCCGTGGCGAGTGCCGCTATGCTGATTGGCCACCCGCGTTCAGCGCCGACCAATCAGAATAGCGGCGCGCTTTATGGCGCGATACTTCAAATACACTGTACTGAGTGTGTTTCAAATATAGTGGCATAGCGCGCGCCGCTATTCTGATTGGTCGGCGCATTCAGCATGGTGACCAATCAGAATAGCGGCGCGCTCTATGGCGCGATACTTCAAATACACTGTACTGAGTGTGTTTCAAAATATAGTGGCATAGCGCGCGCCGCTATTCTGATTGGTTGGCGCATTCAGCATGGCGACCAATCAGAATAGCGGCGCGCGCTATGCCGCCATATTTGAAATACACTGAGTACAGTGTATTTGAAGTATCGCGGCATAGCGCGCGCCGCTATTCTGATTGGTTGGCGCATTCAGCATGGCGACCAATCAGAATAGCGGCGCGCGCTATGCCGCCATATTTGAAATACACTGAGTACAGTGTATTTGAAGTATCGCGGCATAGAGCGCGCCGCTATTCTGATTGGTCAACACGCTGAATGCGGCGACCAATCAGAATAGCGGCGCGCTCTATGGCGCGATACTTCACATACACTGTACTCAGACTCAGTGTATTTGAAGTATCGCGCCATAGAGCGCGCCGCTATTCTGATTGGTCGTCGCATTCAGCGTGAAGACCAATCAGAACAGCGGCGCGCGCTATGCCGCCATATTTGAAATACACTGTACTCAGTGTATTTGAAGTATCGCGCCATAGAGCGCGCCGCTATTCTGATTGGTCGCCACGCTGAATGCAGCGACCAATCAGAATAGCGGCGCGCTCTATGGCGCGATACTTCACATACACTGTACTCAGTGTATTTGAAGTATCGCGCCATAGGCTGCCTTCACACTACTGATTTTTAAAATCCGATGCTGTTCGATAAAAATCGGACAGCATCGGATCCGAATTTGGCCCCATGCAGCCCTATGGGCATCGGACCGAATCGGATGTGCACTAAATGCCATCCGATTTTGTCCGATCCGATTCTGTCCGATTTTTTTATCGGTGCAAAAATCGGAGCCTGCTCCGATTTTTGCACCGAAAATAAAATCTGACAGAATCGGATCGGACCAAATCGGATGGCATTTAGTGCACATTTGATCCGACCCGATCCCTATAACATGCTCAGTACAGTAAAACTTCTCCAAACAGGAAGGAAGGGGTTAAAAAAAATAAAAAAGTTTATGCTCACCTCACCCCGAGCCCCCGCCGTCTCCCGTCGTCTTCCTGCAGGCTCCCGGTGGCTCCCGCCGAGGTCTTCTTCTGCTGTATAGGACCTGCGGTGATGTCACAGTCATGTGACCGCGGGTTACCATGGTGGAACCTGCTGTCACGTGACTGTGACATCACCGCAGGTCCTGTACACATGAAGAAGACCTCTGCAGCCTGCGGGAGCCACCGGGAGCCACCAGGAGCCTGCAGGAAGACGGCGGGAGACGGCGGGGGCTCGGGGGAGGTGAGCATAAACATTTTTTTTTTTTCTTTTTTTCAGCCCGGAGGCTACGATTTAATGCCGGAATCGGATGCCTACTTGGCATCCGATTCCAGGCATCAGAAGGGAGCCGATGCTGTCCGATTTATATCGGACAGCATCGGCTCCCTAAAAATCGTTATGTGAAAGTAGCCATAGAGTGCGCCGCTATTCTGATTGGTCGCCGCATTCAGCGTGGCGAACAATCAGAATAGCGGCGCGCTCTATGGTGCGATACTTCAAATACACTGAGTACAGTGTATTTGAAGTATCGCGGCATAGAGCGCGCCGCTATTCTGATTGGTCGCCACGTTGAATGCGGCGACCAATCAGAATAGCGCCGCGCGCTATGCCCCCATATTTGAAATACACTGTACTCAGTGTATTTGAAGTATGGCGCCATAGAGCGCGCCGCTATTCTGATTGGTCGCCACGCTGAATGCGGCGACCAATCAGAATAGCGGCGCGCACTATGCCGCCATATTTGAAATACACTGTACTCAGTGTATTTGAAGTATGGCGCCATAGAGCGCGCCGCTATTCTGATTGGTCGCCACGCTGAATGCGGCAACCAATCAGAATAGCGACGCGCTCTATGGTGCGATACTTCAAATACACTGAGTACAGTGTATTTCACATATGGCGGCATAGCGCGCACCGCTATTCTGATTGGTCGCCACTCTGAATGCGGCGACCAATCAGAATAGCAGCATGCTGTACGGCGGAAAATGCTGGCTGGCTCGCGGCTGGGCGGAGCTCAGCCACGGCCATGTACGGCACGGAGCTCAGCAGCTCGCCAGCCAGGAAATGACCGGCTAAAGCCGGTCATCTCCTGGCTGACTCGCCGCGGACCTCCGTGCCATAGGTAGCCATGGCTGAGCTCCGGGCAGCCGCGAGCCAGTCAGGAGACGACCGGCTAACGTCGGTTGTCTCCCGGCAGGCTCGCGCTCGCTCTGGCCGGCAGCCCGTGGGCGGGAGACGACCGGCTAAAGCCGATCGCTCCCGCCCGTGATGTGTGGCGGCTGGGAAACGACCCGCTGACGCCAGTCGTCTCCCGACCGTGTGTTTGTGTCACTGTACGAGCGGCTGTAAGCGTGGCGGGGCTGCCTGAGTCCAGCTCCGCTTAGGGCCGCCATGTTGGTCCACCCTGGACGGGTGTAGCGCTGCGCTGACGTCACTTTGCCAATGACAAAGTGACGGAAGTGCTGGCAAAAGTGACGGAAGTGAGCCTTCGGCTTTTATATATTAGATATTATGTTAATACTGAACCTCAATATGTACTCCTTTTCTATGTATTACAATATTATTTTTATAATTGTCATAAACTTGTCCCCTCCTCCACCTCCCCAGCTCCTCCTGCCCTCTGTGAGGCTCGGGAGCGGTGGAGACTTGCCGGTCTCGCCTGATTGAAGATTCTTCTGACCGTTCTTTCAGTCACCGTTGGTCCCACCGTCTACTGCAAATCACTGACAAGCAGGAGGGAGAGATGCCGCTTCCCACAGCTACGCTGCTTGTGAGTGATGCAGACTCCTCTGTGTAGTTCAGAACGGTTGCTTAGCAACTGGAGCCGCCACTTTTACTCACGATCTATTAACAGCGGCCTGGACTAAATATGACAGGCGGGTTAATCCGCTTCCAGGATCGTACTTCACTTTTAAAGAAAATAGTTCCCGCCCCTCTCTTCAGAGTTCACTGCACCATTAACAAAGTCACAAACATATCTGTTCTGTTTAAGTGTGGGTATCAGATAGACATGGAAAAGTGGGGAAAAAAGTCCCTGTAAAGACAATAGACGTGCACCCAGGGCTCGGGTACTCGACTCTCAGGCGGCTTCCAGTCTGGGATGTCATGGGCGGCTTGCCCAAGGCCGTGGCCCTGGGGGTCAACTGAAATGGGGGGTATTTACAGGGGACTATTTACAAGGTTTGTTGTCTTCTAGACGCCACCTGCTGAGTCTGGTGATGCCCACCAGCGCTGCCACAGTCCTCCGGTGGTCGATGGTATTTCGGCCTAGATGGATTAGTTCGCGCAGGACTCCATCTCTCCTCCAACTCGACTCACTGAGCTCTTTGGTTCCCTCTAGAGGTCGCTAAGACCCTCCCGGGGTCCCTCCCACCCACTATTCTAGTGTGTGAGTGCTGCTCTAGGGTTCCATCTAGTGACCATAGTCCCAATTGCAGTGGAGTACTACACCGCTTTTCTGGGTTCAGTACCCCTTTTGTGGCACCTACGTAGTGGGGCGCCACACAATCATGGCAAAATAGGCAGTAGTGAAATCCCAGCGATCTCCATTAATAGGAGCCTGAAAAATAATTTTTAAAAAAGGCTCGTATTAAATAAATTTAAGAAGTTGTCATGAGATTTTCAGACAGGCAACCAAATAGTGATTTATTACCGTATATACTCGCGTATAAGCCGAGTTTTTCAGCCCAAAATTTGGGCTGAAAAGTCCCCCCTCGGCTTATACGCGAGTATATAAATTTTACAGCCGCAGCCCCGGAGGTATACAGGCCCCCCCATCAAGCTCCAGGGCTCCCCCCCTTGCGCGGCAGCCTGTAAAGTAAAATCATACTTACCAGAGTCCTGTCGCGCCGTCCGCAGCTTGCCGACACACGATCCCCGGCTTCATTCCGCGTCTTCCGCATTCCTGTTGTCGCGGCAATGACGTCATTGCCCGCGACTACAGGAAGTCGGAAGCCGGAAGACGCTGAATGAAGCCCGGGATCGTCATGTCGGCAAGCTGCGGACGGCGCGACAGGACTCTGGTAAGTATGATTTTACTTTACAGGCTGCCGCGCAAGGGGGGGGGCCCTGGAGCTTGATGGGGGGGCCTGTATACCTCCGGGGCTGCGGCTGTATACAGCCCTGGGGCTGCGGCTGTATACAGCCCTGGGACTGCTGCTGTATACAGCCCTGGGGCTGCTGCTCTATACAGCCCTGGGGCTGCTGCTCTATACAGCCCTGGGGCTGCTGCTGTATACAGCCCTGGGGCTGCTGCTGTATACAGCCCTGGGGCTGCTGTATACACCACTGGGGCTGCTGTATACTACCTAAGGGCTGCTGTATATACCTCTGGGGCTGCTGTATACACCAGTAGGACTGCTGTATATACCTCTGGGGCTGCATATACCTCTGGGGCTCCATATGGGGCTGCATATACCTCTGGGGCTGCATATACTCGGGCTGCATTTGGGGCTGCATATACCTCTGGGGCTGCATATACCTCTGGGGTTGCATATGGGGCTGCATATACCTCTGGGGCTGCATATGGGGCTGCATATACCTCTGGGGCTGCATATACCTCTGGGGCTGCATATACCTCTGGGGCTGCATATGGGGCTGCATATACCTCTGGGGCTGCATATGGGGCTGCATATACCTCTGGGGCTGCATATACCTCTGGGGCTGCATATGGGGCTGCATATACCTCTGGGGCTGCATATACCTCTGGGGATGCATATGGGGCTGCATATACCTCTGGGGCTGCATATACCTCTGGGGCTGCATATACCTCTGGGGCTGCATATGGGGCTGCATATACCTCTGGGGCTGCATATACCTCTGGGGCTGCTGTATACTACCACTGGGGAGGCTGCTGTATACCTCACTGCTGGGGGTTGTATACCTGTGCTGGAGTCCACCCTCGGCTTATACGCGAGTCAATAAGTTTTCCCAGTTTTTGGGGGCAAAAGTAGGGGGGTCGGCTTATACACGGGTCGGCTTATACACGAGTATATACGGTATATCTGTGAAAGTCAAATTTAATAAATAAGGGAGGACCAGTTCAAAACGGTGCTTTCACTCCCCTCACACCTCACTCAGGAGGTCAATTAACGTAATACACTAAAAATCACTATACCCAGATTAAGTTTTAAGAGAGTCTGAGAGGCACCTTTTCGCATCCAAGAAAGGAAATGGAGACAAAATGATAATGCGAGCCTTCACTTCAAAATGGCACCCCGCACCATTCCCTGAGAGCTCAAATTTTCCGCACAGAATAACAGAGTGAATTTTCCTCCAATTCGGCTCCAATTTGTACCAAAACGATCCTAAGAAAGACATCTAGTTGGTCCTGTTGAGGTATGAGAGAGATTTAGCCTTTCCTGAAGGCACAGGAAAGCAAAGTTTTGTGGCAATCACATCTGGCTGAAGGTCAGGCCCCCCCAGCTGAAGGTCGTCCTAGAGGAGGTGGATGAGGCTGAAGCAGTTAATGAATTGGTAGATACAGAGATTTGCCCCTCAAGCCTTGGGGATTTTAAAACTTGCAGAGCAGCCCCTTCCCTACCTGGCCCTACAGCCACCAGAATCACCCAGTGCCCCTCGCCATGTTTGCTTGTCCAGGTGTCAGTGGTGAAATGCACCCTGTCAGACACAGAGCTTTTTAAGGAAGTGGTGATGTCTTTGACATGCTGATGTAGCACAGTTACAGCTTTCTTAGGCAAGGTACTGGGGGACTACGATTGCCATCAGCTTTCGGAAACCATTTGTATTCACCATGCGGAAAGGCAGCATTTCTGTGCTAACAGATTGTAGATGGTGAAATTCAAGCTCTTGGACTTGGGATGTGTAGGAGGAAATTATCTTTTATGTGACAATAACTGCTGAACCAAGAGCTGACTGCTGTGCTGAAAGAGATGGAGTAGGGTGTACACGACAAACAGCTGGACTGTGAAGGAAGTGCAGGCGGAGATGTTCTAGTGGATTGACAAAGAAGTGGTGTGCTTGGTGTCTGAGATTGGTCAAAAACAAAAGGCAGAGTAAGGCTGTGGTCACAGTACCATTTTTCACATGCATTTTTGGAGACCTGCGTTTTCAAAAACGCATGTAAAAAACTCACCCATAGGCCCCCATGTTAAAAAACGCATGCCCTAATAGCCAAAAAGCATGTGTGAGGCTGTGGTCACAGTTGCCATGCATTTTTTTTAGTGATTTTACAAAACTCATGCTTTTTTTCATGTCAGCATGAGTTTTGTAAGGTGTGTGATGGCTCCCTGCGTTTTTGGCTGCGTTTTTGAATCTGCACCTAAAAATAGTGCTTGGCCATGTTCACACACATGCGTTTTTTTGACCATCTCTGCGTTTTTGGGCTGTTAAAAAAAACGCAGGTGCGTTAACGCAGGGTACATTTGAGTGTAGCTGCGTTTTTCAGCCGCACTTGCGTTTTTTACCCCTAGTCCAAAAAACGCTGCATGCAGCGTTTTTGGATGCTGTAAAAAAACGCATGTGCGTTTTTCCAAAAACGCATGCGTTTTTTTAACATGGGGCCCTATGGGAAACGCATGCAAAAACGCATGGTACATTAGTACCTTTTAGTGCCATTCAAAAACGCATGCGTTTCCCATAGGGGCCCATGTTAAAAAAACGCATGCGTTTTTGAAAAAAACGCACATGCGTTTTTTTAACATGGGGGCCCTATGGGAAACACATGCGTTTTTAAAAGGCACATTTATGCACCCTGCGTTAACGCTTGCGTTTTTGCCTGCGTTTTTGGTGAAAAAATGACTAAGTCCAAAAACGTGGCAAATCCTTTCAGACACACAAGGGACATTTTTTAGCACTCTTAAAAAAACGCAAGTGCTTTTAAGAGTGCTAAAAAAAACGCAAATTGTGTGTGAACATAGCCCTTGTAGTATTTTTTTGTGCGTTTTGAAAAACGCATGCATTTTTGTAGAAAACGCATGCGTTTTTTTAACATGGGTTCCTATGGGAAACGCATGCAAAAACGCATGTACACTTAGTACCTTTTAGTGCCATTCAAAAACGCATGCGTTTCCCATAGGAGCCCATGTTAAAAAAAACGCATGCGTTTCCGGAAACGCATGCGACTGTCACACATGCTTTTTGGCTATTAGGGCATGCGTTTTTTAACATGGGGGCCTATGGGTGCGTTTTTTACATGCGTTTTTGAAAACGCAGGTCTGCTATGTGCTGTTTCATGTATGTAGTTAAAATATTGGATTTATTGCCTCTACTGAGTTGATTTTTACAAGTTTGGAAAATAACGTGACTTGGATCGTTCTTTACGGTTTCAAAAAAGGCCAAGGCTAGGCAACCCTTGCCACCCCTGTGAACTGCAGACCCATGACCACTACTGGCCAGAGCCATAGTTGTGGCTGAGGATGCAGTTTTCACGCTTGCAGCACTCAGTCTCTGTGCAGGAAGCCACAACCTACCCTCCGCATTTTCCTCCTCCTCCTCCTCCTCCACCTCCTCTGCTTAGGTACTCAGCTGTGTGACTCTGGGTTGACTCCAAGTGGGATCTCAAATCTCACTATCATCCTCACTGTTGTCCCACTTCTCCCAATGAGAGTCACTCTCCCTCTGTTCCTGCCCTGAACACACTGTGCAGTCTGTGTGTGCCTCAGGTATCTGAGTCTCGTCATCATCACTTCGACCCCTGGGAGTTAATGTCTGGTGAGGACGGTCTGGATTCTGCTTGGAACCTAGTTTGCGCGGCCCTGGATCCAACTCACAAAGATTTTGGCCATCACGGCAGATGCTTTACCTCTCTTGATTCTGTGAATGTTTTGAACAGACCTCTGATGTCCATGAAATAAAATGTGTGAACAGCTCTACAGACTGTGTATCCCCACAGTCAGTTGGGTCATTGGAGAGTTGTGATGTAGTGACCTGGTCCAGATTGTGTCTGTCCCATTAAGTACGCCTGGACCGTGAGTAGCTACTGCATACTACAGCTCACTTCCTAGCTACCCTTTTCTTTTCCTTTCATTGGTGAGCTTTAGATGTTCAATTCTAATCACATCAATTTCACATGTAATGCATTTTGCATGTATTTCTCATTTGTTGTGTTCCAGCACCATCTGCTGGTGAAAGTGTATGATTTATATTACCGTATATACTCGCGTATAAGCCGAGTTTTTCAGCCCAAAAATTGGGCTGAAAAGTCCCCCCCTCGGCTTATACGCGAGTCACTCGGTATGCTGTGGGGGGGGCTGCACCGGTGGCTGGAGGAGGCAGGAGGGGGCCGCGGTGACCGCAGGCGGTCACGTGGGGCCGCCTCATTAGTTACATGACACCGGAAGCAAGAAGAAGAAGCCGGGAGCGGAGGAGCGGAGGAGCTGCGCCGGAAAGGTGATGTATGAAAGTTTGTTATTTTAACAGGTGCCGCAGCCTGGGGGGGGACATACTAGGAGGGGGGGACATACTAAGGAGGGGGGGCTGTGTGTTACTGGTGGGGGCCAATATACCACCCACTGGGGGCCTGTATACTACTATTGGGGCTGTATATACCTCCTCTGTGACTGCTGTATACTACCTCTGGGGCTGCTGTATACTACCTCTGGGGCTGCTTTATACTACCACTGGGGCTGCTTTATACTACCACTGGGGCTGCTGTATACTACCACTGGGGCTGTATATACCTCTGGGGCTGCTGTATACTACCACTGGGGCTGTATATACCTCTGGGGCTGCTGTATACTACCACTGGGGTGTATATACCTCTGGGGCTGCGTATACTACCTCTGGGGTGCTGTATATACCTCTGGTTCTGTATATACCTCTGGGGCTGCTGTATACTACCACTGGGGCTGTATATACCTTGGGGCTGCTGTATACTACCACTGGGGGTGAATATACCTCTGGGGCTGCTGTATACTACCACTGGGGCTGTATATACCTCTGGGGCTGCTGTATACTACCTCTGGGGCTGCTGTAATACTACCTCTGGGGCTGCTGTATACTACCACTGGGGCTGCTGTATATACCTTTGGGGCTGCTGTATACTACCTCTGGGGCTGCTGTATACTACCTCTGGGGCTGCTGTATACTACCACTGGGCTGTATATACCTCTGGGGCTGCTGTATACTACCACTGGGGCTGTATATACCTCTGGGGCTTGCTGTATACTACCACTGGGGCTGTATATACCTCTGGGGCTGCTGTATACTACCACTGGGGCTGTATATACCTCTGGGATGCTGTATACTACCTCTGGGGCTGCCTGTGATACTACCTCTGGGGCTGTATATATCTATCTGGGGCTGCTGTATACTACCACTGGGGCTGTATATACCTCTGGGGCTGCTGTATACTACCACTGGGGCGTATATACCTCTGGGGCTGCTGTATACTACCACTGGGGCTGTATATACCTCTGGGGCTGCTGTATATACTACCACTCTGGGCTGCTGTATACTACCACTGGGGCTGCTGTATATACCTTTGGGGCTGCTGTATACTACCTCTGGGGCTGCTGTATACTACCTCTGGGGCTGCTGTATACTACCACTGGGGCTGCATATACCTCTGGGGCTGCTGTATACTACCACTGGGTGGCTTGATGTTCAATCTAATAATCTCACATGTATCATTTCATGATGTTATTTGCTGTGTTCTACCTCTGGGTGAGTGTATGATTTGTACGTTATACTGCGTATAACCTTTGCTGCTGAAAGTCCCCTTGGCTTATACGTATACTTATGCTGGGGGCTGCCGTGGCTGAAGCCAGCTGGGGGCGTATCCCGGGGTCTGGTATATACTGCACGGGCGAAAACCGCAGGAGGGGCTGCCCGAAATATGGGTTATTTTACAGGTCGCACCTGGGGGAATACTGGGGGGGATACTAAGAGGGGGGGCTGTGTGTTTCTGGGGGGCAATATATACCTCTGGGGGCCTGTATACTACTAGGGGCTGTATATACCTCTGGCTGTGTATACTACCCTGGGGCTGTATATACCTCTGGGGACTGCTGTATACTACCACTGGGCTGTTATACTCTGGGGCTGCTGTATACTACCACTGGGCTGTATATACCTCTGGGGCTGCTGTATACTACCACTGGGGCTGTATATACTCTGGGCTGCTGTATACTACCACTGGGGCTGTATATGCCTCTGGGGCTGCTGTATACTACCACTGGGGCTGTATATACCTCTGGGGCTGCTGTATACTACCACTGGGGCTGTATATACCTCTGGGGCTGCTGTATACTACCTCTGGGGCTGCTGTATACTACCTCTGGGTCTGTATATACCTCTGGGGCTGCTGTATACTACCACTGGGGCTGTATATACCTCTGGGGCTGCTGTATACTACCACTGGGGCTGTATATACCTCTGGGGCTGCTGTATACTACCACTGGGGCTGTATATACCTCTGGGGCTGCTGTATACTACCTCTGGGGCTGCTGTATACTACCTCTGGGGCTGCTGTATACTACCACTGGGGCTGCTGTATATACCTTTGGGGCTGCTGTATACTACCTCTGGGGCTGCTGTATACTACCTCTGGGGCTGCTGTATACTACCACTGGGGCTGTATATACCTCTGGGGCTGCTGTATACTACCACTGGGGCTGTATATACCTCTGGGGCTGTTGTATACTACCACTGGGGCTGTATATACCTCTGGGGCTGCTGTATACTACCACTGGGGCTGTATATACCTCTGGGGATGCTGTATACTACCTCTGGGGCTGCTGTATACTACCTCTGGGGCTGTATATATCTCTGGGGCTGCTGTATACTACCACTGGGGCTGAATATACCTCTGGGGCTGCTGTATACTACCACTGGGGCAGTATATATCTCTGTGGGCTGCTGTATACTACCACTGGGGCTGTATATACCTCTGGGGCTGCTGTATACTACCTCTGGGGCTGCTGTATACTACCACTGGGGCTGCTGTATATACCTTTGGGGCTGCTGTATACTACCTCTGGGGCTGCTGTATACTACCTCTGGGGCTGCTGTATACTACCACTGGGGCTGCATATACCTCTGGGGCTGCTGTATACTACCACTGGGGCTGTATATACCTGTGGGGCTGCTGTATACTACCACTGGGGCTGTATATACCTCTGGGGCTGTTGTATACTACCACTGGGGCTGTATATACCTCTGGGGCTGCTGTTATACTACCTCTGGGGCTGTATATACCTCTGGGGATGCTGTATACTACCTCTGGGGCTGCTGTATACTACCTCTGGGGCTGTATATACCTCTGGGGCTGCTGTATACTACCACTGGGGCTGAATATACCTCTGGGGCTGCTGTATACTACCACTGGGGCTGTATATACCTCTGGGGCTGCTGTATACTACCACTGGGGCTGTATATACCTCTGGGGCTGCTGTATACTACCTCTGGGGCTGCTGTATACTACCACTGGGGCTGCTGTATATACCTTTGGGGCTGCTGTATACTACCTCTGGGGCTGCTGTATACTACCTCTGGGGCTGCTGTATACTACCACTGGGGCTGCATATACCTCTGGGGCTGCTGTATACTACCACTGGGGCTGTATATACCTCTGGGGCTGCTGTATACTACCACTGGGGCTGTATATACCTCTGGGGCTGCTGTATACTACCTCTGGGGCTGCTGTATACTACCTCTGGGGATACTGTATACTACCACTGGGGCTGCTGTATATACCTTTGGGGCTGCTGTATACTACCTCTGGGGCTGTTGTATACTACCTCTGGGGCTGCTGTATACTACCACTGGGGCTGTATATACCTCTGGGGCTGCTGTATACTACCACTGGGGCTGTGATATACCTCTGGGGCTGCTGTATACTACCACTGGGGCTGTATATACTTCTGGGGCTGCTGTATACTACCACTGGGGCTGTATATACCTCTGGGGCTGCTGTATACTACCACTGGGGCTGTATATACCTCTGGGGCTGCTGTGTACTACCTCTGGGGCTGCTGTATACTACATCTGGGGCTGTATATACCTCTGGGGCTGCTGTATACTACCACTGGGGCTGTATATACCTCTGGGGCTGTTGTATACTACCACTGGGGCTGTATATACCTCTGGGACTGCTGTATACTACCACTGGGGCTGTATATACCTCTGGGGCTGCTGAATACTACCACTGGGGCTGTATATACCTCTGGGGCTGCTGTATACTACCTCTGGGGCTGCTGTATATACCTCTGGGGCTGCTGTATACTACCTCTGGGGCTGCTGTATACTATCTCTGGGGCTGCTGTATACTACCACTGGGGCTGCTGTATATACCTTTGGGGCTGCTGTATACTACCTCTGGGGCTGCTGTATACTTCCTCTGGGGCTGCTGTATACTACCACTGGGGCTGCTGTATATACCTTTGGGGCTGCTGTATACTACCTCTGGGGCTGCTGTATACTACCTCTGGGGATGCTGTATACTACCACTGGGGCTGCTGTATATACCTCTGGGCTGCTGTATACTAACCACTGGGGCTGCTGCTGTATACTACCACTGGGGCTGCTGCATATACCTCTGGGGCTGCTGTATACCACACTGCTGGGGGCTGTATACCTGTGCTGGGGTCCACCCTCGGCTTATACACGAGTCAATAGGTTTTTCCAGGTTTTGGGGGCAAAAGTTGGGGGGTCGGCTTATACACGAGTATATACGGTACCTTACATTGTAAGAATCTGACATGTAAATTGGGTGTTGTATTATTGGCCAGTGACCCAGTCACAAGGCTCAATAGTTGGAGCTACTTCCAGCCTCTGTCTGTCTAAACAGACAGAACTGGAGATTCTCTTTACCTCAAGAGTTTCTGGCAGGTCCAAGGCCTAGGAGTTTCCTCTGTCTTCCACAGACAGTATGCTAAAAGCTTTCTATCTTGGATTCTCGCTGTCCAAACTTACATGTTCTTCTCCAGACTGTAGAGCAAGCGGAGTATATCAAAGAACCTACTGCATGCTGTTGGAAAAGATAGAGGGTCTCCCATTTCATCACAACCTTTCTCTATTTGCTTCAAGTACTGTTGCACGTGCCGTGACTAGCTGTGATATTAACCCCGGATTCCCAGGTCTGTACAACTTTCTTATTATATCTAATCTATAGCTCTAAGCCACAAAAGATTGTGAACCTTACTACAACCATGACAAAAAAGGAAAAATGGTACACACTGTGTCTATGCCTAAAATTGCTTCTTTATTGCATGTCTTTTAAGATACAGTGAGGTACAGAGGGACGTTGACAGCAAATCCTACCAGGACAATATGCTGTGAATGCCCCTCTTTTAAAAAACATGCAATAAAGAAGTAATTTTAGGCATAGACACTGTGAGTGCCACTTTTCCTTTTCTGTCATGGTTTCCACAAACTCTTTAATTAAGTGAGCACGACCATTTGCCACTCTCATATGCTGGATTCTCCACGTCTATATGCCGCTAGATATCTGCTGTAAGTCTAAAAGGTGCAGACATTTTTTTTCTTTGTTTGCTGAACCTTCCTATACTATATCTAAATAACCCAAGCTTCAACTCTGAACTGCACTTGTTGTGGCTTGCCCACATGAGACTGTGAAGCATTTCTTCCATGTTACATTTCCCTGTTCCTGCTGAAGTAAAGACAACTGTTATTCCCGAGACCAGTGTCGGTGGTAACAATAAGCCCCAATGCAATGACATGGGGGAAAACATGGGTAATTAGGGTGCCACCTCTGAGGACTGTACTGTGTGTGATGTTGAGGTAAAGGAAGAGGAGGTGAGGCCATGTCACGGTGCTTGCGATCCACTGTCAACTGGAACTGGATCAAGTTAGGGGAAATCACCTGCGATCCACTATAGTGCATTCATTTTCTGGGCATCATATACAAGTTGTACCGCTGTGCTGCAGTCAAAGAAAGGGGTCAAGAAGCCCATCCAGTAACAGAAGTTGTCACTTGTCTTTGAAAAGGACAAGCCAGTGTTTGTTCAGCTCAGCTTTCAGTAACATTAGCAGTAGCACCTACCCCATGTACACTTCAAACACCAAGCCTGGTCTCCCTTACTATTTCCTTTTTCACCCCGACCTTGAGTTTTCCCACACTTGTTTAATGCACACAGATTTTACACTACTTGTTTGAGGCCGAAAAAGGTTATTTAACAACAAAACAGAGAATTGGCAATTGCTTTTTTTTTAGGTCAAAAAGGCCTGTTAAGAGAACCACAAAGATTTTGCAATCCCTTGTTTGAGGCCAAAAATAAGTTTACTTCAAAACAGACAGAGAATTCGCAATGACTATTTTGAGGCCAAAAAGAAAAGTGCTGTTAGGACAACCACAAAGATTTGGCAATCACTCGTTTGAGGTAAAAAAAACATTTGTTATTTCAGAACAGACAGAGATCTGGCAATTTTATTTAAGGCCAAAAAGGCTGGTTAGGGGAACCACAAATATTTGGCAATGACTTGTTTGAAGCAAAAAAAAAAAGAAGATTATTAGAGAGCAGAGATTTGGCAATTACTTTTTTGAGGCCAAAAAAAAAGCCTGTTAGGCGTACCACAAAGATTTAGCAATCACTTGTCTCAGGCCAAGAAAATGCTTATTTGAGAACAGAGATTTGGCAATTACTTTCTTGAGGCCAAAAAAAAGCCTGTACAGGAGCCACATAGATTTGGCAGTTACTTGTTCTATTCAAAAATCACATCTTTGGGAATGCACAACAGATTTGTCTGGTCTGGGTGCAGTACCCCTCTGTGGCGCACTGACCAGTGGGGCGCCACATTCCCCCTTGGTTAAACTCACTTGTGCGTGAGTGATTCCACCCGGACCCGATATAGAGCTAAATTTTTATATGCATTGCAATAACATAACGGGAACATTTTTATTTACACATAAAATACAATACTTTTCATCCCGTCCAGGAGGCTCTCTTCTTAAACGTTACCGAAAACAACATACTTTTATTTACATTGGCCTAATGGGGCCAGGTACACATGCAGTCCCAGCGGTAATCGTCTCTCGCACTTTCAATACATTTCTTGTCACCACTTGGCTGCTTTAAATATGTTATCACACATAGTGTGGCGCCCCTATGGCTAGGCGCCACAGGGAGGTATTACACTGTGTAAATGTATGTGGTATCTCTGTAGTTGGGGGTTTGGGGTTAACTTATGGAGTCTCAATTTACACACAACACTAGGCCACTTTGGACTGATTATTCAGTAGGTCCAAAACGGGGTGGAGCCTAGGTTAGTGTAAGAAGACTAGAGTGACAGTTAGTTCAGTTAGTGCTGGGAAGGCAGCCAGATAGGACGTGCCTGGCAGGCTGCTGACAGGAGGGCACCTCTCTCCAAGAAGGGACCCAGAACAGTAGGAGATGGGTCAGCACTGGTTGGAGCCGGCTGGTAACATTTAGGGAACACCGGCGACACGGAAGCCAAAGCAGTCAGCGGTTTATCCCTGGCTGTAAACCGACGAGCTGCGGGCCCTCTGAAACCGGGTAGCCATAGGCGCCATAAGAAGGTACCTCGCCCCTCAGTGCCAAAACAGGTCCAGGACACTATAGGAAACGGGCCGAATTCCGGTGGCAGGAGAAGGGAAAGGTATCTCCTGTCCGTACTGGTACTGAACAAACCTTACCTATTAGTAACAGACCAGATAACTGGTGGGGGAGCTCTGCAAGGGTGGTTAAAGAGAGAGAAGGACAGAATTAGACCCCGAAAGACTAAAGAAGGGAACATCTGGAGACTCCAAAGGGGTACCCTGAACCGGCAACTATCACCCGTTAAACCAAGCTGTACCGTGTCTTCAATAACATCTACCGGTACCAGTAAAGTGGATTGAAGTTGAACTGGTTTCTGCCTTTCTTCCTGCCGGCGCCTAGAGGACTTTAGCATCACCAGCGTCTCACCTGAGGGGTAAGAACAACTACTACCCTCATCTCCTCCTCACCCTCCATCACCGCTGCCCTGGGGTAAAAGCTCCACCTGTGGGGAGCTGGACCACTCTGAGCTGCACCCTTCATCACCTCAGTGGCCGGCCTGCAGCGCCGGTATCCAAATTACCGGGATCCACAGGTGGCGTCGCATTCTCTTTATCCCCTGTAAATATTACCCCCCTCCATCAAATGACATCCAGGGCACGGAATCGGGAACCCGACCACCCATGATTCCCCAGTTAAACCATCAAACTCAGGCCCGGTATCTGAGTACCCCTTGCCCTGGGCGCATCAAAAGCACACATAGTCTACCCATCTCAGTCCAGGCTCCACATAATATAACATTCTCATCAATATTCATGAGTCTATAAAAAGTTCAGTATTAACAACATTATCTACAAGACCGAGGGTTTCACAGTTTTAGTTTTTTTACAGTTTGAGCACTTGCTGGGCGTACCATCCGCAGGGCCCTGCATGTCTCTCATAACTAACCCGGTCGTTCCAGTATAAGTCCTGGAGAGGTGGGACTCTATGTCCCGGCAACCAACAAAGACCTCCTCATAGAGGCCCGGCTCCTGGTTAAAGCCTCACCCACTCTCCAGATTAAAGGTTGTCACAGTACCTGCTTTCCAGTTTTCTGGCAGTACCGGTGGCTGCAGGCGGGCCTGTGTTCAGGCCTGCATATTCTCGAGCTCCCTAGCCCACCACTCCTCACGATGGCGCTGCCGCACTGCCTGGTCGGCCAGGTACTGTTGCTCCACGTAATAGAGCTGATCATGGATAGGACCGAGGGTCTGGCTCCGACCTCCGGTAATAGCAGCTTGGCCAATCGTTTCAGCCAGCCGGTACTGGTGGTCACTCCAGCACGCCGTGCGGGGCCTGGATGCCCCGACTTCCTCTATGTCACCATCCTCGTCTTCCTCCTCGGGTTCCACCTCCTCGGGGCTTGACTGGCTGGCTCGGCCAAAATGGCCTCCAGCACCATGCCCGGCTCTCCGGTGGAAACCTCCGGGATCTCCGACTCGGTGGCTCTCGTCGTCTCCTCAGGCTCCACTCCTGCTGTCTCACTGCCATCATCAGCTAGGGCCTTGGGGTCATCTGGCTCTTCGTGGGGCCCGGGTGCCCTGACTTCTGCGCTGGCAACAGGTTGTAGTTCAACCGGCGGGTCCTCTCTGGCAACCGGATGCTCAACCGTGGACCAGTCTCTCAGTTCCGGTTCCAGCTCCTGGTTGCTGGATACTCTTTGCGTAGCCCTGCGGGATAACTCCAGGGCCACATCGGCACTCCAGCACCTGATGGTCCACTCGATGGCCCCGCTGAGCTGGACCCTCAGATCTTGGAATGCTGTCCTCCAGAAAACCTAATTCCCCTCATTGGTAAGGAGGGAGCCCGCCCCTGGGTCCCCGGTCGCAGCTCAGGCTTCCTCCTCCACTTCACGCATCAGGTCGCTCAGTCTCATGGCCGCCATCGTGACCGACCCGTCCACTGTACCCATGCTAAATGGTTGTCTTCCGGCCGCACCCTTCCTGCTGCTTTTTCAAAGACCCTGGCAAAGGTACTTTGATTTTTGGCCTGCCCCCTTGGTTTTTCAATTGCAATTGGGGTGTTCAAACAGTTTTGCGCCTCTGGCATGGCCCTCCCACGATAAGGGGCCTGCCCTTGGGCCAGCACATGCTGTTACATCTTTGGGCCCGCCATTTTGTGACCTTTTTAGAAAAAGTCCAAAAAGTTCAATTTGTAGGCTGAGTTCAAAATTGTGAAGGCACACAGTGTCTTTGGTTTGTATCCTGTTCGTAGACGCTAGAATCTGATCCACCCCAGGGCCATGGGGTACTCAGATCCCGGGTGTTGATAAACGAAATTGTCACCAGTGGCCGGTGTCTGGGGCCTGTGGCCCTGGTTGTCACTGAAAAAGGTGTAAAAAGAAAATAAAATAAAACTAAAATGTTCCTGACGCCACTTACGGTACCTGGTAAGGTTACCAGTGCTGCTTTCAGACCTCCGGAGACGATGATGTTGCAGCCAGATGGTGTTGCTCCCTGTAGGTGAAGTAGGATCCCCGTTGCAGGGATGGATGAATGGATTTCATACTGGAAGGCGACTCTTCAGGTGGAGGCTTGATGCAGTCTCTGCTGATGAGACTGGAATGCAGTTTACCAGACATGATGGAAATGAGGCACCAGATACAGTTCAAGCTCTGCGCAGCTTTACTGGTAGCTTTCAGGTAGCTTTCAAATGGTACACAGTCTTGAGTAGCTGGCCTGGGTAGTCACCAATGGATTGAATGTCTCTTTGAGGCCCTCAGTGATGTTCCTTCAGGATTCTCCCTCTGTCCTTGTACCGCGCTGCTACTCCTGTCCTTCCTAGTGCTTCTCCCCTTGCACAGAGCCCTTTGCCAGTCCCCATGGGTTGTACTAGAGTTATCCCTTAACTGAGGGGCTCATAACCCTTTACAAGGCCTTTGGGGATGTATGCAGCGCACAACTTCCTTGGGGTTGCTCATGTTTGCCGGTTTAGCAGCTCAGGGCTAAACTCCTGCACCGCTCTTGGAGCCGGTCCTCTGTTGGTGGACTGGGTCCTTCTGACCGGGTACTGTACCGGACCAGATTAGAGTGTTAGCTGACACTCGAGGATCCCCCTTCCGTCCGGGTCACCGTCCTTTAGGTGCCCTCCCTCTGCTCCACTCGCAGGGTCCTGCTTCTTCTCTCTCCACAGCCATACTGCTCTAACTTCTTCCCACTGTTCACTATTTACCTAACTCGGTCCAACGGGATTGGTCCCCTTAGCAACGGGTTAACCAATTGATCCCCTGGCTCTAGGTGTGTGAATGTGTGTGATGAGGCCCTGAAATTAACATTCCAATCCCCTGGTCACAGGAATACTACACACGCCGGTCTGGGTGCAGTACCCCTCCGTGGTGCACCGACCAGTGGGGCACCACATACACCAGCTCTTATGTCTCTACGTTGGGGATAGTTTCTGTGCCATGATTGGCTGCAGGAACATTCAAACAATAAGTGCTGGGAAAAATAAAAAAAATGTGAGTCCGAAGTTCCTCTGACCTCTCCCCAATCCCTCCCCTCATTGAATACGACCCCCCATTATCCTAGACAGTCATAAGGTAGAAGAAAAGCATCACTGCAAATGCAGTACTGCTTTTTTTCATCCGAAAAGTTACCAAACAAAGCTGAGTTCGCCAACATTTAGCAAAATTTTCCCAATCCCAAATCCAAAAGGTTCATGCCAAATTTGAAATTGGTGAACATGTTTGAAAAACGTTCGCTCAACACTAGTTGTTCTCAGCTATCATCAGGCAGCATTCAGGAACCACATATCATTCAGGTACCACAGTATTGATCGGACACAGGCAGGATCACAAATAAACATTTACATGCAGATTCCATTCAGATAACACATTCTCTGATTGGAGTTGTACCCATCCCTTTTGTATGTATGAGTACAGACGCCATGAGGAG
Source organism: Allobates femoralis (assembly GCA_033576535.1). Taxonomy (NCBI): domain Eukaryota; kingdom Metazoa; phylum Chordata; class Amphibia; order Anura; family Aromobatidae; genus Allobates; species Allobates femoralis. The sequence goes on from JARQOC010000007.1 coordinate 25,104,824, forward strand.
ATGTTATGCTCACAGATCATCTCTGCAGACTTACCTCCTCTCCATCTTCAGTAGGACATCTTGACACTGTGCCATTAAAAAGAAAAGTATCATTATATATGCCAGTAAATTAAAATATCTCACATGCTGTGCCCCTGAATAAACTGTTGTGCTTCCTTCACGAAATATCCCCCACATTGCCCTTCTCCAAAATATCCCCCCTCACACTGCCCCTCTCAATAATATTTCCTCCATGCTTCCCATCCCCAAAATGTCCTCACCACACTGTACCTCTCCATAAAAATTTCCTGATGCTGTCCCTCTCCAGCCATGATCATGATCCATATATACAGTATTAAGCCCCATACCACTGCTATACATAATATAATGGTCCCAAATATACAGTATTACATCTCATATGCACAGTATTATGCCTCAAATGCATAATATTATGACCCATTCTCACAGTGTAATGCTCCATTTACACAGCATTAGGTCCCTATAGAATGTATACAGTCCCATATACACAGTATTATACCCTATAGCCCCCCTATACATGATATGATGACCCCATATGTGCCATATAAACAGTATTATTATTATTTATTTATAGAACACCATTGAATCCATGGTGCTGTACATGATAAAGGGTTACATACTAGCAAGTTAAAAATTCAATGAACAAACTAACAGTGACAGACTGACATAGAGGGGAGAGAGGATCCTGCCCTTGCGGGCTTACATTCTACAGGGCAATAGGGAGGGAGACAGTAGGTTGCATCTGCTCTGGTGGTGGTGGAGTACCAGGTCCAGCGGTGGTGTAGCACCGGATCCAATGGTGGTGGAGCTTCAGGTCCAGTGGTGGTTAGGTGGCACCATGATCATTGCAGGCTGTAGGCAGTTCGGAAGAGGTGGGTTTTCAGGTTCCGCTTGAAGGTTCCGAGTGTGGGGGACAGTCGGACATTTTGGGGTGCAGAGATCCAGAGGATGGGGGATGCTGGGGCGAAGTCTTGTAGGCAGTTAGATGAGGAACATACAAGTGTGGAGGAAAGAAGGAAGTCTTGGAGGATCAAAGATTACAAGTTGGATGGTATCGGGAGATTACTTCAGAGATATATGGGGAAGACAGATTGTAGATGGCTTTGTAAGTCAGTGTTAGTAGTTTGAATTGGATACTCTGGGGAATTGAGAGCTAGTGGAGGGATTTGCAGAGAGGAGAAGTGGAGGAGCAGCGAGGAGAGAGGTGGATTAGTCGTGCAGCAGAGTTAAGGACGGATTGGAGAGATGAAAGAGTGTTAGCAGGGAGGCCACAAAGGAGGAGGTTGCAGTAGTCAAGATGGGAGATTATGAGGGCATGCACTAGTAGTTTAGTAGATTGAGGGTTCAGGAAGGGACGGATTCTGGAAATATTTTTGAGTTGGAGGCGGCAGGAGGTGGCGAGGGCTTGGATGTGTTGTTTGAAGGATAAGGCAGAGGCAAGGGTTACTCTGAGGCAGCGGACTGCAGGAACAGGCCAAAGTGTGATGTAATTTATTGTAATAGAAAGATCAAGTAAGGGAAGTGCGCGAGGAGGGGGAAAGATGATGAGATCAGTTTTGTCTACGTTTAGTTTAAGGAAGCGAGAAGGAGGATATGGCTGATAGACACTCTGGGATTTTGTACAGCAGAGAGGCAACATATGCGCAGTATTATGCCTCATATAAATATTATGATGTCCCAATGTAACTATACACATAGTATGATGGTTCCCTAGCTCATCTGTGGGCTGGTGTAGGAAATATAATGATAATAATCTTTATTTATATAGCGCCAACATATTTCACAGTGCTTTACAATTCTTAGGGGACATGTACAGTCATAAGTAACAATTAGAAAAATACAATACAATAATTAGAGCAAAAAAAAAAAAAATTGACCCTGCTCATAAGAGCTTACAATCTACAATGAGATGAGGGTGACACAAAGTACAGGGGATTATTTACAATAAAGGTCCAGCTATCTTGAGGAAATGGGGAGTTGGTAAAGGCTGCATGAGTGGCTCCCAGCCAATCTGTGAATAGCTTTTGGGTTTTGTGGAGCTTGATGGAGAATTATGTTCAGAGAAACAGTGAATGGGCTATATATAAAGGACTTTGATTAGGGGGTGTAATAGACTGAAGATGTGTTTGTTGGGAGTGCCTAACACTGTGTAAGTTGTGGATGGTACTATTTTGTCATGACATCACTATTTCACATGGCTCGAAGACCACTACATATCACCGGTCACCAACAGGTCACAGGCTGGAAGCAGTGTACAGCCTCCCAGAGAAAGTGGCAGAGTAGGGAGCTGATGGCTTCCAGTCCAGTCCTGAGGACGCCAATACTAATAATACTTTACAGGCTGATGCGTCACACAGCTGGACCACCCCATATGGCATTTATGAGATTTGCCCAATGCCCAGTCTTGCCCTACCTGACAGTAGTGTTATATTATTATTACATAATAACTCAGCAGACAATATCCTCAGAATGTAAATTTTAAATCTATTATATCAGACATATTTTGAGTGTTAAAATAGAAAGTAAGGGTTCATTTTCTTATGCAAAATGATTGTTTAGTGAATACTGGAAAACAAATAAAGCACATGGAAAAATCTTTTTTCAGGATTTCCAGCAGTAAGATCACCACAAAACTGCTTTGCATTTTAAATAAGAATAGTTTGCATACTGTGTGACAGGTGCCTACCCTTTCTACATTACCTTGTTAGTAGGTGGTTAGCTATGTATATCAAGTTTGTTTAGGAGCCTCAAAGGACAGGAAGCAGGTTTTTTTGCTTTTTTTTCTTATCATTATCCTAAGCTCTCCAGCTCATCCTTCTCCCATAAATGACGGCAAATATATCTTCTAGAATACTCACAAGACTAATACATTCCTCATAGTTGTGAAAGAAAACCTACAAAGCCAACAAAATCTTGGATCTATACTGGACAAGTGACCACCTGTACACATATATTTCTGTAAGTATTAGTTTTGCTCTTCCTATGTGTGAATTATTTCATGTAGAGTTGTGCCATACACAAGCTTCTTACCAGTCTTGAGACTTATTCAAAGAACAGAGCTGCTACGTATAGCTGATTATTACTATAACTGTGCATATCAAAGAAAGACAAACAAGTGGTAAACACTTGAAACATTATGTAGCATCAATTAAAAAATACAGTAGACACCTAACAATTATAACATTTGATTAAAAATATCAAATGAAAAGTCAATAACAAAATCCAGATTCATGTGTGCTAAAGCTGAATATCCACTGCTATATGTATATTTTTGCATACATATATATCAAATCAACAGAAAGTTAATTTATGGATATTTGTACGCTATTATTTTATGAATAGCTTTGTAATACAGTGTTAAGTGGAGCATGCCATTTTTTTTTTTAAATCATATCACATTCAGCATATAAAGGTACAATATGGCGGCATATAAGCTTGGGAGCATCATAAAATACAGGTTTTTTTTTAATTCTTTATTTGACTATAAAATACAGTCTTATGCAGTCTTGCTTGAAGATGGTAATGTGGAATTTAAGAGATTGTCCAATGAGAAAAAAATTACATGTGATAGTTATTTAATTTGTTCAAGGTTCTACCCCTTTTATTTTTTCAAAAATTCTGAAAAATCCTTTTCTATGGTCCCCTGTCCCCTCTCACCTTCATGTATGGGACAGGACTGCAGTTGCTAGCAGTACTCTATAAACTTGATAACCTGACATACCATTCCTTGCGTACTCTGTCCTCCAGATTATTAGTCTACTTTCACATCTCCGTTTTTCAAATCAGGCAGAATTCCGCCTTGTTAAAAAAATTACCAGATCCAGCAACATTGCGGTAGTGACCAATACATTTCCTATGGGCTCTCGACAATGTGCCTTGTCTCCCAGTTGCTTTTTTTTCTGCCCCATCCAGATAAATCTGGCACTTCAGGCATTTTTAAACCACCTTTAACAGCATATTTTGTTCCATCATTCGGCACGCCTACTGAGCAGTTTGAGCAGTGAAAAGCTGGATTTCACAAAAATGCAGATGTGAAGGTAGCCTAAAAAACCTGAAGCAGAAAAAATCAGATTTTCAGTGAAAAAACGTACTGGCAAAAACGGAAATCTGAAAGTAGTCTTATTTCACCCAAAGCAGCATACACCCAATGCAATGTTATAACTAGAAGCAGGTGCACTGTACTACCCACCGCATGTCCAGAGTAAATCTAGTATGAATCTGCAGGTCGTACGCACACTGCTATAAAGATGAACAAATGACCCTTGGAATCACAATTTGTTTTACTGAATTATGTTACTGTCAGTGTGTTTTGTTCTGCTGTGTTAAGCGTTACTATCCCCCTACATGGCAGGTGTCATGGCAAATGGAAGAATTAGCACCGTTTCCATGTTCCCTGTATCACTGAAACCTTTGTCAGAGAGGAGCTGAGTGAGATATGACACAAGAGGCACATAGCTTGGTACCATGGATTACATGTTTACTTGTAAAATGTTTAGTAGTTTGGTATGCTTAAGAGCTGGAAAGATGTCTGTTTGTGTGTCATGGCCCCCCTTTCAGGAGCACAATTGTCTCAGGGAGCAAAGAACTTTGAGTTTTATTATGCTAGGATGCCATACAAGGTTCAAATCAGAGTCTTCCTGTACTCTTATTAAGAGGATATACAGTACTAGATGGTGGCCCAATTCTAACGCATCGGGCATTCTAGAATATGTATGTAGTTGACATACTGTGACTGACAGAACTTGTTAAGTCAATGTGCGTGAACTACATATATATATATATAGCAGCACTATGGTATATGGTGGTACATTACAGCATATGTATAGCAGCACTATAGTATATGGCGGCACATTACAGTACATGTATAGCAACGATATAGTATATGGTGGTACATTACAGTACATGTATAGCAGCACTATAGTATATGGCGGCACATTACAGTACATGTATAGCAGCACTATAGTATATGGCGGTACATTACAGTACATGTATAGCAGCGCTATGGTATATGGCAGTACATTACAGCACATGTATAGCAGCACTATGGTATATGGCGATACATTACAGTACATGTAAAGTAACACTATAGTATATGGCAGTACAGTATAGGACATGTATAGCAGCACTATAGTTTATGGCAGCATATTACAGTATATGTACAGGTGCACTACAGTATATGATGGTATTTTATAGCACATGTATAGCAGCACTATAGTATATGGGTGTACATTATAGTACATGTATAGCAGCGCTATGGTATATGGCGGTACATTACAGTACATGTATAGCAGTGCTATGGTATATGGTGGTACATTACATTACATGTATAGCAGCGCTATAGTATATGGCGGTACATTACAGCACATGTATAGCAGCACTATGGTATATGGCGATACATTACAGCACATGTATAGCAGCACTATGGTATATGGCGGTACATAACAGTACATGTAAAGTAACACTATAGTATATGGCGGTACAGTATAGCACATGTATAGCAGCACTATAGTATATGGCAGTATATTACAGTATATGTACAGGTGTACTATAGTATATGGTGGTATTTTATAGCACATGTATAGCAGCACTATAGTATATGTCGGTACATTACAGCACATGTATAGCAGCACTATAGTATATGGCGGTTCATTACAGTACATGTATAGCAGCACTATGGAATATGGCGATAATCCGCTCCCCGCGGCCCCCACGCTCCTCCACACTAAAAGTAAAAAAATCCTCAGTGAGGATACTCACCTGTCCGTCGGCTTGCTCCACCTCCGTCTTCTAGGTCCTACAAGCCTTTAGGACCTGTCATTGCCTGGGAAACCGATCAGCTGATCAGTCACATGACCGCTAACTGCCGGGGGGGGCAGGATGGAGCAGGGGGGCAGGATGGTGGCGAGCAGGGCAGGATGGTGGTGGGGGGGGCAGGATGGAGCGAGCGGGGCATGATTGAGTGAGTGGGGCAGGATGGAGCTGGAGGAGCAGGATGGAGCCGGAGGAGCAGGATGGTGGTGGGGGGGCAGGATGGAGCAAGCGGGGAAGGATGGAGTCAGTAGGGCAGGATGGAGGCGGCAGGATGGAGCCGGTGGGGCAGGTTAGAGCGAGCTGGGCAGATTGGAGCGAGCGGGGCAGGTTGGAGCAAGCCGAGCAGGTTTGTGCGAGCAGGGCAGGATGGAGCGAGCGGGGCAGGATGGAGCGAGCGGGGCAGGATGGAGTGAGCGGGGCAGTATGGAGCAAGCTGGGCAGGATGGTGCCGTTCTAGCGCTGTGTTAATTGCTATTCGGGGCTCACGTGACATTGTGACATCACATGAGCCCTGCGTCTAATCATCACCAGCATCTTCCCCCCACCTTCACACCAAATGAGCTATCAACAGGAAATGAGTATGTCAGCTGACTCTCACTTTCTGTTGACTGCTCCTATGTCAGAAGTCGTGGAGAGAGAAGACAGTGAAATAAGTCAGTGATTGGACGTGGGGCTCACGTGATGTCACAATGTCATATGCACCTCAAATATCAATTAACACAGCACTGGAACGGCGGCAGCACGTGAAGTAAGTACAAGCTTTATTATTTTGACGTGTGGAAACAAGTGAAATTAGAAAGGATTGTCCTAGTAGTAGATAACATCTTTAAAATGATTAAAGTAACCAATTTTAATATAATCACAAAATATCCCCCACTCCTGGAGCATAATGATACAATAGCACCTCCCACCACTTTGTCCCACCACTGCGATTTCCGACAGCGGTGAAACGACTGCAGCATGAGAGGTGACTACAAGGTTTTATTTTACCAGGGGGAAAGAAGTGAATTCAGAAGGTGTTGTCCTATTACTGGATAACTCCTTTAATTAAAGTGAGTGTCATTTTACAACAATGGGTATATGTGATTATAGTGCTATGTGGCTGATGCACCCCCAGGTTATGGGGTACTCGGGAACGGCCGGTAGCGGTCTATCGGGGATATCACGGTAGTGGTGACCCGGTCCCGTGGCCTGGGATCAGTCCAAAAGGGGGGTATTTACAGGTGATTTGACGTGACGCCACCCAGGGTATGTGGTTAATAGAACCACCGCTGCCGTATTCCTGTTGGGGATGGTGACTTGGGGCAGCGTGGATGGTAAGCCCTCCTTGGGTAGGGCTGGGGGGTCCCCAGGGCAGGAGGGATGGTGTTGGATTGGCCTTAGGAGGGATTGTGGTTTACACAGTCACTTACTTCAAAGCTGCAGCTCCTCCAGCCAATGTGCAAGGCTGACAGGCTGTGGCTAGTGATGGGCGAATCCTAAATTACTCGGAATCGCTTGACTCTAGCGAGTCCGAGCCCGGGACTCACTACTCGTTGCGAGTCTAGCGAGTCCAATGTTAATGAATGGGGAAGCGAGTAATAGCGAGTAGTGTGAGATTTACAAATCGCAGATGTGTCTCGGAAGCTTCAGCCTGAAGCAATCCTAGTTTTGTCATTTATTTGCATTGGACTCGTTTACTTTGCAACTGTAATCGCTGGGAAACTCGCACAGATAAGAGTCCTGTCTGCTCAGTGCAGCTCCAGGGTCCTAGAGCCCGCCTGCTGCCTGATGTAGCAGTGCTGAGATTGTTCTCAGTCTGCTCATTCCCTGTGTACAGACATGAATGTCTGTGCACAGAGATGATGTAGCAGAGCTGAGATTGTTCTCAGTCTGCTCATTCCCTGTGCATATACATCTATATCTATGCACAGGGATGAGCAGAGAGGACATCGTGTTTTGGACTGCGTCGGACGGAAGAGGATTTTTTTAATTAAAGATGGAGTCTCTAATGGCTTTTTTTTTTATTTCTAATAAAAAAATTTCTCTGTGTTGTGTTTTTTTTAAAACAATTTAATAGAAATTCATGGCGGTCATGTCTAATATTGGCGTGACCGCCATAAATTTCGGGCTTAGGGCCAGCTGATAATACAAAGCTGGCCCTAACCTCTATTACCAGCGTGCCACCGCCACCAGGGCCGCTGGAAGAGCGGGGTTCAGCGCCAGAGGATGGCGCTTCAATGAACGCGCCATCTTCTGGGGCGGCTGCGGGCTGCAATTTGCAGCGGGGGGTGCCCAGAAAGCTTGGGCATCCCTGCGCTGCGGATTCCAGCCCCCAGCTGCTTAGCTATACCTGGCTAGACATAGAAATTGCGCGGAGCCCCACGCATTTTTTTGACTCCGACTCCGAGACGACTCCGACTCCGAGACGACGACTCCGACTCCGACTCGACTCCGAGACGACTCCGACTCCGAGACGACGACTCCGACTCGACTCCGACTCCGAGACGACTCCGACTCCGAGACGACTCCGACTCCGACTCCGAGACGACTCCGACTCCGAGACGACTCCGACTCCGACTCGACTCACGAGACGACTCCCGAGACGACTCCTCGACTCCGAGACGACTCCGAGACGACTCCGACTCCGACTCGACTCCGAGACGACTCCGACTCCGAGACGACTCCGACTCCGACTCCGAGACGACTCCGACTCCGAGACGACTCCGACTCCGACTCCGAGACGACTCCGAGACGACTCCGACTCCGACTCCGACTCGACTCCGAGACGACTCCGACTCCGAGACGACTCCGAGACGACTCCGACTCCGAGACGACTCCGACTCCGAGACGACTCCGACTCCGAGGCGACTCCGACTCTGAGGCGACTCCGACTCTGAGACTCCGACTCTGAGACTCCGACTCCGAGACGACTCCGACTCCGAGACGACTCCGACTCCGAGGCGACTCCGACTCTGAGGCGACTCCGACTCCGAGACGACTCCGAGACGACTCCGACTCGACTCCGAGACGACTCCGACTCCGAGACGACTCCGACTCCAACTCCGACTCCGAGACGACTCCGACTCCGAGACGACTCCGAGACGTCTCCGACTCCGAGACGACTCCGACTCCGACTCGACTCCGAGACGACTCCGACTCCGAGACGACTCCGACTCCGAGACGACTCCGACTCCGAGACGATTTCGAGACGACTCCGACTCGACTCCGACTCCAAGACGACTCCGACTCCGAGACGACTCCGACTCCGAGACGACTCCGACTCCGAGGCGACTCTTAATGTCAGGCCACGTTTGACCCAACCACTAAGAATCTCCAATAAAGGGTTAAAAAAACACAACACAGAGAAAAAATTTTATTTGAAATAAAAAAAAAAGCCATTAGGGACTCCATCTTTAATTAAAAAAATCCTCTTTCTGTCCGACGTAGTCCAAAACGCGATGTCCTCTCTGCTACATCCCCTGTGCATAGATATAGATGTCTATGCACAGGGAATGAGCAGACTGAGAACAATCTCAGCACTGCTACATCAAGCAGCAGCCGGGATCTAGGACCCTGGAGCTGCACAGAGAAGACAGCTGGACTCGGCTCGCAAAGAAACAGCAGTTACTTTGCGAGTTTCCCTGCTATCACTGGCACAGTAGCCGAGTCTAATGCAAACAATGGCAATCCTAGTTTTGTCAGCGTTTCTGACAAAACTAGGATTGATATTGATTTGCATTGGACTCGTGCGAGTAATCACTGGGAAACTCGCAGAGTACCGAGTCCTGCGAGTCCCTTACTACTCGCCGAGTAACGAGTCCTAGCGAGTAGATTCGCCCATCCCTAGCTGTGGCTCCTCAGGTGGGACTTTTGTGCAACGCTGCATGTAAACAGTCTCAGGCAAGTGTGAGCTTACTGGGTACTTTACTTTAGGTCTTTCCAGGACAACAGTTCACAGTTTACAGTTACAATTCTTTCAGCTCTTTCCAGTTCACACAATTTACACTTCAGCACTGCTCCGGGTAACTCAAACTGTGCAGCTCAGGTAGCTTTTCTGTTTTGCTCCCTCAAAGTCCTTTCAGGCCCTTCGCTCAGTATTAACGTAGTACCTCACCCATGGGTTCAGTCTGGTCATTGTGGACTCACGGGTGAATATATTTCCCTTGCAGTCAGGATCACCAGTCCTAGTATGACGGCTGTGTTCCTAGACCGTGGTGGAAAGTTAGGCTGCAGCACATAAAGTCTCTGCCCCACACCGGTGTGTCTCGTGATTAGGGTCTGGAATTCTTGATCACCTCTTCAAAGCTGGTTCTCTGGTGTCAGCCTAGCCCTCCAGTGTCCCAGGTTCAGATATTTGGGCACACTAGGCTCCTTCTGTCTGTCACTGTGCTAAGGGTTCCTCTGCGCAGCATGGGTCTATCTGGCTGCCGGGCCCTTGTCCTCCCACCTTCCTTAGCTGTGGGGTCTCTTTCAGTTGTTCCCCTTCCCTTCGCTTTTAGGCTGTGAAGTAGGCTTTCTCTCCTAGGGTCCGTGCCTCTCAGGATTCTGCATCTCCAGGAAGCCCAAAACTGTCTGGGAAGTCTCTCTCTGTTCTATTCTGTTCTGTTCTGTCTCCTCTAACTTACTAGCTTCTGTCTCCTAGGTTTTGTTTAGGTCACTCCACCCACTTTGTCAGTGTCCTCCTAAGTTCCACCCACTGTGCTACACCCGCCACCCTTGCCCAGCCTAGAGTCCTAGACGTAGGGTCGGTGTTTGTGCGGTGTGGGTGTGTTTTCAACCACCTTGCTTACCTGGCTGCACTTTCCTCTTGTGGCCACCTGGTAGCAGGGGCGCCACATGGCTCCTATGTATGTGATTCATACACCTAACCCCTTGGTGTAAAATGAAGCCCCTCCAACTCCAGAAACATAATAATATGCAGTCCTTGAAATAAAATGCTCCCCCTACCCATCTCAAAGATATGCATATGCAGTTCCTCCCTCTTAGTAATAACTACACATATATTTATGTGTGAGCTGGAGTAGTGTAGCCTCCTGTCCAGCTCTCCTCACACTTCTCCCCCCCATGCCCCTGAGGAGTAGTTACCTTACATGCTTTAAACCAGTTCAGTGTTTGGGTAAAGCCACACTGATGTAAACCTTGTGCAAGTCCTACGCGAGATAATCTTGCATTGTACTCAGACCAACGTTATGCAATCAGGCAGCTCAGACTTGCATGATTTTCCTTGGCCCTATGCAGTCTATAGATGTCAATGGGTACGAGTGAAACATCGCACTGCACTGACACACGTGAGTGCAGCATGCTATAGGCCGAGGACAGCAATGGAGGAGATGAGCAGATTAATCTTTCCCTCTCCTCTGCAGCTGTGATCTGATCGCAGGCTAACTCGGCTAACACTTGCACCAGAGCCTGAGCGGGGTCATTAGCATATCGCCTCTGATGCTCTTGCATTGGACACCTTCGCTAGTGTGTCTTTACTCTTACTTGCTAAGACCGGTTTCACACTAGCGTTCGGAACACAGTGTAATAGAACGCAGCCAAACGCATGATCACTGCGTTCCTATGTTTAACATAGGAATGAATAGTAGCTGCGTTTGGCTGCGGTCTGTTGTGGTTGCGTTTGGATGCGGATAATTTGTGCGCCCTCCTCCACCCTACGAACGCATCAAGTTGCATTTTTTGTGTGCGTTCATGGGCGCTTGTTTTATAAGCAAGCACACAAAAAATGCATGGATCTCAATGGATCCACAGTGTCCTCGGCATGACAGCGCAGGAGAATGCTGCGGATCATATTGAAATCTCTCCCGGTCGCCAATCAGCGATCTCGGCGGTGGCCGGGAGGAGGGGATCTCTGCTGCTGATCTATGCCGCCGAGGTCGCTGATTGGCTGGCCGGGCACCATACTGATGTGAACGCATGCGGAGAACCTCCGCTGCGATCACATCAGTATGGCAGCGTTTGCCCTCGTTTGCATCTACATGCCCTCCGCATGCAGACACAAACGCAAATATGAAACCGGCCTAACTAATGTCCTGCAGCTCCTGCTTTTACAGTCTTCATTACTCTGGACTGTCAAACACAGGCTGAGTATGCAGAAAAACACCAAGCTGGTTCAGCAGGTCGCTCGCAGGATGTTTCCCCACCCCCACACTCCTCTCCGGCAGGCTAACAGTAAATACAGTGATGGGAGCAGGAGCAGCATGTGAATCTGTCTTGCTGTCTCCATGCTCTCCACTCTTTTGCCTATCAGCCAACACTCTATCCATAGACAGTGAAGAAAACTCTGCACATGATGACCTGTGCTGGTTATTACTATGCGCTGGTGTCACTGATACACCCCCAGGCTATGGGGTACACGGGAACCAGGCCGTTGCTGTCTCTCTGGGGTGTCACGGTAGTCATGACCCGGTCCCGTGGCCTGGGATCAGTCCAAAAGGGGGATTTGTCGTGACGCCACCCGGGGTATATGGTTAATAGAACCACCGCTGCCGTATTCCTGCTGGGGACTGTGACTTGGGGCAGCGTGGATGGAAAGCCCTCCTCGGGTAGGGCTGGAGGGTCCCCAGGGCAGAAGGAATGGTTTGGATGAGGCTTTGTGAACGATGATGATTCACACAGTCACTTACTTTGCTGCAGCTTCTCCAGTCAGTGTGCAGGGCTGACAGGCTGTGGCTCCTCAGGTGGGACTTTTCTGCAAAGCTGCAAGTATAGAGCTCCATTACAGGGCACAGGGCAATAGAAGTAATTAACACACACAGACTCCTGATAGCCATTTCTCAGTCTGTTTACTGGAGTTACTAGAAAATATAGAGGGAGACAAACGAGGCGCAAATAGTGCCCTATCACCGATGTTAAGTGAAAGGTGCGTGTGAAAATACTGGTGCACTAACCTGTACCAGTTGTGATCCCCACAATTGGTTAGTAGGCGTTTTGCATATGACAGCTGCCGCTGGACCTCCACCACCACTTCACACGTGGGAAGAGAATCAGGTATCAGGATATAGGTGTCCATGGTCCTTCCTCAGGTGCCAAGAGGGGCGCCGAAACACGTAGGTAGAAGTGGAATTAAGGAACCACCACATCACCCCTAGGACTCCTGTCTTTTTTGGGGGACCAACTGAAGCATCCAGGGATAATTCTCCAGTGATAGCAGCGCGGACCGTGGACACCTATATCCTGACACCTGTTTACTGGAGTTGAAGCAGTTGTTACAAGCTATCCCTAGAGTCTGGAGTAGAGACGAGCGAGTACTAAAATGCTCGGGTGCTCGAAGCTCGGGCCGAGCATCCCAAGATACTCGTGTACTCGGCCCGAGCACCGAGCCCAATGTTATCCTATGGGAGACCCGAGTATTTTTCTGACATGACCCCCCGCAGCATGGAAAAACCCTAAAAATGTCACAATAGTATCAGAACATGCTCAATGATATGGAACAGCATGGGGAAGACCCTGGAAGCATTTCAGACCCAAGGTCACTGATGTCAACAATGTTGTCAGACTATTACGCCACTTTTACGGACTGTCAAGAAAATGTTCAAAAAAAAAAAAAAAAACGGATTTTCATGGAAAAAATATTAAGGGCTCATACCCACTTGTGAGACAGAGTTGGTGTATGTTAGTTTTTTGGATTATATGAAAGATTTAAAAAAAAAAAATTGTGTGGCACTCCCATGCCCCTGGGAAGAGACGTAAATGAAGGCCTCTTTAAATAATGAGCCCATTATAAGGAAGTGGGTCTTGTAGTATTGCCCTAGGCAGGGAATCCAAAAATTGTGTGGCACTGTGATGCCCCTGGATAGAGACGTGCATGAGGGCTTCTTTAAATAATGTGCCCATTGTAAGGAAGTGTGTGTTTTGTAGCATTGCCCTAGGCAGGGAAGCCTAAAATTGGGAGGCACTTCAATGCCCCTGGATAGAGACGTGCATGAGGGCCTCATTAAATGATGTGCCCATTTTAAGCAAGTGGGTCTTTTGTAGTATTTCCCTAGGCAGGGAAGCTAAAGGTTGGGGGGCACCAAGATGTCCCTTGATAGAGGAGTGCATGAGGACCTTTTCAAAAAAAGTGCCCACTGTAAGCAAGTTTGTCTTTTTTAGTATTGTCCTAGGCAGGGAAGCCAAAAATTGGGAGACACCAATATGCCCCTGGATAGAGGCGTGCATGAGGGCCTTTACAAAAAATGTGGCCATTGTAAGCAAGTGTGTCTGTTGTAGTACTTCCCTAGGCAGGGAAGCCAAAGGTTGGGAGGCACCAAGATGCCCCTGGATAGAGGCGTGCATGAGGGCCTTTTCAAAAAATGTGCCCATTGTAAGCAAGTGTGTCTGTTGTAGTATTTCCCTAGGCAGGGAAGCCAAAGGTTTGGAGGCATCAAGATGCCCCTGGATAGAGGCGTGCATGAGGGCCTTTTCAAAAAATGTGCCCATTGTAAGCAAGTGTGTCTGTTGTAGTATTTCCCTAGGCAGGGAAGCCAAAAATGGGAGGCACCAATATGCCACTGGATAGAGGTGTGCATGAGGGCCTTTTCAAAAAATGTGCCCATTGTAAGCAAGTGTGTCTGTTGTAGTATTTCCCTAGGCAGGGAAGCCAAAAATGGGAGGCACCAATATGCCACTGGATAGAGGTGTGCATGAGGGCCTTTTCAAAAAATGTGCCCATTGTAAGCAAGTGTGTCTTTTGTAGTATTTCCCTAGGCAGGGAAGCCAAAGGTTGGGAGGCACCAAGATGCCCCTGGATAGAGGCGTGCATGAGGGCCTTTTCAAAAAATGTACCCATTTTAAGCAAGTGGGTCTTTTTTAGTATTGCCCTAGGCAGGGAAGCCAAAAATTGGGAGACACCAATATGCCACTGGATAGAGGCGTGCATGAGGGCCTTTTTAAATGATGTGCCCATTTTAAGCAAGTGGGTCTGTTGTTGTATTTCCCTAGGCAGGGAAGCCAAAGGTTGGGAGGGACCAAGATGCCCCTGCATAGAGGTGTGCATGAGGGCCTTTTCAAAAAATGTGCTCATTGTAAGTAAGTGTGTCTGTTGTAGTATTTCCCTAGGCAGGGAAGCCAAAGGTTGGGAGGCACCAAGATGCCACTGGATAGAGGCGTGTATGAGGGTCTTTTCAAAAAATGTGCCCATTGTAAGCAAGTGGGTCTGTTGTAGTATTTCCCTAGGCAGGGAAGCCAAAGGTTGGGAGACACCAAGATCCCCCTAGATAGAGGCGTGCATGAGGGCCTTTTTAAATGATGTGCCCATTTTAAGCAAGTGGGTCTGTTGTAGTATTTCCCTAGGCAGGGAAGCCAAAGGTTGGGAGACACCAAGATCCCCCTAGATAGAGGCGTGCATGAGGGCCTTTTTAAATGATGTGCCCATTTTAAGCAAGTGGGTCTGTTGTTGTATTTCCCTAGGCAGGGAAGCCAAAGGTTGGGAGGGACCAAGATGCCCCTGCATAGAGGTGTGCATGAGGGCCTTTTCAAAAATGTGCTCATTGTAAGTAAGTGTGTCTGTTGTAGTATTTCCCTAGGCAGGGAAGCCAAAGGTTGGGAGGCACCAAGATGCCACTGGATAGAGGCGTGTATGAGGGCCTTTTCAAAAAATGTGCCCATTTTAAGCAAGTGGGTATTTTTTAGTATTGCCCTAGGCAAGGAAGCCAAAAATTGTGAGGCACCAATATGCCACTGGATAGAGGCGTGCATGAGAGCCTCTTTAAATGATGTGCCCATTTTAAGCAAGTGGGTCTGTTGTTGTATTTCCCTAGGCAGGGAAGCCAAAGGATGGGAGGCACCAAGATGCCCCTGCATAGAGGTGTGCATGAGGGCCTTTTCAAAAAATGTGCCCATTGTAAGCAAGTGTGTCTGCTGTTGTATTTCCCTAGGCAGGTTAGCCAAAGGTTGGGAAACACCAAGATGCCCCTCGATAGAGGCATGCATGAGGACCTTTACAAAAAATGTGCCCATTGTAAGCAAGTGTGTCTTTGGCTTCCCTGACTAGGGAAATACTACAAAAGGTTTGGAGGCACCAAGATGCCCCTGGATAGAGGCGTGCATGAGGGCCTTTACAAAAAATGTGCCCATTGTAAGCAAGTGTCTTTTTTAGTATTGCCCTAGGCAGGGAAGCCAAAAATTGGGAGGCACCAATATGCCCCTGGATAGAGACATGCATGAGAGCCTTTTTAAATAATGTGCCCATTTTAAGCAGGTGGGTCTTTTGTAGGATTGCCATAGGCAGGGAAGCCAAAAATTGTGTTGCACTTCAATGCCCCTGGATAGAGACGTACATGAGAGCCTTTTTAAATAATGTGCCCATTTTAAGCAAGTGGATCTTTTGTAGGATTGCCATAGGCAAGGAAGCCAAAAATTGTGTTGCAATTCAATGCCCCTGGATAGAGACGTGCATGAGAGCCTTTTTAAATAATGTGTAGTGATGGGCGAATCCTTCAATACTCGGAATCGCTAGACTCTAACGAGTCCGACTCGGAAACTCGCTATTCATTGCGAGTCTTGCGAGTCTAATGTTAATGAATGGGGAAGCGAGTATTTCAGCGATTCCTGTGCTGCTGGACCCTATAAGGGGTCTGGCAGCAGAGGAAAAAAATGCAATTCCCCATTTTCTTCTTTAAAAGCCAGGGCAAAAAGACGCCGGCTTTTAAAGAATATAAAAAAAAAAAAATTAGTTATGTGGCAGAATCAGTCACCAATAAGGACTTTGGTACTGTCTGCGTCACGGGTGTGAGGTAAAGTGCGAGCTATCACTTCGCAGAGAAGCAACGCACTGTCCCTCCAAAAAATTTAATATTAGCTCAGCTAAGCCTCTGATTTTAGCTCTGAGGAAGGTTGAGTGACTAAGCTAAGCTCTGAGGTCGGTGCTGTATGCACTGCAAGGCTGCTCCTGCCTGTCTCCCTGCCTTCAGTGCTGTACACAGCACTCCTCCGTCCTGTTAGCTCTCACAAGAGCTGTTTGGGTTATATGTGAGGAATCTTGAGGTGATTTTCCTATACTCACTGACAATCCCTATCTCTGATCTGCTCAAAGTCTCCCTAATCGCCCTGCAATAGCTCAGATCGTCACAGGAATGTGCCCAAAATGGTGGGGGCAAGCCTTATATACAGCCTTGCCTGTCATACATGACATAGGCATCATGATGTACAGCAGCCAATCATAGTAATGCCGCAACCAACATGGCTGCGGCATTACTGAATATGATTGGCTAACATGCTTGTCCATCTCCACAGTTTTCTCACCTAACATGCTAGGCTGCTAACATGCTAGGCTGTCTCGGAACATTAACATATTCTGTATTCAGCAAGTCCAGAATACAGTATACAGGACTCGGAGTCGTAGACTCGCTCAGCCCTAGACTCGCTGCTGACAGCGGGTATCCGTGAACCAGTGCGAGTGTTTAAACGATTTGGGGACAATCCAGCTACATAGACAGCGATGTGATAGCGAGTTTAGCGACTGAGAAACACACTGAATGCAAACTCTGACAACACTACTATTGCCATTGATTTGCATTGGACTCATTACTGTGCGAGTAATCGCTTGGAAACTCGTAGAATACCGACTCCTGCGAGTTTCTTACTACTCGCAGAGTAACGAGTCCTAATGAGTAGATTCGCCCATCACTAATAATGTGCCCATTTTAAGCAAGTGTGTCTTTTTGTAGGATTGCCCTAGGAAGGGCTGCCAAAAATTGGGAGGCATTGCGATGCCCCTGGGAAGAAACATGGAGGAGAGCCTCTAAAAATTGTTCCCATTACAAAGGAGCGGGTCTCCTGTACTTGTAATGCCCATTCTGCAAGCATGGACTAAAACATTTACACCTGGGGGTATACATGAAACTTATGCCTAACTTTTGAACGGTTAGGGTCATCATCATCATAAATATGATGTAAAAAAATTATGGTCTTGTGGCATCATGAACCATGGTCACACTGATCATATGATGGTGGCGGATGAGGAGAAGGAGGAGCAGTACAGCAAGTAGCCAAAGACACGAAGTGTGTACCGATATGTGGGTGTGCGGAGGTGCAAGGGAATCTACCGCACAAAATTTAAATTCCGCTATCATTTGGTGGTGGTGTGGTGAAGTCAGGCCCAATCCAACCCTTGTTCATCTTGATTAAAATCAGCCTGTCAGCATTTTCAGTTGACATGCGGGTGAGTTTATCTGTAATGATTCCACCTGCGGCACTAAAAACACGCTCTGACAAAATGCTAGCAGCAGGGCAGGCCAGGACTTCCAAGGCGTAGAGAGCCAATTCCTGCCACGTGTCCAGCTTGGATACCCAATAATTATAAGACACGGAGGAGTCTAGGAGGACTTTAGTAGGATTGGCATGGTACTCCCTCAGCATCTTTGCATTCCTTGTGACACTACCCCGCAACTCAGGGCCTGTGGTACAGGAGGTGCTGAGAAAAATGTCCCAGATCTTTGAGAGTGTTCCCCTACCTCTGCTGGATTGGACTTGTGCCTCTCTCTGCCAAACGCCTTGGTTGTCCACTGAATCGTGACCTCTGTCGCTAGCGTTTTCAGAAGGGAATTTTTTTAATTATTCCATGACTATGGCCTTCTGGTACTGCATCAGTTTTGTAGACCTCTCCGCTTCGGGAATAAGAGAAATAAAGTTCTCTTTGTAGCATGGGTCTAAAAGTGTCACCAACCAGTAATGAGTGTCCGCCAAGATCTTGATAACGCGAGGGTCACGACACAGGCAGCGTAACATAAAGTCAGCCATGTGCGCCAGACTGTTAACAGGCAAGACTTCAGGGTCGCACCAACAGCATGACTGGCCATGCTGACCTCCTCCTCCTCCTCCTCTCCCCTGTCCTCTGCCTATCCCCGCTCAACCGACGGTCCGACGGTTGTGCATGTATTACCGTCAATTCCGAATGAAAGTAGCTCCATTTCTTCATCCTCCTCGTCATAGTCCTCCAATGCACGTTGGGATGAGATGAGGCTGGGCTGTATGTAATCACCCTGTACGGTTTGTTGCTGCAACTCATCCTGGTCCGCCTGCAATGCATCGTCTTTGATTTTGAGCAGAGAGCGCTTTAGAAGACAGAGAAGCGGGATGGTGACGCTAATGATGACTTTATCGCCGCTCACCATCTTGGTGGAGTCCACCAAGTTTTGGAGGACAGTACATATGTTGGACATTCATATCCACTCCTGAGGTCTTATGTGTGGAGTTTGAACCTTATACTGACGGCCTAGTTGATGCTGGTACTCAACAACTGCCCTCTGCTGCTCACAAATCCTGACCAACATGTGCAGTGTGGAATTCCAACGCGTGAGGACATCACACACCAGTCTGTGAGCCGGAAGCTGCAAATGCCGCCGAAAGCCAGCAAGGCTGGCAGAAGCAGTAGGTGACTTTCGGAAATGGGCGCACAGGCGGCATACTTTGACAAGCAGATCAGACAGCTCCGGGTAGGATTTAATAAACCGTTGAACCACGAGGTTGAGCACATGGGCCACGAATGGAACATGTGTCAGCTCGCCTCGCCTCAGAGCCGCCACAAGGTTGCGGCCATTGTCACACACGACCATGCCTGGCTGTAGGTTCAGCGCTGTGAGCCAATGATCTGCCTGCTGTTTCAGAGCCGTCTACAACTCTTTAGCGTTGTGGGGTTTGTCACCTATGCATATTAGCTTCAGCACAGCCAGTTGCCGCTTAGCTGAGGCAGTACTGCAGTGCTTCCAGCTTGGGACTGGTGTGGAGGGTGAAGTGGAGGAAGAGGTGGAGGTTGAGGAGCATGACGTGCCAGAGCTGTACACTGTGGGTGAAACCCTGACTGAGTTAGGGCCTGCAATCCTTGGTGTTGGAAAGACGTGTTACGTCCCAAGGTCAGACTGAGTCCCGGCTTCCAGAATATTAACCCAGTGTGCCGTCAGTGAGATGTACCGGCCCTGCCCGCAAGCACTTGTCCACGTGTCCGTGGTCAAGTGGACTTTGCCGGGAACTGCATTGTTAAGGGCACGTATGATGTTTTGTGACAAGTGCTTATGTAATGCGGGGACGGCACACCGGGAAAAATAGTGGCGGCTGGGGACCGAGTAACTTGGGACAGCCGCCACCATCTGGTTGCAGAATGCTTCCGTCTCCACCAGCCTAAAAGGCAACATTTCCAGCGCAAGCAGTCGCGAAATTTGTGCATTTAGAACTGTGGCATGTGGGGCGTTGGCAGCGTATTTGCGCCTGCTTTCCAAAGATTGGGGTATGGATAACTGAACGCTGCGCTGGGACATGGACGTGGCTGATGATGGTGCTACTTCTGCTTGTGCAACTACAGGTGAAGGACAGGAGGCATCTTCGCCTGCAGTATGGACAGGGGATTGGCTTACACGCACAACAGTGGAAGACACAGCTGTGTCACCCGCAGACAATGCTCCTGTACTCTGTTGTGCATCCCACAAAGATGGGTGCTTTGCTGCCATGTCCCTGATCATGCTGGTGGTGGTCAGGCTGTTAGTTTTGCTACCCCTGCTGATGCTGGCATGGCAGGTGTTGCAAATGGCCTTTTTCGAATTATCTGCAGACACCTTAAAAAACAGGCAGACTTGGGAATACCTAGCAGTTGTACTGGCAACATCACTCGTGTTGTTGTTCCGGGGAATGGTTGCCTGCCTTCTGACTGCGGACACCACCCTGCTTCTTCCGCCTGTTGTGATGCTATGCCTAACTCCCCCTGTGCACTGCTGTCCTCGCTCTGCATGTCCTCCTGTCAGGTTGGGTCAGTTACTGGATCATCCACCATGTCGTCTTCCACTTCAGCACCCTGGTGTGACGACCATCCACCGTGAGGCCGAGCTGCTGGTAGGCAGCACCCCGAGAAACCCCGAGACCCTTAACCCCTATACAGGGATCTGGAATTACAGCGGAGCCCAGGGGGTAGCTGCCTATATGAGCAACAGAGCCGGGGAGGTCGCCAGGGGAAAATCAAGACCCGAAAAACGACGTCAGAAGTCCGAGTCAAAACCGAGAGGGCAGCGAAGGTACAAAATCGTCAGGCAGTAGCAGAGTCAAAAATCCAGGCAAAGGTCAAGGGCAAAAACCAAGAGGGCAGCTGAGGTACAAAATCAATAGGCAGAGGCAGAGTCAGAAATCCAGGCAAGGTCAGACACAAAACTAAACACACACTATCACTGGGGAACCAAAACTATATCTGGCGGCCTGCAAGCCAGGCTCCAATGTACTTGAAGGGCACGGCTACCTCCCATAGGCTGGAGCTCACAACCTGATGACCTCATCCGGACTGCCCCTAGATCCAGGCCAGATGGAGATGCACGACTGGCTCCACCCACGCCACCTCTGACAGAAGAACGCAGGCTGCGCCTAACGGACACCTCTGCAGGGCCCGCTCCTCTGCGACCAACACCACCCAGAGGGGAAACACCGCGGCGCTCAGCGACAGAGGCAGACGTCGCGGGAGCAGTTCCATATGAGGACAAGGCCCTCCTGTCACCGGTGCCACCAGCCGAAGGAATCCGGCTCCTCCCAGCGGCCGAGGCAGGAACACCGGCCACCGAGTCCAATGGCGACGTGACACCTGGTCCTCCTCCTGACTTTCTGGCAATTGTGTCTCATCATCGTCCACCTCTTGTTGAGACACGTTCCCACCGTTGCCTTCGTGAGACCGTGGCTGCTCAAATATTTGGGCATCGGTACATACGATCTCCTCATGACCCACTTCAGCTAGAGCTGGCGAGAGGCCATAATCTACGAATGGAGTGAACAGCTCTTCAGATTGTCCAAGTGTGGGATCAGTTATGTCTGGGGCCGGGCACTCGGCATGGTGGGAGGAAGGAGGATCAGGGTGTGGAATGTGCGATCTTGTCTCACGGCTACTGACACTTGACCGTGTGGAAGACAGGGTATTTGTGGTGGTGCCAAACTGACTGGAAACATTATCCGCTATCCAACTAACAACCTGTTGACACTGGTCTTGGTTAAATAGTGGAGTACTGCTGCGTTCACCTAGAAATTGGGACAAGAAAGTCGAGCGAGATGATGTGGGCGTTTGTCGTGGCGCAATTCGAGCTTGCACACTGGCTCGGCCTCTGCCTGCGCCACCATCACGTCCAGTTCCTTGTCCCTTGCCACCGGACTTGCGCATTTTCAATGTAATGCTGACTATATACAGCAAAATGAGTGCATACAAGAGTTGCTTTTTAGCACGACCCTGAGATTTGAAATTAAGGCCCTGCCGGTGGACTAGTCAGACACAAACACTGACTACAATAGCGAGTCTTTTGGTGTAACCTAATTTACGCTGCAACCTACAGTAGCAGCACTAAGATGATAAATTAGTGCAGACAAAAGTTGGTTTTTAGCACGAGTCTTTTGGCGTATCCTAATTTACACTACAACCTACAGTAGCAGCACTAAGATGATAAATTAGTGCAGACAAGAGTTGGTTTTTAGCATGACCCTGAGATTTGAAATTAAGGCCTTGCAGGTGGACTAGTCAGACATAAACGCTGACTACAATAGTGAGTCTTTTGGCGTATCCTAATTTACGCTGCAACCTACAGTAGCAACACTAAGATGATAAATTAGTGCAGACAAGAGTTGGTTTTTAGCACAAGTCTTTTGGCGTATCTTAATTTACGCTGCAACCTACAGTAGCAGCAGCACTAAGTTGATAAATTAGTGCAGACAAGAGATGGCTTTTAGCACGACTCTGAGATTTGAAATTAAGGCTTTGCAGGTGGACTAGTCAGACAGAAACGCTGACTACAATAGCGAGTCTTTTGGCGTATCCTAATTTTCGCTGCAACCTACAGTAGCAACACTAAGATGATAAATTAGTGCAGACAAGAGTTGGTTTTTAGCACGAGTTCTTTGGCGTATCCTAATTTACGCTGCAACCTACAGTAGCAGCACTAAGATGATAAATTATTCCAGACAAGAGTTGGTTTTTAGCACAAGTCTTTTGGCATATCCTAATTTACGCTGCAACCTACAGTAGCAGCACTAAGATGATAAATTAGTGCAGACAAGAGTTGGCTTTTAGCACGAGGCTTTTGGTGTATCCTAATTTACGCTGCAACCTACAGTAGCAGCACTAAGATGATAAATTAGTGCAGACAAGAGTTGGCTTTTATCACGAGGCTTTTGGTGTATCCTAATTTACGCTGCAACCTACAGTAGCAGCACTAAGATGCTAAATTAGTGCAGACAAGAGTTGGTTTTTAGCACGAGGCTTTTGGTGTACCCTAATTTACGCTGCAACCTACAGTAGCAGCACTAAGATGCTAAATTAGTGCAGACAAGAGTTGGTTTTTAGCACAAGTCTTTTGGCGTATCCTAATTTGAGTTAAAATCTACTCCTGCCTATAGTAAGCTAAATTAATCCCTAAAAGCACTGTTTTGGGATGATGAGCCTGGAAACCAGCCTCACATGTGATGTAGGCTGGTATACTGGCACAGCGAAGTTTGGTATATACCCTGCCTCCCTGCCTGCCTGTATACAGCTCTATTAGTCCTCAGAAGGACTGTTGTGGTAATTAGACTGGCAGCCATGTGCCTACACTAGCTGAAAGGCCACAAATCTGTCCCTCAATCAGCAGCAGCTCTCCCTACACTGACTGTCTAATGGGGCAGAGTGACGAGCACAGCGCGGTCAAGTCTTATAAAGACCTGATGACGCTGTTCGGCCAGCCAATCACTGTAATGCCACAACCAACATGGCTGTGGCATTACAGTGTCTGTCAGCCAATCCCTGCATGCGGGCTGGCTCTGAAATGAGCGCCAACATGCAGGGAGGTGGACCCCGAGCATAGCAAGAGTATCGCGAGATTACTTGGTACTCGCCGAGTACCCTGAGTACCAAGATATTCGTGCGAGTACCAAGTAGTAACAAGCATATTCGCTCATCTTTAGTCTGGAGAGCAGTTTAGGGTATTTCTCACCTGGCCGGGTCGTATTGGCTTCCTCACTGTGTTTGCGTAGTAGTGCTGCAGTTGCTTCAGCTAGGCTGCCGGCCCTGTCTCTGTCTGCGTCTACCAGTATGACAGGCAACTCGAGTCCTTCACTTTTCCACCCCACCCGGGAAGTTAGTATTTTTGGATTCTATATGTTGCTGTGTCCCTGGCACTGGTTAGCTGGAGAATCTGGAGTCCCCCACTTCCCGGTGTTGACTGCCAGTGTGTCTGAACCTGCACAGTCTCGGACTCCAGTGTCCGTTCTTGTGGTGTTCCTCTGTGGAGGGGAAGCACAGATGATGCAGCCTCTCCCAGTAGGTTTCTGTCTCTCTCCTCCTTCCTCAGACCCTAGCCTTAGGCCGGGTGTTCAGCAGTGGACCTTGGGATGAACCTGGAACACCTAGTTTACACCCAGGTCTGGTCCTCAGATTGCACAGAACCTGTCCTATTCACAGCCCTCCCAGGAGCTGAACTGAACTGTGCTCTCTCAGTCCTCCTAGGAACTGCACTGCACCTGTTGCTCCTCAGACTAGAATATATAGGGGAGCTCACCCTGAAGTCGGGCTTGGTCTCCCCTTCTGGCCTGGAGGTTTTGATGTTGTTTGTGTGTTGCCTGAGTGGAATACCCCTTACTGCTTTCTGGTGACACCTAACAATGGTGACACTGTGGTACTGTGACTCTGGGGTGCCACATCACCATGTGCAATGTCCATACGAGCAGAAGCTGAATCTCCCTGTACCTCACACTAACTCAGCGTTGTTAGCATCACGGAGTCGGCTGTCAATTATAATGTCGTTGGCTGTGATGCCTGTCAACAGGGGTGGAGGATAAGCTCCTGGTCTGTGGATGGGACATCCCAAGAAGAAGGAAAATTATGGCAGGAGTGGTCACATGACCGCTCTGAGCCAGATGAGCCAGGAGAGACGGCTTAAAGCAGATCAGGTAGGTAGTTAGTATCTACCTATTTGTATCTATGTAGCCCAATAGTCAAAAAAATAAATAAAGCCGGATAAACCCTTTAAGGGTGCAGTCAGATAGCCATATAACATGGACAAGGATCACATCGCAATGCATTGACTGGCCGGCACCTCTCCTGACCCCAAGCGTGACAGCTGCATATATTCTGTCAGGCTTGAGTCAGAAGAGCCTTCAGCCAATGCATATGTTCCGATGTGATCCTCATCTGTATTATATAACAGTCTGATTGCACCCTAAGACTAGCTTCACACCACGGTTTTGGTGTTTCTGGGTGGATTCTGTTTTTTGTAGGATCCACCGGACAGAATCTGACAGCACAGGATAAGCACAAAATGTGACCAAATATGCCCTCCGATCGTATTTTTTGCAGGATTAATTTTCTGCTGCTGTCCACGGTGCTGATCTGTCAGCCTGTGTGTGTAGTGCTGCTCTCCATGGTGCTGAACTATCAGCCGTGGTTGCAGTGCTGCTCTCCATGGTCCTGTACGTTCAGCCGAATCTCTGAAATGCTGCTGTCCATGGTGTTCAATGAGCACGGCAGCATTTCAGAGCATGCGCTGTGCAAAAAATCACATCCGGCAAACAATCCGACTTTTTTTCCTGATCCGGCGCCCATAAACTCCCATGTTATGGGCACCGGATCGCCCCGGATTAGTTTCTATCCAATTTTTGTCCGATTTTTTTACACCAGAGCCCAAAACCGCTGCAGACTCTGGTTTTGGGGACGGGGTAAAACTGGACAAAACCTGATCAAGCACAGAAAACTCAAAATCTGATGGCCAAATAGGACCAATCCGGCACCATAGGGATGCATGGGAGGCAAAACTGGATCAGTTTCTGTCTGGTTTAAACCGGACAGAACCTGATGCACAAAAACCGTGGTGTGAAACCAGCGTAAGGTCCCTTTCATATCAGCGTTTCTCGCTGATTGCGGCAGATGCGGGGGATTTACCGCCCCTGAGGAAGCCAGTGGGCGTTCATTCCATCTTCTGACTTTTGCTGCACATGGTCTGGTTCAGTTAATGATGATCCTGGAATCCCTCAGCTTTATAGACCTTCTGAACCAACACTGGGGATAATACGTCTATCAGGTCATATTACTGAATATATATTGCTACATATATTCATGCACTGGTACTTGTGAACCCTTGGGCCTCTTGTCGATGTTTCCAATTTTTTGGTCATATCAAGTCATTTATATTGTCTGGGTGACATATACACGTCTTATATAATACGGCTCTGTGTATACTAGGTGCAATATAGATGTGGCTGTAGCACTTTATTATATATGTATCGCTTGTGACCATGGTTTGCAGCATGGTCAGTACCCACACACCTCATATGTAGTCTGTGTACTACTTTTACTTATGTTTTAAAAGTGTGTGTCATTATACTTTAGTGTTCAATAAAGTTTGTTCATTCTCTTCATATATACTCCTGTGTAACGGTTCCTTCTTGGTTGCCTTTTGTGTTTTATAATTAAATATCCAGGTTTCTGGTGCCTTTAATATACACCAAAAAAGTTCCTTTTTCTTGTATAACAGATGCGGGGGATTTACCGCATCTGCCACCTAACTGTCACACTTGCGGTTCACCGGCGGCAAGCCCCATGCAATGTCTATGGGGCTTGCGGCAGGTGCGGCAAGTGCTGTATAGTTTCGGCACTTGCGGCAGGTGCGGCCGCGAAAAAAACGCGGTAAGCAACGTTTTTTTTGCGGCCACAAGTGCCGAAACCGCAACTATACCGCACTTGCCACACCTGCTGCAAGCCCCACAGACATTGCATGGGGCATGTCGCAGGTGAACCGCAAGTGTGACGGTTAGGCGGCAGATGTGGTAAATCCACCGCATCTGCCGCGATCAGCGATAAACGCTGGTGTGAAAGGGGCCTAAGACAGCTATTTTTAAATATGTGCTGAAGCGTAATAAATAATGCTTGCTTTATATTAAAAAAAGTAATCCGTGGTGACTTTTCTGCCTCATAGCATTTTAACATTCGGAATATAATTGTTTTCATATGATAATTTAATTTTGTTTTTGTTCTTTTTGTATTTACTTGTGTGCCCGATTCTAGCTTTCATTTTGCCTGAGGCAAAATATGAAAAGGCATCCCTCCCTCCCCACAATGTAGCATAGACCTACAGTAAAGATGAGCTGTGAACATAATTCTCTAGGTCAATGCAATCAGAGCAATGACCAATCATTCTGTAAAAATTTATTTGTGATGCCATATTTTTATTATTTCAATAGTTTTTATTGGTTTAAATTAACACACATAAGGTAATAAATCGAACATAGATGTCTATAGAAACATTACATCTGATTTAACATAGGATCTGCTAGATATTCACATTTTTCAAATATAAAGTCCAGATATTGAAGATTTTGTCATATATAATTAAACAACTTTCCAACAATCAACATCTAAGAATGTATAGATTTATAAATCTTTGAGGTTCTAGTTCAGATATATCTTGATAATGGCTGAAGGGAAGGAAGCCTCCGATTAGTTCCCCAATGACTACAATATTTATTTATAGGAACTATATTACAATTATATAACTTGAGTTCTTTACCCATATCTATATTAAGGGGGGATGGAGAAGGGGTCATGGACACTACTGGTGGTTAGTAGATTAGTATAGTTTGTTTGATCTGTTTATTACCAGTCTCAAATACATTTACTCTACTAGACTGCATATAGGCTAATTTTTATGTATAGCTTTTTATGGCGTTCCGGTCTCTAACGCCATTGGGGAAAGAGGATATAGGAGGTTCCAATTAGGGATGGGCGAGTCTACTCGCTAGGACTCGTTACTCGGCGAGTAGTAAGGGACTCGCAGGACTCGGTACTCTGCGAGTTTCCCAGCGATTACTAGCACAGCAATGAGTCCAATGCAAATCAATATCAATCCTAGTTTGTCAGAGACTCTGACAAAACTAGGATTGCCATTGACCTGCATTGGTCTGATTACTGTGCAAGTAATCTCAGGGAAACTCGCAAAGTAACTGCTGTTACTTTGCAAGCCGAGTCCAGCTGTCTGCTCTGTGCAGGCTGCCGCAGCTCCAGGGTCCTAGAGCCCACCTGCTCACACAGATGATGTAGCAGAGCTGAGATTGTTCTCAGTCTGCTCATTCCCTGTGCATAGACATCTATATCTATGCACAGGGATGTAGCAGAGAGGACATCGCGTTTTGGACTACGTCGGACGGAAGAGGATTTTTTTAATTAAAGATGGAGTCCCTAATGGCTTTTTTTTTTATTTCTAATAAAAAAAATTTCTCTGTGTTGTGTTTTTTTAACCCTTTATTGGAGATTCTTAGTGGCCGGGTCAAACGTGGCCTGACATTAAGAATCTCGGGCTTAATACCAGCTTGTATAACAAAGCTGGTATTAACCCCTTTATTACCCAGCGTGCCACCGCCACCAGGGCCGCTGGAAGAGCGGGGTTCAGCGCCAGAGGATGGCACTTCAATGAACGTGCCATCTTCTGGGGCGGCTGCGGGCTGCAATTTGCAGTGGGGGGGTGCCCAGAAAGCTTGGGCCTCCCTGCGCTGCGGATTCCAGCCCCCAGCTGCTTAGCTGTACCTGGCTAGACATAGAAATTGCGCGGAGCCCCACGCATTTTTTTTTTATTATTTCATGAATTTCATGAAATAATAAAAAAAAAATGCGTGGGGATCCGCCCCAGAAGATGGCGCATTCATTGAAGCGCCTTCTTCTGGCGATGAACCCCACTCTTCCAGCGGCCCTGGTGGCGGTGGCACGCTGGGTAATAAAGAGGTTAGGGCCAGCTTTGTATTATCAGCTGGCCCTAAGCCCGAAATTTATGGCGGTCACGCCAATATTAGACATGACCGCCATGAATTTCTATTAAATTGTTTTAAAAAAAACACAACACAGAGAAAAACTTTTATTAGAAATTAAAAAAAAGCCATTAGGGACTCCATCTTTAATTAAAAAAGTCCTCTTCCGTCCGACGTAGTCCAAAACACGATGTCCTCTCTGCTCATCCCTGTGCATAGATATAGATGTCTATGCACAGGGATGAGCAGACTGAGAACAATCTCAGCTCTGCTACACACAGGAAGAGCAGGCGGGCTCTAGGACCCTGGAGCTGCGGTAGCCTGCACAGAGCAGACAGCCCGACACCTTACTGTGCAAGTTTCCCAGCGATTACTTGCACAGTAAACGAGTCCAATGCAAGTCAATGCCTATCCTAGTTTTGTCAGAGTCTCTGACAAAACTAGGATTGCTTCAGGCTGAAGCTTCCGAGACACATCTGCGATTTGTAAATCGCACACTACTCGCTATTACTCGCTTCCCCATTCATTAACATTGGACTCGCTAGACTCGCAACGAGTAGCGAGTCCTGGGCTCGGACTCGCTAGAGTCAAGCGATTCCGTGTATAGATTACTAGTTCCAATCTTTCCATTTCAATTGGTATTTGTTCAAGAGATTATTCCGAAGTGAATAAGAGAGTTTGAATGCATTGTGACAAGCGATTGTTTCTATTGTTTCTTCAATTCTTGGGGGAAGATCATTTCTCCAATTAGCTGCGATTTTGTTTTTGGCTGTAAGGATGATGTGTATTATTATAGCTCTGTGCCGAATTGGTAATAATTCAGCACCTACTAGTAGCAGGACAAATTCTTCCATTAGTTGCAAGCATACTCAAGTAACCCAACTTATTAGCAATTTAATTTTGGACCAATATGTTTTGAGTTTCTTGCAGCTCCAGAAAACGTGTGACAGTGTACCTATTTCCGAACATTCTCTCCAACATAGAGGAGAATTATGTGGGTAAATTTGGTGAAGTCTATACGGAGTAAAGTACAATCTTGTGTATACCTTGTAATGTGTTTCAATTAGCTGAGAACCTCTGATTTGCGCTAAATGTTTTCAAAGATGCTTTGCATTCGGTCCGTATCAATTTTCATCTGGAGCTCTTTTTCCCAAGCTGTTAGGTTTGAGGTTTTCATGAAAAACACATCCTGGTTAAAGGTCTGGTAGATTGTTTTAGTCTTCCAAGATAAAGTATTTTGGGGATTCTTAAGCATTTGGGTTATAGTTTGTGGCAGAAAAAAATTAATTTTATGCGATTCTATAAATACATGAATTTTGGACCATATTTTAGCTTCAATCAGATTTAGTGTAAATTTTTTTCTGAGGTATTCAAAGGGGAAGAGATTCTTTGAATTATCTAAAATATCAGAAATGGTATTAATTCATGCTGCTTTCCACATCTTCATTTTTATTTTTGGAGCAATTATTTCCAAAATTTCAATACTCATCCAGTCTGGAGGTACCGGTACAAAGTGTGCAGTAGATAGGTTGAGTAGGGTTCTCCACATTTTAATTGCTGCATTAATCGTTATGTTTTTAGGCAAAGTTTTCTTTTTGTCGCAAAGGTACGCAGTAAGAAGCAGACCCATTTTATTACCTAGATTTTTTGGTTCTTCCAGACCTAGCCAGGCTGGTCTTTGAGTCTCTATCCACCAATTCTGGCTGAGTTTGATAATTGTTGCTTGTAGATAGGCACTAATGTTGGGGATGGCCAGGCCACCTTTATTTTTGCTCTTAATGAGCGTCGATTTTGTTACTCTGGGTTTGAGTTTGTTCCATATAAGGTTAAATAACTGTGTTTGAAGTTTCTGCAACCACTTTGCCAGTACACAGAGAGAAATAGACCTGAATTTGTAGAGAAGCTTAGAAAGCAGGCACATCTTGTATGCATTAACTCGGCCTAGCCATGAGATTTCTAATTTGGTCAAACGTTGTATATCTGATTGGATAGTTTTGTATATATCCGCTAAGTTAACTTCAATGATTGAAGATAAGGGAGTTAGTTGTATACCTAAGTAACTTAACTTTTCTTTTCCCCAGTCTAAGTCGTTTCAGACTTGAGTATTTCTAATAGCTGTGATGTTAGGTTGAAACTTAGAACTTGAGTTTTTCTTAAGTTGATTTTATAAAGCGATATGTCAGAAAATAGCTGTATGGTATTCAGGAGATTTCTTATAGAGTTAAGGGGGTCAGTTAATGTGATTAGAACATCATCTGTGAATAAGGAGATTTTAAATTGTCTCTGATGAAGTGGAATTCCTTTGATTAAAGGATTCATACGTATTGTCTCCGCGAGGGGTTCGATAAAGAAATCAAAAAGAATGGGAGAAAGAGGGCAACCCTGTCTGGTCCGATTAGTTAGGGGAATTTTTTCAGAAAGGCAGTTGTTAGTGAACACCTTAGCTGAGGGGAGCGAGTATAAGAAGCTAATTGCATTTATAATTCCTCCCTCAAAGCCAAGCTTATTCAAGGTCTGAAAAAGGAAACCCCAATGGATTCTTTCGAATGCTTTTTCAGCATCCACAGCAACTACAAGGGTTGGGATCCCCTCTTTCTCCACATGTGAAATTAGATTTATTGCCCGTCTTGTTGAATCCTTAGTACCTTTACCTGAAACAAAACCCACCTGATCTTTGTGTAAAGAAGCGGGGCTACTTTTTGTATTCTAGTCGTGATTGTTTTGGTTATGATTTTTAAATCTGAATTAAGAAGGGAAATTGGCTGGTAGTTACGAACGTCATCCTTGTCTCCTTTACCTTTATAGATAACTGATATTAACGCTTCTTGCATCTCAGCTGGCAGTTTACTATGTTCTGAAGTGAGGTAGTTGGCAAGTTTTACTAGATAGGGGATAAGAAGTGTTTTGAAATTAGTGTAGTATTCATTTTGGAGACCGTCCGGTCCTGGGGATTTATTTTTCCGTAATGTAATTATAGTTTGTAGGATCTCTGACTGAGTAAAGGGGGAATTTAGTTTGCTTAACTGGTCTATTGACAGAGAAGGGAGATGTATGGAGTCTAAGAAATCTTTTATGTTATGTTTTTGTGGAAGGGTTTCCGTTAGTTCATTTTGAGATTATACAGTCTTTTGTAAAATTTGGCAAAGGTCTCTGGAATTTTTTGAGGAGTTTTATGGGTTACATTTTGGTCATCTTTTATTTGTGAGATTCTCGTTTTAAGTCTGTGAATCTTAATTTTTCTGGCAAAAAATTTTGAGGGCTTATTCATGGAGTTGTAGTAATTAGATTTTGAAAGTTGAATTATTTTGTCATATTCTGAGGTGAGCAACGATTTAAATTCTATTCTAAGTTGAAGTATTTCTTCATGGATGTCTTCTTTGGGGGAATTAATTTGGCTTGTCTCCAATTCTCTGATCTTTTTAATTATCGTTTCTGTGGTTTCATTTTTTTTTCGCTTTAGTCTGGAGCTTAATTGGATGAAATGTCCTCTTATGACTGCCTTGTGAGCTGTCCAGAGGGTTGTTATTGGGATGTCACTAGTATCGTTATCTTTAAAATAGAGTTCGAGAGCTTTTTCTAATTGGTCTTTGTATTAAGGGTGGAATAGAAGATATGAATTAGCCCTCTATATCCTGTGGCTGGAGTAATTTGGATGATGAGCTATTTCAAAGATTATTGGGGAATGGTCTGACCATGTTCTTGGAAGAATATTAATTGACTTAAATTTGTGGAGAGTATTAATATCAGATAGTACTAAATCAATTCAGGCAAATGATTTGTGGATATCAGAGTAGTGGGAGTATTCCACAAAAGTCGTGTTGAGACAGTGGAATACATCATAAAGTTCTTCATTATGTATCCAAGGGTCTAGGGAGGTATTGGAGTTCCTGCATTTGTTAGATGAGTCTAATTCAGGATTGGGGACTGCATTGAAGTCGCCAAATATTATCAAGTGACCTTTTTTAACTGTTTGGACAATCCTAATGAGTCTGTTTAGGAAAGAGATTTGGCTTTTGTTGGGGCATATAGAATAACTAGTGTATAAAGCACATCATCGAGTTTTCAAATTAATATCAGAAATCTCGCCTCTTCGTCCCTAATCACCTCAGTTTTTTCAAATTTTAGTGTTTCTTTAATAACTATGGCCACTTCTGATTTTTTTTTATTGGAAGAGAGAAAAACATGCGGGAATTTATTGTTGCTGAAGTTTGGAGTATTGTTTATTGTGAATTTAGTGTCTTGAAGACCGGCTACATCTATATTATATTTTAAAATGTCTTTCCAGACGGAATACCTTTTTTGTGGAGAGTTGAGACCGTGAACATTTAGGGACATAAATTTGTTAGCCAAACTCGATATGAAATGCTTGTGAGTAAAGAACTGGTATGGTTCTAGTCGAGTAATTTTCAAGTCTAGAGAGAGCAGCCTGGATTACATTCTTGGGGTTTTCCATCTTATAACAGGTTAACAAAGAAATGACAGCTACTACAAAATAGTAACTAAATATAGGAAGGTCGGAGGAGCAACTCTTTAATATTAGTTGCTCCTAATTAAATTTGGTGGAAGGGTTCTTACTATAATCTGGGGTAGTGCTTCCACTCAGACTAAAGTGTTGGTCTACTGTGCATGGTAAGACCATTCTGAACTTCATAAAGTAGGACCAGATGAGATCAAGACCCGGGGTTAGAGATTTGTAGGTTTCTTAGGATCTTCAGTCTGTTCTCTGCCTCTTCAATAACTATTTCCTTATCCCTACAGGAAAATATGACTGTGGTTGATGGGCGCCCCCATCTGTAAGGAATTCCTTTCATTCTTAATATAGCCGTCACTGGCTTGAGGTTTTTCCGTCTGTTTATTGTTTCCTTGGAGATATATGTAAAAATTTAAATTTTTTCATAGGGGGTGGGAGAGAGTTGTTTTGTTTCATGTAATTTGTTATTGAGTCTCTTGTTTGGAAAAATGTGATTTTAACAATTACGTCTTTGGGTATTGCTTCAGAAAGATGTTGCGGCTTCGGCAGTCTATGGGCCCTCTCTATCGAGTATTCAGTTTCTGACAGGGAAGGTATGATGCTCTTAGTCAGGTTTTTCATGTAAGTGAGAAGCTCTAAATTCTTCACCTTCTCCGGAATCCCCCTAAACTTCAGATTACTGTCCTGTCCTGTCCTCTCTGTCCGCTATCTTGTCCTTCGAGAATTTAATCTTTCTTTTCTTCTTTTCCTGATCCAGTTTTAGGTTTTTACTTTCTTCCTTCAGGTCAAGGACTTCCCTCGCTGTATGTTCCGTTCTAGTTACAATAGAAGCAAGGGAGAACTTCATTTCGTCAAACTGTTCTGCTAAGTCTTCTTTGAGGGATTGTTTAAAGGATGAAAACGAAGAAGAGAACAGCTCTAAGAAGAAGTCTTTGTCTGGGGTTTGGCTTGTATCACAGTGAGACCAGGGGGACTCAGGAAATGACTCTTTTCTAAGCCTCTGTCTCAAAGGGCTTCTGAATGAGTTATCTCCCTCCACATTTGTATCTTCAGAAGATTTTTGGTTTATTTTGGACTTGAGTGGAGACTCCATTTGTTTTCGCTTAGTCGTTGTTAAAGAAGTTTCGTATGACATCTCGTCATCTGGGTAAGGACTTGTGTTATCGGTTTGAGATGTGTTATTATCGCTATTAACCTCTTCCTCCCGCCTATTCATCTCCAGTGAGGGTGATTTATTTTTGTTGCTAATTTGGTCTCTGCCGTTATCAGCTATAGTGTCAGAATTGTTGGTTTTGGGAACGTTATTAGATTTGGCTTTTGATGGCATGATCAATTGCAAAGTAGTGTAAAGTCTCTTTAGGAATCTTTGTATCTCAGTAATTGAGCAAATTGTCGTTTGTAGCATCTTGGTGATATTAGTATGATTTAGTTATGTTGGCAATAGAGCATTAAATACGAAGATGTAGTAGAGGTAGTGGTAAATTAAATAGCATTCTGCCTTTACTTCCGAACCACTATCTCTAATACTCAATTATAAATGAAAGAGAATTTTCCAAATATCTCTCTATATCCTCTGGTAGCTCCAGATAGGCATTTTACGCAAAATTCCAAATTGAGATTAGAATATACAAGTCTATGACAGATACAAACTTTACATATGTAGGATATTTAGCAAGTACTCAAGTATAGTAATTTCAAGGATATTGAAAGTACCGTGTAGTGCTATATTATTGAATATACTAGTACTAGACAATATAATGACAATACAGTTGTGATCTCGGAGTGACAGAAAATGTAGAGAGGAGAAATAAAAGGTAGTGAGCAGGAGGCTTACAAGAGAGAGAGCAACAGAGCGAAGGGGTAGAAAAGAGGGAAAGGAAGAAGCAGCAAAATAAAACCGCTTCACTCCGATGTCTGCGAGGCTTGGGTGCGTTGTAGGCCCACCGACCCTGCTTAATTGAAGCACCTCTTCGGATCTTGCAGGATGTATCTAGCAGAGCTCTGGCATCAATGGTAAATCGGACTAGGTCCTCCACTGGTACAGTTCTCCAGAAAGAGTCAACAAATTAGCTTAAATTAGCTTAAGTCTCAGCTGGGGCGTCAACTGGACTCGTAAAACAGTGTAGGGGGTTGTTGGAAGTCTGGTCACAGATCCGTTTTCCCTTCTACTGTTGTTATTCCAGCTGTGGAAGTGCTATGATCAAATGAGAGCTCAGACCCATGGCATAGATCTGGATATTCAGCAAAAGATGAGTGGAAATGTCCTTTGTATAAGAGTATTAGCCTTGTCTTTGATCTTAGATCTTAGAGTAAAACTCAGCAGGTAGGGTTTCCAGCTGAGTAGGAGCTTACAGATTTCTCCCCCCCTTCCTTTCCCACAGTCCCTCCCCAAGATTCTAGGTGGAAGCCAGTAATTACTGCGAGTGCTTTAGCTTCTGGGGCTATACCAAGGTTGTAGCTCTAGATGCGTGTTCTTACAGTTAATGTCAATGGAAATGCTAACAGGAGGATAGTAGGTAGGACAGGTACTGATGGCGCCCTCCACTGAAGTGTCTCTCACTTCCACCCGGGGTCTGTAATTTGTCCAAGCTCAGTGGACCTCCCAGGACCCTTCCAGAGCCCCTCACACTGAGAACGCTGAAACTCGCTAAGTGGAGACGCGACTTAGTGGTAAATACCCGTGGTCACTGCCTCCAATTGAAAGGGAAGTGGCGGAGGGGGGAAGTTATGGCGGGAAGAGCGATAATGGCGGCCGTCGGGGCAAGCTGTCTTATGCTCCAGTGTGGGGGAACTTCTCAATCACGCAGGAGGGAGACAGCTCACCTCAAAGTGAGATTATGTCGGAGTTCTGCTTCCAAGAAATTCTCACTTAGCTGGTAGATGTATCAGGTGCAGTGTAGGTTAGTGGAGAGTGTCGCACTGTTCCTTCTCCTGTTAGTGGTGGGAGGATGACTCGGCGGTTTCTTCCTCTGAGATTCAGGTCGCAGCTTGAATCCCTCGGGGCTCAAGATTGATCCAAGGGGTTCTCATCCAGTTCAGAAGTTGGTCAGGTAGCTTATTTTGGGATAGAAAGCCTTAATAAAAGCTTAAAAACCCGTAGCTTTCATAGGTGCACAGGAGCTCCTGTGATGTGCATCTTACATGGAGCTGCAGGCCACGCCTCTCTCTTGTGATGCCATATTTTTAAGCCAATAACACTTTTAATTTGTCCTCCCTGAAACTGAAGGGAGGCTTGTATTTTGTGTAGTGAGCTGATGTTTTTATTCATACTAATTTGGGGTATGTAAATCATTTTGATACCATTTTATTTTATTTTTTAGAAGGTAAGGTGACAAAAAAATAGAATTTTAGCATTTCATTTTTTTATTCTTAGTTGTAAAAATTAATTAACTTCATATTTTGATAATTCTGATAGGCCAAATTTTTATGGATGCAGTAATACCAATTATGATTATAGTTTTAATTTCTTTATTGTAAAGCCCATGTAGTGGTGTAATGCAAAAGATTACAGGATATTTTTTCCATAGTTGTAAAAACCTTCTTTAGCCCTTCATGGGATTTCAACTTGCAATTGTTTGATCACTTATACCATAAATTACAACACCACTGTACTGGAGTATACCTGTCTACCATGGCTGAGCTTTCCAGGAGAGCCAAATTTACAGTGACAGGTTTTTTAACTGGGTTGCCCACCGTCTAGATATCCCAGGACAGTCTCTGTAAATAGGGCACATTTTTCCTTGTCGCAAAACAAATTTAAGGCGTATGTGATTTTATCATGTATAATCATAATGATTTATTATGATATACTAACATGTTCTTAAAAAATATTGCCTCTCCATGATATTTTGATTAGCTGTACAGGTAAATAAAAAATCAAGATTTACAACCTGGGTCTCCAAATTCAAAGGTTTATTGCTCCTAATTAGTGATGAGCGAGTATGCTATGCGCTGCTCGGTACTCGCACGAGTATCACTGTACTCGGGCTACTCGGTGAGCACCGAGTAATTTCGCGATACTCGTGCTGTGCTCGTGGTCCTCATCCCTGCATGTTGGCGCTCTTTAGAGAGCCAGCCCACATGCAGGGATTGGCTGGCAGACCACTGCAATGCCACAGCCCTGTTAGTTGTGGCATTGCAGCGATTGGCCGGACTGCACAGCGTAACCGAGCCTTTATAAGACCCGGCTGCGCTGTGCTCTGCACACAACCATCCAGACAGTGAGTGTAGGGAGAGTGTCTGCTGCTGCTTAGGGACAGATTTGCGGCCCTCATAGGTAGATCCGGAGCAGGGATGCAAACTGCTGCTGACCACAACAGTCCTTCTCAGGACTAGTCTAGGAGGATATAGGCAGGGTGATCCAGATCGTGATCCAAGCTTTTCTGTGACCATAACAGTCACCAGACTGTTGTACTTACTACCTTGATACAGGTTAGGGACTAAAATCCTTCTCTCCTGTGACCATAACAGTCACCAGACTGTTGTACTTACTACCTTGATACAGGTTAGGGACTAAAATCCTTCTCTCCTGTGACCATAACAGTCACCAGACAGTTGTACTTACTACCTTGATACAGGTTAGGGACTAAAATCCTTCTCTCCTGTGACCATAACAGTCACCAGACTGTTGTACTTACTACCTTGATACAGGTTAGGGACTAAAATCCTTCTCTCCTGTGACCATAACAGTCACCAGACTGTTGTACTTACTACCTTGATACAGGTTAGGGACTAAAATCCTTCTCTCCTGTGACCATAACAGTCACCAGACTGGTGTACTTACTACCTTGATACAGGTTAGGGACTAAAATCCTTCTCTCCTGTGACCATAACAGTCACCAGACTGTTGTACTTACTACCTTGATACAGGTTAGGGACTAAAATCCTTCTCTCCTGTGACCATAACAGTCACCAGACTGTTGTACTTACTACCTTGATACAGGTTAGGGACTAAAATCCTACTCTCCTGTGACCTGAACAGTCACCATACTGTTGTACTTACTACCTTGATACAGGTTAGGGACTAAAATCCTTCTCTCCTGTGACCATAACAGTCACCCGACTGTTGTACTTACTACCTTGATACAGGTTAGGGACTAAAATCCTACTCTCCTGTGACCTGAACAGTCACCATACTGTTGTACTTACTACCTTGATACAGGTTAGGGACTAAAATCCTTCTCTCCTGTGACCATAACAGTCACCAGACTGTTGTACTTACTACCTTGATACAGGTTAGGGACTAAAATCCTACTCTCCTGTGACCTGAACAGTCACCAGACTGTTGTACTTACTACCTTGATACAGGTTAGGGACTAAAATCCTACTCTCCTCTGATCATACTGATCATAACAGTCACCAGACTGTTGTACTTACTACCTTGAGACAGGTTAGGGACTACAATCCTACTCTCCTGTGACCTGAACAGTCACCAGAGTGTTGTACTTACTACCTTGATACAGGTTAGGGACTAAAATCCTACTCTCCTGTGATCATAACAGTCACCAGACTGTTGTACGTACTACCTTGATACAGGTTAAGGACTAAAATCCTACTCTCCTGTGACCTGAACAGTCACCAGACTGTTGTACTTACTACCTTGATACAGGTTAGGGACTAAAATCCTTCTCTCCTGTGACCATAACAGTCACCAGACTGTTGCACTTACTACCTTGATACAGGTTAGGGACTAAAATCCTTCTCTCCTGTGAACATAACAGTCACCAGACTGTTGTACTTACTACCTTGATACAGGTTAGGGACTAAAATCCTACTCTCCTGTGACCTGAACAGTCACCAGACTGTTGTACTTACTACCTTGATACAGGTTAGGGACTAAAATCCTACTCTCCTGTGATCATAACAGTCACCAGACTGTTGTACTTACTACCTTGATACAGGTTAGGGACTAAAATCCTACTCTCCTGTGATCATAACAGTCACCAGACTGTTGTACTTACTACCTTGATACAGGTTAGGGACTAAAATCCTACTCTCCTGTGACCTGAACAGGACTGTTGTCGCTGTATACAGGATCAAAATGCGCAAGGGCGTTGGCAAGGAACAAGGAAGTGGACGTGATGGTGGTGCAGGCAGAGGCCGAGGTCGTGTGCAAGCACTAATTTCGCAACAACAAAGGGGCACATCTACTCGCTCGCACGTGCTGTCCCAAATTCTTGGGGCCCGCAGCAGTACACCGCTCTTGAACCAAG
Source organism: Allobates femoralis (assembly GCA_033576535.1). NCBI lineage: Eukaryota > Metazoa > Chordata > Amphibia > Anura > Aromobatidae > Allobates > Allobates femoralis. The sequence goes on from JARQOC010000007.1 coordinate 25,144,016, forward strand.
ACCAGTGTCAACAGGTTGTTACTTGGATAGCGGATAATGCTTCAAGTCAGATGGGCACCTCCACAAACACCCTGTCTTCCACACGGTCAAGTGTCAGTAGCCGTGATACTGCACCGCACATTTCCCAACCTGATCCTCCTTCCTACCACCAGGCCGAGTACACGTCCATGGACATTACTGATCCCACACTAGGACACTCGGAAGAGCTGTTCACGTATCCATTAGCAGAATCTGGCCTCTCGCCAGCTCCTGTTGAAGTGGGTGATGAGGAGATGGTATGTACAGATGCCCAAATATTTGAGCAGCCACGTTCTCACGAACGGAACGATGGCAACGTGTCTCAACAAGGGGTGGACGATGATGAGACACAATTGCCAGGAAGTCAGGAGGAGGATCACGGTGCGGAAGAGGAAGACGACGTGGTGGATGATCCAGTAGCTGACCCAACATGGCAGGAGGATATGCAGAGCGAGGAAAGCAGTGCACAGGGGGAGAGAGGCGTAGCATCCCAACAGACAGTACGAAGCAGGGTCGTGTCCGCAGGCAGAAGGCAGGCAACCGTTCCCCGGAACAACAACACTACTCAAGGTGCCTGTGCAAATGTTAGGTCTTCCCGAGTCTGGGAGTTTTTTAAGTTGGCTTCAGATGACTCTAAAAAGGCCATTTGCAACACCTGCCATGCCAGTATCAGCAGGGGTACGAAAAGTAGCAGCCTGACCACCACCAGCATGATCAGGCACATGTCAGCCAAGCACCCGACTTTGTGGGAAGTACAACAGAGTCGAGGAGCGGTGCTTGCTGATGTCACTGCTACGTCTTCGCGTTTTGTGCGTGCAAGCCAATCCCCTGTCCATGCTGGCCGCGAACAAGCCTCCGGCCCTGCACCTGAAGTTGCCCACGCACAAATAACACCACCATCAAGCACGTTCTTGTCCCAGCGCAGCGTTCAATTATCCATTCAGCAAACATTTGAACGCAGGCGCAAATACGCTGCCAATGCCCCACATGCCACAGTCCTGAATTCTCACATTTTGCGACTCATAGCGCTAGAAATGTTGCCTTTCCGGCTGGTGGAGACAGAAGCATTCCGCGACCTGATGGCGGCTGCTGTCCCACGTTACTCGGTCCCCAGCCGCCAATATTTCTCCAGATGTGCTGTCCCCGCATTGCATAACCACGTGTCCAACAGCATCACACGTGCCCTGAACAACGCTGTTTCAGCTAAAGTCTACCTAACCACAGACACGTGGACAAGTGCTTGTGGGCAAGGCCGCTACATCTCCTTGACGGCACACTGGGTTAATATTGTGGAGGCTGGGACCCAGTCTGAGCGAGGGACGGAACACGTCCTTCCCACACCAAGGATAGCAGGCCCTACCTCTGTCAGGGTTTCACCGACACTCTACAGCTCTGGAATGTCATGCTCCTCAGCCTCCTCCTCCTCCTCCTGCGCATCCTCATCCACTGTACCCTCCACACCAGTCCCAAGCTGGAAGCACTGCAGCACTGCCTCTGCGAAGCGGCAACAGGCTGTGCTGAAGCTAGTCTGCATAGGTGACAAACCCCACAATGCAGAAGAGGTGTGGACAGCTCTGAAACAGCAGGCAGATCACTGGCTCACACCTCTGAACCTAAAGCCAGGAAAGGTCGTGTGTGACAATGGCCGGAACCTGGTGGCAGCATTGAGGTGAGGCCAGCTGACGCATGTTCCATGCGTGGCCCATGTGCTCAACCTGGTGGTTCAGAGGTTTCTAAAGTCATACCCAGAGCTGTCTGAACTGCTGGTAAAAGTTCGCCGTCTGTCTGCACATTTTCGCAAGCCACCTGCTGCTTCAGCCGGCCTTGCCGGCTTTCAGCGCCGTTTGCGTCTTCCAGCCCACAGACTGGTGTGTGATGTCCCCACGCGTTGGAATTCAACTCTGCACATGTTGGTCAGGATATGTGAGCAGAAGAGGGCAGTTGTTGACTACCTGCATCACCTAAGCCGTCGGGAAATGGGTCAAATTCCACACATAACACCTGAGGAGTGGAGATGGATGTCCGTCCTATGTACCGTCCTCCAAAACTTTGAGGACTCCACCAAGATGGTGAGCGGCGATGACACCATTATTAGCGTCACCATACCACTACCTTCTAAAACGGTCTCTGCTGAAAAACAAAGAGGATGCATTGCAGGCGGAGCGCGATGACTTGGAGCAAGAAACAGTAGTGGGTGTGGGTGATAACACACAGCCCAGCCTCATCTCATCACAACGTGCAGTGGAGGACTATGACGAGGAGGAGGAGGATGAAGACATGGAGCAACTCTCTGGCCAAATTGAGGATATGACATGCACACCAGTCATACCCTCGATTCAGCGTGGCTGGCCAGAGGACAGGGGAGATGAGGAGGAGGAGGAGGAGGACAGCATGTTCAGTCATCGTGTTGGTCTGGATACTGAAGTGATGGCTGTTAAGAGTCTGGCGCACATGGCTGACTTTATGGTAAGCTGCCTGGCTCGTGACCCTCACGTTCAGAACATCTTGGCCGACAATCAGTACTGGTTGGCAACACTGTTAGACCCACGCTACAAGGAGAACTTTATGTCTCTCATTCCTGAGGCGGAGAGGTCAGCCAAAATGCAGCAGTTCCAGAAGGCCATAGTCACGGAAGTAGGCAAATCATTCCCCTCACAAAACGCTAGCGGCATAGGTCAGGAATCGGTGGACAACCAAGGCGTACGGCCGAGAGGGGCACAAGTCCAATCCACCAGAGTTAGGGGAACAGTCTTTACGATGTGGGACAGTTTTCTCAGCCCCTCATGTACCACAGCCCCTGAGGTGCTGGGTAGTGCCACAAGAAATGCTAAGTTTGGCCAGATGCTGAAGGAGTACCTTGCAGATCGAACAACTGTACTGCGAGATTCCTCTGTGCCTTACAATTATTGGGTCTCCAAGCTGGACACGTGGCATGAATTGGCTCTCTACGCCTTGGAAGTCCTGGCCTGCCCTGCCGCTAGCGTTTTGTCAGGGCGTGTTTTCAGTGCCACAGGTGGAATCATTACTGATAAACGCACCCGCCTGTCAACTGAAAATGCTGACAGGCTGACTCTGATCAAGATGAACAAGGGTTGGATTGGGCCAGACTTCACCACACCACCAACAAATGACAACTGAATTTAAATTTTGTTATGGGAATTTGCCATGTACCTCCACTCACCCATGGGTACACACTTCTGGACTTTGGCTAATCGCTGGACTGCTCCTCCTTCTCCTCATGTGCCACCATGATGACCGTTACAATAGTTAGGCTGTTGTTTCAGGTATACCCGCAGTGGTAAATTTTTTCGCCCATTCTTTTAGAATGGGCATTACAACGACATGAGACCCGCTCCTTTTCAATGGGAAAAATGTTTTGAGGCCCTCATGCATGTCTCTATCCAGGGACAATGTGGAGCCTCCCAATTTTTGGCTGCCCTGCCAAAGGGCTATACTACAATACACCAACTTGAGGTTTACAGGCCCTACTGCATGTCTGTATGCATGGGTCATTGTTGAACCTCCCAATTTTTGGCTGCCCTGCCAAAGGGCTATACTACAATACACCCATTTGAGGTTTACAGGCCCTACTGCATGTCTGTATGCACGGGTCATTGTTGAACCTCCCAATTTTTAGCCGCCCTGCCAAAGGGCTATACTACAATACACCCACTTCAGGTTTACAGGCCCTCCTGCATGTCTGTATGCATGGGTCATTGTTGAACCTCCCAATTTTTGGCTGCCCTGCCAAAGGGCTATACTACAATACACCCACTTCAGGTTTACAGGCCCTCCTGCACGTCTCTATCCAGGGACAATGTGGAGCCTCCCAATTTTTGGCTGCCCTGCCAAAGGGCTATACTACAATACACCCACTTCAGGTTTACAGGCCCTCCTGCACGTCTCTATCCAGGGACAATGCGGAGCCTCCCAATTTTTGGCTGCCCTGCCAAAGGGCTATACTACAATACACCCACTTCAGGTTTACAGGCCCTCCTGCACGTCTCTATCCAGGAACAATGTGGAGCCTCCCAATTTTTGGCTGCCCTGCCAAAGGGCTATACTACAATACACCCACTTCAGGTTTACAGGCCCTCCTGCACGTCTCTATCCAGGGACAATGTGGAGCCTCCCAATTTTTGGCTGCCCTGTCAAAGGGCTATACTACAATACACCCACTTCAGGTTTACAGGCCCTCCTGCACGTCTCTATCCAGGGACAATGCGGAGCCTCCCAATTTTTGGCTGCCCTGCCAAAGGGCTATACTACAATACACCCACTTCAGGTTTACAGGCCCCCTGCACGTCTCTATCCAGGGACAATGTGGAGCCTCCCAATTTTTGGCTGCCCTGCCAAAGGGCTATACTACAATACACCCACTTCCTTACAATGGGCACTTCAGGTTTACAGGCCCTCATGCACGTCTCTATCCAGGGGAACCTCCCTCACCTTAGACTGCCCTGGCAAAGGAAAATACTAGAATAGACCCAGTTCCTCAAAATGGGCACAATATGTCAAGACAGGGCTTCATGTACGTCTCTTCTCAGGGACATCGGAGTGCCGCACAATGTTTTCACGTAAAATCTTTCATGTAATCACAAAAAGTAACATACACCAGCTATATCTCACTATTGGGTATGTGCCCTTAACATTTCCACCCTGAATATTCATTTTGGTGTCATTTTGGAAGGTTTTCTGGTGACTTCGTAAAATTGGCGTGAAACTCGGACAAGATTGTTCACAGCTGTGACTTTTGAGTGAGAAATGCTTCCAGGGGTCTTCCCCATGGTGTTGCCATGTCATTTGAGCACTCTTCTGAGACTTTTGTGACATTTTTAGGGTTTCTACATGCTGCCGGCAGTCATTTCATAAAAATACTCGGGTTTCCCATAGGATAACATTGGGCTCGGTACTCGGGCCGAGTACACGAGTATCTCGGGATGCTCGGCCCGAGCTTCGAGCACCCGAGCATTTTAGTACTCGCTCATCACTACTCCTAACATAAATGCACATGTACTAATCCTTAAAGGAGTTGTCTGCTACTCAGACAACCCCTTTTCAATCTGTATGTTTGGCCCCAGTAAAATAATAACACACTCAACTCTGATGTGAGCATTGTTCCTGCAGTGTCGGTAATAGCTCTCTCAGGTAACACATAACATTATTATGTCCCACCATCACTGTGGCCAATCAGCAACAACTTCACTTACCCTTCCTTCTGACAAATCAAAAATCTGGAGGAAGGAGGAGCCATGGCTGCTTTCTCACTTCCTCTATAAGGAGAGAAGGAGGGAAAAGTGAAATCAGCAGTCATCATGTGACATAACAATGTTATGCACTGCTGAAATGGCTACCAAAAAGGTGAGTGTATGTGTTATAGAATTATAAAATCATAGAAAGGTGAAGTTGGAAGGGACCTCCTGGGTCATCTGGTCCAACACCTTGCTCAAAGCAGGATTCATTAAATCATCCAGCTCTGTTTTGAGACTTCCATTGAAGGGGATATCACTACCTGTTGTGGCAGCCTGTTCCACTCCTTAATTATTCTCACTGTCAAAAAGTTTATTCTAATATCTAATCTGTGTATCCACCTATTCAGTTTCATCCCATTGCTTCTAGTGTTTCCTTGTGCAAATGAGAATAAGCTGATCCCTCTACAGTGTGACAGTCCTTGAGATATTTGATGACAGCTGTTAAGTCTCTTCTCGATCTTCTTTTTTGCAAGCTAAACATTCCAAAATCTTGTAACCATTCCTCATAGGATATGGCTTGCAGATCAGTCACCATTTCGGTCACTCTTCTTTGAACTTGCTCTAGTTTGTTGATGTCTTTTTTAAAATGTGGTGCCCAGGATTGGACACAGTATTCCTGATGAGGTCTAACCAAAGAGGAGTAGAGGGAGATAATAACTTCACATGATCTAGACCAGGGGTCTCAAACTCGGCTGGGTTGGTGGGCCGCACATAGAAAAACATTTATAGCGGGGGGCCGCATCTCTTGTGGGACTAAGTGATAATTTTAGTAATACCAGAATTTTTTGCTCAATGTAGTAAAGTACAAATCCTGATCCCTTTCTTGTAGTAATGTCCCCATCCTGTAGTAATGTCCTTTTCTACTGATGTCCCCCATCCTGATCCCTTTTTCTAGTGATGATCCCTATCCTGATCCCTTTTTCTAGTAATGTCCACCATCCTGATCCCTTTTTCTAGTGATGTCCCCATCGATCATGGTCCCCTTTTGTAGCGATGTTCCCATACTGATCTCCTTTTCTAGTGATGTTCCCCATCCCATTCCCCTTTAGTAGTGATATCCCCCATCTTGATTCCTTTTAGTGATGATGTCCCCATCCCGATCCCCTTTTATAGTGATGTCCCCCATCCTGATCTACTTTTATAGTGATGCCCCCCATCCTGTTTTACCTTCTTATTACACACTCAAATACACACTATCACACACAAACCCACACACAACTCCCCCCACACACACACACATACTCTCACACACACTCACACATCCTCATACACACTCTCACACTCATACACACACTGAAACTCGCACAACTTTCTTATACACCCATCCTCACTCACACACTCACCCTCACACACACTTTTCTTACTTTAATGATGCATTGCTCCAGTGCAGGGGGCCGCCGCGGTCCCTGCTGTACTGACTTCCGGCCTCCGCTGTGCTATGACTTCCTCCAGCCGCCGCTCAGACAAGCGCTGATGCTCATCAAGATCAATGCAATCTGCCAGCCTCTCATTGGCTGGCAGCTTGCATTGGTCTTGCTGTGTGGCAGAGCTTGTTAGTGCTGCGGACAGAAGACATCACACAGCAGGGACTGCAGCAGCCCCCTGCAGTGGGGCGATGCATCATTAAGTTGTCCAAGGTGCTGCGGGCCGCATAGTGAAGCCCCAGGGGCCGCATGCGGCCCTAGGGCCGCGAGTTTGAGACCCCTGATCTAGACTGTATAGTTTTTTGCTGCTGTATCGCACTGATGACTCATTTTCTGTCTGTGATCTATTAGTTATACCCAAGTCTTTTTTGCACATGCTGTTGCTTAGCCCTATTCCTTACATTCTGTATATGATTTTTTATTTTTCTTGCCCAGAAGTAGGACTTTGCATTTTCCCTGTTAAAAACTATTCTGTTAGTTGCTGCTCACTGTTCCAGTTTGTGTAGATCTGTGTAGATTTTTGAATCCTCTCTCTCTCTTTTCTAGGATTAGCTATCTCTCTACGCTTTGTGTCATCAGCAAATGTAATCACTCTACACTCAATTACTTCATCTAAATCATTGCTAAAGATTTGAATAACACAGGGCCCAGGACAGCCCTGTGGTACACCACTTGAGACATTCTTCCAACTTATTATTTTACTGGGGCAGACATAGAGATTGAGAAATGGTTATCCATGTAGTGCAATTTGTCATTTGTTTAATGGCACAATGCTTTATTAACATAGTGATGTATCACATTAGCTCACAAGTTTTGGAATGCTACATGTGTATGAGATCAGAATAATCATGAACATGAATGCAGCACCATCAGTAGATGAATACAAACCAAGGAAAACTATTAGTACATGAATACAGCAACAGGACCATCATCAGTACATGAATGCAGCACCAGAGAGAGTATAGCATGGAAATGCAACAGTGGAACCATAATTATAGCATGTCTACATTGCCAGAACCACAATCAATACATTAATACATCACCCGAACCATCATCAGTGGTAATGTATAGCACAATAAGAACTATCAGAACATAGTAAACAATAACATCAGTACTATCGCAAATATTTTGGATGATAAATGATAACTTGAGACCTGCCTTATAGCAAAATCAAAGTCTTAATACTTCAGTCAGCACACGTGAAACCGAGCACCGCATCAATCAATTATGCACCTGAGCAGACCGTCATAATCTCTGAAGGGATTTGACTCTTATTAGTACATCTATATAAAGTGGGTGGATGTCAATTTTCATCATAACCATGATTAAGACAATGCTGAAATGCATCGGTTTTTAGGGGGTTCCAACCTGTCTTGGGTGATTATTGTCTGATTGTAGATTTTAATTGGATATATTAAAGCTGTTTTTTACTGCATCACTGCCATAGATTTTCTCCAGTCATCAGATGTCTTCATTTTCTTATTGTGGATACCCAGCCCTGACCCAGGTTCTTCCATGCAGACTTCAAATCCCTACCTGGGGATCAGTGGTGAGCTGACTTTTTCTACTTTTCTTATTCATTAGTACTGATACGATACTGCTGGAACATGACTAGAATCCAAGGGGCACGAGTAGGGAACAGCAGGCAGTGGTAGACGTTCTTGGATGCAGGAAAGGAAGTAGAGGACACAATCCATAGATAGGTGGAACAGTCTGGGTGAGACAGTTCTGGAAACTCTATAAAAATGAGAATGCACATAGGGTCTTATCCCACTTAGGAGACAGATAACGTATAGCATAAATTCTGCTCACCTGATTTGGTTGTGAAGCTCACAACTAGCTTGATCGCTCAAACTTAGCAGCTGCCGCAAGGACCGCACTTCCACGATGTGGGAAAATGAACTCTTTCCAGGACCAAGTGCCTCCAGGTCCGCGCTGCTGCCACAAAGAAATATCAAAGACATCGGAATGCTTTGAATGGATTATTTTCTGCTTTATTTCCGACGCGTTTCGGAGCTCAAATCCCAGCTCCTTCCTCAGGGAATGACCTAGGTCATTCCTCATTCCCTGAGGAAGGAGCTGGGATTTGAGCTCTGAAACGCGTCGGAAATAAAGCAGAAAATAATCCATTCAAAGCATTCCGGTGTCTTTGATATTTTTTTGTGGCAGCAGCGCAGACCTGGAGGCACTTGGTCCTGGAAAGAATTCTGGAGACTGGAACAAGACTAACTGCTGTATATGATACGCAAGCAATTATTAAAGGTTCCATGTGATTTTAAGTAGGCCCAAACAGGAAATTATACGTCTTTCACAGGTTCAACATTGGCCACTTTATTAAAGGGAGATTGCAGAACACAATAACAGCCTCCTTTGCTAAAGAGTGGAATTGCTGCACAATTTAACAAAGTGAATAAGAGCAGCCACCAGTGGTCAATCTGCAGAAAGATAAAAGAATCCTGACATTACTCCACCCTTTCAACAGTGGCCTCTAGACGCAGCTTGGGCTGGTTTGTCTTGATATCTCTAGAATTATCCTCAGGGCCATACCCTTGCACACTTATTTAAGTACTGCAACATATTTCTGAATATTCTGGAGTCCAGGATCGTTTCAACAGTATACTGTTCTTGTCAATCCACTTCAACAGGATCGGGATAAGGTAGGTGACACCCTAAGAAAGGATTTGGAACGAATGGCTTCAGTAAGGTAACATTAAACACTGGTTGTATCGTCATAGTTCTGGGAAGTTGAAGGCGTAAAGCTACTAAGCTAATTTAGCCAATAATTTTGAAAGGACACGTAAATTTTTTGACGCCGTTTTGGTGAAATTATATGAAGTTTCAAATTCTTGGTATAAAGCCACAATTTATCTCCCACTTGGGAGCTTGGAGAAGGTCTGCATTATTTGCTGCTTTCTTATATTTCTCCTTGGTGATTCTTAATGTGTCTCTTAGTATTTCTAGATTCTGTTGGATAGTCTGTATTCTGTTATTGACTGAAAGAATAGAAGTTTCTCTGGAAAAGTTGGGAAGAATACTTGGATGGTAACCCAAATTTGCAAAGAATGGTGTCTGTTAAATAGAAGTATTTTGAGAATTGTTGTATGAAAATTCTACTATAGGAAACAAATCAATCCAGTCAGCATAGCTTGAATCTTGATAAAGTCCATTTGTAATCCTTGAGTAGAGATAATATACAGTTGTGGCCAAAAGTATCGTCACCCCTGCAATTCTGTCAGATAATACTCAGTTTCTTCCTGAAAAGTATTGCAATCACAAATTCTTTGGTATTATTATCTTCATTTAATTTGTCTTCAATGAAAAAACACAAAAACAATTGTCCTAAAGCCAAATTGGATCTAATTCCACACCAAACATAAAAAAGGGGGTGGACAAAAGTATTGGCACTGTTAGAAAAATCATGTGATGCTTCTCTAATTTGTGTAATTAACAGCACCTGTAACTTACCTGTGGCACCTAACAGGTGCTGGAAATAACTAAATCACACTTGCAGCCAGTTGACATGGATTAAAGTTGACGCAACCTCTGTCCTGTGTCCTTATGTGTACCACATTGAGCATGGAGAAAAGAAAGAAGATCAAAGAACTGTCTGAGGACTTGAGAAACCAAATTGTGAGGAAGCATGAGCAATCTCAAGGCTACAAGTCCATCTCCAAAGACCTGAATGTTCCTGTGTCTACCGTGCACAGTGTCATCAAGAAGTTTAAAGCCCATGGCACTGTGGCTAACCTCCCTAGATGTGGACGGAAAAGAAAAATTGACGAGAGATTTCAACGCAAGATTATGCGGATGGTGGATAAAGAACCTCGACTAACATCCAAACAAGTTCAAGCTGCCCTGCAGTCCGAGGGTACGCCAGTGTCAACCCGTACTATCCGTCGACGTCTGAATGAAAAGGGACTGTATGGTAGGATTCCCGGGAAGACCCCACTTCTTACCCCGAGACATAAAAAAGCCAGGTTGGAGTTTGCCAAAACTTACCTGAGAAAGCCTAAAACATTTTGGAAGAATGTTCTCTGGTCAGATGAGACAAAAGTAGAGCTTTTTGGGCAAAGGCATCAACATAGAGCTTACAGGAGAGAAAAAGATTATTTAGAGGGTTGAGAATGTGCAAATAGGGTCTTATCCTTTATAGATAGGTTCAAGATGGTAAAATTACAATTGCTCACCTGATGTGGTTGTGTAGCACACAACCAGTGTAATTGCTCAGAAATTGCAGCTGCTGCAGGGACTGTACTTCCACAGAGTACTGCGGTTCTTCAATACAAATCTTCCGGACAAAGTACCTTTGCGTCCGCGCTGCTGCCAAAAGGATGTAGAAACCTAATTGAAGGGCTTAAGATACAAATCAGAGAGATGTCCTTTCTTCCAGCTGCCAAAAGGATGTAGAAACACCTACGACACTGGACGTCTGGGTACTGGTGATATAGGTTTATTTTCCAACGCTTTTCAGAGCCACATACCGAGCTCCTTCCTCAGGGTACATCAAGATTACACTGAACAGATTCGTATTTATCAGAGAAAAGGCGCCAAAAGATAATTACAATGACATCAGCATATAGGGAGGATCACAAAATGACGTCTACATTGTTTATCAACAAAGTTATGTGGCAACTCCAAATGCAATAAAAATTGACAAAATATCACGAAAAACTAAAGCAATAATTACATATAGTTTATACAATGGCTATATCAGAAAATTGATTCAAACATATTGGGTCATTCCATGTCAAGTGATCCATAAATGAATATTTTTTTTCCCTGACGCCTTCAGATTTTTTTAATTTTTTTTCTATATGAAGTACAACTTTAGTTAATTACAAAAAAAAAGTTTTACATTTTTTTCTTCATCTGTTAATTTTTTACAGATTTTTAAATTTTTAAAAAAGTGCGAATTTTGGCCTGGAATGGCTTTACATTTTTTTATCTCGGGCTAGAAATAAGATAATGAAATGGGAGAGGCATCACTTTACTCAGAATGGTAACAGCTTTCATTTGATATGTCACAAGACTATGGTTTTTCATATTTCGTTTGGGAAAAATCAAATTCAAAATTTTGATGCGCAATTGTGAAATAAATGTTAGTTTCAAAATTGTGAAAAAATGCCTGTGTGTTACTTGTGTTCTTGGTTATATTTGTGCAGAGATTCAACTTGGGACCTGTCAAATTTATATATTTTTTATTTTATGGTTGTATGAGTTATTACAACTTATTGAATAAAACATTTATATGCAACAAAAAAGAAACACAAAACACAAATCCCGTAAGTGCCAGGATAAGTACATCTTAATCATCAGAACACAACGCTCAGCATTTTCAACCTGAATGCATTGAACAAATCAAAAGAAAAAAGGTGATCATATCCTCAAGTTTGATTAAACAAGATTAAAAGAACAAAGAATGTTATCCCCTATTTATACATGTAAATTTGTTTTCTATTATATCACTAAACATGTCATTTATGAAGTGTTTAATAAGAATAGTACAGTAGTTAAATCATCGTTCTATAAAATATGAACTAATCAAACAATTAATAGTACGTTTTTAAAGTGGCTTTTTATCATCAATTTGTCCCTTTTTAAGTGGGTGAAATGTAATCTTGTCCATAAGCGCTTACTAGCAATCGCCATTTCCGTTTGTGTCAGAGTATGTCCGGCCTGTCACTGTGTTATTATCTGACTTTTTCACAATCTTTGGAGAGTACAGTAGCCGCCACCAACGCCAACCATATTCACAGGTCACATAGCCAGTTATGTCATCCATTGCCAATCTTGTGCCGCCTTCTACCACTTCATGGACTTCACTGTCTTTGCTGAATGAAAAAATCCTTGTTTTTATTTCTGTTTCACTACATGGAATGAAAGTGTGGTATTGCTGAGTCCCTTTGATGGGTTCTGCTTCCTGTAACCAATGTTTTAACAAACTCTCCTCCTCTTCGTAGTCCTGGTTTGTACAATATTCAATACAATATTGTTCATTCTCAGGTTGAGCTCTAACAAAGCTTTCTCCTCTGTCCTCTCCTGCTTCTAAGCTGTAACATATCAAAATAATACAGTAATGTCTAAAAATCATGGATTATTTGGTAAATATAGACTCCACACTTTTAGACCACAGGCTGAACAGATCTGAATTTAAGATTTTCGTATTGACACTATAATAGTTAAATATTTTAAAATATGATCCAAACTTGAAATTTGGTACAGATATGGCTAAGAGCACAGCAGACACATGGGCAGTTTTTGAAATATTTAAATTATGCCGATTTTTCGGAAATGCGTTTTAAAATTTTGCTTTTGCGTTCGCATGGGTAAAAAAAAGATACTCTTGTGACATATCTGGTGAAAGCCTGGATCGTTTTGAAAAGAATGGTGTTAATTTTGTTTCTCTATCTTATTTATAGCCCGAGACAAAAAAAAATGTAAAGCCGTACCAGGCCAAAATTCACGCTTTTTTAAAAGTTCAAAAATCTGTAAAAAATTAACTGATAAAGAAAAAAATTCAAAACTATTAATTTGTAATTAACTAAGGTAGTACTTCATATAGAAAAAAAATTAAAAAAATGTAAAGACATCAGGTAAAAAAATATATTCATATGTAGATCACTTGATATGGAATGACACATTGACGCTATTAATAGTAAAATATTTTAAAATATGATCCCATCGCGATCCCAACTTGAAATTTGGTACAGATGTGGCTAAGAGCACAGCAGACATATGGGCAGTTTTTGAAATATTTAAATTATGCCGATTTTTCGGAAATGCGTTTTAAAATTTTGTGTATGCTTTTGCATGGGTAAAATATTAACAAAGATCCTCTTGTGACATATCTGGTGAAAGCCTGTATAGTTCTGAGTAGAATGGTGTTTATTTTGTTTCTCTATCTTATTTCTAGCCTGAGTTACGAGGAGAAATGTAAAGGCAGGCAAAAACTTTTTTCGAACTTTGAAAATCATTTAAAAAAAAAATTTTTTTTTAATTTTCTCTTCACATTTTGCATTGTCTGACATGCTATTATCAAATAACAAAATCTCACAAGAATTAAAAATATAGAGGTAATAATCATTGGTTCACTTGACATGGAATGGCCGTATTAAAATAGAAGCAAATAAGAAAGAAATGTGGAGCAAAAATAAAGTGACATGGTGCTGAATAGAACCTATAAAATAAAGGACACAAACATCTTGTGTCCTGAATTGTGTGGATGCGCTACCTATCGTGCTATATGTTTACTTTGTGTTTCAGGACTGATAAAGATGTGCTATATATGAATCCCTAAGAATTGTGTATTTAAAAGTGTGTGCTTAGACATGTTGGTAAAGAATATAAAAGTGAAAAAAAATCGAGTAAATAAAATAAAAAAATAAAAATATATATATAGTTTTAAAACACTGAACATGACAGATGAAATTATAAGATACTCGATTTTTTTTCACTTTTATATTCTTCACCAACATGTCTAAACACACACTTTTAAATACAAAATTCTTAGGGATTCATATATAGCACATCTTTATCGGTCCTGAAACACAGAATAAACATATAGCACGATAGGTAGCGCATCCACACAATTCAGGACACAAGATGTTTGTGTCCTTTATTTTATAGGTTCTATTCAGCACCATGTCACTATACTTTTTGCTCCACATTTTCCTTCTTATTTGCTTCTTTTTTAATATTTTTGAATCAATTTTCTGATATAGCAATTGTATAAACTATATGTAATTATTGCTTTAGTTTTTCATGTTATTTTGTCAATTTTTATTGCATTTGGAGTTGCCACGTAACTTTGTTGATAAACAATGTGAGGTCCTTTTGTGATCCACCCTATATGCTGATGTCATTGTAATTATCTTTTGGCGCCTTTTCTCTGATAAATACGAATCTGCTCAGTGTAATCTTGATGTACCCTGAGGAAGGAGCTCGGTATGTGGCTCTGAAACGCGTCGGAAAATAAACCTATACCACCAGTACTCAGACGTCCAGTGTTGTTGGTGTTTCTACATCCTTTTGGCAGCTGGAAGAAAGGACATCTCTCTGATTTGTATCTTAAGCCCTTCAATTAGGTATAATCATGTGTAGTGTCCACCGCTGTGGGCGGCGTTCATCTCGCATGATGCGAGCAGGACGCGATGCCTGACATCCACCGAGCACCGGAAGTGTCCAGTGCCGCGTCTCCCACAGCGCATGTGTGAGGAATGCGCGAGCGTAATATGGAAACCCCTCAAACCTGCACCTAGATTAAAGACCAAAGATATTCCAACCACTGGCTGCAAGATAATGAAAAACAGAACTACAAGAAAAACAAGAATAAGGGAGAATTGAAACTAATGAAGACCCAAATAATAATAACACTGGGCTAAAATGCCTTATTATTTAGGTTATAGGAAAATTTCTCTGGTATATCATATCCTATAACACACCACAGAATTCCTCCAAACTAAATGTGACCCTTGTCACAACCATCTAAATTAGACCCGCCTAGATATCTCAGGGTTCTTCACATCATAATATGTCATATATAGATATAGATAGCTATGAATATCTATCGTATTTACACTGACAGGAGCCATTGTTCTTAACACTCATATGTCAATAATAGACAACAGATATAAAACAACATATTAAGGATAAGCCTACAGTGAATCAATACATATCACAAGAAACACAATCAAGATTAACACATTCAATCTTCATCATAATACCATGTTCATGGAATCAATTCCAAAAGTGGTCCCCAGATACCGAATATATCCATTCCATCTCTCAAAGTCGGCATGTGGGATACTCAGACATGCAGGAGAAGGTATGGCAGACCATCACAAACCTAAAATAGTCTCAGAAAAATGCTTTAAAGCTGACTGATTCATTCAAACCAAAAGGAGCTGCCGAATTTTAAACGGTAATCCATTTGGTCTCCTTTTGCAAAATAATCTTCCTTACATCACCTCCTCTAGAACCCAAATAGGCCTGATCGATCCCCTTAAAGATGAGTCCCCTCAGGTTACAACCATGTTTATCCCGGAAGTGTTTGGGGATTGTTTTTAATTTCTCAATTTTGGCTTCTTCCGTTATACTTGCAACCCCTCTAATGTCCCTGATATGCTCTTGTACCCGAACCTTAAGGGCCCTAGAGGTCATCCCCACATACACCATACCACATGGACATGTGGCGTGATATATCACTGCTTCAGTGTTGCAAGTGATATGGTGAACGATCTTAAAAGTTTTCGCGCCACTGGAATCTTGAAACTCCAACCTCCTAGGTACAAATGTGCATACTGAACAGTCTCCACATGGGAATGACTCCCAAGGGGGACCCCTGCTGTTAAAAAAAAACTTAATACAAGGTGGTACATAGTGGCTAGTTGTGAGGAGATCTCTAAGGTTGCAAGACCGTCGCCATGAATGGATGGACGATCCGGGAGAGATCGTGAAAGGTCCTTATCAGAGAGTAATACTCTCCAATGTTTTGCAAAGGAATCTCTAATGGATCTCCAATTAGAACTGAAAGTAGTAATAAACCTTATATTACCATTCTCATGTATTTCTCTTACTGATGCCCTAGGGGCCAGAAGAGTCTGTCTATCTTGTTGAAAGGCCCGTTTGTAACGCCTGTCAATATCAATCGTAGGTCACCCTCTCTTCATAAACCTATCCCTAAGGATATTAGCCTGTCTATGAAAACAGTGTCTGTGGAACAAATCCTCAGCGCTCTCAGAAACTGGCCATACGGTATTGATCTTTTCAAGGGCACAGGATGTGCTGAGGAAAAATGGAGGAGAGAATTCGTGGAGGTGGTCTTTCTAAATATATTTAGTTCTAAGATCACCTTCGGGTGATCTCACAATAGCCAAATCCAAAAAATCCATACTGGTTCTACTGTATTTCCATGTTAACTTGATGTTCAGATTGTTATTATTTAGATTTTGTAGAAACTCATCAAGCTGTGACGTGGAGCCCTGTTAATAAACAGAATGTCATCGATGTATCTTATCCACAAAACAACCCGCTCATGACCAGGGGTCTCAAGGACTGTGTCCCTCTCTCACAGCCCCAGGAACAAATTTGCATATGAGGGTGCGCAAGCCACCCCCATAGCTGTTCCCTGGAGCTGTAGGTAGGTGCGGTCCTTGAAGAGAAAAAAGTTATGGCTCAACAGAAATCTTAATAGATCAACAATACATTTCCTGAGAATACTACCAGGAAAGATTCTGCTGCCTCAATCCCCTGGTCATGGCGGATTGAAGTGTACCAGAGACTCCACGTTACAGCTGACCAGCATCATATCCTCCTCCAGAATAATCCCGTCCAATCTCCTCAGCACATCGGTAGAGCTCTGTACAAATGAGGGCAAGGTCTTTACACATGGTTTGAGAGAATGGTCCACAAATTGACATAAGGACATAATTTCGAAAGGACGCGTACATTTTTTGACGCAGTTTTGGTAAAATTATATGAAGTTTCAAATTCTTGGTAGAAAGCCACAATTTATCTCCCACTTAGGAGCTTGGAAAAGGTCTGCAATATTTGTTGCTTTCTTATATTTCTTATATTTCTCCTTGGTGATTCTTAATGTGTCTTTTAGTATTTCTAGATTCTGTTGGATAGTCTGTATTCTGTTATTGACTGAAAGAATGGAAGTTTCTCTGGAAAAGTTAGGAAGAATACTTGGATGGTAACCCAAATTTACAAAGAATGGTGTCTGTTAAATAGAAGTATTTTGAGAATTGTTGTATGAAAATTCTGCTATAGGAAGCAAATCAATCCAGTCAGCATAGTTTGAATCTTGATAAAGTCCATTTGTAATCCTTGAGTAGAGATAATATAGCCCAAGAACTGTATCTCTGTTTGATGGAATTCACATTTCTTCAACTTAATATAGAGGTGGTAGCCTCTTAGACGCTCAAACACAGTCTTTACATAGTCCTTATGTTCTTCTGCAGAATTAGAAGAGATTAGTATATTGTTCAGATAAATTACTACAAATTGATCAAACAGATCTTTAAAAATGTAATTCACAAAATGTCGAAATTTTGCGGGAGCATTGCACAAGTCCAAATGACATTAAATTTATTGAGAATTTCATAAGAAAAACAATGGTGTGCTTGGTTTTAACGTACCTTTATCATTCCATAAGTTATTTACAAGTTTATGACCACTAATAAAATGTGTTCAAAGTGCTGCCCATTGTGTTGGATTATCAATGCAACCCTCTTCTCTCACACTGATAGCAACACCGCAGAAGAAATGCTAGCACAGGCTTCCAGTATCCATTGTTTCAGATGCTGCACATCTCGTATCTTCACAGCTTAGACCAGGGGTGTGCAGCTCCAGGCCTCGAGGGACGCACAGTCCAGGTTTTCTGTATATCCTTAGCATTTGACAGTTGGAGCCATCACCTGTGCAGGAGATTAAATTACCAACTGTCAAATGCTAAGGATATACAGAAAACCTGCACTGTGTACGGCCCTCGAGGCCTGGAGTTGCCCACCCCTGGCCTTGAAAATTGCCTTCAGATGAGTGATGAGGGAAACTTTTTTGTGAATGGTGAAGTTAACAAACAAAACCACAGTTATTGGTCTGACACTAACCCACAATGGATAGATCCCTCCAAGACTGTTGGAACACAAAAATTGATGGTATGGTGTGGTATATGGGGTACAAAGATAGTGGGGCCATTCTTCATCAATGGAAACCTCAATCCACTGGATATCTGAAATTGCTACATGATTCAATGGTCTGCAGATCCTGTACAGTTTGTCCAACACTTGAACACTATGAGATGTCTGTGATTCAAATGCTGCGTATTTTGACTTCTGCTTTGCATGTCTGCATAAATGTTAGTAAGCAAATAGTTCATTTTATTCAGACAAACCTCCACACTTGCTCCTTTAGCAGACTCCATAGTGGGGCTTCAGTGTCCTGTTATGATACTGGTGGAACATGACTAGAATACAATGGCTGGAGGGGCACGAGCAAGGAACAGCAGGCAGTGGTAGAAGTTCTTGGATGCAAGAATGGAAGTAGAGGGAACAATCTGGAAATTGGTGGAACAGTCTGGGTAAGACAGGTCTGGAGCTATAGACTGGAACCAGACTAACTGTTAGCCACAATTCATAAGCAATGAGTGAAGGTTCCATGTAGTTTAAGTATGCCCAAACAGTAAACAAGATGGCTTTCACATTTTCAACATTGGTCATCATAATAAAGGGTGATTTCAGGACACAATAACAGCATCCAGGGGTAAGACGTAGAATTGCAGCACAATTTAGCAAAGTGAATAACAGCAGCCACTAGTGCTCAATCCTTTCGTGTACATTCCTACATTACCAAAACAGCTACCAGTACATGAATACAGCACCATCAGTGCATGAATAAACCACTACAACCACCATCAGTACATGAAGATAGTACCCGAACAATCATCAGGACATGGCTAAAACGTCAATGTCATCATTATGAATGCAATACTAGAGCCATCATCACTGCACATGATTTCATTTTTTTCTTTTCTGCCTAGAATAGTCCTTTTACTTACAACTAATAATAAGTTGCAATGACCACAGCCTTTTTTTACATTTTTTGTGCAAATGACATGCCCACTCCAGGGCCGGGGAAGACTAGGGAATCGGGCAGTTACTCATTGTCCTCTTCTTCACTTCTTGGTTCTTTTCGCAGGGACAGATGGGGGCCGAGATCTGGTCCTGTGACCCTAGCGGTATCATTTTAATAAATGGGGGACAAGGAAAGTCAAGGGGGAAAAGGGTATTTGTGACGACACCTGCGGTATGCGGCCAGGGTAGCTGCCGCTGCTTCAGAATCTCTGGGGACGGTGACCGGCAGCTTGGATGGTTCTGCTCCCCGCAGGTGGAGCACAGTCCCCAGGGCAGCGGGATGGAGGAGTCGGTTCGTACCTTGGCAGATGTTCACTGGGTCATCAGAACCCTGATGTCTCATGCGGCCTCTGCGGCCGATGGTCACCGCTAATAAAAGTCTCACACACCACAGTTGAGTTCTGTTACTTTTACTCAGTTCTTTCAACATGGCCGCCGGGTACGTCCCTTGCCAACCTCCGGTTCAGCGTTGTCTCCAGAACTGGCTTAGTGCAGTCAAGCCACGGTTGGTGCCCTTTCCTTCCTCTCTAAGTGTTTCAGTCTCTGGTGGTCTTTCTCTCTCCCAGCGCTATAAGGGGTAGTTCTCTTCTGAGGCGAGCTTAGCACTACTCTGCCCCCCAGGCTCTCAGCGCCTCCGCAGCACAGGGCTCAAGAACCGGTGGCCACGGGTGCTGTTGTGTCCCCTCCCGGATACTGCTCCCTAGTTCAGCCACCTTCCCCAAGTTGTGTTGGGTGCTCGGCCACAGCACCTGTTAGAAGCCTGGTTCAACGGTTCGGGCGTACAGCATCCGCATAGTGTTCAGGGCCGGGTCCCTATGTTGTCCACCAGTCCCTCTGTCTCGCCAGAGACGGGCATACAGGGATCGGTGTCTCGTCCACACCCAAAGGGCTCTCTTCTTCCTCACTTGCCGGTCTATCCCTCCCGTGGATGAGGGAGGTCATGCTCCAGCCCACGGGAGTCAGCACTGCACTGCTGCTACACTCTCAACTTCCACTCCACTCTCTCTCTAATGACTTTCTCCTTTTCTGCACTTTCCTGGCCCCCTTTTTGAACCTGGGTCCTCCCTCAGGGTCCACCCATTGTCCCAGGGGCCTATGGGTTGTGTGTTCTGTGTGTGTGTGCTTTTGGGCTCAACTGCCCCATCCCAGCACCTGGAGAGCAGAGGCAATACTCCTTTTAACCGCAGGAGTGCAGTAACTCTGGTGAGGGCCTACTCGGTGGGGTGGCACACAAAGTGTATAATACTTTCTACACTCATAGCTGATTTCCTTCCAGTTGGAAAACCACTTTTTAAAGGGATTGTCCATTACTGGGACAACCCCTTATCATTCCCTTTGTTTGCGCTCAATAAAATAAAAAAGCTCATTTTCACCTCCCTGTAACCAGCAGGATTCCAGTGGTGTTGACACCCATGTTCCTGGGACTCACGTGAGCTTCTGACATCATGCAAGCCCCACACCTAATCACTGCCACTTTTATACATATAAGTAATTAACTGAAACTGAGCGACCAGCTGCAGCTCTCACTTCCTGATTATTACTTATACATCTGAAGGCATGGAGTGGAAAGATGGCAGTGATTGGTGATTAGGCACGGGGATCATATGACTTGACAATCTCACATGAGCTCCAGGAACAAGAGTGTCAACACCTGTGGAACCACATCAACATAGGAGGAGAATATAAGGTGTTTTATTTTAATGGGTGCAAACATGGAAACAAGAAGAGAAATGAGAAGGAGTCTATTAGTAGTGGACAACCCCTTTATGCACTATAGTTCAAAATGTAAAATGAAAACAATAGATACTCACCGAATGCACTGTCACCATTTCAGCAATGTTGGTGGCTGGTGTCCAAGAGCTCAAGTTAAATTTTTATGCCACAGTAGATGGGGGCCTGATGTTATCTCATATGGTACCTTTACACGCCGCCACCGCGGGTAGCAACAGGTAGGCACCGCACGTGCACGCGCGCATTTTCAACAGTTGCTAACGGTACCTGATGCCGCAAATACACGCCGCCACATGGTGTTTCCACAGAATTTATTTTCGTTCCCCGGAAGTGCTGACGGGTGCAGCAGGATACCTTCTGTGGAGCACCCTGATTTACACGCCGCTACAAGGGAATATGGGCGTACATATTGTGCGCCGTAACTACATAGGCGTGACAGAGTAGTGTATTACGCGACGCTCGTATGGTGATTGGACAATGCAATAACATCATGATTGGCCAGCCAGCGCAGGAAGGCTGGCTAATACATAACGCTATAGCAAATGTGTATTGTGACTGGTCAGCTCGTTAAATATGCCGCCCTGTGCAGGGGCAGCCAATCGGTACACAGTACTCCCCACCAATGATAGCTGATGGGGCGTGGTATACATGACACTCTAGCACGCCCCAGGTAACTCAAATACCGTGCCTGTGCCCCAATTACACGCCGCCACCATAGGAGTTATGCTTGCTTGTTTTTCAGCACGGCTGAAAGACAGGTGTCCAAAGAGACAGGAAGGTACAACCTGAATTACATGCCGCCACTTCGCGGTGTTTTGAAGGTAAAAGGTACAATTGTCTCCGACACCTGCCGGTTTCTACCTTTCAGTAGCGGCGTGTAAAGGTACCAATAGGGAGGGCGGTGACATCATAATAGGGGTTTGTGTCATTGGACGCAGTGGCTGGCTCTCCTCCCCTTTCTGCTCTCTCTCCCCCATGTGCGGTCTTCTCCCCTCTGTGTTCTCTCTCATTTACACTATCCTTTGAGCTGTTTCCACCTGTATGCTCTCCCCTTGTATGCGGTCTCACTCCCCCAGTGCTGTGTTCTCCCCTCTGTGCTCCCTCTTTAACCTGTCTCCTCCCTGTGCACTCTCATTCCCCCATCCATGTGCATATTCCTCCCCCTGTGTGCTCGCCCCTTCCACTGTGCTCTCTCCCATTCCCTCGTGCGCTCTCTCTGGCCCCCTGTGCACTCTCTCTCTCTCCCACCTGTGTGCTCTCTCCCTTTGTGCTGTCTTCTCCCATCATGTACTCTCTCCTTTGAGCTGTCTCCCCTTTTTGCTCTCCCCCTGTATGCAGTTTCTCTTCCCCCTGTGTTGTCTTCTCCCCTGTTTGCTCTCTCTTTGAGCTGTCTCCCCCATGTGCACTCTCTCCCTTCTGTGTGCTCACCTCTCTACTGTGCGCTAAGTATATTCATTAGCACTTACTGAGGCAGTGATGTCTCAACAGCGGCTGGGCCAGCAGTTTCGGGTGGTTGATATTTCGGGTTGTGATGCAATGTGACAGTACTGCCAGTTGGTGCCATATATGCACATCCATCACTCTCTGCCATCCTGTGTGCTCTCTCTGCCCCCGTGCACTGTCTTTGTCTCCTGTGAGCGCTCTGTGCCCCCCGTGCGATCTGCCCTCCCCCTTTGCGTCACGCCGCCGCCATCTTTGGACACCTGGGTAAGAGTAAGTGTGCATGTGTGTACCCTCAGTTACATGCATGCGCAGTTACACAGTCCGTCGCTATCTTTGGACACCCATGTGTTCAAAGACAGCAGCTGATTAAGTAACTGCGCATGTGTGCCGAGTACGTGCATGCACACTTACTGAGGCAGCATTGATATCTGGCAGGCTTCAGGCGGCGTGTTCGCCGGTGTGGTTTGTGGTGGCGGGTTCCTAGCATCAGTTTTGGATATCATCTTTTTTTTCGGTGTTGGTGGTACCGCTGGCCCATGGCACAGTACCACCACTTGGCGCCATTATTGTACACCCATCACTTGTGTGCAAATATGGCTGCTGTCGGTGCATGATAGCAGGACATCATGACAGAGGAAGTGAATGACAGATGGGATAAGGTAATTACATAGATAGATGAGTACTGTATCCAATAAGCCTCCACTAACCTCCACAGTGATGAAGTTCCCACATTTCTTTTGGAAGTCTGAGGTATAAAAAAAGCATCAGACAAAATTAGGGGGTTAAAGGCCATGCAATTTATTTCAATACCAGACTGGCATCTTCATAGCAAAACCATGAGAAGACAGGTAAGTAGGTAAGGAGATTTGCAGCCACATCCCTCCTCTAGGAAATAAGCAAATTTGCACTTCAGTAAGGAACTGGAAGAACTTCCTCACTTTTACTCACTCCTCCCATATAGGATACACTTCTCTTAGAGGTGAACAGAATTTTCCAAACATGTTCACCAATTTCAAACTTGGCACGAACATGGACAATTTGAATTAATGAATGGGAGCCAGAACATTTTGTTGTAAAGTCTTTTTTGTTTTGTTTGGTAAATGATAAGAGGAAAAAAAACTCATTACTGTTTTTGCAGTAATGTTTTACGTCTTCCTTATGACTATCTACGATAACAAGCAGAACGTGTTTGATGAGGGGATGAGGGGAGGGGGTGGGGAGAGGTCAGAGAAGCTTCAGACTCCATTTTCTTCCCAACACTTACTGTGTAGATGTTCTGAGTTGGTAGTTAATCAGGGTGCATAAACTATCCACTACTTGTAGACACAAGGGCTTATGTCATTGGCTACCTAAGTAACATTTCCCTCTGGATACAAAAAGCAGCTATTTAACATCATCTCCATGCTTACGGACAGTGCTGGTGCCGCTGCTCAGTGGTGCTCCACCCCTACTACATAGATAGGAGGGCTAGAGTGTCCATCCAGACATAGGCAATTTTTGCTTAGAAGTGATTACCAGATCTGTGTGTGTTGTCAAATATGCATTTTTTGCATAGAAAAAGTGATTGCGAAATCTGTGTCTCCCATAAAAAGCTTTTATTGGTCTCAATCAAGTGATAGTCAAATCTTTGTGTTTCAACTTTTTTTCGGCTTCAAATTATTTTTTTCAAAATCTTTGTTTTTTCTATCAGGCTTCTTTCTGCCTCTAAAGAATGATTGCCAAATCTTTGTGCTACCTTTTAAATGATTTTTTTTTTTTGCCACAAACATGTCATGGCCAAATATTTGGTTTCCCTAAAATAATTTTTTTTGTCTCAAACAAGTCAGTGGCAAATCTTTGTGGTTCCACAAAAAGGCTTTTTTGGGCCTCAAACGTGTAATTGCCAAGTCTTTGTGGTTCTCATAAAAGGCTTTTTTGGGTCTCAAACAAGTGGTTGCCGAATCTGTGTGCAATAAACATGAGTCAGAAATCCCGAGGTCATGGTGGATAGAGGCTTGGTATAAGGTGTAATAGGCTTGGTGTCTGAGGTGTACGTGGAATAATTGCTACTGAGAATGTTAGTGAAAACTGTACTGACCAAACAAGTGACAACTTCTGTTGCTGTAAGGGCTACTCCAGTCTCTTTCTTTGTCAGCAGGAGAGCAATATGACTTGTAGAGGAGGCTCAGAAATAGGTTTTGCTACAGTTTATGGAAAGCGCTGCATCAAGTGGCCTCTCCTCCTCTTCCTCCACCTCAACATCACAGACAGTACAGTCCTCAGAGGTGGTGCCCCAATTACCCATATTTAACCCTGTGTCACAACTCTCCAACCACCCAACTAAGGCTGCCTTCACATTAGCGTTTGTGTCTGCATGCTGATGGCATGCAGACACAAACGCTGTCAAAAGCAGGGTGTAATGATGTGTCCGCAGCGGATAATGTCCGCCTGCGGACACATCACTAGGGAGCCCGGCAGCCAATCGGCGCTGTCCGGGGGCGAGCCGGAGGAGGAGTTCAGCGCCGGAGATCTCCTCCTCCCCGCCGCCGGTAAGCACCGGGACATGTCGGCGGGGAGTACAGCTGATCTGTCAGCTGTTTGAATCTCCCGCGCTGACACCGAGAGGAGATGTCGGCGCGGGAAGATTCAAACAGCTGTCAAATCAGCTGTACTCCCCGCTGACAGGTCCCGGTGCTTACCGGCGGCGGGGAGGAGGAGGACGGCAGTGGCTCAGCTGATCTCCGGGTGGCCGTCGGTGAGCTCCTGTGACATCACCGGCGGCCACCGGGAAGATTTTTCAATGGGTCCGCAGCATTCTCCCGCGCTGTCAAGCGCTGAACACTGCGGACCCATTGAAGACAATGCATGTTTTGTGCGCTTGGGGACGCTTGCCGATTTTCCAAGCTCCCCGAGCGCACAAAAAATGCAACATGCTGCGTCCCGGGTGCGGATGCTGGACACCGGAAGGAGCAGATATCGTCCGCATCCGCACCCGAACACAGCAAACGCAGGCACTATGCGTTCCTATGTTAAACATAGGAACCGCAGTGCGCATGCGTTTGACTGCGTATGGGAACGCAGCATACGCTGCTTTCCCATACGCAAATGTGAAGGCACCCTAATTGTGGGGAAACAGATGTGCGAGTCTACAGAGATGTTCACACATTTTATTACATGGGCATCAGAGGTCTGCTCCAAAGATTTACAGACTTAAGAAGAGGATAGCATCTGCACTGATGCCCAAAATCTTTTTGGGTTGGATTTGTCAGAGGAGGAAGAAAAATACCGGGTTTTTCAATGTATCCACACAAGGACAGAAATATTCTTGAAAGCTTTATTGTGCTGACACGTTTCGTGGCAAATCTGTCACTTCCTCAAGGCCAATGAATTCTATGGCCCTGAGGAAGTGACAGATTTGCCACGAAATGCAGCGGCACAATAAAGCTTTCAAGAATATTTCTGTCCTTCTGTGGTCAGCATGGATACATTGAAAATCTGGTCTTTTTCTTCCTTCTCTGAGACATTGGCATCTACGGGAGTCTGCAGCGATCACTTGTTCCTTTCACATTCTACAAGGGGTTGTGACTGTTTATAACCTGTAAAGGTGAGTATACAAATCAAGTATTGTAACCTAAAATATCACTTTTATTGCTCTATGTGCGCTCTCCTTCCTTTTGAGTTGGATTTGGCGACAGACGAAATAGGGTCCGAGCAGAATCAAGACCCTCATCATCAGATGTTAACCCTGGAGGTGATGATGATGGGACTCAGATACTTGAGGAGCAAGCGCACTATACTATGCATTAAGGGCAGGAGAATGAGGAGGGTGACTCTCAGCATGAAGAGATGGACACTAGAGAGGATGATGATGAGTTTCGAGATCCACTTTGAGGAGCAGGAAGATTAGAAGGTAAGGTTGAGACTTTCCACACAGACACTGAGTTCTGCAACCACTACAAGCACTGCATGCTCAGCTACAATTCTGGCTCTGGACAGCAGCAGTCGCAGGTCTGTGGTTCAAAGGAGTGTCAAGGATTGCCTAACCTAGGCTTTTTATGAGAATGTAAAAGATAACCCAACTCACGTTATTTGCCAACTTTGCAAAGAAAAAAAAATGTAGTAGGGGCAAATTCCCCCCCATTAATATAACTACTACATGCATGGCCCAGCAGCATGCGTTACTCTGACAAAGTTATAGCATTAAAACAGTGACTAATGGGCCTCACCGAGCACTGTCCTCCACATTAACCATATCTGCTGCTTCTTCCTCCTAGGATCACTATGGCAAGTGTTGTCACACAGGTCTACAGCTGCAGAACCTCCCCTTGATTACTCACTATAGTCGTGGTGAGAGCCCATCAGCTGTTACAGAAATGCACATGCCTGTGTTTTTGACCATCTCAGATGATCACACCAATTCTTTGTCAATCCACCATATTATCTCCGCCTGCATCTTCCTCACAGTCCAGCACTTTGTCATGTACATGTGGAGCCACTACTCGGTGCCGGACCGGGGTACTGCTGGGGATGTCACGGCGGTCTTGGTCCGGACCGGGTCCCGGGTTCCACAAGTAAATGTGGGGATATTTACAGGGGAGTTTGTTGTGACGCCACCCACGGGTTGTGGTCAGGGTGACCACTGCTGCTGCAGAACTACCGGGGATGATGTTTGGCACCAGGAGATGAAATGGCTCTCCGCAAGTAGAGCCTGGTTCCCCAGGGCAGTGATAGTTAAAGTCTATGATGGATGCTATAGATGTTGCAGGATAGGGATGATAGTGGAGATGATGACGACTTGTGAGGGAAATTAGGGCTCGAATACAAGGATCACACACACTCATGGTTTTGAAGTTTTCCAAGTCTTTGCTGCAGATGTTCTTTAGCAAAGAACTGTCCACAGAGTCTGTACCGGGGCCGGGTTGCTCCCACCCTGTCCGAGTCCTCAGCTTCCCACTGCTGCACTGTGTGTGTTGCCCTGCTGCTGCTTTAGCTGAGCTGCTGGCACTGTCTCTCCTCACAGGTACCCCCTTTTCTAGGCACCTTCAGTCTTTCCGTGTGCTTCTGACCCTGCCGTGTTGCTTCGCTGAGGTACAGTGTAGATCTACAACCTGCACTATCCCGGTGTTTACTGTGCTGCGTGTCTTTCACAGTTTCGGATCCGGTATCCGATCTGTGCTCTCCTCAGGGGCGAGTCGTGAAGTCACTCAGTCTTCCAGATGTGTTCCTCTGTTTCTTGCACTCCTTCACTCAGACCCTGGCTAGGCCTGGAATCGAGGAGCAGACTGTAGAGAAGCCTGAGGCAGCCTTTTTACACTACACTCTCTCTCTCAGTTCTCCCAGGAACTGAACTGAACTACTTCCTCTTGACCCAGAATATATAAGGGAGCTGCTTTAGCTCCCCCTTCTGGCCCAGAGGTGCTAGTGCAGTGTCAGGTATATTGTGGGGAGTGAACTCGTGTTGATGTTTCTGTGGTACATTAACCCCTGGGGTGCCACATTCCCCCTTAGTTAAAGACAGTACTCCGGGACTGTGGAAAAGCAAACAAACAGCATAACAATATTTACAGAGCCTTAAAAATAAAAGTACAAAAATCACTGAAATTCAAAAAGAATCCAAAAGTTCAAAAAGCAGTCCTTCCGAGGGTTTAGTCCATTGCCTCCGGGGCTGGTGAATATATACAAGTAAGTCTTTACCACAACCAGTCCATGGTAGTATGGTCCATAAATAAATAAAGAAGAAAAGAAGTTCAAGAATATTTAAGAAGTTCATACAGGATAGTTTCTGTAGGTACTGGGCTTTTTTAACTTTGTACACTTAAACAAATAAATAAGGTCCCTACGGGTGTCTCTGATTAGGAGGCCTGGCTTCACTTATACGACCCCCAGACACTTTCTTTCTCTAACTTGATGTGCATGGGGGTTAATCCAGTTCCTCCACCCTTCTGTACACTATTTACCGTGTTCAATTTATATTTACGCAAACATATTTACATTTTACAGTTGATTTGACATCTCAATCTTTGTACCTAGCTGCTAACTAACATTGGGTACTACGCTCTGATCTGCGTACTGCTGGTGTACTGGGTGTACTTAGCCTGATGGTTTGAATGGATGTGTACCTACTTGGAGTATTTGGTATTATGGCAGATGGAGGTCTGACTATAGGACTGGCAAGCTCACTGGGACCAGGAATTGGTTCTTCCTCTACGGGTTCTACTTCCAGTTCTTCAGGTCTTGGGACTTCTTCTGGTAATACGGGTTCTGCTGTTGGTTCAACCATTGTTGGGAAAGCAATCATTGGTACTACAACTGCTCCATAGTAATTTGGCCATGTTTTGGGGAAATCTCCTAGAGCGGTATGGAAAACCTTTTCTTCTTTCTCCTTGACAGGTTGTACCTGCGTGGGTAATGTTACTTCAGGTGTCTTCAGGGTTTCATGACACGGTGTGAGATGGTCTCTTGAAACAGCTGCTGAAGTTCTTCCTTCGTCTTTGCTTATTAGACACATTTTAGCATTGTCTAAGTTGGATGGTAAGACTGTATATGGGGTCATTTCCCACTGATTATCCAATTTGTTGGTGTGTCTCTTTCTCTTGAGAACTTGCTCACCGGTTGTAATGGAGTTGCTTGAGCACGTTGGTTAAAGGTTCTCTCTTGTCTTGCTCTAGCTTGCTGAAGATTTTTCTCTACGCACTCCTGTACTTGGCGATACTGTTGTTGACGTAGGGTATCCCAATTGGATTCTTCAACTTCTGCGTCAGGTTTTAGAATTCCCATATCTAAATCAATTAGCAGTTTACGGGGTCTTGCACACATAAGGTAGGCTTGGGTGCAGTTTGTAGAACTCACCGGAACATGATTGTATAAGTCTACCAAATCGGGTAATTTATCTGGCCATTGATTTCTCTCTGACTCTGGTAATGTTTTCAACAGGTCAATTACAATATGATTCATCTTCCCGCATAAGCCATTTGTTTGGGGATGGTACGCTGTCGTGCGGATCTTCTTACAGCCGTACATTTTGAAAAAACTCCTGGAAAATCTCTGATTCAAAAGCTGGAACTTGATCTGCAAGGACTTGTTCGGGTAGCCATGAGGTCTACAGAAATGTGTCTGAAACACTCTTGTGGTCGTCTTCGCTGTCAGGTCCTTGACGGGTACCACCACTAAGAAGCGTGAGTTAAGGCATAGACATAGCCTGACCAGCTTGGTGACAACTTGACATGGTCTAATGCAACTAACTCGAGTGGTTGCTTGGTTACTAAGAACTGGAGTGGGGCTCTCTGCTGATCTTTTCTTCTGAGGTTGCACAGACCACATTTTCTACTCCAATCTTCAATTGATTTTCTCATGCCAACCCAGTAGAATCTCTCTCTTAGGAGCACTTCCAACTTCTTCCATCCAAAATGACCTGCACCATCGTGGTAGGCTTCTAAGACCATTTTGATGTCTCTCTTGGGTACGATTATCTGCCAGACTAATTCATGTGTTTTAGGGTTGGTATACCTTCTGCAAAGCTTCCCTTGATACAGGAACAATTTGCCTTTCTCTTTCCAGAGTTGTTGGGTCTCAGCCGGGGCGTTCTGTTTAGGGTACACACCTTGTTGTGTAAGCAGTTCTTTCACTAGCTTCACAGCCGGGTTGCTATCTTGGGTGTCAGCCCATCCATGGTGTGCTAACGGGTTGAGACTTGCCTGCTGTTCTCTTTGGTGGATGCCGGGTTGATACTTGTCTACCTTTGAACGGTGAAAGGCCGGTAGCTGGCATCTGGGATAAGGCATATGCATTCCTGTTCTTTCGGCCTGCCCTATATTTGATGACAAAATTGTAGTTAGACAGCAGGGCTATCCATCGCTGTTCCAAGGGACCTAATTTTGCTGAGTCCAGGTGACTCAATGGTTTTTTATTTGTGTAGATGGTGAATTCTGCAGCTGCCAGATAGTGCTTGAAACGTTCAGTTACAGACCAAACTACTGCCAGTAGTTCTAACTTGAAGGAGCTGTAGTTCTCGGGGTTTCTTTCCGCTGGCCGGAGTTTCCTGCTTGCAAAGGCAATAACTCTCACTTTACCTCCTTGCTTCTGTGACAGTACTGCTCCAAGTGCCACGTTGCTGGCATCTGTGTACAGAATGAATGGTTGATGGTAATCTGGGTACGCCAGGATCTCTTCTCCTGTCAGCGCACACTTCAGCTTGTTGAAGGAGTCTTCCCTCTCTTCACTCCACTGGACAGGAGGATTTCGGGTTGAAGACCTTTTTGACTGTCCTACCAGGATATCTTGCAGGGGAGCTGCTAACTTCGTGAATCATCTGATAAATCTTCAGTAATAGCCTACCAGGCCCAGGAATTGTCTCACCTCTTGCACGTTGGTGGGTCTTGGCCAATCCCTTATCAAGGTGACTTTATCAGGATCCGGTGCTACTGCCTCTGAACTCACGACGTGTCCCAGGTACTGTACCTTTGACTTGAGAAGGTGATATTTGGATGGCTTGCTTTTCATGCCGTATCCGGATAAGGCTTCAAACACTTCTGCCAGGTCTTGTAGATGTTGCTCATACGTCTTGGAGTAGACTATGATGTCATCTAGGTACAGGAGGACAGTTTCAAAGTTCTTATGTCCTAGGCAGCTCTCCATCAGGCATTGGAAGGTCCTGGGTGCATACAATTGAACTCACAGAGGCCCATTGGCGTAGTAAACGCTGTCTTCTCCTTGTCGGCCTCGGCCACAGGAACTTGCCAGTACCCACTAGTCAGATCAAGGGTAGAAAAATAGTTAGCAGATTTTAATGCAGCTAATGACTCCTCAATCCTAGGTAATGGGTATGCGTCCTTATGTGTGATGCGGTTGATCTGCCGGTAACCCACGCACATTCTCATGGTCCCATCTTTCTTTTTAACCAGCACTAAAGGTGCTGCCCAGGGGCTACAACTGTCTCTTATTACTCCTGCAGTTTTCATCTCTTTGAGCATGTCTTTGGTGGTTTGGTACTGAGCGGGTGGTAATGGTCTATACCTCTCTTTTATAGGCTGATGGTTACCTGTGGGTATAGTGTGCTCTACCCCTTTAATTTGCCCAAAGTCTAACGGGTGTTTGCTGAATATCTGCTCATATTCTTTTACTACCCGGTATACTCCATGCTTTTGGTGGGGAGGTGTAGAACTGGTACCCACATGTAGCTTTTGGCACCAATCCTCCAGCTTTTCCCCTGAGCCATTGTGATCCGCCTGACTTGACGGGTCCAAGGGTTTGACGGCTGTGATGACATTATTATCAACTGTGAACAATTTAGCCATGGTAGCATACTTTGGTAATGTGACCATCTTCTCCGCAGTCTAGAAGGCGTAATGGCCCTCTTCTCCGGTGTACTTCAACTACCCCTCTGGCTGTCAGTATAGTAGGTCTACTGTCTGAGTACACGGGTTCTACCAGGGCCTGATAGTCTTGCCCTTTAATGCCTATTGCGGCTCTACACCAGACCAACATTTCAGTTTTGGGAGGTATTACAATGGGTATTGGATCACTTACTCGTACACTGCTGATCTCACCTCTGGATATTTCTACCTGCTGTTTCATCATCAGGGCTTTGATCTCTTTGTGCAGAAGCCTCTGCTGTCCAGTTCTGGCAGTCTTGGCGATCTGCTGCAAGACAGTAATTACCTCGGAAAAACACTTTTCAATTACATTCATTCCTAGTAACATTAGTGGTTCACGTTCTCGCCGGTTAACATCTATAATTAGAATACCCTGGTTCTGCAATTCTACCTTCTCAATCTAAATGGTAATTTCTCTGAACCCAACCTGTGGTATTAGTTGTCCATTGCAAGCCCATAAGTTAATTATAATGTCAGATGGAGCACTATTAATGTCTGAATCAGCCCAGTACCTTTTGTATAGAACATGTGAAATCGATGTTATCTGCGACCCGGTATCCAACAAGGCACTAAAGAGAATGCTATCCAACATGATAGGGATGACTGGGCGTCCTCCCACGAATCTGTCATACTAGGCTGAAGAACCTTGAGTGCTTTTACCCCTGAGCAGAGGTCCGCCTGCCCAGGGAATCCTCGTTTAAATCGCTTTCCCGAGGAAAGTGACCTGGTTTCTGACAACGGCGGCAAATGGTCTGTCCATCCAGTTGATAGCGGTCATTGGGTCGTCCTCTCGTCGCTTGGTACCTCCTGGGCCTCATCCATGGGACATCCTCCTTGCTGGTCGCCAACTTGATCTTGGGTGCAGGCTTGGATCCTCTCAGCTCCTTGATAATTTTAGCCATGGAGATAAGGGTGTCTGTCAGGGCATCTAGCTTTTGATTGAGGGCCTCACTAGAGACAGGTACCCGGTTTTCAGCAGCAGTCACTGACATGGCAGATGTCGCTGATGCTGTCGGCTGCTGAGGTACTGCTGTGGGACCTTGGGTGAAGTTCAGATCCCGGGGCTCCTCTATCTGCTGCAGACGGATAGCTCTATCTTTTAACTCAGCAAAAGTCATTTCAGGATTCTGAATAATCATCATACTCAGCTGTCCTCTGTGAGAAGGGGATAGGAGGCCCTCTATAATGGTCAATTAGCATTTTATCAGCTCCTGGGGCTAAGGCAGGTTCTGCTAGTTTCTGCTTTGAGTGCTTCCTGCAAGTTTAAGACATAGTCTCTGGCACTCTCCTTAGGCTTTTGCTGACATGCAAAGAACCTCATTTTAGCCCGGGTATCAGCACTAGACTCAAATGCTGCCTTTAGTCCAGCTACAAGATGCTCTACAGTGTCCTTATGTCACGGGTGGCACGGATGACAGGGTGGAGGCCACGCGCAGACGATCCCAGCGTTTGGCCCATCAGCCATAATGGTGGAGGATGGTCCGTCTCTTTCAGGGGCATTTACCTTCTGTGTTGATGGAGAGAAGGTGTGATGAGATCTCTCTATTATGGGGAGACGGCTGTGGAGGTCTTGCGCTCGGTCTGGTTTTATCCACCAATGTTGTAGGTCACTAGGACCCAGCAGACTCCTTCCACCTTTATAAGGAGGTTCATTACCCTTCCTCGGTGCAGGTGATAGTTCCTTGTGCACACTTTATCCTTGCTCCAGCAGAAGCTGAGATTGTGGAGGTTGCTGTGTTCTGCTGTCAGATAAGTGTTTCCTTTTCCCAAATGTCTGTCTTCCCTGGTGTTTGTCTTTAGTTGATAGTGGAGGGGTCTAGTGAACCTCTCCATCTGATCCTTAGATAGGATAGATCTAGGATCAGAGAGGGACGAGGTTCGTGGTCGGCGACAGTTGAGGAGACTGTATAGGGACGTTAGGGCAGACAGGGTCAGCTCTAGGAAGTCTAGGGGTCACCGTCTCCTTCTTGTGCCCTTAGCATTAGGGACTCCTGATTCCCCCCCCCCCGTCGTTATCCTACGCTGGGTGTCTTCCCCACTCCCAGCGTGACATTATCACCTGCCATAACTGTAAGTGAAGGAAGGGGAGGATTTGATTTTCCTTCCTTTCCTTATGGATCCTGTGTCTGCTTTGGCCCAGCAGCTGCAGACCTTGTCTTTGGAGGTTGCGGACCTTCGGTCGGCTCTGCAGGGACCACAACCGCAAAATGGTGTCTTGGGGAATCAAGCAGTGGGTCCGGCCAGACCGGAACCTAAGGTTGCCCTCCCTGACAGGTTTTCAGGAGGCAGAGACAAATTTACTGTGTTCAAAGAGGCCTGTAAATTATACTTTAGGCTTAAGCCGTATTCCACTGGTGATGAGCAGCAGCGGGTAGGAATTATTATATCATTGCTGCAGGGGGATCCCCAATCCTGGGCTTTCTCTCTGCCACAGGACTCTACTTGTCTCCAGTCTGTGGATGGATTTTTTGACGCCTTAGGCCTCATATATGATGACCCTGACCGTGTCTCTTTGGCTGAATCCAAATTGCGCCATCTCCACCAGGGGACTCGGTCGGCGGAATCATATTGTTCTGAGTTCCGCAGGTGGGCTATGGACACAAAGTGGAACGATCCGGCTCTCAGGAGTCATTTTTGCCAGGGTCTTTCAAAAAGACTGAAGGATGCCCTGGCAGTGTATGAGACCCCCCGTCCCTGGAGGCAGCTATGTCGTTGGCTATTCGCATGGATAGACGCCTCCAGGAGCGGAGGGGTAGACCTCCTGCAACTGGGAGCCCTTCTCATGGTGGTTCCTTGTTGCCGGGTGGTCACTCGGAGGGCGAGTCATTTCTCCCGAGGGGGGAGGAACCTATGCAGCTTGGAGGAGCGGCGGCCTCGAGGCTCTCCTCCGGTGCCTCCCGGGGCAGGGGGAAGGGGGTCTGTTTTTTCTGTGGGAAAGGAGACCATTTTATCGGGGCCTGTCCCTACGCTCCTAAACGGACTAGGGTGCCGGGACCTCATGTGACTATGGGGGGGTGGAGGTGGTCGAGCGGGAGGTGTGTGTATCCTCCGTTTGTACTTCCCATTTTCTCCTGAATGCAGAGGTGGCGCTAGAGAGCAAAACGGAAGGCATTTCTGTGTTTGTGGATAGTGGTGCGGGGATCTGCATGGTGGATGCTCGTTTTGTACACGCTCATGGGCTTAACCGCTGTTTATTGTCTCGCCCCATCCGTATCTATGCCATCGACTCAGCCCCTCTTGCTCAGGGTAGTCTCACACATATCGTACATAACATTAAGTTAACGGTTGGATCCCAACATCAGGAGACGTTATCTTGCTATGTCTTAGACGGTCTCCCCGCTCCCATTGTCCTGGGCTTGCCATGGTTGATTAAACATAATCCCGTAGTGGATTGGCAGTCCAGGGACATTGTGGAATGGAGTGATTTTTGTTCAGAGAATTGTTTGGCTACATCCCTTTCGGTGGTATCTGCTGAATCTCTGCCCCCATTCCTATCGGAGTATGAGGATGTGTTCTCAGAGAAGGGGTGCCGAGACTTGCCCCCTCATCGGGCATATGATTGCCCTATCAACCTCGTTCCCGGAGCTAAACTGCCCAAAGCTAGGATGTTTACTATATCTGGACCCGAAAGACAAGCAATGAAGGATTTCATTTCTGAAAGTCTGGAGACGGGACACATTAGGCCCTCCACGTCGCCGGTTGCGGCTGGTTTCTTTTTTGTGAAAAAAAAAGATGGGGGCCTCCGTCCTTGTTTGGATTTTCGGGAATTGAATCGGATTACTGTCCGTGATCCATACCCCCTCCCTCTGATCCCTGATTTATTTAGTCAGGTTGTGGGTGCCAAATGGTTCTCCAAGTTGGATTTGAGGGGGGCCTACAACCTGATTAGGGTCAGAGAGGGGGATGAATGGAAAACTGCGTTTAATACCCCGGACGGCCATTTTGAAAGTCTCGTAATGCCGTTCGGGCTCACTAACGCCCCGGCGGTTTTCCAACATTTTGTCAATGATATTTTCCATCATTTGGTGGGTAGATTTGTAGTTGTTTACTTGGACGATATCTTGATCTATTCTCCCGATATGGAGACGCATCAGTCCCATGTCAAACAGGTGTTGCAGGTCTTACGGGACAACAAACTGTATGCTAAACTCGAGAAATGTGTTTTCGCCGTTCAGGAGGTTCGTTTTTTGGGGTACCTCTTGTCACCGTTGGGTTTCCGGATGGATCCGGAAAAGGTCCGGGCGGTGCTAGATTGGGAACAGCCGGACAATCTACGGGCATTGCAACGCTTTTTGGGGTTTACCAATTTTTACCGTAAATTTATTAAGAACTATTCGGTACTGGTGACGCCTCTTACGGACATGACTAGGAAGGGGACGGATTTTTCTGAGTGGTCTGATTCTGCTCGCCAGGCTTTTTCCTCCCTGAAGCGTTGTTTTGCTTCCGCGCCTGTTCTTTGTCAGCCCGATCTTTCTCAGCCCTTCATTGTGGAAGTGGATGCGTCTGAGGTGGGGGTGGGGGCTGTGTTGTCGCAGGGCCCTTCGCCTGGGAGATGGGTGCCCTGTGCGTTCTTCTCCAAGAAGTTGTCTTCGGCCGAGAGGAATTATGATGTGGGTAATAGGGAGCTGTTGGCTATTAAGTTGGCTTTTGAGGAATGGCGGCACTGGCTGGAGGGGGCTGTCCATCCCGTCACGGTTATTACCGACCATAAGAACCTGTCTTACCTTGAGTCCGCCAGGCGTCTCAATCCCCGGCAGGCCAGGTGGTCTTTGTTTTTCACGAGATTTAATTTTACCGTCACCTACCATCCGGGGGTTCAGAATGTGAAGGCGGATGCATTATCGCGTAGTTTTCCGGGTGGTAGTACTCATGAGAGTCCCGTCCCCATCTTGCAGGAGGGGGTGGTTGTTTCTGCTCTTTGCCCTGATCTGGAGGGGGAGGTGTTGAAGGTTCAGGGGGGCGCCCCTGCCTCCTGCCCTTCTGGGAGGCTTTTTGTGCCGTTCTCTTTGCGCCTCAGGGTGCTGTCAGAGCATCACGACTCTGTACTGGCGGGGCATCCGGGCGGTAGGGCCACTTTCGATCTCTTGTCTCGTCGCTTTTGGTGGCCGGGGTTGAGGAAGGACGTAGCGGAATTCGTATCCGCCTGTGGTGTGTGTGCACGTGCTAAGGTTCCGCATACCCGTCCGTCTGGGTCTCTCGTGCCATTGTCTATTCCTGAGAGGCCATGGACACATTTGTCAATGGATTTTATCACCGATCTTCCGGCGTCTGCGGGCAAGACGGTGGTACTGGTAGTAGTAGATAGATTCAGTAAGATGGTTCGCTTTGTGGCACTGCCCGCACTTCCTAATGCTCGGACTCTGGCACAGGTGTTCGTAAGTGAGATTGTGAAACTTCATGGGGTTCCCTCCGATGTGGTTTCTGATCGCGGTACTCAGTTTGTCTCCAAATTTTGGAAGGCTTTTTGTACACGTTTGGGGATAACGTTGTCCTTTTCTTCTGCTTTTCATCCTCAGTCTAATGGTCAAACCGAACGTGTGAATCAGAATTTGGAGACTTACCTGAGGTGTTTTGTCTCTGCCCATCAGGAGACTTGGGCAAATTATTTGCCCTTGGCCGAATTCGCCCTTAATAATCGTCTTCAGGAGTCCACTGGCAAGTCACCGTTCTTCGGTGCATATGGGTTTCATCCTCAGTTTGGTACTTTTAGTGGTACGAGTCCTTCCGGAGTTCCGGAAGAGGACCGTTTTACCTCGTCCCTCTCCTCGGTTTGGCGGGGTGTGCAGCGTAGCTTGAAGCTCTTAGGTGACAGGTACAAACGTATGGCTGACAGGAAGCGTGCGCCAGGTCCGGACCTATGTGTGAATGACTACGTGTGGTTATCTACCAAGAATGTGAAGTTGAAGGTGCCCTCTTGGAAGTTGGGGCCCAGGTTTATTGGCCCCTATAGGATAACCGCCGTTATCAATCCCGTGGCGTTTCGTCTTGCGTTGCCTCCTGCTCTTAAGATTCACGATGTGTTTCACAGGTCGCTCCTCAAGCCGTATGTGCCGTCGTCTAACCCATCTCCTTTGCCTCCTGAGCCCATCTGTGTGGCGGGGAATCTGGAATTCGAGATCTCGAGGGTGGTTGATTCTCGCATGTTGCGCCGTTCTCTTCAGTATTTGGTGCACTGGAGGGGTACGGTCCTGAGGAGCGGATGTGGGTGCCGGCGTCGGAGGTGTCCGCCGCAAGGCTGGTCCGCGCTTTTCACCGTTCCCATCCGGATAAGCCTGGTCCTGAGTGTCCGGGGGCCACTCGTAGGAGGGGGGGTACTGTCACGGGTGGCACGGATGACAGGGTGGAGGCCACGCGCAGACGATCCCAGCGTTTGGCCCATCAGTCATAATGGTGGAGGATGGTCTGTCTCTTTCAGGGGCATTTACCTTCTGTGTTGATGGAGAGAAGGTGTGATGAGATCTCTCTATTATGGGGAGACGGCTGTGGAGGTCTTGCGCTCGGTCTGGTTTTATCCACCAATGTTGTAGGTCACTAGGACCCAGCAGACTCCTTTCACCTTTATAAGGAGGTTCATTACCCTTCCTCGGTGCAGGTGATAGTTCCTTGTGCACACTTTATCCTTGCTCCAGCAGAAGCTGAGATTGTGGAGGTTGCTGTGTTCTGCTGTCAGATAAGTGTTTCCTTTTCCCAAATGTCTGTCTTCCCTGGTGTTTGTCTTTAGTTGATAGTGGAGGGGTCTAGTGAACCTCTCCATCTGATCCTTAGATAGGATAGATCTAGGATCAGAGAGGGACGAGGTTCGTGGTCGGCGACAGTTGAGGAGACTGTATAGGGACGTTAGGGCAGACAGGGTCAGCTCTAGGAAGTCTAGGGGTCACCGTCTCCTTCTTGTGCCCTTAGCATTAGGGACTCCTGATTCCCCCCCCCCGTCGTTATCCTACGCTGGGTGTCTTCCCCACTCCCAGCGTGACACCTTATCTGTGTCTAGCCAGGATGCAACCTCCTGCTACACATCGCCAGTTAACTGTCCAATAATCATTCCAACACGCTGGGCTTCAGTTAGGGGGTACAACACATAGTAAGCTTTTATCTTGGTAATAAAGTCATTAAGAGTGTTAGGCTCACCCGAGTATTGGGGCAGCGACATTGCCCCCGGAGTATACGGCATCAGGAATGGCATGATAGGTGCTGCTCCTTGTGCCGCTGTACCGCCAGGTGCTTCTCTGTTATCCGGCGCTGCAGCACCGCTGGCTGCTCTGCCGCTGCTCGGCGCCGCTGGTTGCGACATCCTGTGCCCCCTTAGTTTACGTCGACCCTCCTGTCTTCCGCTTCCGTCCGGATGTCTCTTGAATGTTCCGTGGTGCACCAGGGATTCTCTTCCCCGCCGGATGTCGCCAGCACCAGGGAGGAGGCTGGATTCGCACCTCTGCTGGGTACTACCCCCTTTATTCCCGCTCGTCGCGCGCTTTGCAATGGCGGATTTTCAAAGTTACAGTTCTTATGGCGCAGCTTGAAAACAGTTTTTCATATAAATCACAGCACACACTGCCCGTTTTACCGGGCACGGTAGATCCTGTTCGTGAACGCCAAGTTGTGGAGCCCAATGGGACAGGGTACTCGGTGCCGGACCGGGGTACTGCTGGGGATGTCACGGCGGTCTTGGTCCAGACCATGTCCCGGGTTCCGCAAGTAAATGGGGGGATATTTACAGGGGAGTTTGTCGTGACGCCACACACGGGTTGTGGTCAGGGTGACCACCACTGCTACAGAACCTCCGGGGATGATGTTTGGCAGCTGGAGATGGAAGAGGTAGAGCTTGGTTCCCCGCGGCAGTGATAGTTAAAGTCTATGATGGATGCTATAGATGTTGCAGGATAGGGATGATAGTGGAAACGGTGGAGGCTTGTGAGGGAAATTAGGGCTCGAATACAAGGATCACACACACTCACGGTATTGAAGTTTTGCAAGTCTTTGCTATAGATATTCTTTAGCAGAGAACTGTCCACGGAGTCTGTACCGGGGCCGGGTTGCTCCCACCCTGTCCGAGTCCTCAGCTTCCCACTGCTGCGCTGTGTGTGTGGCCCTGCTGCTTTAGCTGAGCTGCTGGCACTGTCTCTCCTCACAGGTACCCCCTTTGCTAGGCAACTTGAGTCTTTCCGTGTGCTTCTTACCCCACCGTGTTGCTTCGCTGAGGTACAGTGTAGATCTACAACCTCCACTATCCCTGTGTTTACTGTGCTACGTGTGTCAGTCATAGTTTTGGATCCAGTATCTGGTCTGTGCGCTCCTCAGGGGCAAGTGGTGAAGTCACTCAGTCTTCCAGATGTGTTCCTCTGTTTCTTGCACTCCTTCCCTCAGACCGTGGCTATGCCTGGAATCGAGGAGCAGACTGTAGAGAAGCCTGAGGCAGCCTCTTTACACTACAGTCTCTCTCTCAGTTCTCCCAGGAACTGAACTATTTCCTCTTGACCCAGAATATATAAGGGAGCTGCTTTAGCTCCCCCTTCTGGCCCAGAGGTGCTAGTGCAGTGTCAGGTGTTGTGTGGGGAGTGAACCTGTGTTGATGTTTCTGTGGCACATTAACCCCTGGGGTGCCACATACACCCTACTCCACCCTCTCTCATCACACCAGCCAGTCCTCAGTCCCACAGCTGTGGTAATGTAAAATATTATTTTCTGGGAGTCCAAGATGGCCGCTATGCAGGGAGGATGCTGAGAGGTGTGCTCCCTGCAACCTGAGCTGCATAGGGGCCATCCGGGCCTAGAATCACAGGTGAGATTAGCTACAGCCACCTGCCGATCTACACCTGCCGCCAGGATTGACTGGTCCCATTCCCATGCCGGGAAACCTCTTCTCAGTATCCGTGGGGCACCATCGGACAA
Source organism: Allobates femoralis (assembly GCA_033576535.1). Classification (NCBI taxonomy): domain Eukaryota; kingdom Metazoa; phylum Chordata; class Amphibia; order Anura; family Aromobatidae; genus Allobates; species Allobates femoralis. The sequence goes on from JARQOC010000007.1 coordinate 25,184,752, forward strand.
GGCCCAGGCTGGGTCCCTTGCCATTGACCCCTTCAGAGCACCGGGCGCATTGCCATGAGAAGACCTGCATCCCGCCGTACCAGCCCGGATGCCCACCCAGAGAGATAACAGTGGTCGCGGTCGGGATTCAGAAGCAAGGTGGCAAAGGAGCGCAGAAGTACAGGAGGCAGAGCTGCTGCAGCCTCCTCTCTCGGCCCAGGCCGTGGGCTGGATTTTCAGATGCTGCAGCAACAAGAACTCTGCGGGGATAAGACAGGTCCGCCCCATCAGCACTGATGGCCAGCTGAACAAAGAGACTGGCGAGTGGAGCCAGGGCACTGACTTGGGAGTGTGCTGGGAGGAAGATTATACTTCCCTTATGCTGCGGATATTCTCTACTGTATCATTGAATTATACAGCAGCAGCCTCCAGTACCCAGAATGGCTTACTTCTCACATTTGTAATAGTAGGCTATAGGGGGAAACTCTAGAGGTTACAGTGACTTTACTGGAGACACATTCTACATAAGGATTTCACTGGAGAAGAACTACTGCCTTCTACCCCTGACCCTAATTCGGGTAATTTAAACACTTACCCAAAAGGGAAGAAAAACGATCATACGGTCAATTATATAAACGTGTAAATTTTATTAACTAGACAATGTGCGGAAAAAGGGGGGAGGTGGGAGCAAGGTAGAAACACCAGCATAAATACAGAATTATTTCACAAATTAGTTATACATGTATACTATCCATCAAGCATTAGTACACATGTTCCAAATTTTAGGTAAAGAATAGTATAGTAATATTTAGTAACTCCAATTTATATATAATGTCATGTATAGTATATTGCACAGGTCCAATGTAAAAGAATTAGGGATATACTTATAGCTAGAGATTACATCTATAAATATAATCAACTAGGTGGAAGGATCCTATAGGTGTGTCAATATATGACCAATATCATTTCTTTAACACATCCTATATAAGCAATATCAATCAGATAATCACTATGCAATGCGTGTTAATCTAGCAGCGTCCTATATAAGATATACCTCCCGGACTTAAAATCACCTGTGTATGCCAGCTCCAATTACATATAACCTCTTAGTGCAGCACACAGAGATTACCAGCTACAATCCTGAAAAATCCATGATCCATCCATAACATAGAGTGAAGTTTCCCCATAGACAGGTCACTCGGGGACCTATCGCATGCATCCCGTGTCTAATGTTATGCAGCTACAAGTTGGAGTTAATATAGTTCAATACCTGGTTGTATCCAGTGTCTGTATCATGCATGTGCCCTTATGCGCATTTCAGAAGTTCTCCTTCGTCTGAGCCCTAAGACGAAGGAGAACTTCCGAAATGCGCATAAGGGCGCATGCATGATACAGAAACTGGATACAACCAGGTATTGAACTATATTAACTCCAACTTGTAGCTGCATAACATTAGACACGGGATGCATGCGATAGGTCCCCGAGTGACCTGTCTATGGGGAAACTTCACTCTATGTTATGGCTGGATCATGGATTTTTCAGGATTGTAGCTGGTAATCTCTGTGTGCTGCACTAAGAGGTTATATGTAATTGGAGCCGGCATACACAGGTGATTTTAAGTCCGGGAGGTATATCTTATATAGGACGCTGCTAGATTAACACGCATTAGCATAGTGATTACCTGATTGATATTGCTTATATAGGATGTGTTAAAGACATGATATTGGTCATATATTTGTGACGCCCCTGCATCCAGGAGGCCACAAAGGGAACTGCAGCCAGGCAGGAAGGACATTGTTGCACAACAACACCCTCACAGCCCACACAACCCACGTGTCAGAAGGAGGTTACATCCAGCCCTGAGATTAAAAATATGAGATCGAGGGGTGGTGGATTCAGAGGAGTGGGTTGGGCACACCAGAGGTCAGGTGACTGACAGTATATAGTGAGGGGGAGGAGTGAAGGAAGTTAGTAGGCCCAGGGTGCCGAGCTGAAAAGACCCAGGAGTAGGCCGGAGTGAGCCGAGATGCAAAGACCAGAAGCTGAGACAGAAAGACAATCACACGTCCTGCGAGTGCAAGGCTAGGAGCGCAGAATCCGTACTGAGCCAGTGTGAGCCAGAGGGGAGAGAAAGCCCGTTCGATGCTGATGCCACCGGGAGTGTGACAGGACAGAGAGGGACGGTGGAACCCGTGCCCTAGACAGCAGCTGAAGCCACTGACTGCAGGCAGAGAAGTCCCTCCTATGATACTGAAAGGAACAGAAAGGAAGGAGCCTGGTAGAGCCTCAGGCTTGAGGACTGCTGGAGGCTGGGCTGAGTAGAGTGTCGGCTCTAGAGGGGACCGTAGTTCACCCGGCATCCCCAGACACCGATGGGGGACCACAGCTTCATGTTAGGATCCCTACCCTAAAGGACAGGCAGCTAAGTGACGCACTAGGACTCACAGAAGCCCGAGTCACCGCCATACTGTCCAGCGCACCACACACCACCTCTACAGACGGAGACCGTAAACAGCCCGGAAAGGACACTACAGACTGTGTGAGGGGTCACAGAGAAAAAGAAGCCTGGCTGCAGGGAGCAAAGGGAACCCGGAGAGGGAGAATGAGCCCGTGTACTTGAACTGTGTACTGAGAGCTGTACTTAACCTTCTAAGAACTGCAAGCTACCTGTAAACTGTTGGAACAACAAAGAGTAAAGCTTTGGAAAACCTGAATTGCCTCTGTCTGCTCTATCTGCACCCCATTCTCCTCATACAGATCCACCTGTCAGCACCACCAGAGGAAGATCCTAGCCTGCAAGTAATGTCTACAACGCACCATAACTAACTCTTACTACCCCGGGGGATACAGTTCTTCCCACTGGAACTATACCATCTCCTCTGCCGCTCCATCACCCCCGGAGGTTCTGCAGCAGCGGCGGCCCCATCACTGGCCGCACCAAGTGGGTGGCGTCACACGTGACATTTCCCCTGTAAATATTCCCTCACCCATTGTGTGGGCCCGGGACACGGACCGGACCAGGACCACCCGTGACTTCCCCAGTAGAGACCCGGTCCGGTACCGAGTACCCCCGTCCCAGTGGGCTCCACATATTGACACACCTATAGGATCCTTCCACCTAGTTGATTATATTTATAGATGTAATCTCTAGCTATAAGTATATCCCTAATTCTTTTACATTGGACCTGTGCAATATATTATACATGACATTATATATAAATTGGAGTTACTAAATATTACTATACTATTCTTTACCTAAAATTTGGAACATGTGTACTAATGCTTGATGGATCATATTGAAATATTGCTGTATTCTAATTGTGCAGGAGTATACATGTATAACTAATTTGTGAAATAATTCTGTATTTATGCTGGTGTTTCTACCTCGCTCCCACCTCTCCCCTTTTTCCGCACATTGTCTAGTTAATAAAATTTACACGTTTATATAATTGACCGTATGATAGTTTTTCTTCCCTTTTGGGTAAGTGTTTAAATTAATTATTTAGCAATGGGTCACGTTAATCATATGTCTATATCTATTCCAGTTTTATTCTGTGTATGGGTATATACAATAGATAATAATATGGTATAAATAGCCATAATGTACTGGATACAAAAACTGTGGTGTTGCCTAATTCGGGTAAGCACAGTCATACTCGCATTGGAGAACCGACCTGAACAGTATTACTTACTATCCACTCTACCCCCAGCTCACTGTTTACATGCTCCCGCTTTCAGTTTTCAACTTCTACCTCCCAGAGATCAGAGATCAGGGTTGAATACTATATTGCACAAGGCTTATTACTGCCCATACTGTGATTATTACTAGAGATGAGCGAGTATGCTTGTCACTACTCGGTACTCGCATGAATATCACGGTACTCGGGCTACTCGGCGAGTACCGAGTAATCTCGCGATACTCTTGCTATGCTGGGGGCCACCTCCCTGCATGTTGGCACTCTTTTCAGAGCCAGCCCGCATGCAGGGATTGGCTGACAGACACTGTAATGCCATAGCCATGTTGGTTGTGGCATTACAGTGATTGGCTGGCCGCACAGCGTCATCAGGTCTTTATAAGACCTGACCGCGCTGTGCTCGTCACTCTGCGCCATTAGACAGTCAGTGCAGGGAGAGCTGCTGCTGATTGAGGGACAGATTTGTGGCCTTTCAGCTAGTGTAGGCAGAGGGCTGCCAGTCTATTTACCACAACAGTCCTTCTAAGGAGTAATAGAGCGGTATACAGGCAGGCAGGGAGGCAGGGTAGCTATCAAACTTCGCTGTGCCAGTGTAGCCGCCCCGCTGTCCGGGGGCCCCACTCCACACCCTGTTTCCCCCTCTTCCCGATCTGTTACCTGTCCTTCCCGGGGTCGGGGTTCCAGGGTGCCGGTCATCCACAGGCGGCTCCGGGGTTCCAGGGTGCCCTGACATCTGCCTGCATCTCTGAATGTGCTTCCTGCTTCCTCTCTGGGATCTCACTAGGAGGCGGGGCCGCTCTCTCACCTCCTTTTATAGAGTCTGGGTGCTGATCAGTCTGCCCCGCCCCTGGCCAATCATTGCTGTGCTGCAGGATTATAAACCCTGCATTCACTGCCAGACCTCGCCGGGGCAACTTCATTCCTTGTGAAGCTGCCAGTCCTGGTCCTGCTAGTCTGTTTATTGGCTTGCTAATCTAATACCTGTCTTTTGTTCCTTTTGCAGTTGTGCTGTTCAATTGCTGCGCCCGGATCTTCCTCGTGCTGCTCCTCTGTTGTCTCTCGACTGACCTTGCTTTGGTCCCTCTGCTGTTTCTGGTCCGGTCTTCATAGTGCAAACTCGGGTCCTGGCGCTGACTGCTCCTCTTACTTCTGGGTCCGCTCTTTGAGTTCTTTGTTTTTGCATTTTATGTTTTGCCCCATTGGGTCGGTGATGCGCAAGTAACGCTCCATCGGTTAGCGGGTCCAGGTGATATCCCTGTCCTATGGGGTCACCTATCCTGGGCACCTTACTGAGGGGTACTTGTGTTGTATCCTTGCGGCCTTCCCTTGGGGCCACCTTGCATTTGCCTTTGGTTTAAAATAAAGCTTTAAAAGTATTCAGTTGTCCGGTTCTCTGTCATCCTGGTATAGGCATCCGCAATAGCTGCGGTCCAGTGGGTCCACACCTCAGGGTACGCCCTAGGGCGTGACAGCCAGTATACCAGCCTGCATCGCATGTGGGGCTGGTTTCCAGGCTCATCCATCCCTAAAACTGTGCTTTTAGGGATTTATTTAGCTCACTATAGGCAGGAGTAGGTTTTAGCTCAAATTAGGGTACACCAAAAGCCTTGTGCTAAAAACCAACGCTTCTCTGCACTAATTTAGCATCTAATTGCTGCTACTGTAGGTTGCAGCATTAATTAGGGTACACCAAAAGCCTCGTGCTAAAAACCTACTCTTGTCTGCACTAAATGTGCAACTAAGTGCTGTAACTTTAGGTTGTAGCGTTAATTAGGGTACACCGAAACCTCGTGCTAAAAACCTACTCTTGTCTGCACTAAATGTGCATCTAAGTGCTGCTCCTCTAGGTTGCAGCGTTAATTAGGGTACACCAAAAGCCTCGTGCTAAAAACCTACTCTTGTCTGCACTAAATTTGCATCTAAGTGCTGCTCCTCTAGTTTGCAGCGTAAATTAGGGTACACCAAAAGCCTCGTGCTAAAAACCTACTCTTGTCTGCACTAATTTTGCATCTAAGTGCTGCTCCCCTAGGTTGCAGCGTAAATTAAGGTACACCAAAGCCTTGTGCTAAAAACCTACTCTTGTCTGCATTCATTTAAAATTTCTGTGCGGCAGCAGTGGCTTGTAGCTCCAAATAGTGTACGCCAAAACATGGTATACGCGTCAGCGTTTGTGTCTGACTGTTGAAATACCGGGATTAAAACGCTGTAATCTGTAATCTCACTGTCCAGCTACAAACCAACTTTTGTCTGCATTCATTTACCATTTATGTGTGGCAGGAGGGGGCTGTAGCTACAATTTGTATCCGCAAAAACACTCAGTATACTTGTGTCAGCGTTTGTGTCTGACCAGTATAGCTGCTGTAATTTAATCTTCAATCCCAGTATCCAGGTCAAAAACAACTGGTCAGCATTTTCAGTTGACAGGCGGGTGCGTTTATCTGTAATGATTCCACCTGCGGCAATAAAAACACGCTCTGACAAAACGCTAACGGCAGGGCAGGACTTCCAAGGCGTAGAGGGACAATTCCTGCCACGTGTCCAGTTTGGATACCCAATAATTAGAAGGCACAGAGGAATCTAGGAGCACTTTCGTATGATTGGCAAGGTACTCCTGCAGCATCTTTACAAACTGTTGTCATTTGTGTCCTTGGTGGGAATTGAACCCAGGACCTCAAGCCAAAGTGCTGCAAAGGCTGCAGTGCTAACCACTTGAGCCACCGTATAAGAGAAATAAAGTTCTCCTTGTAGCGTTGATCTAAAAGTGTCACAAACCAGTAATGAGTGTCCGCCAAGATGTTGATAACGCGAGGGTCACAAGACAGGCAGCATCACATAAAGTCAGCCATGTGCGCCAGACTGTTAACAGGCAAGACTTCAGGTCCTCAACAACAGGATGATTGACCATGCTGTCTTCATCATCCTCCTCTCCCCTGTCCTCTGGCCATCCAACGGTAAGATGGTTGTGCATGTATTACCGTCAATTCCGCATGAAAGTAGCTCCATTTCTTTATCCTCCTCCTCCTCGTAATAGTCCTCCAATGCACGTTGGGATGAGATGAGGCTGGGCTGTGTGTAATCACCCCGTACGGTTTATTGCTCCAATTCATCGTGCTCCACCTGCAATGCATCGTTTTTGATTTTGAGCAGACATCATTTTGGAAGACAAAGAAGCGGGATGGTGACGCTAATTATGGCATCATCGCCCCTCACCATCTTGGTGAAGTCCTCAAAGTTTTGCGGACGGTACATATGTCGGACATCCATGTCCACTCCTGAGCTCTTATGTGTGGAGTTTGAACCATATACCGATGGCCTAGTTGATGCTGGTACTCAACAACTGCCCTCTTCTGCTCACAAATCCTGACCAACATGTGCAGTGTGGAATTCCAATGCGTGGGGACATCACAGACCAGTCTGTGATACGAGAATCTGCAAATGCTGCTGAAAGCTGGCAAGGGCGGCTGAAGCAGTAGGTGACTTTCTAAAATGGGCACACAGGCGGCGTACTTTTACGAGCAGATCAGACAGCTCCGGGTAGTATTTAAGAAACCGCTGAACCACGAGGTTGACCACATGGTTGACCACTCCCTTCTTCTCCAGATCCTGGAATCCCTCGGCATCACCTACCTTGCCCTCTCTTGGATCTCCTTATACCTAGCGGACCGGACCTTCAGCGTCTCCCACTCCCACACCTCCTCCTCACCCTACCACCTTTCTGTCGGAGTCCCCCAAGGTTCGGTCCTGGGACCCTACTTTTCTCCATATACACTCTCGGCCTAGGGCAACTCATTGAGTCCCACGGCGTCCAGTACCACCTCTACGCCAACGACACCCAAATCTACCTGTCTGGCCCTGACATCTCCTCCCTACTCTCCAAAATCCCACAATGCCTTTCCGCCATGTCATCCTTTTTCTCTGCTCGTTTCCTTAAACTCAACATAGACAAAACTGAATTCATAGTCTTCCCCCCAAGAAATTCCCCCCCACTTCCCAACCTATCCATCTGCGTCAACGACTGCGCCCTCTCCCCAGTCCCCTAAGCCAAGTGCCTCGGGTGAATCCTTGACTCCTCCCTATCCTTCAAGCCCCACATCGAGGCCCTCACCACATCCCTCCGGCTCCAGCTCAAGAACATCTCACGGATCCGCTCCTTCCTCACCCACGACACCGCTAAAACACTCATTCATGCTCTTATCATCTCCCGCCTTGACTACTGCAACCTCCTTCTCAATGACCTCACGGCTAACTCCCTCACACCTTTCCAGTCTATCCTCAATTCCGCTGCCTGACTAATGTACCTGTCCTCCCGCTACTCCCCTGTCTCCCCCCTCTCCCAAGCCCTTCACTGGCTCCCCACCTCCAAGAGATCCCAATTCAAAACACTAACCATGGCGTACAAAGCCATACACAACCTGGCCCCACCATACATCTCCGACCTGGTCTCCCGATATTTACCATCACGCAACCTCCGCTCCTCCCAAGAACTCCTCCTCTGCTCCCCCCTCATCACCTCTTCGCACAACCGAGTCCAGGACTTCTCCCGGGCATCTGCCTTACTCTGGAACTCCCTGCCCGAACACGTCAGACACTCTCCTACCCTGACAAGCTTCAAGTGTCAACTGAAGACTCAGCTATTCCGTCAAGCCTACAACCTGCCATGGGACCCAGGCGACCGCCCCATACCTGACATTCCCCCATCCTACTGTATTCCAACTCGTAGACTGTGAGCCCTCGTGGGCAGGCTCCCTGCCCCTCCTGTACCTGTACGTCCTGATCGCCTAGATTTAGTGTACTTGTTCTTGTCTCCCTTATCCTCATGTAAAGAGCCATGGAACCTAAAGGCGCTATATAAATAAATAATAATAAAATGGGCCACGCATGGAACATGTGTCAGCTCGCCTCGCCTCAGAGCCGCCACCAGGTTCCGGGCATTGTCACACACGACCATGCCTAGCTGTAGGTTCAGTGGTGTGAGCCAGTGATCTGCCTGCTGTTTCTGTGCTTTCCACAACTCTTCAGGATTGTGGGGTTTGTCACCTACGCATATTAGCTTCTGCACAGCCTGTTGCCGCTTAGCCAAGGCAGTGCTGCAGTGCTTCCAGCTTTGGACTGGTGTAGAGGGTGAAGTGAAGGAAGAGGAGGAGGAGGGTGAGGATCATGAAGTTCCGGAGCTGTACACTGTGGGTGAAACCCTGACTGAGTTAGGGCCTGCAATCCTTGGTGGCGGAAGGACGTGTTCTGTCCCAAGCTCAGACTGGGTCCCGGCTTCCAGAATATTAACCCAGTGTGCCGTCAGAGAGATGTACCGGCCCTGCCCGCAAGCACTTGTCCACGTGTCCGTGGTTAGGTGGACTTAGCCTGAAACTGCGTTGTTAAAGGCACGTATAATGTTTTGTGACACATGCTTATGTAATGCGGGGACGGCACACCAGGAAAAATAGTGTCGGCTAGGGACCGAGTAACGTGGGACAGCCCCCGCCATCAGGTTGCGGAATGCTTCCGTCTCCACCAGCCTAAAGGCAACATTTCCAGCGCAAGCAGTCGCGAAATGTGTGCATTTAGAATGTGGCATGTGCGGCGTTGGCAGCGTATTTGCGCCTGCGTTCCAAAGATTGGGGTATGGATAACTGAACGCTGTGCTGGGACCCTTGTCTTGACGTGGCTGATGATGGTGCTACTTCTGCTTGTGCAAATACAGGTGAAGGACAGGAGGCATCTTCACCAGCAGTATGGACAGCGGATTGGCTTGCACGCACAACAGTGGAAGACGCAGCGGTGTCACCCGCAGACAATGCTCCTGTACTCTGCTATGCATCCCACAAAGTCGGGTGCTTTGCTGCCATGTGCCTGATCATGCTGGTGGTGGTCAGGCTGCTAGTTTTGCTACCCCTGCTGATGCTGGCATGGCAGGTGTTGCAAATGGCCTTTTTCAAATTATCTGCAGACACCTTAAAAAACAGCCAGACTCGGGAAGACCTAGCAGCTGTACTGGCAACATCACTCGTGTTGTTGTTCCGGGGAACGGTTGCCTACCTTCTGCCTGCGGACACCACCCTGCTTCTTCCGGCCTGTTGTGATGCTACGCCTAACTCCCCCTGTGCACTGCTGTTCTCGCTCTGCATGTTCTCCTGCCAGGTTGGGTCAGTTACTGGATCATCCACCACGTGTCTTCCACTTCAGCACCCTGGTCTTCCTCCTCACTTTGTGACAATTGTGTCTCATCATCGTCCACCTCTTGTTGAGACACATTCCCACCGTTGCCTTCGTGAGACCGTGGCTGCTCAAATATTTGGTCATCGGTACATACGATCTCCTCATGTCCCACTTCAACTGGAGCTGGCGAGAGTCCAGAACCTATGAATGGATAAGTGAACAGCTCTTCAGAGTGTCCAAGTGTGGGATCAATTATGTCCGGGTCCGGGCACTCGGCATGGTGGGAGGAAGGAGAATCAGGGTGTGGAATGTGCGGTCCAGTCTCACGGCTACTCACACTTGACCGTGTGGAAGATAGGCTGCTTGTGGTGGTGCAAAACTGACTGGAAGCATTATCCGCTATCCAACTATCAACCTGTTTACACGGTTCTTGGTTTAATAGTGGTGTACTGCTGCGGTCCCCTACAAATTGGGACAAGAAAGGTCGAGCGAGATAATGTTGGCGTTTGTCGTGGCGCAATTCAAGCTTGCACATGGCCTCAGCCTCTGCATGCACCACCATCACGTCCAGTACCTTGGCCCTTACCACCGGTCTTGCGCATTTTCAATGGTGTGCTGCCTGTATACAGCTAAATGAATGTGTCAAAAAGATGGTTTTTAGCTGGACAATGAGATGACAGATTAGAGATTACATTACAGCAGGTATACCGGTCAGTCACAAACGCTGAGATGGGTATACTGAGTGTTTTGGCGTATACAAATTGGAGCTACAACCCACTAATGCCTCAAAAAAGGGTAAATGAAGGCGGACAGACTGACTCTGATCAAGATGAACAAGGGTTGAATTGGGCCCGACTTCACCACACACCACCACCAAATGATAGTATAATTTAAAATTTGTGCCGGTAAATTGCCATGCACCTCCGCATACCCACACATGGGTACACACTTCATGACTTTGGTTACTTGCTGTTCTGCTCCTCCTTCTCCTCATCCGCCACCATCAAATGATCAGTGTGACTGTGGTTCATGATGCCACGAAAACATAATTTTTTTTACATCATATTTATGATGATGATGACCCTCACCGTTCAAATGTTAGGCAATAGTTTCATGTATACCCCCCAGGGGCAAATGTTTAGGTCCATGAAAACAGAATGGGCATTACAAGTACAGTAGACCCGCTCCTTTGGAATGGGAACAATATTTAGAGGCTCTCCTCCATGTTTCTTTCCAGGGGCATTGAAGGGCCTACCAATTTTTGGCTTCCCTGCCTAGGGCAATACTAAAAAAAAAAGACACACTTGCTTACAATGGCCACATTTTTTAAAAAGGCCCTCATGCACGCCTCTATCCAGGGGCATATTGGTGTCTCCAATTTTTGGCTTCCCTGCCTAGGGCAATACTAAAAAAGGCACACTGGCTTACAATGGGCACATTTTTTGAAAAGTCCCTCATGCACGCCTCTATGCAGTGGCATCTTGGTGCCTCCAAACCTTTGGCTTCCCTGCCTAGGGCAATACTACAGCAGATACACTTGCTTACAATGGCGACATTTTTTAAATAGGCCCTCATGCACGCCTCTATCCAGGGCATATTGCTGTCTCCAATTTATGGCTTCCCTGCCTAGGGCAATACTAAAAAAGACCCACTTGCTTACAATGGGCACATTTTTTGAAAAAGCCCTCATGCACGCCTCTATGCAGTGGCATCTTGGTGCCTGCAAACCTTTGGCTTCCCTGCCTAGGGCAATACTACAGCAGATACACTTGCTTACAATGGCCACATTTTTTAAAAAGGCCCTCATGCACGCCTCTATCCAGGGGCATATTGGTGTCTCCAATTTATGGCTTCCCTGCCTAGGGCAATACTAAAACAGATACACTGGCTTACAATGGGCACATTTTTTTAAAAAGCCCTCATGCACGCCTCTATGCAGTGGCATCTTGGTGCCTGCAAACCTTTGGTTTCCCTGCCTAGGGCAATACTACAGCAGGTACACTTGCTTCCAATGGCCACATTTTATAAAAAGGCCCTCATGCACGCCTCTATCCAGGGGCATATTGGTGTCTCCAATTTATGGCTGCCCTGCCTAGGGCAATACTAAAAAAGACTCACTTGTTTACAATGGGCACATTATTTAAAGAGGCCTTCATTTACGTCTCTTCCCAGGGGCATGGGTGTGCCACACAATTTTTTTGAAAAAAATCTTTGATATAATCCAAAAAACTAACATACACAAACTCTGTCTCACAAGTGGGTATGAGCCCTTAATATTTTTTCCTTGAAAATCCGTTTTGGTTTAATTTTGTAACGTTTTCTTGACAGTCCGTAAAAGTGGCGTAATAGTCTGACAACATTGTTGACATCAGTGACCTTGGGGTCTGAAATGCTTCCAGGGGTCTTCCCCATGCTGTTCCCATATCATTTGAGCACTGTTCTGATACTTTTGTGACATTTTTAGGCTTTTTCCATGCTGCCGGGGGTCATGTCAGAAAAATACTCGGGTCTCCCTTAGGATAACATTGGGCTTGGTGCTCGGGCCGAGTACACGAGTTTCTTGGGATGCTCGGCCCGAGCTTCGAGCACCCGAGCATTTTAGTACTTGCTCATCACTACAGATGACTACCATTCCTCATATCTTTTAGAATAGTTTCTGGTCCAATGTTGAACTTGACCCCCCAGACCCTAACCTCATTGTGCATGCTTCAAATGATTTGCCACTTAACCTAGTTGGGGTTAGAAAGGTAACAATAAAAGTGGGGAGGATGGAGTTAAAGGATCAAGGACTTATAGTGGTTGAAACAAACCCTAATGTAAGGGATCCATATATTATTCTGGGTACAAATGTCATTGGAAATTGTTTGGTCGAAGTGTTGTTCCTACTCCAACAGATTGCAGATACTGTCAATCCCCGGCAGCGGAGAGTTAACAGGTAAACCTGACCGGTGGAGAAATTGGTAGTGTACGGGTAACAGACCCGATTCCCATTGTGGTACCACCGGTGAGTGAAATGATAATCTGGTGTTGGGCAGCAATAGGCTTCAGAGGGCAGGACTACAAGGCAGTAGTAGAACCCATAAGTGCAGAAAGTAGGCCTACAATCCTGACAGCCAGGGGGTGGTTGATGTCCGCAAGGTAAGTGTGCCAATAAGCATATTAAACTGTGGAGAAGAAGAGGTCAAATTACCCAGATATTCAACCTTTGCTAAACTGTACACTGTAGACAGCAATGCAATACATGCAGTGGAACCCTTAACCCCGTCAGATGCGGCGGAGGATAACAGTTCCAAGGGACAGTTGAAGAACTGGTGTCAAGAGCTCCACATAGGAACTGATCACACTCCTTCTCACCAAAAACATGGTGTTACATGGTTACATTCAGTAAGCATCCACTTGATTTTGGGAGGATAAAGGGGGTACATCATCATATACCCACAGGAGACCATCCACCCATCAAAGAGCAGTATAGACCTATCCCACCAGCTCACTATCAGAATGCCAAAGAGATGTTGCAGGACATGAAGGACGCAGGGGTCATAAGAGATAGTTCCAGTCCCTGGACAGCTGGAGCTCCATTATTCGTAGTTAAAAAGAAAGATGGCAGCATGAGAATGTGTTTTGACTATATGCAGATAGATCGCATAACACATAAAGATGCTTACCCATTACCCCGCATAGAAGAGTCACTTGCTGCATTAATGTCTGCTAATTAGTTTTCAACCTTAGATTTTACTAGTGGGTACTGGCAGGTTTTCGTTGCACAAGAAGCCCACGAGAAGACTGCATTCACAACACCAATGGGCCTGTGTGAGTTTAACAGCATGCCATTGGGACTCTGCAATGCACCCGCAACGTTCCAAAGAATGATGGAGTGTTGCCTGGGGCACCGAAACTTCGAGACTATGCTACGCTACCTGGATGACGTCATAGTGTGCTCCAAATCCTATGAATAACACCTAAAACACCTGGCAGAGGTATTTGAAGCATTTTCCAAGTTAGCAATGAAGCTAAAGCCATCGAAATGCCATTTGCTGAAGCCAAAAGTTCAGTATCTCGGGCATGTGGTCAGCTTGTAAGGAGTGGCACCAGACCCTAACAAGATCACCGTCATCAAGGAATGGCCAGAACCAACCAATGTCAGAGAAGTACATCAATTCTTGGGGCTGGAAGGATTCTACAGGAAGTTCATCAAGGGCTACACGAAAATAGCATCACCCTTGCAAGTTCTCCTGGTAGGCCAGACCAAGAAGGGCAAGTCCAGAGGTCCTTCGTTTGCATGGGGTAAGAAGCAAGAAGAGTCCTTCAAGCAGATGAAAGAGGCCCTGACTGGAGAAGAGATCCTGCCTATCCTGACTACAACCAACCGTTCTTGCTGTACACTGATGCCAGCAACGTGGGATTGGGAGCTGTCTTGTCCCGGAAACAGAATGGCAAGGAGAGAGTAATTGCCTATGCCAGCAGGAAGCTCCATCCTACAGAAAGGAATCCAGAGAACTACAGCTTGTTCAAACTGGAATTCCTGGCCTTGGTCTCGAGATGCTGGTACGTGGCAGATTTTACTGTGTTGCAATGAGGGGTGTCATAGAGAGATGGTGTAAACATTGTGGACCATGCAACCTTAGAAGGAAAGATCGTGACAGTCAAAGAGCAACAGTACAGCCAAATGTAACCACAATTGTAACCACGCAACCACTCAAGATAGTAGCCTTGGATCACGTGAAGCTAACACACAGCAGGTCAGGATACACCTATGCCTTGACCATGGTGGACCACTACTCAAGATTCCTAGTGCTAGCTCCAGTAAAGGACTTAACTGAAGAAACAGCAGCAAAAACCTTTCAAGCCTACTTATGTAGACCACATGGGTATCCAGAGCAGGCATTGACTGATCAAGGTTCTGCATTTGAAGCTGAGATATTCCAAGAGTTTTAAACAAAAAACAAGACGAAGTGCCGCTTGACCCGCGCTGCTGTCAAAGACCACCAGAAGTCGGGATATCTTGGATAAGGTGTTGCTTTAATTCCAGGAATTTAATTTTAGGAATTAAAGCAACATCTTATCCCAGATATCCTGACTTCTGGTGGTCTTTGACAGCAGCGCGGGTCAAGCGGTACTTCGTCTTGTTTTTGTTTATCTTTACTGCGGATTCCGTGGAGGTGCAGACCATGCAGCAGTTGTAATTTCCTGAGCTATCATACTTGGTTGTGGGTTGGCACAACTACATCAGGTGAGAAAATTTAATTTGGTTTATTTCCATCCTTTGTCCGAAGGATAAGATCCTATTGCGCATCTCATATTTTCAGATTCCAAGAGTTTTGTTATTTATATGGATGCAAGAAGATCTGAACCACACCTTACCATCCACAAACCAATGGTACGTGTGAGAAAATGAACAATATAGTAATAGATATGCTAAAAACTTTGCCTTTGGAAGAGAGAAATCAATGGCCAGAGAAGGGCCGCTTTACACACACCAACTTCTGTGTCCAACTTCTGAACAGATCTCTGGTTGCAGTGAAATCATGGACACATTGTTCCATTTTGTGGCTGTGTACAAAATGGAGCAATGTGTCCATGATTTCACTGCAACCAGAGATCTGTTCAGAAGTTGGACACAGAAGTTGGTGTGTGTAAAGCGGCCCTTAGTGGACATGTATAACAATATACCCGTAAGTCCCCCCAATTGTACACCAGCATACCTAATGAGAGCATGACCCCGAAAATTACCAGTTGATCTTGAAATGGAAATTAAAGTACCAGAAACTGATTCACCTGAAACGGATTGGGACTCCAAGGGCCAAGAGCAATACAGAAAGATACAAGCATGCGTGGAGAAAAGTCTAGTTCGAATCAGAGAAAGACAAGAACGAAACTACAACAAAAATGCACAAGCTGAACCTCTCAAAACTAGAAAAGGGAAAGAGAAGTGCAATAAGGTCTTATCATTGACAAAAAAGTGGACTAAATTTAATTAGTCACTCACCTGGAGGGGTTGTGTAGCACACAACCAGCGTCAAGACAAAAGGTAATAGCTGCTGCAAGGATCCACACCACAACGGTCAACGTAGTTCAAAATTGCAGAGAGTGGACGGTGTATACGGACCTGCGCTGCATAGACCAGAAAGATCAGACGGTGTTCATCATTATAGTGTTTATTTCCGACGCTTCTCGTCAGGAAGGAGTTGGGACTAGCCCCGAAACGTGTCGGAAATAAACATTATAATGATGAACACCGTCTGATCTTTCTGGTCTATGCATCGCAGGTACGTATACACCGTCCACCCTCTGCAATTTTGAACTACAATCTGAACCTCTGACACCAGGAGAGATGGTACTCAAGAGAATGAGAAGAAACCATAAACTTGATGATCAATGGGAAAAAGAACCCTACACTGTGTTAAATTCCAACTTTGACAATAGTGAAACTTGTGTCATCAGTAGAGATGGAGGAAAAACTACTGCAATAGTTTCTAGAGATCACTTTAAACTCTGTCCTGAGCAATTGAAGCCTCAAGAGGAAGAAACACCCTGTATACTTCAAGAAGAGGAAAAGAAAGAAAAAGTGATACATACAATACTAGGAGACTTTCCTGAGGACTGGCCTCAATGTGAGGGAGCTGTGATAGTACCTGTAATCCACTTCTTTCAACCAGTAGAAGAACAAGGAAGACTGGAAAACCCTGTTCAAATCCAAAAAGAACTAGAGGATCTTGCAATCGGTGAGTTTGCCAGTCCCATAGAAAGACTACGGCAATATTATAATGTGCCAGCATCACGTAGGTCTAACCGTAGATTAGTGGATAGTGCACACACCACAGTAGAAGTCGACACTAGTACAACACTAGTACTACGCAGATCAACCCATAGCAATATTGGACAACCACCACTCCGGTGTAGAGAGCAAGGTGAAGTAAAGTGTAAAATGTAAATATGGAACTGCATGTTCAGTACATTGAATGTGAATATTAGTGTACAGAAGGGTCGAGGAACTGGGCCCAGCCCATGAACATTAAGTTAGGAAGAGAAAGTTCCTGGGGTTGGGAGGTAGAAACCAGGACTCCTAAGCCGAGTTTATTGTGTCGTCATAATTTATTCCAGAAAGATGATGGGAGTGTAGGTGTGCCACGGTCCGCTCTGCTCCAGGGCTTAAAAAACACCAAAGAGACAGTCAAATTTCCATCCTTTATTCTCCTCCTCCTACGCGTTTTGGCGCCTAGCCTGGCACCTTCATCAGGCATATCCCTGATGAAGGTGCCAGGCTAGGCGCCGAAACGCGTAGGAGGAGAATAAAGGATGGAAATCTGACTGTCTCTTTGGTGAGTTTTTTAAGCCCTGGAGCAGCGCGGACTGGGCACACCTACACTCCCATCATCTTTCTGGATTAAACCACTGTTCAGTAGTTGGTGGAGGTCCTGCAGCAGCTTGGAATAATATTTCCTAAACGCCTTCAAACCAGTTGTGGGGATCACAACTGCACCAGGTGAGTGGCTTCTCGGCATCACCCCATTACCATCAGTGTCACTAGTGATAGGGCACTATTGCGCCTCTTGTCCCCCACCCTTTTATTTTTAAGTCATATTTTTGGACTTAAAACAAGCATACTGTTAAAAGTGTTGAGCCTACAGAGACTTTACTGTATGAACTCTGACATTTTCTCTGGATTTTCCCTCACTTTATTTAAAAATGGACCAAAGCCATAGGACTGATTGTGGCAATAAACTTTTTACAGCCTGCGGCGTATGGACTAGCGCCGTATGAACTGCACCTTACCTGTTTTCACCATTTTCATTGGTTTTTGCAATTTTTCATTTTTTGAGACTCTGTTATAATACCTGGTTTTGTTATTGTTGTTATTGAATGTGTAAAAACTGTTTTCTCAGTCCAGGAGTACTGAAGTTAACTAGGGGGACTATGGCACCCTGCGGTACAGGTAGCCAAAGGAACACATAGTAAATGGAGGGATTTCCACATCAGGTCAACATCAGGTCAACTTACACATACAACACCTTCCAACCCAGACCTGAAGGGGGAGCTCTACTTTGCCAACTTCAGGCAAGGTCCCCTATAAATTCAAGCCTGGGGGAGGAGTTAGGCAGTGCAGTTCCAGGGAGGACTGTGAAGACATCCTGGTGAACGGTGCCACGCTAGGCCTGTGCCAGTGAGGGAGCCTAGCCCGTGTGAGGGACCCAAGAGTCAGGGTCAGAGGTGAGGCAAGTAGCCAGCGGGAGCGGAGTCAAACCAGTTTGCCCCAGAAGAGCTACGTCGACAGCCCGGACACCGGAATCCGAGTCCGCACGGGTCCAGTCAGCCCAACAGAGAAGACCGGAGGGCCAGGGAGACTTCAGTCTCCTGGCGTAGCACTTGTAGCACAGCCACCAACAAAGCCAGGGGCCACTAAGGAGTTAGCGGTGCCCAGGGAAAGGCTCTCATCACCTGCTATACAAGTGAGGGACACAGGAGAGGTCAGGGCCAGGTGTCAGACAGCCCAGAACTACAGCACACACACACAGTAACAAGGAGGCCTCATAACTCATCGGGTGTGGAAATCCTGAACTGTACCCCACCACCCGGACTGTACCCTGGACGTAACCTTGAACTACAACATCAGTAAAAGTACGGAAACAACAACCCTGTGTGTGTGCCTGTTTTTGTGACCTCTGAGCCTGCTCCCATCATAGACTGTCCTGTAATATCTTAAAGTGTTCTCTATGTTTGATCCATGTTCTTATTCATTTATCTCATTTACATTTCTATTCTTTATTTTAGAATATATTCAATTTATGAAATAAGCTTAAAATACTGCTAATTTCCTCATGTTAGGATATTTTCACATTGGACAATACAATGACCTTAACATTTAGGAAATTGTGTGTTGTTGTTCTCTAATTTTAATCACCAGTGCATGTTGGCCATTTACAATGCAGCCTGTCAGCACATTACATGAGGTATACTTAAAGAGGTTGTCCTCTACTTGAATAAACCATTATTAAATCCTATATTCCGCAGTTAAAAAAAAACCACAGATACTCACCTCCCGCATCAGCTCTGTTCCAGTAATATCTGTTTTGGGTATCCCGGGGGATGCGTGGCATTGTTATGGCACATATAAGCACAGCAGTTGCCATTGGGCTACATTACTCAGATTTATGTAGGACTAGTAAAAAGGCCCGATGCAATTGCATCGGGAGCGCGGTGAAATGAATTGTGTGTATACAGGCGGGTGAGTGGCTAGCAGAGTATATATGGGGCTCTGTGGGTAGCAGAGTATACAGGCGGGTTTGTGGTTAGCAGATTATACAGGCGGCTCTGTGTGTAGCAGAGTATAGAGAAGGCTCTGTGGGTAGCAGAGTATAGAGGCGGCTGTGTGGGTAGCAGAATATAGAAACGGCTCTGTGGGTAGCAGAGAATACAGGCGGGTCTGTGGGTAGGAGAGTATACAGGCGGCTCTGTGGGTAGCAGAGTATAGAGGCGGCTCTGTGGGTAGCAGAGTATAGAGGCAGCTCTGTGGGTAGCAGAGTATACAGGCGGCTGTGTGGGTAGGAGAGTATACAGGCGGCTCTGTGGGTGTCAGAGTATAGAGGGGGCTCTGTGGATAGCAGAGTATGATGTGGCGGGAGGCTGGAGGAGTGAGGGGAGCAGAGGCTGGAGGGGTGAGGAGAGCAGAGGCTGGAGTGGTGAGGAGAGGTCCAGATGGAGGGGTGAGGAGAGGTCTGGCTGGAGGGGTGAGGAGAGATGCGGCTGGAGGGGTGACATCACCGCTCGGCGGCAGGACGTGGCTGCGTGCTGGGGCTGATCGCAGCCCCAGTCACACGGCATTGTCCTCTGCGGCGGGTTGGGTGATTCAGAGAGGGATCAGTTCTTGCCCTCAGGTCACACATGTGACCTGAGCGGAAGGAGCGGATTGGGCGGTGTGTGTAAAGACAGGACGGTCATCCGATTGGTCTAGGACGCCAAGTCCTGGGCAATGGGATGGGCGTCCTGTGTGTACAACACAGCGCCCAATCCGCTTGCAGGGGCAGGCAATGGGAGTGAGCGGGGCGTGTCAGGCTTTGCAGGCTGACACGGTCCGCTCACTCCCATTGGCTGTTGCCGGCCACAGGACGACGTCCCTGGCTCCCGGCACCCGGCCACAGCCCGTAGACCGCTACTCCAGCAGCATGGCGACATTGAGAGGCCAGCGGTGAGAGAGTGGCGAGGGGCGGAAGGCTCCGGCGGCATCCGGGCAGCATGGACCTCGCGGAGGGCGCGAGGGCGGTGGCGATGGTGCGGGGCCGACGGTTGGCAGTATGGCAGCGGTGTCAGGTAGTGCGGCTGAGGATGGAGGAGGGTGAGAGCTGGAGGAGGCTGTGAGGCTGGAGGAGGCTGTGAGGATGGGGAGGCTGTGAGGCTGGAGGAGGATGTGAGGCTGGAGGAGGATGTGAGGCTGGAGGAGGCAGTGAGGATGGGGAGGCTGTGAGGCTGGAGGAGGATGTGAGGCTGGAGGAGGATGTGAGGCTGGAGGAGGCAGTGAGGATGGGGAGGCTGTGAGGCTGGAGGAGGCTGTGAGGTTGGAGGAGGCTGTGAGGCTGGAGGAGGCTGTGAGGATGGGGAGGCTGTGAGGCTGGAAGAGGCTGTGAGGATGGGGAGGCTGTGAGGCTGGAGGAGGCTGTGAGGCTGGAGGAGGGTGTGAGGCTGGAGGAGGCTGTGAGGATGGGGAGGCTGTGAGGATGGGGAGGCTGTGAGGCTGGAGGAGGCTGTGAGGCTGAAGGAGGCTGTGAGGCTGGAGGAGGATGTGAGGCTGGAGGAGGCTGTGAGGATGGGGAGGCTGTGAGGCTGGAGGAGGCTGTGAGGCTGGAGGAGGCTGTGAGGCTGGAGGAGGCTGTGAGGATGGGGAGGCTGTGAGGCTGGAGGAGGTTGTGAGGCTGGAGGAGAATGTGAGGATGGAGGAGGCTGTGAGGCTGGAGGAGGCTGTGAGGCTGGAGGAGGCTGTGAGGATGGGAGGCTGTGAGGCTGGAGGAGGATGTGAGGCTGGAGGAGGCTGTGATGCTGAAGGAGGCTGTGAGGCTGGGGAGACTGTGAGGCTGGAGGAGGCTGTGAGGCTGGGGGAGGATGTGAGGCTGGAGGAGGCTGTGAGGATGGGGAGGCTGTGAGGCTGGAGGAGGCTGTGAGGATGGGGAGGCTGTGAGGCTGGAGGAGGCTGTGAGGCTGGAGGTGGCTGTGAGGATGGGGAGGCTGTGAGGCTGGAGGAGGCTGTGAGGCTGGAGGAGGCTGTGAGGATGAGGAGGCTGTGAGGATGGGGAGGCTGTGAGGCTGGAGGAGGATGTGAGGCTGGAGGAGGCAGTGAGGATGGGAAGGCAGTGAGGCTGGAGGAGGCTGTGAGGCTGGAGGAGGGTGTGTAGGATGGGGAGGCTGTGAGGCTGGAGGAGGATGTGAGGCTGGAGGAGGATGTGAGGCTGGAGGAGGCAGTGAGGATGGGGAGGCTGTGAGGCTGGAGGAGGATGTGAGGCTGGAGAGGATGTGAGGCTGGAGGAGGCAGTGAGGATGGGGAGGCTGTGAGGCTGGAGGAGGCTGTGAGGTTGTAGGAGGCTGTGAGGCTGGAGGAGGCTGTGAGGATGGGGAGGCTGTGAGGCTGGAGGAGGCTGTGAGGATGGGGAGGCTGTGAGGCTGGAGGAGGCTGTGAGGCTGGAGGAGGGTGTGAGGCTGGAGGAGGATGTGAGGATGGGGAGGCTGTGAGGCTGGAGGAGGCTGTGAGGCTGGAGGAGGCTGTGAGGCTGGAGGAGGATGTGAGGATGGGGAGGCTGTGAGGCTGGAGGAGGCTGTGAGGCTGGAGGAGAATGTGAGGATGGAGGAGGCTGTGAGGCTGGAGGAGGCTGTGAGGCTGGAGGAGGCTGTGAGGATGGGGAGGCTGTGAGGCTGGAGGAGGATGTGAGGCTGAAGGAGGCTGTGAGGCTGGGGAGACTGTGAGGCTGGAGGAGGCTGTGAGGCTGGAGGAGGATGTGAGGCTGGAGGAGGCTGTGAGGATGGGGAGGCTGTGAGGCTGGAGGAGGCTGTGAGGATGGGGAGGCTGTGAGGCTGGAGGAGGCTGTGAGGCTGGAGGTGGCTGTGAGGATGGGGAGGCTGTGAGGCTGGAAGAGGCTGTGAGGCTGGAGGAGGCTGTGAGGATGAGGAGGCTGTGAGGATGGGGAGGCTGTGAGGCTGGAGGAGGATGTGAGGCTGGAGGAGGCAGTGAGGATGGGAAGGCAGTGAGGCTGGAGGAGGCTGTGAGGCTGGAGGAGGGTGTGAGGCTGGAGGAGGCTGTGAGGATGGGGAGGCTGTGAGGCTGAAGGAGGCTGTGAGGATGAGGAGGCTGTGAGGCTGTAGGAGGCTGTGAGGCTGGAGGAGGCTGTGAGGATGGGGAGGCTGTGAGGCTGGAGGAGGCTGTGAGGATGGGGAGGCTGTGAGGCTGGAGGAGGCTGTGAGGATGGGGAGGCTGTGAGGCTGGAGGAGGATGTGAGGCTGGAGGAGGATGTGAGGCTGGAGGAGGCAGTGAGGATGGGGAGGCTGTGAGGCTGGAGGAGGCTGTGAGGATGGGGAGGCTGTGAGGCTGGAGGAGGATGTGAGGCTGGAGGAGGATGTGAGGCTGGAGGAGGCAGTGAGGATGGGAGGCTGTGAGGCTGGAGGAGGATGTGAGGCTGGAGGAGGATGTGAGGCTGGAGGAGGCAGTGAGGATGGGGAGGCTGTGAGGCTGGAGGAGGCTGTGAGGTTGGAGGAGGCTGTGAGGCTGGAGGAGGCTGTGAGGATGGGGAGGCTGTGAGGCTGGAAGAGGCTGTGAGGATGGGGAGGCTGTGAGGCTGGAGGAGGCTGTGAGGCTGGAGGAGGGTGTGAGGCTGGAGGAGGCTGTGAGGATGGGAGGCTGTGAGGATGGGGAGGCTGTGAGGCTGGAGGAGGCTGTGAGGCTGAAGGAGGCTGTGAGGCTGGAGGAGGATGTGAGGCTGGAGGAGGCTGTGAGGATGGGGAGGCTGTGAGGCTGGAGGAGGCTGTGAGGCTGGAGGAGGCTGTGAGGCTGGAGGAGGCTGTGAGGATGGGGAGGCTGTGAGGCTGGAGGAGGTTGTGAGGCTGGAGGAGAATGTGAGGATGGAGGAGGCTGTGAGGCTGGAGGAGGCTGTGAGGCTGGAGGAGGCTGTGAGGATGGGGAGGCTGTGAGGCTGGAGGAGGATGTGAGGCTGGAGGAGGCTGTGATGCTGAAGGAGGCTGTGAGGCTGGGAGACTGTGAGGCTGGAGGAGGCTGTGAGGCTGGGGAGGATGTGAGGCTGGAGGAGGCTGTGAGGATGGGGAGGCTGTGAGGCTGGAGGAGGCTGTGAGGATGGGGAGGCTGTGAGGCTGGAGGAGGCTGTGAGGCTGGAGGTGGCTGTGAGGATGGGGAGGCTGTGAGGCTGGAGGAGGCTGTGAGGCTGGAGGAGGCTGTGAGGATGAGGAGGCTGTGAGGATGGGGAGGCTGTGAGGCTGGAGGAGGATGTGAGGCTGGAGGAGGCAGTGAGGATGGGAAGGCAGTGAGGCTGGAGGAGGCTGTGAGGCTGGAGGAGGGTGTGAGGATGGGGAGGCTGTGAGGCTGGAGGAGGATGTGAGGCTGGAGGAGGATGTGAGGCTGGAGGAGGCAGTGAGGATGGGGAGGCTGTGAGGCTGGAGGAGGATGTGAGGCTGGAGGAGGATGTGAGGCTGGAGGAGGCAGTGAGGATGGGGAGGCTGTGAGGCTGGAGGAGGCTGTGAGGTTGTAGGAGGCTGTGAGGCTGGAGGAGGCTGTGAGGATGGGGAGGCTGTGAGGCTGGAGGAGGCTGTGAGGATGGGGAGGCTGTGAGGCTGGAGGAGGCTGTGAGGCTGGAGGAGGGTGTGAGGCTGGAGAGGATGTGAGGATGGGGAGGCTGTGAGGCTGGAGGAGGCTGTGAGGCTGGAGGAGGCTGTGAGGCTGGAGGAGGATGTGAGGATGGGGAGGCTGTGAGGCTGGAGGAGGCTGTGAGGCTGGAGGAGAATGTGAGGATGGAGGAGGCTGTGAGGCTGGAGGAGGCTGTGAGGCTGGAGGAGGCTGTGAGGATGGGGAGGCTGTGAGGCTGGAGGAGGATGTGAGGCTGAAGGAGGCTGTGAGGCTGGGGAGACTGTGAGGCTGGAGGGGCTGTGAGGCTGGAGGAGGATGTGAGGCTGGAGGAGGCTGTGAGGATGGGGAGGCTGTGAGGCTGGAGGAGGCTGTGAGGATGGGGAGGCTGTGAGGCTGGAGGAGGCTGTGAGGCTGGAGGTGGCTGTGAGGATGGGGAGGCTGTGAGGCTGGAAGAGGCTGTGAGGCTGGAGGAGGCTGTGAGGATGAGGAGGCTGTGAGGATGGGGAGGCTGTGAGGCTGGAGGAGGATGTGAGGCTGGAGGAGGCAGTGAGGATGGGAAGGCAGTGAGGCTGGAGGAGGCTGTGAGGCTGGAGGAGGGTGTGAGGCTGGAGGAGGCTGTGAGGATGGGAGGCTGTGAGGCTGGAGGAGGCTGTAAGGCTGGAGGAGGCAGTGAGGCTGGAGGAGGCTGTGAGGATGGGGAGGCTGTGAGGCTGGAGGAGGGTGTGAGGCTGGAGGAGGCTGTGAGGATGGGGAGGCTGTGAGGCTGGAGGAGGCTGTAGGAGGCTGTGAGGATGGGGAGGCTGTGAGGCTGGAGGAGACTGTGAGGCTGGAGGAGACTGAGGCTGGAGGAGGCAGTGAGGATGGGGAGGCTGGAGGAGACATTTACTGTACTGAGCATGCTCAGTACAGTAAAAGGTCTCCAAACAGGAAGGCAGGGGTTAAAAAAAAAAAAAAAAGTTAATGCTCACCTCTCTCCGAGCCCCCGCCGTCTCCTGCTGTCTTCCTCCAAGCTTCCGGTGGCTGCCTCAGGCTCCCAGTGTCTGCAGAGCTGTTCTAGTGCAGTTCAGGACCTGCGGTGATGTCACAGTCACGTGACACCAGGTTACCATGGAGTAACCTGGTGTCACGTGACTGTGACATCACCACAGGTCCTTGACTGCAGTAGAAGAGCCCTGCAGACACTCGGAGCCTGCGGCAGCCACCGGAAGCTTGGAGGAAGACGGCAGGAGACGGCGGGGGCTCGGGGAGAGGTGAGCATTAACTTTTTTTTTTTTTTTTTAGAGTAGTGCGGGTCTGCGGCTCGTGATGACGCTGCGCGTCATCACTCGCAGTCCCGCAAAGCATGTTGGGATTCGGCTACAGTGCCCGAATTCCCAACTGCAGATTATATAAGTAGATAGGGAAGTCAAAGTCAAATACATAGGAGGCCAAAATTTAAAAAAGTCTACAATTGAAGAATTTTATTTGTCATCAAATATAATGATGAACCTTGTCATATCGAAGCAAACTTAAAGGGGTTGTCCCACAAAGAAAGTACATTTTTAATGTTACCTGTCATGCCCTCAGTCGTGAGGCCGTCTCTGCTAAGCAGGGAGGTCGGTGCCTACCACGCAGCTCCGTTAGTTCTACTCACCCTATCCATGTTTCCATGCGGCCATATGCTTCCTTCTCTGTTAGGAACCTTCACCCTTTTGGCAGGTCTTTTGGGAATGCTCTTAGGATGCATGCCCCACTTCCTGCACACTCTTAAAAAAGCAGTTCACCTGTTCCTATTAGGACTCAGACTGAGTGCTTAACTTCTCTGTGCATGAAAGGCATATTTTCCCTAAGGGTGTTGGCTGGGCAATGTGTTCATTCTCTAGGAATGTTGCCTCTCTCCAGGTCGCACTCCTGAAGTGCTCTTGACTCACCGTTGCCGGATTCTCAGGTCTCAGGCGATGCTTCTCTTGTCACGGTTCCGCGCCTGAGGCTGTGGGGCCCGGTGGTCAAATAAAAAGGGATTGAAGGATTGGGATTAAATGTTGATTGTCGTGACGCCACCTGTAGGTGTCCAGTGATGGCACCGGCGCTGCTTGGGCCTCCGGGGGATGTGCGGCAGATAGATGGGATGCTCCACACAGGATGAGCAGTAGTCACCGGGGCCAGGAACTGTACTGGATGGAATACGGCAGCTCGGTAGTTTGTAATTATTAGTCCAGGAAGAATGCACGGACACATAAAGTCTTTTCTGTACCTTTTACTGGTGTCAACAGGTACACTCAACCGGGCGATGAAGTAGATATTCCTGGAGATTCCACAGCAAGCAGTCAAGCAGTGGTATAGGCTTCCTGGTGTACGTATTTCTAACAGGGTCTGGTGGACATGGAATCCTACCAAACCGGGGTTGCTCATTCTGGTGAGACTGGTTACACCTGAGTTCACTGCACTGAGGGCACTATAAAGGATTATTGGTGCGCGCTTGGCTCCGGGCTCTCATTTGGTGGTGCTTCAGGTGTCCAGGGAGCTAAAATCCCTTGTTGGGGAGCTGGTTTCTCTGCAGCCTGCGCTATGGCTCCTGCAGCTCGGACCCAGTGACCGGATTGTTAGGGCCAGTTCAAGTAACTCCTCTGTCCCTGTAGGTATTTGCCTTCTGCTCCTATAACCCTTGTTGCGAGGGTCTCCCACTTTCTGGGTGTGCTGGTATGGGCCTAGTGTGGCAACAATACCAGGTCAGCTCTCCTAGCTGTTCACAGTTCTAAAGTGACTGCACACTCCGCTGTTTCTCCTCCAGGACCCAAATTTATAGGGGGAACTGGCTTAAGGCAACCAGTGGAGCTCCCCCTAGAGGCCTGGGGTGAAAGGGGTGTTGTAAGTTGTGTTAGTAAGTGAGGCTGCTTGCTGTGTACTCCTCCATTTGTATCCTGAGAGTTCCTGTGGTGCCCCAACCAGGGTGCCACATTCCCCCTTAGTTAACTTCAGATCTCCCGGACTGAGCAAAAGTTTTCTTTACAACTTAACACTCTAAACATTTTATATAAATTTAATAACCGGTATTTACAAAGTCTTAAATTGAAAAAGTACAAAAATCACTGAAAAAGAAGGGAAAAACAGGAAGAATACGAAAAGCAGTCCATACGGCACTAGTCCATCTGCCGCAGGATGTAAAAAGTAAGTTTTTGTCACACAAGTCCTGTGACTATTGTCCAAGTTAAAGAAACGGGAAAAAGGGGTAAAGTCCAGCAGTAAGTCTCTGATGGCCTAAACACATACACCAGGTATACATTTTAAACTTTACACACAAATTCCCTATGGGTGTCTCTGCTTAGGAGGCTGGGTCTAACCTTCTTACACTACCCAGGCACTTTCTGTCCCCAACTTAATATACTTGGGACAGGGCCTAGTTCCTCCACCCTTCTGTACACTACTTTTTACAGTTTTTGAGCGCGGGTACTATTTACATTGATTAACAGGTGTTATTATTCCACTACATTTTAAACCCAATCTCCATATCTATTTGGGGTTTGTCCAAATGTACTACATGTGGATCTGCGTAGTGCTGGCGTGTCAAAAGCTGTTGTTTGTGTAGTGTACGTACTTTTTCTTCCTCTACTTGTCCTACGTGTTTCTGTAATTCCATAGTAGGTAGTAGTTTGTCTACTGGACTGTCCTCTGTTAAAGGTGGTAGTGTAGGTAATTGTCTGAGTTCTTTGTCTTACAATGAGACTAGCAGGTTCACCGATTACAGGAATCTCAGGTTCCGAAATAACAGGCTGCATTTCTTGAATTTGAACTGGTTCTTCTTGAACTGGTTGAATTGGTATTTGATCTTCTGTAGGTTGGTAAAATGAAATAACTGGTATGATAAATGCTCCTTTGCATTGAGGCCAGTTGGCTGGTAAGTCTCCAATTTCTGTATGGACTAGATTTTCCTTTTGTTGTTCAACGGTTACTATGGAGTAACTGGTTTCTTGAGGTATTAACTGTTCTGGACATCTTTTCAAATTGTCTCTGGATACAGTTGTAAAGATGTTTCCTTTGTCTTTGCTAATTACACAAGTTTTAGAGTTGTCATATTGTGACGGCATTATTGTGTAGGGCTCTGATTCCCAATTGTCATCCAATTTGTTGGTTTTTCTCTTCCTTTTTAGTACTAGTTCACCTGTTGTCAAAGGTTCTGCTGAGGCGTGCTTATTGAAATCATGCTCTTCTTTGCTTCTGCTTATGTTCAGATTTCTTTCAACACTCTCTTGTATCTTCTTGTATTGTTCTTGGCGTTGATTAACCCAATCTTCTACTAGAGAATCTTGTGCTGGTTCAATGGTTCCCATTTCTAGATCAACTGGTAGTTTTCCTGGTCTTGCTCGCATCAAGTAAGCAGGTGAATAATTAGTTGAACTAACTGGTATGTAGTTGTAGATATCCACAAGGTCTGGAAGTTTTTCAGGCCATTGATTTCTCTCTTCAAGGGGTAGAGTTTTGAGCATGTCAATCACGATGTGGTTCATTTTCTCGCATGAACTATTTGTCTGAGGATATGGTGTGGTCCTGATCTTTTTACATCCATATAGTCCTAGAAATGCATGAAACAAGTCTGATTCAAATGCTGGTGCTTGGTCAGTTAAGTCTTGGTCTGGGTACCCATGTGGGTGGCAAAAGTAACTCTGGAATGCTTTAGCTGCTACTTCTGCTGTCAAGTCTTTAACTGGAACAACCACAAGAAATCTTGAATAGTGGTCAACCATGGTGAGTGCATAGGTATAACCGGTTCGTCTTTGGGTTAACTTTACGTGGTCGAGAGCAACTATTTCAAGAGGTCTCTTGGTAACGATTGCTGCAACGGAGCTTTCTGACTCCAATGGTCTGTTCTTCGGAGATGATACGGTCCACAATTCTTACACCACTTGTAAATCGAACCTCACATACTGACCCAATAAAAACGGTCTTTCAGTAGCATTTCCAGCTTCTTCCATCCGAAGTGTCCTGCATCGTCATGGTAGGCTTCGAGGATCATTCGGACTTCTGTTTTTGGAACTACAATCTGCCATATGAGTAGACAAATAACTTCCCTCTCTCCTTCCACAGGCGCTTGGCATTTGGTGAGGCATCAGGATCCATACTGGCGTGCTCTTGGGTTATTAATTCCCTAACTAAGCTAACATCTGGATCATTGGCTTGAGTCTCTTTCCAGTCGTGATGAGGTAAAGGATTCACGGTCCTCTCTCCACGTCTCTGACTCGCCTGATGACACGTTGCTGTACCCGTGCAATGGAAAGCTGGTAATTCTATCTCCTCTAGGTCATCTATGTCTTCTCCTTCTTCAGGGAGGTTAGGCATTCTAGACAGGGCATCAGCATTGCCGTTTTTGTGACATGCCCGGTACTTCACAGTAAAGTCGTAGTTCGACAATCTTGCCACCCAACGCTGCTCTAGGGCTCCCAGCTTTGCGGTCTCTAAGTGTGTTAGAGGGTTGTTGTCAGTGAAAGCTGTGAACGGGGCGGATGCCAGGTAATGCTTGAAACGCTCTGTGATTGCCCAGACCAGGGCCAGGAACTCCAGTTTGAACGAGCTGTAGTTCTCTGGGTTCCTTTCTGTTGGACGGAGCTTCCTGCTGGCGTAGGCTATATCCTTCTCCTTTCCTTGTTGGCGTTGGGCTAGGACTGCTCCTAGGCCTTCGTTGCTTGCATCTGTATACAACAGAAACGGTAAATTGTAATCAGGATAAGTTAGGATTTCTTCCCCTGTTAAGGCATCTTTTAACCTCTGGAAGGATTGTTCCTGTTCTGGTCCCCACTGAAACAGGGGCCCCCTATCTTGCAATTCTTGTATTGGCCTACTAAGAGATTTTGCATGGGTGCTGCTATTTTGGTGTAGCCTTTGATGAATCTTCGGTAGTAACCGACCAGTCCTAAGAATTGGCGTACCTCTTTGTGAGTGGTTGGCGCTGGCCCGTTTTTGATGACTGTAACTTTGTCCGGATCAGGTGCTAAGCCTTCCACACTGACCACATGTCCCAGGTACTGAACTTTGGGTTTCAGCAAGTGACATTTGGACGGTTTCAGTTTCATGCCGTACTTGGATAGCGACTCGAACACTTCACTCAGGTGTTGCAGGTGATCTTCATAGGTCTGGGAGTATACAATGACATCATCCAGGTACAACAGCATGGTCTCAAAGTTCTTGTGACCTAAGCAACACTCCATCAGTCTCTGAAATGTTCCTGGGGCATTATACAACCCGAATGGCATACTGTTGAATTCGCATAGTCCCATGGGTGTCGTGAAGGCTGTCTTCTCACGATCCTCCTCTGCAACGGAGACCTGCCAGTACCCACTAGTAAGATCTAATGTGGAGAAGTAATTGGCAGACTTAAGTGCAACCAGTGACTACTCTATGCGGGGCAACAGGTATGCATCCTTGTGTGTGACTTTGTTGATTTGCCTATAGTCTACGCACATCCTCATACTACCATCTTTCTTTTTAACCAGGACCAGTGGTGCTGCCCAGGGACTACAGCTATCCCTAATGACCCCTGTGTTTTTCATGTCCTGAAGCATTTCTTTAGCTTTTTGGTAGTGTGTGGGTGGTATAGGCCTGTACCTCTCTTTGATGGGTGCATGGTCACCTGTGGAGATGTGATGTTGTACCCCTTTAATCCTCCCAAAGTCAAGTGGGTGTTTGCTGAACACTTGTTCGTACTCCCGAACTACCCGGTAAACTCCATTTTTCTGATGAGAAGGTGTGTTGTCAGTTCCTACGCTGAGCTCCTGACACCATTTCTCTAGCTGATCTTTGGAGTGAGGGGGTTCGTCAGTTACTGTTTGTGAAAAGGATTTTACATCATGTATAGCATTGTTTTCAACCTGGTATAACTTTGCAACAGTAGAATACCTTGGCAGTCTGACTTCGTCATCACCATAATTTAATATGCGTACAGGGACCCTTCCTTTTCTTACGTCAACCAACCCTCTGGCTGTCAAGAGTGTAGGACTACTATCAGACATTACAGGTTCTACTACAGCTTGGTAGTCCTGCCCTCTAAGGCCTATTGCTGCTCGACACCAGATCATCATTTCACTTCTGGGTGGTACCACAATTGGAATGGGATCTGTCATCCATACACTGCCAATTTCACCGTTTTACATTTTTACCTGCTGTTGATACACCAGAGCTCGGATCTCTCTTTGGATAGCTCTCCTCTCTCTTGGTTTACTAGCATAAGCACTCTGTTGGAGTAAAAACAACACTTCATCTAGGCATTTAACCATTACATTAGTACCCAGTATTACGTGAGGATCCCTCTCGTACGGTTTGTCCTGAACCACTATGATACCCTGGTTCTTCAGCTGCACCCTCCCCACCTTTACTGTAGCTTCCCATTGTCCCTCTATTGTAACTAGCAAACCATTAGTTGCCTCAATGTTCAAATCAGGGTTTGGGGGTTCCAGCTTAACATCTGGCCAGAACCGTTTGTAAAGGATACTCGGGATGGTTGTCACCTGGGACCCAGTGTCTATCAACGCTGTGATAGCAGTGCTGTCGATGATGATTGACAAGTACGGACGGTCTCCCACGTACTTGTATTCCCAGTTGGTTGGGCCTGGACAGTCTACTCCTGGGGTTGGCCCTTCTTGCCCAGGGGTTGCTCGTTTAAAGGACTGTAACGGTAAGTATGTCCTTCTTTGTCGCTCTTTTGGCAGATGCGATGTCCATCAGGGCAGTAGCGATCTGTAGGCTTTCCTCGCGGGGGCGGTGTCATCTTCCTCATCCACGGGACGTCGTCGGGCTGTCAGCGAGCTGGATCCCATCAGATGGCCTTGCTTCTGTCTTGGGTCATCTTTCACCTCGGAGCTTCGCCATGTCTTTCATCAGCTGCTGCACGTCGGCACACAGTTTATCAAACCGGTCGGGTGTTATAGTTTGTGCGCTGGCCTGAACTGTGGGGAGTGGAGATGCTGCTGCCAGCACGGAAGGGGTGTTAGCATACTGCGGCTGTGAGGTTAGATCGGGCACTGTAGGAAACTGCTGTCCCCGCACTGTTAAGTCTCTTAACGTAGCGAACTCTGCATCAGGGTTTTGCAGGGCCCACCAGCGTGCCTGTTTCATATCATCAGATAGTCTAAGTCCCATAACGAATTGTTCAATTAACGCTTTGCTTTCATCTCTAACACCAGCGGGATCGGCTTGTTTTAGCAGTCTCAGTGCTTCTTGTAAGCGCAGTGCATAGTCCAGGACACTCTCCTGTGCCCCTTGTTTGCAATGGTAAAGTAACAGTCTTAATTCCGCTTCAGTGTGATGTTCAAAAACCCGGTTTAATTTAGCAAAAATCTGCTTGACAGACTCTTGAGCTTCTGTAGACCAGTTGCGGGTCTCCAGCTCTGTTGCATCTGTTAACTGTCCCATTATTACTGAAGCTCTCTGCTTACCGGTCATGGCGTACATATCCAGCACTTAGCATATCTTCCTCCGGAACATATCCAGGGTACCGGGTTTACCGCTGTACTTTGGTAACCAGGCCACATTCGGGACGTACGGCAGAGATATCGGCATTATCGGATCGGGCTGCTGCGGCATGACGCCGACAGGTGGCCGACCTACTGGGGGTACGTGCTGGGACTCCGGTGGAACCACCGGTTAGTTTACTTGTGGGGATACCGCGTCGCCGGAGTCCGAATCACTCATCCTCGCTCCCCCTTAGTTAAGCGCGGCCAGTCCTTTCAATTTCAGCGGAAGTTGTCGGCCTCGCGGTGAGGAGTGAGGCACCACGGGAGTTTCCGGTTCCTGCTGCGTTTAGCGGTACTCGTCAGAGCGTGGGGCGGGACCTATCTTTGCGCCCTTCGCACAGTACGCCCCTTCTTTTCCCGCTCAATGCGCAGCAATGGCTGTTTAAATTTACAGTTCAATATTCACAATCATTAAATAGCACACAATACCCATTGGGAAACGGGTCTGTTCGTATCCTGTTCGTGATCGCCAGATTTTGACTCACCGTTGCTGGGTTCTCAGGTCTCAGGCGATGCTTCCCTTGTCACGGTTCCGCGCCTGAGGCTGTGGGGCCCGGTGGTCAAATAAAAAGGGATTGAAGGATTGGGATTAAATGTTGATTGTCGTGACGCCACTTGTGGATGTCCGGTGATGGCACCGGCGCTGCTTGGGTCTCCGAGGGATGTGCGGCAGCTAGATGGGATGCTCCCCACAGGATGAGCAGTAGTCCCCGGGGACAGGAACTGTACTGGATGGAATACGGCAGCTCGGTAGTTTGTAATTATTAGTCCAGAAAGAATGCACGGACACATAAAGTCTTTTCTGTACCTTTTACTGGTGTCAACAGGTACACTCAACCGGGCGATGAAGTAGACACTCCTGGAGGTTCCACAGCAAGCAGTGGTATAGGCTTCCTGGTGTACGTAGTTCTAACAGGGTCTGGTGGACATGGAATCCTACCAAACCGGGGTTGCTTGTTCTGGTGAGACTGGTTACACCTGAGTTTGCTGCACTGAGGGCACTATAAAGGATTATGGTGCAGCGCTTGGCTCACGGCTCTCATTTGGTGGTGCTTCAGGTGTCCAGGGAGCTAAACTCCCTTGTTGGGGTGCTGGTTTCTCTGCAGCTGTGCTATGGCGTATTATGGTGGCTCAGTGGTTAGCACTGTATATGTGGCTCAGTGGTACACGTGTATGGTGGCTGAGTGGTTAGCACTGTATACGGTGCTGAGTGGTTAGCACTGATGGGTCAGGGTACTGGGTGGCCCAGTGGTTAGCACTGTGATAGTGCGTGGTCTGCAGATGGTGTGTCCAGAAAGGCCAGTGTAGCACTGATGTATGAGATGGGCTCGGTGCGTGGTGGTCAGTAGGAGTGCTCAGTGGTTAGCAGTGTTACGTGGCTGTGGTCACGTAATGTAGTGGCTCAGTGGTTGCACTGTATATAGGGCCAGTGAGGTTAGCTGTCATAGTGGTCTCAGTGGAGCTGTATAGGGTGGGTCAGCTGGTGTAGCACTGTACTATGGTGCAGTGTCCAAGGCATGGAAATCAGTGGTAGATGGTGTAGCGGGGGTCTCAGTGGGTTTAGCACCTGTATAGGTGGGCTCAGTGGTAGCAACTGTAAGGTGTGGTCCAGGTGGTAGCACAGATGTGTGCAAGTGGTAGCGTACTGTGTAGAGGGGCTCAGTGGTACGATGAGCTAGTGGTTGCAGATGGAGTGATGGTGCTCAGTGGTGTAGCACGATGAGGCTAGTGGTAGCAGGATGGGGCTAGTGGTTACGGATGGAGTATATCGGTGGCTAGGTGGTTAGCACTGATGATTAGTGGTCAGCGCATGATGGGCTCAGTGGTTGCAGAGATAGTGGTCAGAAGTGGGCTCAGTGTAGCCGTGAGGCCAGTGGTCAGAGTAGGCCAGTGGTAGCCAGGAGTGAGTGGTCAGCACAGATGGAGTGCAGTGGTCAGCGCATATGGGCTAGTGGTCAGCACGGATGGAGCTATGTGAGAGGGCTCGTGTCGCGAAGGCTTGGCAGCGGGAGAGTGGTGGTCGCAGGAGGCAGTACGAGAGAGGCAGTGTTATCGCAGGATGGAGGTCAGTGGTCAGCAGGATGGAGGCGAGTGGTCACCGGATGGAGGCAGTGGTACGCAGGATGGGGCTCAGTGGTCAGCCAGGATGGAGGCTCAGTGGTTAGCACTGAGATGGGGCTCAGTGGTCACAGCAGGATGGAGGCTCAGTGTAGCCTAGGACGGCTCAGTGGCTCAGTGACGGATGGAGGTCAAGTGGTCAGGCAGATGGGGTGGTCAGCACGGATGGAGCATAGTGGTCATCCAGTGGGAGTGTCAGCAGATAGGAGGCTCAGTGGTCAGCACGGGATGAGGCTAGTGGTCAGCACAGATGAGGTCGAGTGTGTGAAGTGGTCGCAGAGGCTATGTAGCAAGGATGGAGGTCAGTGGTGCAGCGCAGGAGGAGGTCAGTGTAGGCGGATGGAGGGTAGGTAGCAGGATCAGGAGGTGGCAGTGTCAGCAGGGGAGCTCAGTGGTCACGCAGAGGAGGTCGTGGTCAGCAGGAGGGGTCTGGGTCAGCTGAGGAGTGGTCAGTGGTTAGCCAGGACGGAGCTTGGTGGTAGTGGCGGGAGCTCGTGGTCAGCAGATGGAGGCTCAGTGGTCAGCCAGAGGAGGCTCGATGGTCAGCCAGGATGGAGGCTCAGTGGTCTAGCAGGATGGAGGCAGTGGTCATCGCAGGATGGGGCAGTGGTCAGTGAGTCGCAGGATGAGCAAGTGGTTATGCAGATGAGGCTAGATGGTCATGGAAGCTAGGTGACGAGGCAGGGTGGTCATCGCAGATGGAGGCAGTGTCATCGCACAGGATGGGGCATGCAGTGGTCAGCACTGATGGAGGCTCAGTGGTCAGTCGCAGGATGGAGGCTCAGTGGTCAGCGCAGGATGGAGGCAGTGGTCAGCCAGGATGGAGGCCAAGGGTTGCAGGCAGGATGGAGGCAGTGGTCAGCGCAGGATGGAGGCAGAGTGGTCAGCCAGGATGGAGGCTCAGTGGTCAGCGCAGGATGGAGGCTAGTGGTCAGCACAGGATGGAGGCTAGTGTGTCAGCACAGGATGGAGGCTCAGTGGTCAGCACAGGATGGAGGCTCAGTGGTCAGCACAGGATGGAGGTCAGTGGTCAGCACAGGAGGAGTAGAGGTGGTCAGCACAGGATGGCTCATGGTCAGCACAGGATGGAGGCTCAGTGGTCAGCCAGGATGGAGGCTGAGTGGTCAGCACAGGATGGAGTGGTCAGATGTGGTTGCAGCCAGGATGGAGGCAGTGCACAGATGGGCATCAGGATGACATGTCAGCAGGATGGAGGCAGTGGTCATCGCAGGATGGAGGCAGTGGTCAGCGCAGGATGGAGGCTAGAGTGGTCAGCGCAGGATGGAGGCTCAGTGGTCAGCGCAGGATGGGGCTGAGTGGTCAGCGCAGGATGGAGATGAGTGGCAGGAAGCAGAGTGAGCGCAGGATGGAGGCGAGTGTCAGCGCAGGATGGAGGCGAGTGGTCAGCGCAGGATGGAGGCTGAGTGGTCAGCAAGGATGAGGCAGTGGTCAGCCAGGAGGAGGCTCAGTGGTCAGCCAGGATGGAGGCTCAGTGGTCAGCCAGGAGGATGGAGGCTCAGTGGTCAGCAAGGAGGAGGTCGCAGTGGTCAGCGCAGAGAGTGGTGGTCAGTGTCAGCAGAGGAGGCTCGTGGTCAGCAGAGAGGGCTCGGTCAGCGCAGGACAGGAGGCTGTGGTCAGCACAGGATGGAGGCTCAGTGGTCAGCGCAGGATGGAGGCTCAGTGGTCAGCACAGGATGGAGGCTCAGTGGTCAGCGCAGGATGGATGGCCAGAGGTGTGAGTTGCGCAAGGATGGAGGCTCAGTGGTCACACAGGATGGAGGCAGTGGTAGCAGGATGGCTAGTGGTCAGCATGGATGGAGGCTCAGGTGGTACAAGGGTCGCAGTGGAGCTCAGTGTAGCGCAGATGGGATGGTCACAGGATGGGTCAGTGAGCGCAGGATGAGGCTCAGTGGTCAGGCAAGATGGAGGCTCAGTGGTCAGCGCAGGATGATGGCTGAGTGGTCAGCGCAGGATGGAGCTGAGTGGTTAGCGCAGGATGGAGGCTGAGTGGTCAGCGCAGGATGGAGGCTGAGTGGTCAGCCAGGATGGAGGCGAGTGGTTGACAGGATGGAGGTCAGCGTCATCGCAGGATGGAGGCAAGTGGTCAGCACTGGATGGAGCAGTGGTCAGCAAGGATGGAGGCTCAGTGGTCAGCGCAGGAAGAGGCTGAGTGGTCAGCACAGGATGGAGGCTCAGTAGTAGCACAGGATGGAGGCTCAGTGGTCAGCACAGGATGGAGGCTCAGTGGTCAGCACAGGAGTGAGTGGTCAGCACAGGAGTGAGTGGTCAGCACAGGAGTGGTCAGCACAGGATGGAGGCTGAGTGGTCAGCACAGGATGGAGGCTCAGTGGTCAGCACAGGATGGAGGCTCAGAGTGGTCATCGCAGGATGGAGGCAGATGGTTCGCAGGATGCAGAGTTACGCAGGATGGAGGCAGAGTGGTCATCGCAGGATGGAGGCAGTGGTCACGCAGATGGGGCTCATGGTCACGCAGGATGGAGGCAGAGTGGTCAGCAGGATGAGGTAGGTCAGCGTGTCAGTGGTCACGCAGGATGGAGGCTGAGTGGTCATCGCAGGATGGAGGCTCAGTGGTCAGCAGGATGGAGGCTCAGTGGTCAGCAGAGGAAGGAGTCGGGTCAGAGATGGTCAGTGCAGAAGATGGAGTGCACTAGGATGAGCTGGTGTCAGCACAGGATGGAGGCTCGTGTCAGCAGGTGGAGTCAGTGCAGCAAGGATGGAGGCTCAGTGGTCAGCGCAGGAAGGAGGCTCAGTGGTTAGTCAGGATGGAGGCTCAGTGGTGAGCGCAGGATAGCAGAGTGGTCAGCACAGGATGGAGGCAGAGTGGTAGCGCAGGATGGAGGCTAAGTGGTCAGCGCAGGACGGAGGCTCAGTGGTCATCGCAGGATGGAGGCAGAGTGGTCATCGCAGGATGGAGGCAGAGTGGTTATCGCAGGATGGAGGCAGAGTGGTTATCGCAGGATGGAGGCAGAGTGGTCATCGCAGGATGGAGGCAGGGTGGTCATCGCAGGATGGAGGCAGAGTGGTCATCGCAGGATGGAGGCAGAGTGGTCAGCACTGGATGGAGGCTCAGTGGTCAGCAGAGGATGGAGGCTCAGTGGTCAGCGCAGGAAGGAGGCTGAGTGGTCATCACAGGAAGGAGGCTCAGTGGTGAGCGCAGGAAGGAGGCAAAGTGGTCAGCGCAGGATGGAGGCAGAGTGGTCAGCGCAGGATGGAGGCAGAGTGGTCATCACAGGAAGGAGGCAGAGTGGTCAGCGCAGGAAGGAGGCAGAGTGGTCAGCGCAGGATGGAGGCAGAATGGTCGGCACAGGACAGAGGGTGAGTGGTCAGCCAAGGACGGAGGGTCGGTGGTGAGCGCAGGACGGAGGGTCAGTGGTGAGGCCAGGACGGAGGGTTGGTAGTCAGGGCAGGACGGTGGCTCTGTGGTCAGCAGAGGACGGAGGCTCGGTGGTCAGCGCAGGATGGCGGGTCGGTGGTCAGGCGAGAACGGCGGCTCTGTGGTCAGCAGAGGACGGAGGCTCAGTGGTCAGCGCAGGACGGAGGCTCGGTGGTGAGTCTAGGACGGCGGCTCTGTGGTCAGCAGAGGACGGAGGCTCGGTGGTCAGCGCAGGACGGAGGCTCGGTGGTCAGCGCAGGACGGAGGCTCGTTGGTCAGCGCAGGATGGAGGCTCAGTGGTCAGCGCAGGATGGAGGCTC
Source organism: Allobates femoralis (assembly GCA_033576535.1). NCBI lineage: Eukaryota > Metazoa > Chordata > Amphibia > Anura > Aromobatidae > Allobates > Allobates femoralis. The sequence continues at coordinate 25,222,722 of JARQOC010000007.1, forward strand.
AGTGGTCAGCACAGGATTGAGTGGTCAGCAAAGGATGGAGGCTGAGTTGTCAGCACAGGATGGAGGCTCAGTGGTCAGCACAGGATGGAGGCTCAGTGCTCAGCACAGGATGGAGGCTCAGTGGTCAGCGCATAAAGGAGGCTCAGTGGTTAGTGCAGGATGGAGGCTCAGTGGTGAGCGCAGGATGGAGGCAGAGTGGTCAGCACAGGAAGGAGGCAGAGTGGTGAGCGCAGGATGGAGGCTCAGTGGTCAGTGCAAGATGGAGGCTCAGTGGTCAGCGCAGGATGATGGCTGAGTGGTCAGCGCAGGATGGAGGCTGAGTGGTTAGCGCAGGATGGAGGCTGAGTGGTCAGCGCAGGATGGAGGCTGAGTGGTCAGCGCAGGATGGAGGCTGAGTGGTCAGAACAGGATGGAGTGGTCAGCGCAGTATGGAGGCTCAGTGGTCAGCACAGGATGGAGGCTCAGTAGTGAGCACAGAATGGAGGCTCAGTGGTCAGCACAGGATGGAGGCTCAGTGGTCAGCACAGGAGTGAGTGGTCAGCACAGGAGTGAGTGGTCAGCACAGGAGTGGTCAGCACAGGATGGAGGCTGAGTGGTCAGCACAGGATGGAGGCTGAGTGGTCAGCACAGGATGGAGGCTCAGTGGTCATCGCAGGATGGAGGCAGAGTGGTCATCGCAGGATGGAGGCAGAGTGGTTATCGCAGGATGGAGGCAGAGTGGTTATCGCAGGATGGAGGCAGAGTGGTCATCGCAGGATGGAGGCAGGGTGGTCATCGCAGGATGGAGGCTCAGTGGTCATCGCAGGATGGAGGCAGAGTGGTCAGCACTGGATGGAGGCTCAGTGGTCAGCAGAGGATGGAGGCTCAGTGGTCAGCGCAGGAAGGAGGCTGAGTGGTCATCACAGGAAGGAGGCTCAGTGGTCAGCAGGGGATGGAGGCTCAGTGGTCAGCGCAGGAAGGAGGCTGAGTGGTCATCACAGGAAGGAGGCTCAGTGGTGAGCGCAGGAAGGAGGCAAAGTGGTCAGCGCAGGATGGAGGCAGAGTGGTCAGCGCAGGATGGAGGCAGAGTGGTCATCACAGGAAGGCGGCAGAGTGGTCAGCGCAGGAAGGAGGCAGAGTGGTCAGCGCAGGATGGAGGCAGAGTGGTCAGCGCAGGATGGAGGCAGAAATGGTCGGCACAGGACAGAGGGTGAGTGGTCAGCCAAGGACGGAGGGTCGGTGGTGAGCGCAGGACGGAGGGTCAGTGGTGAGGCCAGGACGGAGGGTTGGTAGTCAGGGCAGGACGGTGGCTCTGTGGTCAGCAGAGGACGGAGGCTCGGTGGTCAGCGCAGGACGGAGGGTCGGTGGTCAGGCGAGGACGGCGGCTCTGTGGTCAGCAGAGGACGTAGGCTCAGTGGTTAGCGCAGGACGGAGGCTCGGTGGTGAGTCTAGGACGGCGGCTCTGTGGTCAGCAGAGGACGGAGGCTCAGTGGTCAGCGCAGGACGGAGGCTCGTTGGTCAGCGCAGGACGGAGGCTCAGTGGTCATCGCAGGATGGAGGCAGAGTGGTCATCGCAGGATGGAGGCAGAGTGGTTATCGCAGGATGGAGGCAGAGTGGTTATTGCAGGATGGAGGCAGAGTGGTCATCGCAGGATGGAGGCAGGGTGGTCATCGCAGGATGGAGGCAGAGTGGTCATCGCAGGATGGAGGCAGAGTGGTCAGCACTGGATGGAGGCTCAGTGGTCAGTAGAGGATGGAGGCTCAGTGGTCAGCGCAGGAAGGAGGCTGAGTGGTCATCACAGGAAGGAGGCTCAGTGGTGAGCGCAGGAATGAGGCAAAGTGGTCAGCGCAGGATGGAGGCAGAGTGGTCAGCGCAGGATGGAGGCAGAGTGGTCATCACAGGAAGGAGGCAGAGTGGTCAGCGCAGGAAGGAGGCAGAGTGGTCAGCGCAGGATGGAGGCAGAGTGGTCAGCACAGGATGGAGGCAGAGTGGTCAGCGCAGGATGGAGGCAGAATGGTCGGCACAGGACAGAGGGTGAGTGGTCAGCCAAGGACGGAGGGTCAGTGGTGAGCGCAGGACGGAGGGTCAGTGGTGAGGCCAGGACGGAGGGTTGGTAGTCAGGGCAGGACGGTGGCTCTGTGGTCAGCAGAGGACGGAGGCTCGGTGGTCAGCGCAGGACGGAGGGTCGGTGGTCAGGCGAGGACGGCGGCTCTGTGGTCAGCAGAGGACGTAGGCTCAGTGGTTAGCGCAGGACGGAGGCTCGGTGGTGAGTCTAGGACGGCGGCTCTGTGGTCAGCAGAGGACGGAGGCTCAGTGGTCAGCGCAGGACGGAGGCTCGTTGGTCAGCGCAGGACGGAGGCTCGTTGGTCAGCGCAGGACGGAGGCTCGGTGGTCAGGCCAGAACGGAGGCTCAGTGGTCAGGCCAGGATGGAGGCTCGGTGGTCAGCGCAGGCGAGGTGGGCGGAGCCAGGCGGGAGCCCCGCGAGGTGGGCGGAGCGAGGGGGAGCCCCGAGAGATAGGCGGAGCTTGACGGGAGCCCTGGGGAGGTGGGCGGAGCTTAGCGGGAGCCCCGGGAGGTGGGCGGAGCCTGTCGCAGGCCCGCGAGGTGGGCGGAGCCAGGGGGAGCCCCGAGAGGTGGGCGGAGCTTGACAGGAGCCCCTGGGAGGTGGGCGGAGCTTAGCGGGAGCCCCGGGGAGGTGGGCGGAGCCTGTCGCGAGCCCTGCGAGGGGGCGGAGCCTGTCGCGAGCCCCGCAAGGTGGGCGGAGCCTGTCACAAGGTGGGCAGAGGCCGCTGGAGCGGTGAGTGCAGAGGCATTTGGAGCGGTGAGTGCAGAGGTGGCTGGAGCGGTGAGTGCAGAGGCGGCTGGAGCGGTGAGTGCAGAGGCGGCTGGGACAGACAGGAACGTTCCTGGCCGGAACGTTTCTCCGCGGGTCCCTGTAGCCGGGGGCAGCCCGGCTACAGTGCACTTGGTGACGTCACCAGCCCTGGGCGAAGACCATCACGGAAGTGGGCTTCGCCTTTTCCAGAAGTGGCCTTCGGGTTTTATATATAAGATTGATCAACAACTATGTTCTCAATCAACATAAAAGACTCATAAATATCAAAGCTTAATATTTTTGGAAGTTGGAGTGGTTTTTTTTTAGATTTGGCTATCTTAGGAGGATATCTGTTTGTGCAGGTAACTATTACTGTGCAGAATTATTAGGCAACTTAATAAAAACCAAATATATTCCCATCTCACTTGTTTATTTTCACCAGGTAAACTAATATAACTGCACAAAATTTAGAAAAAAACAGTTCTGACATTCAAAAACAAAACCCAAAAAAATTAGTGACCAATATAGCCACCTTTCTTTATGATGACACTCAACAGCCTTCCATCCATAGATTCTGTCAGTTGCTTGATCTGTTTACGATCAACATTGCGTGCAGCAGCCACCACAGCCTCACAGACACTGTTCCGAAAGGTGTACTGTTTTCCCTCCCTGTAGATCTCACATTTTAGAAAGGATCACAGATTCTCCATGGGGTTCAGATCAGGTGAACAAGGAGGCCATGTCATTATTTTTTCGTCTTTTAGACCTTTACTGGCCAGCCACGCTGTGTAGTTGGATGCATGTGATGGAGCATTGTCCTGCATGAAAATCATGTTTTTCTTGAACGATACCGACTTCTTCCTGTACCACTGCTTGAAGAAGTTGTCTTCCAGAAACTGGCAGTCGGTCTGGGAGTTGAGCTTCACTCCATCCTCAACTCGAAAAGGTCCGGTCCCACAAGTTCATCTTTGATTATACCAGCCCATACCAGTACCCCACCTCCACCTTGCTGGCATCTGAGTCAAAGTGGAGCTCTCTGCCCTTTACTGATCCAGCCTCTGGCCCATCCATCTGGCCCATCAAGAGTCACTCTCATTTCATCAGTCCATAAAACCTTTGAAAAATCAATCTTAAGATATTACTTTGCCCATTCTTGACGTGTTATCTTATTTTTCTTGTTCAAATGTGGTCGTTTTTTCCGCCTTTCTTACCTTGGCCATGTCCCTGAGTATAACACACCTTGTGCTTTTTGAATCTTCACTAACGTTGCAGCTCTCAAATATGGCAAAACTGGTGGCAAATGGCATCTTGGCAGATTCATGCTTGGTTATCCTCAATTCATGGGCAGTCATTTTGCGCCTTTTTTGCCCAACATGCTTCTTGTAACCCTTTGGCTATTTGCCATGAAATGCTTGATTGTTTGGTGATCACGGTTCAAAAGTTTGGCAATTTAAAGACTGCTGCATCCCTCTGCAAGACATCTCACAATTTTGGACTTTTCAGAGCCCGTCTAATCTCTCTTCTGCCCCATTTTGCCTAAGGAAAGGCATTTGCCTAATAATTAAGCACACCTTATATAGGGTGTTGATGTCCTTACACCACACCCCTCCTCATTACAAAGATGAACATCACCTGATTTACTTAATTGGTAGTTGGCTCTTAAGCCTATACAGCTTGGAGTAGGATAACATGTATAAAAAGTATCATGTGATCAAAATACTCATTTGTCTAATAATTCTGCACACAGTGTATATATTCACTGCACATAATTTCCTAGCCTGCCATACACGTACCCTGGGAGCCTGAATGTTAGCTAAACCGTGTGGAGATTACTCTTCTCTGCCTCAGATTTCAATCGCCAACATTGATATCTTTGCAGATATGTTACATCCCATTTCATTGGTGGAGTGTGGAAGGCATAAAGGCAAAAAAGCCAATAGTAAATGGTGACGACACCAACCAGAAAAACATGAAAAAGCCCAATTCATTGCCATACAGGCAATGGCAGTATGGGGTTGGTACATAACCGCATACCCCATGACTGACAATGTGGCCAATTGTCCTGGATGCCAGCCCGCATATAGAAAGTCAGAAGTTTGATCACGGGCCACATCGATCTAGTTTTCCCGTAAGGGCCAGATATGACCCTGAAGGCCAGTATATGACATGTATAACCTAGGACATCTGAGTTTCCTCTGAAACAAAGTGTGACTAAGCAATCACAGTGGTGGCCACAGATAGGCTGAACCACTAATGTGACATAAAAATGTACTGAAATCCCTTGGAAATACAATGCAAACTTTGCTGGAATGTCGCCAGTGTGTGAGGTAACTCATTTTTTAGTATTTTAAACTCTCAGAGGGTTTTTTGGGGGGTGTTGTGTGCCGCCCAGCTTAGGGGACCGGGATACCCGGCGCAGGGTCCCTTTCCTTGGGGGAGTCACTGGTGGCTGGACCCAGGCCGTGGCCCCAGGCTGGCACACTCCTAAAAGGGGGTATTTACAGGGGATTTAGAAGTTTATATAATTTATAAAGTTTGTAGATGTTATTGTCGTGACGCCACCCGGAATAATGTGGCTATATATGGCCACCGCTGCCTTGTACTGGCCAGGGGATGATGGTGAGAGGCAGCTGAGATGGTATAGCCCTTTTCCGGGTAGGGCTGTAGGGTCCCCTGGACAGGTGATGTTAAAGTTAATGATGGATGAAGATGGAAGTATGGTGAGGAGATGTTAAGGGCACAGACACTTACTTGATTCACAGCAAATTCTCTCAGCGGTGATGGTCCCAATCCTGGATAGATGGTAGCTGTTAAATCAGAGGCTGAGGCACAGATGAGGTTTAACTGGTTTACTTTCAACCAAACTATAATACAACAAGTCCCGTCTCCGGAGTCTGCAATAGGGGTTCAGTTGCTCAGGCCCCACCGGGTCCTTTACCTCCTGCTTGCGCTGTCTATGTAGCCCTGCTGCCGTGTGTGAACTCGCTGCCGGCCCAAATCTGTCCTCTCTGGGTCCCACTCAACAGGCAACTTGAGTCCTTTGTCTCTCTCTGCTTACCCCCTCCGGGAGTACTGCTGAACTCTTAGTATGTTGCTGTGTCTGGCCCTGTGAAGCTTGTTGTTACCTCACGTTTTTCCGGTTGCTGTATTGTATATAACTAATGCAGCCACGGATCCGGTATCCGTATCTGCGCTTTTTATCTAGGGTAGATAATGATGCTACCCGATTCTGAAAGTGTTCCTCTTATCAGTTTTCTCCTCCTCAGACCGATGGCTTGGCCCTGGAAATTGTCAGTCAGTCCTCAGGAACTCAATGCAGCTCCTGTCACTCTGAGCTCCTGGCTCCAACTGTCTGAAAATTTACCTCAGACCAGTGTTTTATCTCTAGGGAAGTCTCTGGTGTCTCTGGAGCTCCCCCTACTGGCCAAAGGTGGTAGTGCAGTGGCATGGCTTTCTAAGTGAGTGCAACTATTATGATCTTATACTGTGGCTAATACCCGCAGGGGCGCGACATTCCCCTTAGTTAAGAACAGTACTCCGGACTGTGGGACAATAAACATAAGATATAACAGATAATATTGATAGAGTCTTAAAAAAAAATAAAAAGTTACAAAAACCACTCAAGTTTAAAAAATAGAGTCTTGTAAAAAGTCACTTCAAATAGCGTCCATTAATACAGCTCTGTCCTTGAGGGCTATTTATTTGTTAGGAAAGGCATTGCACTTAGCGTCCATTTTTCCAACAAAGTTTATGAATAAACTTAAGAATGTTCAAAAAGCAGTCTTTCCGGAGCTTTAATTTACCGCCTCCGGGCTGATAAATGAAGAAAAGAGTTCAAGAATATGCAAGTAGTTCATACAGAATAGTCTCTGTAGGTACTGGGCTTTTTTTTTTTTTTTTAACGTTACATCTAATAACTACTAATTAACAACTAGACAAGTTCCTTTCAGGTATTTCTGGTTGAAATATCTATTTACATTTGATAGTCTGCATATCTTGCTGGTAATTGACCCTGAGTACTACGCTGTGATCTGCGTAACGCTTGTGTACTGGGTGTACTCAATGTGATGGTGTGAGTGGACGTATACCTAGTAAGTACTTCTGGTTCTGCTAGGGATAATTCCATATTTGTGGGGTTGGCAATTCCACCGTGTCCAGGACTATTATTACTAGGAATTTGTTCTTCCTGTCTTGGGACTTCTGGTATTACAGGCTCTGGTGTTTGATAGAAGGCCATCATGGGAACTACTACTGCACCATTGTAGGTTGGCCAGGTTTTAGGAAAGTCTCCTAGATAGGTGTGATATACTCCATCTTCTTCTTTTTCGTTAACAGGTTGAACCGGTACTGGTTGAATAACTTCTGGTTCAGGTTGAATGACTTCTTTTTCTTTCAATGTCTCTGGACATAGTTTTAGATTGTCTCTTGACACTAGTACTGATGTTAATCCACCATCTTTGCTTATAAGACACATTTTAGGATTGTTCACTCTCATTGGTAAAACTGTATATGGGACAGATTCCCACTGATTGTCCAATTTATTAGTGCGACGGTTTCTCTTGAGCACTTGATCACCAGGTTTTAATGGGGTTGCTAGAGCATTCTGGTTGAAGTATTGCTCTTGTCTTTCTCTAGTTTTCTGGAGATTCCTTTCTACGCATTCTTGCACTTGGCGATATTGTTGTTGGCGTAGGGAGTCCCAGTTGGAATCCTGCACTTCTGCGTCTGGTTTTACAATGCCCATTTCTAGATCTATTGGTAGCTTGCCAGGTCTTGCACGCATAAGGTAAGCTGGGGTACAGTTTGTGGAGCTTACCGGGACATTGTTATAGAGGTCTACCAAGTCAGGCAATTTCTCTGGCCATAGGTTTCTCTCTGTTTCTGGTAAAGTCTTTAAGAGATCGATTACAATATGGTTCATCTTTTCGCATAAGCCATTTGTTTGCGGATGATAGGCTGTTGTACGGATCTTCTTGCAGCCATACATATTGCAAAATTCTCTGAAGATCTCTGATTCAAATGCTGTGCCTTGGTCTGCGAGTACTTGTTCCGGATATCCATGGGGTCTGCAAAAGTAGGTCTGGAACGCCTTAGCTGCTGTCTTTGCAGTGAGATCTTTCACAGGCACTACTACCAAGAAACGTGAGTAATGGTCCACTATGGTTAAAGCATAGACATAGCCGGACCGGCTTGGTGTCAATTTCACGTGGTCTATTGCTACGAGCTCAAGTGGTTGCTTGGTAACTATAGGCTGGAGTGGTGCTCTTTGGTTTTTTAGATCTTTTCTTCTGAGGTTGCACGGACCACAGTTTCTGCACCATTCTTCAATTGATCTTCTCATTCCAACCCAGTAGAATCTTTCTCTTAAAAGTACTTCTAGCTTTTTCCACCCGAAGTGACCAGCACCATTGTGATAAGCTTCTAGGACCATTTTTACATCTTGTTTAGGCACAATGATCTGCCATACTAGCTCATGCGTCTTTGGATTGGTATATCTTCTGCACAGCTTTCCTTGGTACAGGAACATTTTGCCTCTCTCTTTCCAGAGTTGATGTGTCTCTTTCGGTGCATTTTCATTGGGATACGCACTTTGCTCAGTCAGCAGTTCTTTCACCAACTTCACAGCTGGATTGCTGTCTTGAGTGTCAGCCCATCTGTGGTGTGCTAATGGGTTGAGATTCACTTGTTGATGTTTCTGGTAGGCACTGGATTGATACTGTCCTACCTTGGGACGATGGAAGGCGGGTAGTTCAATTTCTTCAAGTTCTACCGATTCTTCTTCCACGTCTCTCAAGTGCGGCATCCGGGATAAGGCGTCTGCATTTCCATTCTTTCGGCCTGCTCTATACTTGATCACGAAGTTGTAATTAGACAGCCGGGCTATCCATCGCTGTTCCAGCGCACCTAGCTTGGCTGTATCCAGGTGGGTCAATGGGTTGTTATCAGTATAGACGGTGAATTCTGCAGCTGCCAAGTAGTGTTTGAAACGCTCAGTCACAGCCCAGACTACTGCCAGTAGTTCTAACTTGAAGGAGCTGTAATTTTCAGGATTTCTTTCAGTAGGCCGGAGCTTTCTACTTGCAAAGGCGATGACTTTCTCCTTGCCTCCTTGCTTCTGAGATAGTACTGCTCCCAGTCCCACATTACTGGCATCTGTGTAAAGGATGAAAGGTTGATGGTAATCGGGGTATGCCAGAACTTCTTCTCCGGTCAATGCCTTCTTCAACTTTTCAAAAGAATCTTCCCTCTCATCACTCCACTGGAAAGGAGGATTGCGATTTGAAGGCTTCTTCGACTGCCCTACCAGGATGTCTTGTAGAGGTGCTGCTAGCTTGGTGAACCCTTGGATGAATCTACGATAGTAGCCCACCAGTCCCAGGAATTGCCTCACCTGTTTCACGCTGGTAGGTCTTGGCCAATCCCTTATTGCGGTTACTTTCTCGGGATCCGGTGCTACTCCTTCTGAACTTACAACGTGTCCCAGGTATTGTACCTTTGGCTTTAGAAGGTGACATTTTGATGGCTTGATCTTTATACCATACCGGGATAAGGCCTCGAACACTTCTGCCAGGTCTTGTAGATGTTGTTCGTAAGTCTTTGAGTAGACTATTACATCATCTAGGTACAGAAGGACGGTTTCAAAGTTCTTGTGTCCGAGACAGCATTCATCAATCGCTGAAAGGTACCGGGTGCGTTGCAGAGTCCGAATGGCATACAATTAAATTCACAAAGACCCATCGGGGTGGTAAACGCTGTCTTCTCTTTATCTTCCTCAGCCACAGGGACTTGCCAATACCCACTTGTTAAGTCTAAGGTGGAAAAATAGTTAGCAGATCTTAAAGCGGCTAATGACTCTTCAATTCTAGGTAAGGGGTAGGCGTCTTTATGGGTAATGTGATTAATCTTCCGGTAGTCTACGCACATTCTCATGGTTCCGTCTTTCTTTTTAACTATTACCAGAGGGGCTGCCCAGGGGCTACAACTGTCTCTAATTACCCCGGCCTGTTTCATCTCTCTCAGCATGTCTTTAGCACATTGATAATGAGCGGGCGGTATGGGTCTATATCTCTCTTTTATTGGTGGGTGGTTACCGGTAGGAATTGTATGTTCTACCCCTTTAATCTGTCCGAAGTCTAATGGGTGTTTACTGAAGACCCGTTCATATTCTTCTACTAGTCGGTACACCCCTTGTTTTTGGTGGGTAGGTGTTGAATCTGTACCTATATGCAGCTGCTGACACCAATCTTCTAATTCTCCACTTGAACCATTGTCGTCCACCTGACATGACGGATTCAAGGGCCCAATGGCTATGATGGCATTGTTGTCAACAGTGTATAGCTTGGCCATTGTAGCGTACCTTGGTAAAGTGACCTCTTCCTCTCCACAATTCAAAAGACGTATGGGCACTCTTCCCCTGTGTACCTCGACTATTCCTCTAGCCGTTAATATCGTGGGTCTACTATCAGTGTACACAGGCTCTACCAAGGCTTGGTAATCTCGTCCTTTAATACCAATGGCTGCTCTACACCATACCAGCATTTCAGTTTTTGGAGGTATTACTATAGGAGTTGGGTCACTTACCCTCACACTGCCGATTTCTCCACCTGCAACCTCTACTTGTTGCTTCAGCACCAATGCTTTTATCTCTCTCCGGAGAATTCTCTGCTGGCAGGATTGGGCAGTTTCCGCAAATTGCTGTAAAATAGTAATAACCTCGGAAAAACAATTTTCTAAAACATTCATACCTACCAATACAAAAGGTTCCCGTCGGTTAACATCAACAATTATGATACCCTGATTTTTTAATTCTGCTCTACCAATCTTAATGGTCATCTCTCTAAATCCTACTTGCGGTACCAATTTTCCATTACTAGCATATATACTTAGCTCAACATTAGATGGTCTTTTATCAATGTCTGAATCTGCCCAGTACCTCTTATAAAGGATATGTGGTATAGATGAAATCTGGGAACCAGTGTCCAACAAGGCATTGAGGGGAATACCGTCCAGCACGATGGGGATAATGGGACGTCCTCCGACGTACTTATCGTGCCAGGATGTTGGGCCTTGAAAGTTCACTCCTGCGAAGCGGCCCGCATTCCCAGGGGATCCTTGTTTAAATCACAATTGCGGGCGATGTGGCCTGGCTTCCGGCAACGGCGGCAAATAGGCTGTCCATCCGGCTGGTAACGGTCGTTGGGTCGTCCTCTCCACGCTGGGTATCTCTGGGGTCTCATCCAGGGAATATCCTCTCTGCGGTTCGCCAACTCCATCTTGGGTGTAGTCTGTGATTCTCTCATTTCCTGCATGGTTTTAGCCATTGAGGTGACAATGTCTGTTAGAGAGTCAAGCTTTTGCTGGAAAGCATCATTAACACTGGCCTCCAGGGTCTTAACTGATGTCACTGGCACTCTCTGTTGTTCAGGGGTTTCTGTAATGGATTGCTCAGGATCCTGATCCCAAAGTGCCTCTGCCTGCTGGAGACGAATAGCGCTCTCCTTTAACTGGGCAAATGTCACCTCAGGGTCCTTGAAAGTCAGCATACTCGCATGCCCTCGATGAGAAGGGGTTAATAGTCCCTCAATGAATTGATCTTTTAGCAATTTATCAGCGCCAGTGTTAAACATTGGTTCAGCCAGTGTAAGCGCTTTAAGGGCCTCCTGTAAATTCAGGGCAAAGTCTCTCACACTCTCATTGGCCTTTTGTTTGCAATTGAAGAATTTGGTCTTTGCTTTGCTACCAGCAGTAGTTTCAAATACTGCCTTTAATCCAGCTAGAATATGCTCAGCAGTGTCTTTTAGATCAGCGGACCATGCTGTGACTTCTCGCTTGGCATTACCACTTAACTGTGCCATCAGCAAACCGACACGCTGAGCTTCTGCCATTGGAAACATGTTTAAATAGGCCAGCAGTTTTTCTTTAAAATCATCAAAAGTATTAGGCTTACCTTCATACACTGGAAGCCATGGAGCACCTGGGGTATATGGCATCAACATCGGCATAATGGGCACTGCACCTTGCGCCGCTGTGCTGCCGGGCGCTCTGTTTTGTGCTTCAGCTGCATTTGTGTCGCGGGTGTTTCGGCGTCTCCGTGCTGCGACATGTTGCGCCCCCTTAGTTAATCCGGACCCTTCCGGCCCTCTGCTTCCGTCGGGATGGCGTATAATCGTTCCGCTGTGCAGCAGGATTGGTTTTCCCCTTTTGCCGACGTCAGAGCTCTCAGCTTGGTGCCGCCCACAAAGACACGCCCCCTACTGCTTCTGCTCGCCGCGAGCTCAGTAATGGCGGAATATGAAATTTTTCAGTCAGATCAGAGCTCAGGGCTATGACACAGTTCAAATAGCAGTCTCGTGCTGTGGCAGTTATGAGGTAATTAGTGATGATGCAATTTTACCTCAGAGGCTGGCGGCCATTTTGTTTCAATGTTAGTCAATGGGGAAAAGTCTATTTCAATGGTTTCCAATGGCAAAATCACTTTTTGATAAAAAAAAAAAAAAAAAAAAAAAAGTCAATTTTTCTCGGATTTTCTCACAATTTTCGGCATTAATCACGGCACACAGTACCCGATTTAACCAGGCACGGTAAATCCTGTTCGTGACGCCAAAGTGAGATGTGCCACCCAGCTTAGGGGACCGGGATACCCGGCGCAGGGTCCCTTTCCTTGGGGGAGTCACTGGTGGCTGGACCCAGGCCGGGCCCCAGGCTGGCACACTCCTAAAAGGGGGTATTTACAGGGGATTTAGAAGTTTATATAATTTATAAAGTTTGTAGATGTTATTGTCGTGACGCCACCGGAATAATGTGGCTATATATGGCCACCGCTGCCTTGTACTGGCCAGGGGATGATGGTGAGAGGCAGCTGAGATGGTATAGCCCTTTTCCGGGTAGAGGCTGTAGGGTCCCCTGGACAGGTGATGTTAAAGTTAATGATGGATGAAGATGGAAGTATGGTGAGGAGATGTTAAGGGCACAGACACTTACTTGATTCACAGCAAATTCTCTCAGCGGTGATGGTCCCAATCCTGGATAGATGGTAGCTGTTAAATCAGAGGCTGAGGCACAGATGAGGTTTAACTGGTTTACTTTCAACCAAACTATAATACAACAAGTCCCGTCTCCGGAGTCTGCAATAGGGGTTCAGTTGCTCAGGCCCCACCGGTCCTTTACCTCCTGCTTGCGCTGTCTATGTGGCCCTGCTGCCGTGTGTGAACTCGCTGCCGGCCCAAATCTGTCCTCTCTGGGTCCCACTCAACAGGCAACTTGAGTCCTTTGTCTCTCTCTGCTTACCCCCTCCGGGAGTACTGCTGAACTCTTAGTATGTTGCTGTGTCTGGCCCTGTGAAGCTTGTTGTTACCTCACGTTTTTCCGGTTGCTGTATTGTATATAACTAATGCAGCCACGGATCCGGTATCCGTATCTGCGCTTTTTATCTAGGGTAGATAATGATGCTACCCGATTCTGAAAGTGTTCCTCTTATCAGTTTTCTCCTGCTCAGACCGATGGCTTGGCCCTGGAAATTGTCAGTCAGTCCTCAGGAACTCAATGCAGCTCCTGTCACTCTGAGCTCCTGGCTCCAACTGTCTGAAAATTTACCTCAGACCAGTGTTTTATCTCTAGGGAAGTCTCTGGTGTCTCTGGAGCTCCCCCTACTGGCCAAAGGTGGTAGTGCAGTGGCATGGCTTTCTAAGTGAGTGCAACTATTATGATCTTATACTGTGGCTAATACCCGCAGGGGCGCCACAGTTGTAATGCTGTCTGTAAAATATACTAATAAAATGGCTTGATTTTGAGTCACGATCTATACTTAATATTGATTTGTATTATTCTGTTACATGCTGTGTTACAGTAAATTAGAAATATTGGTTGTGTATGTGCAGAAAAGATTAATTTTTTCCGATTTTCAAAAATTGCTGCAAATCTTATAAGACCTCTCATATCCTAAAAAATACCATGATATTTTAAGATGATGCTAATGTAAAGCAGATATCTTTTAATAATATCACAGCATCACATCATCATCACAGGCGATATGACTGCTGCAGAACAAATCTCTGAACTGCTGTTCACAAAGCAGCCAATAAGGAAAGATGGATAGTTGGCCTATAATGTTGTAAAATAAAAAATACATATATGATTAGAAAATAAGGTTTTATACAATTGGAAAATAAGACTAGAATAATTAGGGTTAGTGTCTAGTTTTACTGTAAGTAGCAAAAAGACAAACAATGTATTAACTTTAAAAGTTTCAGGTTTAATGATTTAATTTGTCACAAAACCATTTCCTAATTATTGTTTTTCACTTTTCAGAAAAACAGACAGAAGGGATAGGTACTTTTTATTTTTATATAATGGAATGTTATGACTCCATGGAAAAACTTTTGGCCAATAAAGGTAAGAAACATCATAATGTTTAACATTATAAATCCAAAAACTATTGGAATTTCTACCCATCATAGCATGGTGTGCACAAAGGAATATCTTCTTGTTTAGGTTTGCCTACAGTTTATTATAATTTAATTTTCTAATCATTGCAAAAATTGAAATTGATTCCAGCGGAGCTTCCAAATCAGTTAAAAAAAATCTTTATGGAGGGGCGTGGCTAACCCGTGCACAGGATGGACGCTTGCTGAAAGAGCTCCTCCAGCCGCCACCTTACCCACCGCTCCAACATATACCATACCGCTCTAAAACCTGAATGGGCAAGACGAGAAAGAATCCAGGAGTCTCCGGCACCGAGCACACGGCACAAAAAGGAACGATTGTGCAGTTCCTCCGCTCCAACACGGCCGTCTCTCCCGCGCTGCAGGCACCCAAGATGGCGACCGCTCCTCAGCGTGAGGCGACTCCCAGAGCTGACCGCGCTCAAAGACAGAGGGGGAACCGCTACGCAGTTCTTGCAGACGAGCAGCAACACGTGGAGGAGATGGAGGGCTCCCTGCCACCCCTGGAAGGTGCTCCACAATCAGAGCTAAGTACCTACTTAAAATCCCTACCCACTAAGGGAGACCTGGAGAAACTAGCCTGTAGACTGGAAAAGACATACAGAAAAGAAATACACTCTTTACAAAGAGAATTCACTACTAGAGTGGAAGCAGTGGAAAAATCCCAGGACGATGTACTGGATGAATTGAGGGCACACAGGGAGGCTATTGAATCACACTCAGCTTTACTAGAAGACCTTATATATAATCAAGAGGATCAGGAGAACAGAAATAGAAGAAACAATATTAGAATCAGGGGGCTCTCTGAGGACATCACAGCTCAACAACTAGGGAGATCTACCCAGGAACTCTTTAAACAGATTTTGGGAGACACAGATGGTCCGGACATAGAACTGGACAGGGTACACAGAGCACTCTCTCCAAGACCCGCAGCGGGGATGCTACCAAGAGATGTAATATGTAGAGTGCACTTCTTCACAATACGAGATGCCATCATGAATGCTGCCAGAACCCTGGGTCCAATACAGTTTGCCAACTCAACTGTGTCCCTGCTCCCAGACCTAGCTAGGAGAACCCTCCAACAGAGGAGAGGTCTGAGACCATTAATCAACATCTTGAAGGATAAAGATATCAAGTACAGGTGGGGCTTCCCATTCCAACTGACAGCCACTAAAGATGGTAGATCAGCAAGCTTCCGCCGCTTATCGGATCTCCCCACATTCCTGAACACCCTGGATCTCCCTGCAATGGAACTTCCTGACTGGCCACGTCTCCCAGTTTTACCAACTTCCCAGATGAGATGGTCCAGACCAGCTAGAAATGATACCTCAAGGGACACTCCTGCGTAATTCTTTAAAGTCTCTTTACTCATTCCATCAAGGGACAATTAGGTCCCACATTGTCTCCATCTAGAACCTGCTCAGACTGACGGACTGGAGAAGTGGCCGAAACTTTATCCTGATGATTATATTTTTCTCTCCCCTTTCCCTCCCCCCCCCCCCCCCTTTTTTTTTTTTTTTTTTCTCTCTTTTTCCTTCCCCCTCTTTCCTCTACCCCTTCCCTATTTTATTTTGCAATGTTTATCTCGTGAAATTAATTTATACTATATATTTTATGTCACCTACTATATGTTATCCAAAGCTTAACACTCATATACTACCAATCCATATACACACTCCCTTGGTTAGATACAACTAGCACCCTATCCCCCTCACCCCCTACTCTTTCACACAACCCCCCTCCCCCCCCCCCACTCACAAGCATTAATCACTCTTTAAGTTCTTAAGTTCCCGCTCATCCTATTATCCCATCCCCCTTGAATACACATAGTCCTCCTCATGTGTAGCACACACAAAGTACCCCCTTAATAATATCACCATCACACTTGGAACACTTTTAACTTCATTTCCCCAACAAATTTATTCATATTGTTAATTTATAGCAAATGATCTTAGAAGCCAGAAGGGACTACTACCAACCCCGACATACACCCCCTGTTATATTAAACCACACCTCCGGTCCTTAAACCTCCAAGGTTTACTCAGTCTCACCTTGCAACATGCTACATCTTACCTGTAAGTTCTACCCACCATTCTATAACGTGGGAAAATGTTTAAAGTTTGATATATATAATAATTTTTCTCTCAAAGTTTACTTATGAAGATGTCAATTTCGTCATTGCCTATTTGAATATTTTTAAAGATTTGTACTTTACTATGCGGTTCATAATTGTTTAAAAGTCTCACTTTTGGGGCGGTGGATCGAGTGGAAGGCCCTAAACTGCCAGGGATTACCTCCACCCACCCCCAGAGGTGCTGGATAGGAATTTCTATCCATTATTTGCACTCCACTTATTTTGTCCTCTCCAAGTGGACTACCTACTCTTTTTTCTTTCTCTTTTCTTTCCTCTACCTTTTCTTTTCTTCCCATGATGCTCCATCCTTACCCCTTCTCAGACTGGGACGCTGCTAACCATACGATGCTATTCTTTTTATTACAATGACACAACTTTCTGATCTGAATTACTGTTCTTACAATGTGAGAGGACTAAACATACCAGAAAAGAGGCGGCAGGTTTTGGTGGCGGCGAAAAGGTCCAAAATCCACATCCTGTTACTACAGGAAACCCATTTTAGAACTGATGCACTCCCGAAGGTAGACACAAGAGACTTCCCGAGGTGGTTTCATAGTACCAACCCCACAGCTAAATCTAAAGGGGTGTCAATAGCCTTTTCCAAAGATTTCAGCCCATCCATGATAGAGCAAAAAATTGATCCTGCGGGACGATACATCTTCCTCAAATTTGAATATATGTCACGCACTTATGTAATAGCTAATTTATATTATCCCAATAGACATATGCTTCGGTTTGGTTCCAGGATTCGCAGACTGCTCGAGGAGTTTGCTGACACCACACCCATCATAATGGGGGGGACTTCAACTTCCCATCGGATCCGAAACAAGACACCTCTGCGGGTAAGTCTTATTTATCGGTGCCGTCTCTCCACAGCTTAGCTAAACAATGGAACCCGCTCCGCCTGGTAGATGTCTGGCGAATACTTCACCCAGATGATAGAGACTTCACATACTACTCTCCAATACATCAAGGATATAGCAGAATAGATAAATTCATGATCTCCCATTCATTACTAGATCAAGAAGTTCGGTCTTCAATCGGAAATATCATATGGTCAGACCATGCCCCAATTTATTTATCCCTACACATAGGCCCTCAAACAAAACGGGACTTCACATGGAGACTAAACGAACACTTGTTAAAAGACCCATCCTGTACAGACGAACTGAATACCGCAATAACCAATTTCGCTTTAGACCACACACATGACACCAGCTCCCCCACTATCCAATGGGAAGCCCTTAAAGCAGTTTTACGAGGAATACTAATATCACATGGCTCCAGACTTAAGAAATTGAGAACACTAGAAATAGACTCTCTACTCAAATTAATAACAGATCTAGAGAATAAACATAAATCAGACCCTTCGTCTGTTGTTTATGCCCAACTGTCCAATACAAGACATAAATTACTTACACTATTAGACCAAAAAGATAGAACCCACAGAGATAAAATTAGTGCTCTATATTATTCCTCAGGAAATAAATCAGGCAGACTACTAGCCAAGGCCCTACATCCTAGAAATAAACGCACATTTATCCCACACACAATAACACCGGAAGGCATTAAAGTACACTCCACTAAAGATATATTACAATGTTTTCGTTCCTTCTATGCCTCACTCTATGACATTCAAGGGGAGGGGTCGGGGAGATCTGGTCAGACTCCAGATGCTTCATTACATGACTATATTAAAAAATTTGGCCCACCCCCCTGACAGACGAAGCCATTGCTGATCTATCCACAGATTTCACTTTAGACGAGGTGACCGACGTCATGAAATCACTTAAAAAAGGAAAATGCCCGGGACCAGATGGCTATTCCGCGGGATTTTACAAAACCTTTATAGATACCCTAGCACCTAGATTTCTAAATGTATGTAACAGCGTCTCTAAAGGAGAAGTCTTCCCCCCCCAGGCTTTAATGGCACATATTACGCTCATATTGAAACCCGGAAAAGACCCCTCTCAATGTGGAAATTACAGACCAATATCGTTAATGAATGTGGACATAAAAATATTTTCAAAAATGATAGCAAATAGACTGAAAATCCACATACCTGCACTGATAGACGAAGCACAAGTGGGGTTTGTGCCGGGGAGGGAAGCTCGCGACAATGTGATCAGGTCAATTGCCCTTATTGATAGGGTGAGAGAGAGGGGGGTCCCCATGTGCATCCTGTCCATTGACGCTGAAAAAGCCTTCGACAGGGTGCACTGGGGCTTCCTATTTGAAACCTTAAGACACGTGGGCATGGATGAGGTGATGATCCAAAGGATCAAAGCTCTATACTCAGCCCCTATGGCGAGAGTGCTAGTTAATGGATGTTTATCTGATCCCTTTTTGATCAAGAACGGTACACGGCAGGGATGTCCCCTGTCCCCCCTGATCTATATTTTATGTATGGAATCCCTAGCAGGAGCCCTTAGAGCAAATCCAGGAATACGAGGGGTAGTAACGAAAACCAAAGAACACAAATTGGCACTATTTGCAGACGATCTGTTGCTGTTCGCCACAAACCCCCTAATTACTATCCCCAATATTGTAGATGAACTAACACTATATGGTTCCCTAAGTAATTTTAAAATGAACGCTTCTAAGTCAGAAATACTTAATATTTCCTTACCCGAATTAGTAGTGAAATTACTAAAATCACAGTTTCCTTTTAAATGGAGAAAAGATGATCTCCCATATTTAGGAGTGAAATTAACTAAAGACCCAAATGACCTTTATATAAAAAATTTTCCACCTTTACTTTCCACACTCGAGGGAGATATGAAGATCTGGAACAACCTCGCCTTGTCGTGGTGGGGTAGAATTCAATCTGTTAAAATGGACTTGTTACCCAGACTACTATATCACTTCCAGGCCATCCCAATATCCCTACCAGCGTCCTTTTTCTCTAGACTTAAAACAGGGATCACCCGTTTTATATGGTCACATAAAAAACCTCGACTTTCCCACAACACTTTAACTAGAAGCACGAGGGGGGGCGGAGTAGGACTACCCAATATGACAATATACCACCAAGCCTCACTCGGCAAATGCATATTAGATTTATTCAGACAGGAAGACAGAAGACTATGGACAGATGTCGTAACATTAGACGACGGGATCAACCCAATAACGACAATCTGGCTCCCACACGTGCGTTCATCCACTCAACTTCCCTTCATATTATCCCACCTATCCTCCTTTCTCAAAAAAAATACCTCTACCCTAAAATTGACAACACATCCCGGACCCCTGACACCCGTCACGGATAACCCATCCTTTGTACTGGGAACAGGTGGAGGTCCCTTCCTGGGAATCCGAGGTCATTCTCTATCTATGGTGAGAGATTATATTACCAATACAGGAATAAAACAACTACAAGAAATATATCAGGGGCAACACGTACCCCAAAAGGCTTGGCTATTATACGCTGGCCTATTTAATTTTATTCGTTCTTTAGACAGGAAACTGATCTTCAGACCCCTGACACCCTTTGAACAAATATGCCTAGCAACAGAATCGATCCCACATATCATTTCAACACTATACTCGATGTTCTTAGACACACGTGATGAAAATACATATACTCATCCGAATTTTAGATCTAAATGGGAGAGGGATCTCCAGATATCGATACCCCAGGCGGTGTGGGAAAGAATCTTCTTATACACTAAAAAATCAGCTACATCAGCAGTCTCCCAAGAGAGAAACTACAAAGTAGTGGCCAGATGGTACCGATGTCCCGCAGAGTTACACACAATTTTCCCATCGATATCGAATACTTGTTGGCGATGTGGAAAAACAGTGGGTACCTACCTTCATATATGGTGGGAGTGTCACCTTATTCAATCTTTTTGGATACAGGTGGAGGAACTTATTGGAATGTTATCCCCTCCCAAAATGACCCTAACGGCACCCATGGCTCTACTAAACTCCCTAGAGACTCCCATCTCAACATACAAAAATGGATTGACAAGATTTGTTCTATCAGCTGCCAGAACAGTTATTGCCAGAAATTGGAAGGTAACACATAGTCCATCTAAATCAGAGCTGGTAGCGGAATTAAACCGCACCCACAGACTAGAGGAATTAGCAAGTTACAATTCTCCAGACACGAGCTGTCCAGATAGGACTTATCGACTGTGGAGCTCTTGGGTATACTACAGGGAGTCTGAAGACTTAAAGATTTGGTTGAATAATAGCACCACGAGCATCGTCTGATGGGTACACTAGTGGGAGGCCTGGAAACCCAACTTCTGCCACCAAGTAGCCCTGCTGTCTCTCATGGTTTATATATATTTTTCTACTTTTCCCTGTTTATTTTTATATGCTTCCTCAAATTAAACTGCTTGATGAGGAGTGATCTGCAGCGTCCCAGCCTACCTATCCTTTCCCTTCCCCAGTTCCTATCCCTTCTATTTCTGAACTACACTCTACCTTTCTTTCTCAATCTACTCTATACTTTCCTCTCTCTACTTGTAGAAGACTCTTTAACAAACCTGACAACTCCCCAATCAATATAAGATTGATATTCTTAAGATGCATAAAGATTAACGGAGAGGTGATTGGGAGGAGGAAAGGAAGAGGGAGAACTTCCCTACTTTATTCCTTTCTTGTTTATTTTCCATTATAAACAGATGTTGTTAGCTCTTTTTGTTTATAAGTAAGAATATCAACGAATTACCCTTTTTTTGTTTTTGTGTTTGTACTCCGAAAGCCTGGATGATACAGGTTTAGTCCCACCAGGCCTAATAATTGGAAGAAAAGAAGACTTTATACAAAAGTTGGTCCGTTGACCCATTATACCTTATGCACCCTAATGTAACACATGTTGAAAATGTCACACCTAAATGTCTGATGATTTGTTACTAAATTTGAATTGAATAAAAACTGATTTAACCAAAAAAAAAATCTTTATCACTTCCTTCTAAAAAAGTTTCCTGCATAAGTAATATTATTATTATTATTATTACTAGAAGGTGGCCCGATTCTAACGCATCGGGTATTCTAGAATATGTATGTAGTTTATTTGTGAAGATTTAAGAATAATGCAAAGCAAAGCTGGGTTTAAAATGTTGCACGAATATCGCTGATTGCTGGCAACCAATCAGCGAAGCGTGGTTGAAATCTTCCGCCAATTTGCGGGCAAACTGTCCCTGTTGCTGATTGGTCATGGGCGGCTGGCCTGACCAATCACCAATGCAGGATTTGCGTTACAGATAAACAGGCAGAACTAGACAATTATATACAGTTATGGCCAAAAGTATTGACACTGCTGCAATTCTGTCAGATAATACTCAGTTTCTTCCTGAAAATGATTGCAATCACAAATTCTTTGGTATTATTATCTTCATTTAATTTGTCTTCAATAAAAAACACAAAAAGAATTGTCCTAAAGCCAAATTGGATATAATTCCACACCAAACATAAAAAAGGGGGTGGACAAAAGTATGTTTCTCTAATTTGTGTAATTAACAGCACCTGTTACTTACCTGTGGCACCTAACAGGTGTTGGCAATAACTAAATCACACTTGCAGCCAGTTGACATGGATTAAAGTTGACTTAACTGCTGTCCTGTGTCCTTGTGTGTACCACATTGAGCATGGAGAAAAGAAAGAAGACCAAAGAACTGTCTGAGGACTTGAGAAACCAAATTGTGAGGAAGCATGAGCAATCTCAAGGCTACAAGTCCATCTCCAAAGACCTGAATGTTCCTGTGTCTACCGGGCACAGTGTCATCAAGAAGTTTAAAGCCCATGGCACTGTGACTAACCTCCCTAGATGTGGACATAAAAGAAAAATTGACAAGAGATTTCAACGCAAGATTGTGCGGATGGTGGTAAAGAACCTTGACTAACATCCAAACAAGTTCAAGCTGCCCTGCAGTCCGAGGGTACAACAGTGTCAACCCGTACTATCCGTCGGCGTCTGAATGAAAAGGGACTGTATGGTAGGAGACCTAGGAAGACCCCACTTCATACCCCGAGACATAAAAAAGCCAGGCTGGAGTTTGCCAAAACTTACCTGACAAAGCCTAAAACATTTTGGAAGAATGTTCTCTGGTCAGATGAGACAAAAGTAGAGCTTTTTGGGCAAAGGCATCAACATAGAGTTTACAGGAGAAAAAAAGAGGCATTCAAAGAAAAGAACATGGTCCCTACAGTCAAACATGGCGGAGGTTCCCTGATGTTTTGCAGTTGCTTTTCTGCTTCTAGCACTGGACTGCTTGACCGTGTGCATGGCATTTTGAAGTCTGAAGACTACCAACAAATTTTGCAGCATAATGTGGGGCCCAGTGTGAGAAAGCTGGGTCTCCCTCAGAGGTCATGGGTCTTCCAGCAGGACAATGACCCAAACCACACTTCAAAAAGCACTAGAAAATGGTTTGAGAGAAAGCACTGGAGACTTCTAAGGTGGCCAGCAATGAGTCCAGACCTGAATCCCATAGAACACCTGTGGAGAGATCTAAAAGTGGCAGTTTGGAGAAGGCACCCTTCAAATATCAGGGACCTGGAGCAGTTTGCCAAAGAAGAATGGTCTAAAATTCCAGCAGAGCATTGTAAGAAACTCATTGATGATTACCGGAAGCGGTTGAATCGCAGTTATTTTGGCTAACGATTGTGCAACCAAGTATTAGGCTGAGGGTGCCAATACTTTTGTCCGGCCCATTTTTGGAGTTTTGTGTGAAATGATCAATGTTTTGCTTTTTGCTTCATTCTCTTTTGTATTTTTCATTGAAGACAAATTAAATGAAGATAATAATACCAAAGAATTTGTGATTGCAATCATTTTCAGGAAGAAACTGAGTATTATCTGACAGAATTGCAGGGGTGTCAATACTTTTGGCTACAACTGTACCTGTAAGTTCCACCAATTGCACGCCAGCGTATCTAATGAGAGCAAGACCCGGAAAATTACCAGTTGATCTTGAGATGGGAATTGTCATAACTGAAATTAGTTCACCTTATGCTGATTGGGACTCTAAACGCAAAGAACAGTGCAAGAAAGAACAAGAGTGCGTGGAGAAAAGTCTAAATCAAATTAGAGACAGAAAGTCTCACACACCATAGCTGGAGTACTGTTAAATTTACTCAGTTGTTTCAGCATGGCCGCCGGGTGCGTCCCTTGCCAACCTCTGGTTCAGAGTTGTCTGCAGAAACGGGACAGTGCAGTCGAGCCTCTGTTGGTGTTCCTCTCTTTTTCTTACTGGATGTCTCTTTCTCTGGTGGTATCAAAGCGCTATAAAGTAGTTTCTCTTCTGGAGTGAGCGCGACACTGCTTCAGCCCCCCATGTTCTCAGCACCTCCTCACACAGAGCTCAGGTACCGACAGCCACGGGTACTCAGTTGTACCCCTCCCAGGTACTGCTGCCTAGTTCGGCCGCCTTCTCCAAGTTGTGTCAGGTGTTCGGCCACAGATCTCAGGGCCTCCTATTCAATGATTCGGGCATACTGCGTCCGTGCTGTATTCAGGGTGGTTCCCTTTGTCGTCCACCAGCCCCTCTGTACTCTAGCCAGATCCCGGCGTACGGGGATCTACGCCTCGCTCCGTACCCCAAGGGCTCTGTTCTTTCTCCACACCCATTAGTCATTCCCTCCTGGGGAGAGCATGACTGTGCTCCAGCCCGTGGGAGCTAACTGACTCACCCACCAGGGCCATGAGGTACTCGGAACCGGGCGGCAACAGTTCTGCTGGGGGATGTCTCGGGGTTCGAGACCCGGTTCTGTGGCCCTGGGCGAGGTCAATAAAAGGGGAACAGCAGTAGTTTCTAGGGATTAACGTGACACCACCCATGGTGTGCAGCTATGGGTAGCTGCCACTGCAGTTGGGGCCTCTTGGGATGATGGGAGTAGCAGCGAGGGTGTTGAGCCCTCCATGGGCAGAGCTGGTCCCCAGGGCAACCGTGAAGTTTATTAACATGCCAACTCTTCAGGAGTGCGAAGCTCACAGTCACAGGCATTCTCCTGCTGCCGGATTCCCAAATCAGTCTATCTTCTCTTAGGCGCAAGAAACACAGTCACAGAGAGCATCAAGCTTTAACCGGGTTTACTCTTTTCCTCAGAGATGGTACAGCTTACAACAGTTCAATAGCGGCTCCGGTGTAGTCTAAGCAGCCGAGATGGCTTGTCTGCATCACCCACTTTCATGGCTCTTTTAGGCCTTTTTGGTCTGTTCGCACGCTAGCTACGATCCAGCGGTCACATGCTTTCAGTGGGCAGCCGGCGGGGGTCCCCTAGCCCTAATATGATGGCCTTCCTTTCACTGCACTGGAAGTTGGGTCTCGGGACATAAAGACTCCGAACCCCGCGGGAGTTCGTGGTTGGAGCATACAGCATCCTGGCCACTTCAGCAGAGCCAGCACTCTGGTTCCAGCCCAGACCCACAGTGTCCTCACTAACTCAAGCACACCTGGACTTTTCTGGCA
Organism: Allobates femoralis; assembly: GCA_033576535.1. Lineage (NCBI taxonomy): Eukaryota > Metazoa > Chordata > Amphibia > Anura > Aromobatidae > Allobates > Allobates femoralis. Next base: position 25,247,516 of record JARQOC010000007.1, read on the forward strand.
TCCTTTTTTCCCTTTCCTCAAAATGAAGAATAGGATACAAGAAGGTGGGTTTTGCGTTAAGACCTCGGGGCAGGAGGCTTGAAGACTTCTTAATTGTATCAACTGGAAATAGAAATGTCAAGGAAGATTAAATGACTCTGATAAGTCCTCAAAGGTTCTGAGTTCTCTTCCCATAGTAATTGATTGCAAGTTGGGAATGATCATCCCAACGTGAAAAGTAAGAGAACAGAATGATCAAGTCAATGTATTTAAAGGATAATTTGGATAAGGGTATATGTACTACTTTTTGGGATACCAAATCCTTCCAGACCTTCAATATGTTATTTATGCTTGGTAGGATGTATGTACATGAATTCCTACGTATATATTCTGTCTCCATTAGCAACGTAGTTGTCTGCCCCTTAACTAGTGACTTTTCCATATGGGTAGATTTAGGATCCCTCCACCCTCTCAAAGAATTAATTACGGTAATATGAAAAAAAAAAAAAAATACAGCCGCAGCCCCGGAGGTATACAGGCCCCCCATCAAGTTCCAGGGCCCCCCCCCACTTGCGCGCCAGCCTGTAAGGTAAATTCATACTTACCGGTGTCCAGTCGCGCCGCCCGCAGCTGCCGACATGACGATTCCGGGCTCCATTCAGTGTCTTCCCGCGGCTTCCTGTAGTCGCGGGCAATGACGTCATTGCCCGCGACTACAGGAAGCCGCGGGAAGACGCTGAATGGAGCCCGGAATCGTCATGTCGGCAGCTGCGGGCGGCGCGACTGGACACCGGTAAGTATGAATTTACCTTACAGGCTGGCGCGCAAGTGGGGGGGGGGCCCTGGAACTTGATGGGGGGCCTGTATACCTCCGGGGCTGCGGCTGTATACAGCCCTGGGGCTGCGGCTGTATACAGCCCTGGGGCTGCTGCTGTATAAAGCCCTGGGGCTGCGGCTGTATACAGCCCTGGGGCTGCGGCTGTATACAGCCCTGGGGCTGCTGCTGTATACAGCCCTGGGGCTGGGGCTGCTGCTGCTGTATACAGCCCTGGGGCTGGGGCTGCTGCTGCTGTATATACCTCTGGGGCTGCATATGGGGCTGCATATACCTCTGGGGCTGCATATGGGGCTGCATATACCTCTGGGGCTGCATATGGGGCTGCATATACCTCTGGGGCTGCATATGGGGCTGCATATACCTCTGGGGCTGCATATACCTCTGGGGCTGCATATACCTCTGGGGCTGCATATACCTCTGGGGCTGCATATACCTATGGGGCTGCATATACCTCTGGGGCTGCATATGGGGCTGCATATACCTCTGGGGCTGCATATACCTATGGGGCTGCATATGGGGCTGCATATACCTCTGGGGCTGCATATACCTCTGGGGCTGCATATGGGGCTGCATATACCTCTGGGGCTGCATATGGGGCTGCATATACCTCTGGGGCTGCATATGGGGCTGCATATACCTCTGGGGCTGCATATGAGGCTGCATATACCTCTGGGGCTGCATATACCTCTGGGGCTGCATATACCTCTGGGGCTGCATATGGGGCTGCATATACCTCTGGGGCTGCATATACCTATGGGGCTGCATATGGGGCTGCATATACCTCTGGGGCTGCATATGGGGCTGCATATACCTCTGGGGCTGCATATGGGGCTGCATATACCTCTGGGGCTGCATATGGGGCTGCATATACCTCTGGGGCTGCATATGGGGCTGCATATACCTCTGGGGCTGCATATGGGGCTGCATATACCTCTGGGGCTGCATATGGGGCTGCATATACCTCTGGGGCTGCATATACATCTGGGGCTGCATATGGGGCTGTATATACCTCTGGGGCTGCTGTATACTACCACTGGGGCTGCTGCTGTATACTACCACTGGGGAGGCTGCTGTATACCTCACTGCTGGGGGTTGTATACCTGTGCTGGAGTCCACCCTCGGCTTATACGCGAGTCAATAAGTTTTCCCAGTTTTTGGGGGCAAAAGTAGGGGGGTCGGCTTATACACGGGTCGGCTTATACACGAGTATATACGGTATGCACGCTTTGTGTAAAAATGCACATTCGGAAGTCCCAGGCCTCCTTCCCTCATTTTATAAGATAACATAGAACTATGTACTCTCGTCTTCTTACCTGCCCAAATAAAGTTTAACAACAGCGACTGAATTTCATCAAGGAGTTTCCTCAGCATAGACAGTGGTATGCAGCGTAGGACATATACAATTTTGGGTAGGAAATTCATTTTAATAGTTTACAGATGCGCCATCCAAGAGATGTCCAGCTTACTTACTCTACCTAGTTTTGGTCTAAGGGTGTTTAGCAGGGAGGCTTTATTTCTAGAGACTAGTTTTTGGGATGGGGATGTAAGTTCTATGCCCAAATATATAATGTTATCTTCAACCCATGTAAAAGAGAATAACTTTTTGAGTCTGCACCCCCTCCCTCCCTACATTTGTAACCCGGATATGGACTGAATAAATTATCCATATGCCTGCAACCCGGAGAGTGCCGCTCCTTTTTTCTGATTGTATTGCTTAAACTTTTTGAGTCTATCGATTAAGGTTGAGGGAAAAGAGATTGGTAGTATCATTGATTTTGTGATGTCAATTTATATAGTAAGATCTTAGAAAAGTTGGATAGGATGTGCATCAGGGCTTGGAGGGAGTTAACAGGATCTGAGCATGAGATTATGACATCGTCAGCATATAGGCTTATGGAATGTTCTGATTCTCCTATATTTATTCCTTTTATTGCGGCGCATGTACAAATTTTCTCTGCCAGTGGCTCCATCATCTAGGCAAATATTGCAGGTGACAGAGGGCATCCTTGACAAGTCCCATTTGAGATGGAGAAATTATCAGAAATGAACCCAGCTGCAGAAACTCTTGCTTTGGGAGAGGTATACAGAGCCATAATAGCACTTTTGATATAGCCTGAGAGATCAAATTTGGCAAGTACTGCCTCTAGGTATCCCCAATGTACCTGATCAAATGCTTTTTCTGCATCTAGTGAAAGAAGCATTCTGGGGACCCTGGAAAGTTCTGCTATATGCATTACATTTAGAATGCGGTGGGTCGCATTCTTAGCCTGCCTCCCTGGAACAAAGCCCATTTGATGCAGTGCTACTTGCTGAGGGACAATTGTATTAATTCTCTATGCAAGGAGTTTCAAATAAATTTTAATGTCGCAATTAAGAAGCAAGATTGGTCTAAAGTTTTCTGGTTTATTGGAAGGTTTGCCCAGTTTGGGTAGAGTTATTATTGTTGCTTTTAAGTACTGAGGGTCAATTTTATTAGTTTCCTTCCAACTCAGGAAAAGTCTCCGCAAATATGAAGCGAGAGTATCAGCAAGGAACTTGTAGTAGTCATTTGGGAGAAGATCTGGGCCCGGGGCAGATTGCAGTTTAGAAGCTTTAATTGCGGCGATAATTTCACTAAGTTGGAAAGGAGCATTAAGTGATTCTAAATGGGAGTCAGTTACCGTAGGGAGATGGACCATGTTCAAGAAATCACTAATTTGTTGGGAGGATAGTCAATGAAGATTAGGGTCTAGGTGTAAAACATATTGGTGAGAGTAGTATTCTGTAAAGCAGTAGGCGATCTTATTGGGATCACAAATCTTTGTGCCTCTTGAATTCATTGTGTTCTATCCTACCTTTTAGCTGTTTTTTTTTATTCTGCATGCTAGTAAAGCACCTGGTCGGTCACCTAGCACATAGAAATGAGCTTTTATTCTGTTTAGATTTTTTTCATATCTAAACAATAATAGTTTCCTAAGCTCATTCCTGGCCTCCAAAAATGTATTTCCTATTATGGGATTTCTATTCTCTTTTTGTTGACTTTCCATGTTAGCTATTTGCACCAGAAGGGTTTTTACATTTTGTTCTCTGATCTTTTCTCCCTAGATGATAATTTTATGCATGTCCCCTCATATATGCTCTGTGGGCAGACCAAAGAGTTTCATCCGAAACTGCTCCATTATCGTTGATGTCAAAAATTGTATAGTTTCCCTAGTTAGATGTTCTCTGTTTTTTGGATTTTAATAGGAATGTATTTAGCCTCCAAGACGAAGATGGAGTTTGATTCCCTTTTTCCAGAATTTCCATTTCTATTGGAGCACGGTCTGATCACGTAATGGAACCAATTTTTACATTTTTACAGGTAGCTAGAGCTCTCTTGTCTACTACAAAGTAGTCAATTCTCGAAAGGGATGAGTGTCTAGGAGAGAAATGGTGGTATCGCCATATATCATGTAACCCTTCCTCAGTTATAAGGGATGTCAATTCTTCTCTGTGCAATGTACAATCTGAGTAAGTATCAAGAGTTGCCTATATTGGGATGTTAAAATCCTGTAAATGATTAAAGGACCCATTGCCATGGGTTGGATCTTTTTCAGTACTTTGCTAAAGAATGTCTTGGGGGAAGTGTTGGGACTATATAATGTGGCAAGAGCATATTTTGTGCCAAATATTGAGCAATAGAGAATTAGAAATCTACCTTTTGGGTCTACAAATTTTGAGTCCACTGTGAATTCCACTTTGTGTCTAACTAGAATGACCACCCTGCAGATTTGCCTGGTGCATTTGCCTGGAACGCTAATGGGTAGGCCGAATAGCTAGCCTATGGGATCTTTTGGAGCTTAATGGGTCTCCTGTAGGCATATTATGTCACATTTTGAGGAAGACACCTCCTTCCACAGTAATGACCTCTCAAAGGGGGAGTTTAAATTCTGACATTCAGAGAGACAATCTTAAGACTCATGACGGTAAGATATGTACCTCATCAATTTCAGCTGGACGTGTTTCCATGCTACCTTTCTATACATAGACACCAATGCATGTATATTTGTTTGACCAATGACCTGGGAGTGGTAAGGGTTAACAAACTTTCAACAACTGTATAAAAACATAAACAAGCATATACAAAACTTGTAACTGTGTGCGATTCGTTCATCATACACTGGTAGTGGTTTGTGAAGATACGCATTACCATTTAACAAGGTGCTGAGGAAGGTGCAAGGCTTGCACCCGAAGCGCGTTGGTGAGAGGTAGAATAAAGGAGCAGTACGATACAAGCATCGTCTTCTTGTGCATCATTTCAGGCAGCAGCGTGGACCATAGGCACCACTTCTGGTTGGATTGCTGGATCTTTTCCCATGGTACACGTGGCGGTGTGGGTCCAGCAGCAGTGCTTCTCAGGCGTTCAAGCCGGTTGTGGGTGATCATTGGGGCCACCTCTACCTGTCATAAGTGATAGGGCACAATCTGCGCCTCTTTGTCTCCTTTGTATATTTTTTTCCATCTACAAAACTGGTTTTCAGCCTGTTTGGGAGTGTGATATACCCTGGTTTCACCATCTTTGTGGACCAATAATTTAACGGGGAACACCCATCTGTAGGGGATCCCAACATCTCTCAGGATCTTCTTGTATGGGGCGAACTCCTTACGTCTCACCAATGTAGCCACAGATAAGTCCTGAAAGACAGAGATCCCCTGATATGGTCAGGGAGCTTTGGTTGTTCTCTAACGCAGAGGAGAAATTGCTCCTTCATTGTTAAAAAGTGGATGCTCGCTAGAGTGTCCCTGGGTACTGATTGGTATAAAATCTGGACTTAATTTATCGGTCCACCAATAAACTTGAATCCGCTGCATCTGAGAGTTTTGGAACATTTCATGGAAGAATTTGCCAAGGTCAGAGTTTTTAACAGATTCCAGAATTCCACATAGGCGCACATTATTTCTGCGAGATCTATCCTCTTGATCCCACAGTTTACTTCTGAGTTGTTCTCACAATTCATTTTGTTCTTTTAAGGCATCTTATTAATGGTTGTGAGATGCTGCGAGTTCAGCCATTTTCCCTTCTAAATAGGCATTGCGCTCCCCCAGGCCTCTCACTTCTTTTCTTAGGTCTCCCACCATCTGTTTCATATCTGCTTTTAGGGATGAACCCAAGTGCTTAGGAGGTCTTCCATCATGTTTCTGTTAAAGGGGCATCTGCTAGCTCATGGTTGTTTCCTACAGGAGTCGTAGAAAAAGCGTCACTTTGCTATGACAATTAGAATATAGAAATATTAAAGTTAAGTAAAAAACGGAGACACTTTGCTTTATAAATATGGCCACACCCTGGGCCCTTTGAGCTAGTGTTCTCTGTTATCAGTTTTATTTCCTTTTTTTCCAATTTGCCTATAAACAAGGGGAGGTTTTTAACCCAGATAGAGGCTGGAAATGGAGGTTAGGGACCCGGTCAAGCAGCCACGCCTCAATGCGGCGACTGGGTGGTTTATTGATATGGCCATATTTATAAAGCTAAGTGTCTAGTTTTTTGCATTTTTTTGCTTAACATAAATATTTTTATATTCTAATTGTCATACCAGAGTACCGCTTTTTTTCTACTATTGAAAGTATTGTATTTGGCATCGCACCTGTGCACACTGACAGGATTGAGTGCCGCAGTTGTTCTTGAGTTTCCTACAGAATCCCTCTTGACAATCTTCAGGAAGCCACTGAGGAACAGGATGTGACCTCGCTCCTTGCTGAAGAAGTGTGTGTTGATTCCTGAGTGAAAAAGTTAGTGAGTTTGGCAGGGGAGGTTATTTTTCGTGGTCTGCTCCTTGTAATAGTCACTTGTATGTTATGCAGGGTCAATCTGGTTACAGATAAAAGAGTTGCTTCTAGCCGCTTATTCGGGTCTGTCTGGCTGAGATTAATGCATTTCTTGGTCACATTATCAAGCATTCACATTTTAAGGGTTATATTAAGGAAACCAACAGATATAGGGTGTTGCTAAATTGAACAAATAGAGTGACCAGTAGGTGGCAAACCTGCTTCAAGTATGCTAAAACCAGTATGATTTGTATAACACAGAAAAACAAAAGTTATGCATTGACACGCCCACTCCAGGGCCGGGTTATTCGGGAGTCGGGAAGCTCGTTGTTCTTCACTCTCGGTTCTTTTCACGGGGACTGACGGGGGCTGAGACCTGGTCCCTGACCCTGGTGATGTAATTAAATAAAGGGTGAATTGACGGGGAAGACAGGGAAAAGGGGTAATAGTGATGCCACCTGCGGTACGTGGCCATGGGCGGCTGCCGCTGCTTCAGAACCTCTGGGGATGATGACCGGCAGCTTGGATGGTTTCGTCTCCACAGGTGGAGTGCGGTCCCCAGGGCAGCCGGACAGAGGGTTTAGATCATACCTTGGCAGATGCTCAATTGGTCATCAGCATCCCGGTGTCTCTGCGGCTGATGGTCGCTGCTAAAGAAAGGAAAGAACACTGCTAACCTCTGCTACCCACACAATCCTATTGAACCTCATTAAGGGTACCGTTATACACAAGATAATTGTGCAGACATTGTTCACGATCTCTGGTTGCAGTGAATCATGGACACATTTTTCCATTTGACACAGCACAAAATGGAACAATCTGTCCATGATTTCACTGCAACCAGAGATCTGTGAACAATGACTGTACAGATATCTGTGTGTGTAATGGTACCCTAAGAGGGACCAGAAAAGGTGACACCTAGTGGCGGCCATAAATACTCATCATCATCTAATATATAAAGCTGAGTGTATGTATGTATGTGGCATAGCCCCCCCACTCCACATAGCCATGCCCACTCCACGTAGCCACATCCACTTTGCAGCCTGCATCTCCACATATCCATGACTCCTCCACATAGCCCCACCCCGGGACTATGTGAAGGAATGGAGCTATGAAGGAGCAGGACTACTTGAGGGGTTGAGGTTATGTTACACACATATAGATACATTACCATATATTGGCGATATTGCCATATATGGGTGATCTTACCATATATTAGCATTATGAACATAAAGGGGCATTACACACAGGCAACGCCAAGCTCTACAGCTAGGAACATATAAAACATACATATTAGAATTGTAGACATATCTATAATGACAATGATGTGTTCAGGAGATAAGCACTTCACGGGGGTAATAATAATAATAATCTTTATTTATATAGTGCAAATGTGGCGCCCCTGCGTCCAGGAGGCCACAAAGGGAACTGCAGCCAGGCAGGTAGGACGACAGTTGAACACCAACACCCTCACAGCCCACACAACCCACGTACAGTAGAGGGCAGCACCCAACCCGGAGACTAGGAACTCTAAGCAGGCGAGGGGTGGTGGGTTTAGAGCAGTGGGTGGGCACACACATAGTCAGGTGACAGACAGTAGAAATAGTGAAGTGGGAGGAGGAAGGAGTCAGTTGGCCGAGGTAGGCTGAGCTGAAAAGACAGAGATCACACGTCCTGGCAAAGTGGGGTGTAGGAGCGCAGAATCTGAACAGAGCCAGTGTGAGCCGCAGAGAGAAAGAATGTCAGAAGCCAGTACCCCCAGGAGTATGAAGGAAGAGAGGGACAGTGACCCTGGTCCCTAGAACTAGAGCCGGGACAACCAGACTGCAGGCAGAGTAGCCCTTCTATTATACTTGAAGACACAGTAGAGAGAGCCTGGTAGAGCCTCACACGGGAGGACTGCTGGAGGCTAGGCTGGAGTAGAGTGTCGGCTCTAGAGGGGACCATAGTTTCACCCGGCATCCCCAGACAACCGACGGGGGACCACAGTTACACTTAGGGTTGTCGGGACCAGACCGGTAGCCGGGACTTCACGGGGCAGGCATAGCTTCTTCCTCCTGTCACGGAACCGTGCCTGCCGAAGTGGGGCCCGGTGGTCCAGATTCTAAGGAATATTGGCTGAACAGATTTAAAAGGTTGTTTCAAGTCGTGACGCCACCTGTGATGTCCACTGGCGCTGCTTGGGCCTCCGGGGGATGGGATGCAGCAAGATGGAACGCTCCCCACAGGCTGAGCGGGAGTCCCCGGAGCCAGGAGCTGCACAAGATGTTGTGAACCAGCTGCAGTTAACTTCTACTTGCGGAGATGGACGGTTCTGAAAAAGGCACGGACACTGATAGTCTCTGCAACGGGTACTTTACTGTAACCAGCAGGTGATACATGGCATACAGTTAACGGGTAACGGACCGGGTGGACTCAGCAATGACCAGTGTTTCTCAGTGCTCCGCTGTGTTCCTCCTTTCTAACTAGTTTGTGTTGCCGTTGTCACCTTGGAGTGCTAGATCGGGTACAAGGAGGCTGCTTCAATTTCCCTACCGGAGAATTCTGGCCGGATTTGTGGGGAGCTGGGTCCTTTTGGTGGGTACTCCGCTGGCTAGACGACTCTGTGTGCGGCGGTGTGGTGCTCCTGTAAAGCGGTCCCTCCACTCCTGGTTTGCATAGCAGTGCTGAACAACTGCTAGCTTCCAAACCAGTAATCCGGTTGTAAATGGGCACGGGATGTTTTGACCCGTATGTAGTTGCCCAGAGTCCGGTCGTTGAGGCACCGGGGTAATGGCGCCTAACTGGGGTAATGGCCAGGGGGCTACACGGAACTGTGCAGACCTCTCCTACGTTGCAGAAGTTTTCTTTTGTTTCCTTCTCCTATGTTATTTTTTTTAGAAGTCCTACTTCTCCACTACACACTACCTCTACACTCCGCCCACCAGGACCTTATTGGCCCTCTATGTTGATGTGCATGCAGGGTATGGAGCTCTGAGTTTTAACCATGTCATTGCTTAGTCAGAGAATATTGCTGCTGCTGTCTTGGCTGCAATACCCTCCTGTGACGCACTGTTGCGGGGCGCCACACTCCCCCTTGGTGAATTACGCTTGTCCCCAAGTGTCGCGCTACCCAAACATTACAGAGAGATTTTTATATTTTTATAAACAGGTAATAAAAGAAACATTTTATTAATAACAGGTACACATATTAACTGGTATGAAACAGGTTAACCTTTTGCGGACCTGGCGGGCGATTGGCTGTCCTTAATACAAGTCCAGGGCTTTTGCCGCCAGGTTACGCTATTAACGGTTAAACAGGAAAGAAAGTCATTGACAAAGTTCAAGCAAGTCACTTATGAAGGGAACTGTTGCGCACCCGTATGGCGAACCAACCGTCGTAACAAGCGTGTCACTCATAAGTGATTATGTCCCCTCAAATACAAATCACGATCTGGATGTCCCCTCGGCAAGTGTGACTCTACATCGCGTCTCCCCACAAAGATTTCTTCGTACACTCCCTCCTCCCTGGCGAAACCCCACCCGTTAGATAGATTGAATGAGGTCACTCTACCTTCCTTGCGAAGTTCATCAGGTAACGGGGGTTGGCGACGAGCCTCGGCACGAGCCTCCATATTAGCTCGCTCACGAGGCTCGCCACTCTGCCCTGCGGAGCTGACATTCGTTGTCGTCGGTACGAACGGGGTATGGACGTAGTCCTTGCGATGCAGGGGCTGCCGGTAAGCTTGTGCTTGGCGAGAAGTCTGGATGGGCACCCTGGTAAACGGTACCAAGGAAGGCGCCGCGGCTGCACCCGACCAACATACCCGAGCTGGTGGCTCGGCTGGAGGTTCCTCGGTATCTCCCCAGGCAAAACCGGTGCAATAGAGGTCCTCAGCGGTGCTGTGGGTCTCGTCGTCATCATCCTATTCTTCCTCGATGATTACATCGGCTGCTCTTCAGGTGGAGATGTTGGGCTGGATCCCTCTGGGCAGATGGGCGGCTGTGCTGCAGAGTTCTCCTCAGGGTCGTCCTGCAGGGCTTCCAGGCTGCCTGTTTCTTCATCTGTGACTTTGGGCAGTGGTGTCTCTATCCCTGTGACCAGGTAGGCCTCTGCAGTCTCAGAGGAGGCCTCCGGTTCTGGGGAGAAACAGGTAACAGTGTCTGTGCTGGTGGTGAGACCAGTAGTTGGTTCCTTTGCGGGAACCAAACAGGTTTCAGCTTCAGTAATGGAGCAGTTTCAGCTCCGCTCTGGACGGGTTCGTCGTGGTCTCAGACTCTGAATGGGGTCGATTGCGGTTTCCATTGGGATAACACAGTTATGGGCTCTGGCGATGAGGAAGGACAGGTGGTTGGCGCTGGTGAGGCGGCGAAACAAGAGCTGTCGTCCGGTTCTGGAGTTGGAGTACTCGTACGTCCTTGCTGGATAGCTCGGTGGAGTCGGCTGCCCAGACCCGCGCTCCAGCTGCGGATTGTCCACTCCACTGTCTCCATAAGTCTCACCCGGAGGTCTTGCAATGCCTCTTGCCAGAAGTCGGGGTTGCCGTCAATGGTGAGGACGGGACCCGGACCCGGATGGCCTATGGCTGCTCTGGCCTCCGCCTCCTGCATCAACTGGTAGAGCTTCATGCTGGTCATCTTCTTCTTGGAGGAACCACACCCGTCTGACCTGGTAACCGTTCTGGTGAAGAGCTCGTGAAGAAGACTCTGACACTCCCACTTCCTTCGGGGGTTTTTGCAGTCCATCGGTGGGAAAAAGTCTTTGGCCCGCCCCCATGGCTCTTTCCAGCAATCGGGGCGGACAATGATTTTGGCACCTTTGCCTTGGCCCTCCCACGAAGAGGGGCGTGGCTCACCCCTGGGCCTGCACGTGGTGGTTCACATGGTGGGGACCGCCATCTTGGTCGCCATCTTGGCCCAATAGTGAAAAGGCGGGAAAAGTTATTTTTGGGACGAACAAAGTCCTTTTTGATGAAATAAAGTCTTTTCAAAGCACACTATACCCGTTAAGGAACGGGCCTGCTTGTATCCTGTTCGTGACGCCATTCTGTCGGGACCAGACCGGTAGCACGGGGCAGGCATAGCTTCTTCCTCCTTTCACGGAACCGCGCCTGCCGGAGTGGGGCCCGGTGGTCCAGATTCTAAGGAATATTGGCTGAACAGATTTAAAAGGTTGTTTCAAGTCGTGACGCCACCTGTGAGTGTTCCGGTGATGTCTACCAGCGCTGCTTGGGCCTCCGGGGGATGGGATGCAGCAAGATGGAACGCTCCCCACAGGCTGAGCGGGAGTCCCCGGAGCCAGGAGCTGCACAAGATGTTGTGAACCAGCTGCAGTTACCTTCTACTTGCGGAGATGGATGGTTCTGAAAAAGGCACGGACACTGATAGTCTCTCCAACGGGTACTTTACTGTAACCAGCAGGTGATACATGGCATACAGTTAACGGGTAACGGACCGGGTGGACTCAGCATTGACCAGTGTTTCTCAGTGCTCCACGGTGTTCCTCCTTTCTAACTAGTTTGTGTTGCCGTTGTCGCCTTGGAGTGCCAGATCGGGTACAATGAGGTTGCTTCAATTTCCCTACCGGGGAATTCTGGCCGGATTTGTGGGGAGCCTTGGGTCCTTTTGGTGGGTACTCCGCTGGCTAGACAACTCTGTGTGCGGCAGTGGTGGGGTGCTCCTGTAAAGCGGTCTCTCCACTCCTGGTTTGCATAGCAGTGCTGAACAACTTCTAGCTTCGGAACCAGTAATCCGGTTGTAAATGGGCACGGAGATGTTTTGACCCGTATGTAGTTGCCCAGAGTCCGGTCGTTGAGGCACCGGGGTAATGGCGCCTAACCGGGGTAATGGCCAGGGAGCTGCACGGAACTGTGCAGACCCCCTCTCCTACGTTGCAGAAGTTGTTCTTTTCGCTCCCTTCTCCTACGTTGTTTTTTTTAGAAGTCCTACTTCTCCACTACGCACTACCTCTACACCAGGACCTTATTGGCCCTCTATGCTGATGTGCATGTAGGGTATGGAGCTCTGAGTTTTAACCATGTCATTGCTTAGTCAGAGAATATTGCTGCTGCTGTCTTGGCTGCAATACCCTCCTGTGACGCACTCGTTGCGGGGCGCCACAGGGTCCCTACTCCAAAGGACAGGCAGCTCAGTGACGACCAGGAGGACCCATAGGGGCCCGAGTCTCCACCATACTGTCCGGAGTCACACACAACCAAGTGAACTCAGAGAACGCAGTAACAGCCTGGGAAGTACACAGAGACAGAGTGAGGGGTCACAGAGAGGAGAGACCTGGCTGCAGAGAGTAAAGGGAACCCGGAGGGGAGAGTGAGCCCGTGTACTGAGACTTGAACTGAGAGCAACTGTAAGAACTGTACTGAACTGTAACTTGAACTTGCGAACTTGAGAAGTAAACAGGGAGAACCCTGAATACGTCTCCCTTGTGTGTCTCTGCTTGAATACTACTCCCTCCATACAGGTTTGCAACCACTTCCCACCTGCAGAGCCACAGCGTGCAAGCTCCAACACTGAAGGAGGATTCCTGCAGCATCTGGACAGTAAGTGTACTGCATTCAGCACCAGGCCTGCACACTACACAATAGACTTTAACCATCAAGGTACCTTTACACGCCGCCACTGCAGGATGGATACCAACGGCTACTTCACGTGCACGAGCACGCCCAAACGGTTACCAACGGGAAACGCACCCTCTTTACACGCCGCCACAAGGTGCGCTACGCTACGCTACATCTACAGCTAGCTACATCGCCGGGTGTCTCAAGTAGCCATCTGTAGCTCATTTACACACCGCTACAACCAGCTACTATGTGCGCACCTGGTGCAGCAGGGACAGCACATAGGCGTGCTACAATTGTGGATTACGAGACGTCCGTACGCTGATAGGACAAAGCAATAATACCATGATTGGCCAGGCATCGCAGGAGGCTGATTAATACTTGACGCTCGAGCAATTGTGTAGTGTGACTCGTCAGCTCCTTAAATATGCCGCCCTGTGCGCCGACAACCAATCGGACCGCAGCATCTTCCACCAATGATCGCAGATGGGGCGCGGTAACACGGAGCCTGGGTGACGCCTTAGCTACATTGCAGCTACATTGCCGGGTGTCCAGAGTTCCCTTCTGTGGGTTCTTTACACGCCGATACAGCTCGCTACAATCGGCGATGTAGCCATCTGTTTATGGGCAGTGCACGGATACAGATGTCTCTGTAGCCGGCTGTGTCGTCCCGTCTTCAGACGCCGCTACTACGGGCGATATTGGCGCGACAAGCTACATTTGTAGCCTGTAGCAGGTTGTATGCATCCTGTTGTGGCGGCGTGTAAAGGTACCTTCACTGCCCCGGGGAATACAGTTCTGCCCATGGGAACTATTCCACCTCTGCTGCCATCACATCATCCCCGGAGGTTCTGCGGCAGCGGCGGCGGCCCCATTACTGGCCGTACACAGTGGGTGGCGTCAAGACTGACATTTCCCCTGTAAATACCCCTTATTATTGCCAGGGCCCGGGACACGGTCCGGACCAGGACCACCCGTGACTTCCCCAGTAGCAGACCTGGTCCGGTACCGAGTACCCCGTCCCAGTGGGCTCGACACCAACATATTCCGCAGCGCTTCACAATTCAGAGGTATATATTTAAACAGTCATAAGAAACAGTTAACAGAAAATACAATACAATACAAAGCATAATACAATACAATAATTAGAGCAAAATAATGACAGCCCTGTTCATAAGAGCTTACAATCTAACACTGAGGTGGGGGTGACACAAAGTACAGGTGCTTATGTACAATGATGGTATAATCAACTTGAGGACATGGGGAACAGATAGGAGCAGCATAAGTGGCCACCAACCATTATTTGTGATCCACTTAAGACTGGTGGAGCGGGTAGGCTATGTCTAGATGACTTTGACTAGGGATCATGATAGGCCGCCCTAAAAAGATGTGTTTTTAGGGATCGTCTGAAACTATGTAAGTTATGGATACAACTAATTTCTTGGGGTAGAGCATTCCAGGGAATTAGTGCAGCTCGGGAGAAATATTGGAGCCAGGAGTGGGAAGTTCGGATTAATGCAGAAGTGAGTCTAAAGTCACCTCCAGAGCGAAGATAATGGGTGGGGTGATAGACAGAGATGAGGGAGGAGATGTAGGGAGGTGCTGTACTGTGAAGATCTTTGTGGGTGAGAACAAGCAGTTTGAATTGCATCCTATAGTGTATAGGCAGCCCATGCAATGACTGGCATAGAGCAGAAGTGTCTGAGTAATGGTTAGCTAGATAGGTGGTCCTGGCTGCTGCATTAAGGATGGACTGGAGAGGGGAGAGTCTAGTGCGGGGGAGACCAATTAAAAGCGAATTACAATAGTCAAGGCGGGAGTGAATCAGGGCTTCAGTCAGGGTTTTTGTGGTTCCTCAGGTAAGAAAGGGGCGAATTCTAGAGATGTTCTTCAGGTGGAAGCGGCAAGAGCAGGCGAGAGATTGTATATATGGGGTGATGGAAAGATCAGAGTCAAAAATACCACCCATAGAGCGAGCCTGCTGACTAGGCGTTATCGTGGTGCCACACACTGAGAGAATGATGTCATATTTAGGGAGGTTAGTGGAAAGCGGGAGCAGAAGAAGTTCAGTTTTGGAAAGATTAAATTTCAGGTAGAGAGCGGACATGATATTGGAAACTGTGGTTAGACTGGTGTTCTTTATTAGAGCGGGAGTAAGGTCAGGGTAAGAAGTGTATAGTTGTTTGTCATCAGCATAAAGATGGTACTGATGGTCTGTCCAATTGAGGCCATGTAGAGAGAGAAGAGAAGAGCTCAAAGGACTGAACCCTGAGGAACCCCAATAGTGAGAGGAAGAGGGGAGGAAGTGGAGCCAGCAAATTACCGTATACACTGAAAGAGTGGTCAGAAAGATAGGACAAGAACCAGGAGAGAGCCGTGTCCTTGATGCCAATGGAGTGCAGCATGGGGAGTAGGAGATGGTGGTCAACAGTGTCAAATGCTGCAGAAACATCAAGAAGAATAAGCAGAGAGTGGTCACCATTACGTTTTGCTGTCAGAAGGTCGTTGGTCACTTTGGTGAGAGCAGTTTCTGTAGAATGTAGGGGGCGGAAACCAGACTGTAATGGGTCTAGAAGACAGTGAGTGGAGAGGTAATGAGTGAGGCAGGAGTAGACCAGGTGCTCCAGGACTTTAGAGATTAAGGGGAGATTGGAGACTGGTCTGAAGGATGGGTCAAGAGAAGTTCTCTTTAATAATGGAGTGTTGATAATGTTTGAAAAAGGAGGGGAAGATGCCAGAGGAGAGGGAGATATTGAAGATTTTAGTTAGGTAAGTGGTGACCACCGGAGAGAGAGACTGGAGTAGGTGTGAGGGAATGGGGTCAGCAGTGCATGTGGTGGGACAAGAGGAAGAGAGGAGCCTGGAGACTTCTTTTTCTGTGATAGGGTCAAAAGTGAGCCTGAGGAACTGTGGGGAGAGGTAGGGGTAACAGTGATTTGAGGTTGTGAGTTGATTTCCTGATGGATGTGAGGCGCCCCCAGAACTGTGGGGTACTTGAGACCGGGCCGCTGCTGTCTCGAGGGGAAAGTCACGGGGGTCGTGACCTGGTCCCGTGGCCTTGGTTCAGCATAAAAGAGTAGGGGCTTTCCTGGCTTTCCTGGGGATTTATACAAGGAGGTTTTGTGATGCCACCCGTGGTGTGTGGCAAGGGATGGCCACCGCTGCTACAGAACCTCCGGGGATGATGCATGGCAGCAAGGATGGGACTGCTCTCCACGGGTAAAGCTAATCCCCGGGGCAGTGTAAATAGTCTATGTGTGGGATGCAGGATGACAGGCACAAGGAACAGGCAGACTCACTGTTTTGTAGTTTTCTCAGTCCTTTTACTGGAACAGATGGTAATAGTAGCTGTCCGCGGAGTCTTTGAGAGCAACTCAGGGATATTTCCCATTCGGTTGGGTCTTTGGCTCCCCTACTGCGCTTAGTGTCCTGGCTCCTACAGCTACATAAGCTGAGCTGCCAGCCCTGTCTCATCCTGTAAAGTACTGGTATGATAGACAACTTGAGTCCTTTCTTTCTACCCTGTTCCCAGGTGTCAGCTCCTGAATACTCTATGTTCCTGTGTCTGTGGGTACGGTGAGGCTCAGGAATCAGGAATCCCCACCTTCCTGTACTGACTGCTGGAACGTGAGACCCTGCACAGTCTTGGACTCCAGTGTCCGTTCTTTGCAGCTTTTCTCTGGGGTGAGCACGGGGTTGCTCAGCCTTCCGGGTGTGTTCTTGCTTCTCTCCTCAGACCCTAACCTTAGGCCTGGATCATAGTTAGCGACTCTGAGATGAGCTTAGCACTCCTCTTTTACACCCAGGTCCTCTTCACAGTCCTCCCAGGAACTGCACTCTTCACAGTCCTCTCTGGAACTGCACTGACTAGCCCCTCCCCAGACCAGAATTTATAGGGGAGCTCACCCTGAGCACGAGCTTGGTCTCCCCCTTCTGGCCTGGAGGTGTAAGTGTTGTGTGTGTGTTAACTGATGAGAAAACCCTTTGTTGCTCTCTTCTGACAGCACCACCCGGGCGCAATGATGACACTGTGGCACTTTGACCCAAGGGTGCCACAGATGTTTTCTATTTTCTTTGTGAAGTAAGAAGCCAGATCCTCAGCACAGAGGTCAGTGGTAGGGGCATGCACTTTAGGACTGAGGAGAGAGTGAAAGGTGTCGAAGAGTTTTTTGGATTGTTGGATAATGAGGAGACCAGGGTGGTGAAGTAGGATTGTTTGGCAAGGTGAAGGGCAGAGTTGTAAGTTCTCAGCATACATTTATAGTGAATGAAGTTTTCTGGAGTGAAAGTTTTCCTCCATAGACTTTCAGCACTCCTAGAGCATCGCTGGAGGAATCGAGTTTGTGATGTGAGCCAGGCCTATTTCACTCTGTGTTTGGAGGTTCTAAGGGAGAGGGGCGCTACTTGGTCCAGGGGGCTTCTGAGAGAGTCATTTAAATGATTTACTGCCAGATCAGGACAGAAGAATTAGGAGATTAGGTACAGTGGTGAGTGTAGAGAGTTTGTGAATGTATGAGGGTTAATGGCTTGTATATTTCTGAATGTGTTATAAGTCGGACTGTGTTGGGGTGGGCAAGGGTTTGTGAGTGTGACGGAGAGAATGTTGTGGTCAGAGAGGGGAAGAGGTGAATTATCTAAGGAGGAGGTTGAGCAGAGCTGGACAAAGATTAGGTCCAGGGTGTTACCATCCTTGTGTGTCTCAGAGGTTGAGAGCTGAGAGAGGCCAAGAGATGTGGTTAGAGATAGGAGCTGGGATGCAGATGGAGAGATGGGGATCTTTATGGGGATGTTGAAGTCTCCCAGAATAAGGGTTGGTAATTCTGAGGACATGAAATGAGGCAGCCATGCGGAGAAACGGTCGAGGAACTGGGTTGGTGACCCTGGGGGGGGCGGTATACCACTGCTACTCTGAGGGGAAGGGGATGGAAGAACCTAATTGTGTGGACCTCAAAAGAGGGGAATGAGAGTGATGGGGCTAGAGGGATGACCTGGAAGGTACATTGTGGTGACAGGAGTAAGCCAACTCCACAATCATGTCTGTTTCCAAGTCTCGGAGAATGAAAGAAATGTAAGCAGACATAAGAAATAGCGGCAGGAGACACTGTGTCTGAATCCTGGATCCACGTTTCTGTGAGAGCCAAGAGGTTAAGAGAGTTAGTGAGAAAGTAGTTTTGGATGAAGGGAAGCTTTTTGCATACAGACCGTGGATTCCAGAGAGCTCAGTTAAAAGAGGGAGATGAAGGTGTGCAAAAAATGTTGATAAGGTTAGCATGGTTTCTATGTGTGGTGGGAGAGGGGTTGAAGTCGGTGGAGGGTGGACCAGGATTTTGAGAGATATCACCTGACAGGAGCAGCAGTAAAAAGGGAAAAGGCAAATAGTTTTTGTAATTGTGACTTTGTTTCTGATGCCATACCTTGGAACAGGGTGGTCTGAAATAATTCAGTACATTGAAGAGAGTATGGGACCTCAATAAAGTAGAGGGAAGGATAGAGGGGCTTATGTGGATGAGGGGGGATGTGGCAGTAAAGGTGAATGGTAAAGGCACATAGAACAATAGACAGTGAAGTAAAGGACATGGTTAAAAATATGTTTAAAGTAAAGTAACAAAGACAGCAGACGGGAAGAGCTGGTGCCTTCTGGTTACTTCTGTGTTGTTATTATTATTATATATCTGGGATATTTCTGATGTGACACTTTAAATGATGTCACATCTGACCAAGGTCATATCTGACCTGCTCCATTCAACTTATACCATTCAAATGTCCATGAAATGAATCCAGGTGAGGGAGAGGGGAGGAGGAGGGAGCAGGAGGACAGTTCACGGCAGGGAGTAATTAACAGATTGCAGTTAAGGCTGCTTTCACATAACGATTTTCGGTCATCCGATTGTATCCGTTCCAAAACGGATACAATCGGATCCGAAATCGGACCCCATGTTCCCCTATGGGAATCGGATGGGATCGGATGTGCCACTATTAGCATCCGATTTTGGCACCATCCGATCCCATCCGATGTAATCACGGGCACAAAATCGTAGCCTGCTACGATTTTGTGTCCGTGACTCACATCGGACAGCCTCGGATCACTGCTGATCCGAGGCTGATCCGAGGGCCCACAACATGGGAGCCTATGGACATCGGATCCGAGCTCACCTCGGATCCGATGTCGGCTCCGTATCCCCTGTCTTTCCTTGCTGCTGCCTCTTCCATCTTCTGCCCTCTCCTATTCTATATGCTGTGCCCCCGCTATTCTATTTTGTGTCCCCCGCTATTCTATCCTCCTCTATCCCTATCCTGTCACCTGTCCTCTCCCTGTGTGTAAAAAAATAAAAAAAACTCCTCCTGGAGGATACATCACCTGTCACCGGCTCCAACGCTGCACACGATCAGGACTGAAGGACCTGTGATGATGTAAGAGACCCGGTCAGCTGACTGGGTCATGTGACTCTGACATCATCACAGGTCCTTCAGTCCTGATCGTGTGCAGCGTTGGAGCCGGTGACAGGTGATGTATACTCCGGGAGGAGGTTTTTTTTTATTTTTTTACACACAGGGAGAGGACAGGGAAGAGGACAGGGGACAGGATAGGGATAGAGGAGGATAGAATAGCGGGGGCACAGCAAAGAATAGCGGGGGGACAGAGTAGCATAGGAGAGGGAAGAAGATGGAGGAGGCAGGAGTAGGGCGAGACAGGGGACCGCAGGATCCACACGGATCCTGCAGATCGGATGGCTATTTGCCATCCGATTGCAGGGATCCGTATGGATCCGTGCCTGTCCGTGGGGTCCCCCTTCAAAGTCGGATCCCACGGACAGGCACAAAATCATTATGTGAAACCAGCCTAAGAGTACATTTGACTAGCATCAAAGCTGGAGAAAGAGACAGAATAAGATGGAAGGATAAGGCTAGGTGTGAGAGGCAAAGACATATCATTATGCATTATATAAATTTGAAGTATGATACATGGAATTATAGTCAGGGAAAAAGCAGCAGCATACCCGTTAAAACAGAGGAGGAGGAGTACATAGGATTCTGGGGCGCAGTGGGTATCCTGGGTTGAGAGTTCAGATATACCCGTTAAAACAGAGGAAGAGGAGTAGATAGGATTCTGGGGTGCAGTGCGTATTCTGGGTTGAGAGTTCCAGACGTACCCGTTAAAACAGAGAAAGAGGAGTACATAGGATTTTGGGGTACAGTGGGTATTCTGCGTTGAGAGTTCAGACGTACCCATTAAAACAGAGGAAGAGGAATACATAGGATTCTGGGGTGCAGTGGGTATTCTGGGTTAGGAGTTCAGACATACCCATTAAAACAGAGGAAGAGAAGTACATAGGATTCTGGGGTGCAGTGGGTATTGTGGGTTGAGAGTTCAGACATACCTGTGGATGAAAGCAGATCGATCAGGACATGATTAGCATGAAGGAGAATTGACCACGGATTACAATTCACCAAGGTCATATCTGACCTGCTCCATTCAACTTATAACATTCAAAAAAGGGGGTACTATTCAACCCCCTACATACCTTCCCTCTTTAACCATGGCGGTACTCGGCCATAGTGGAGACCTAAAGGTACCGTCACACACGGCAATATTGCTAGCAATTTCACTGGCAATTTGCTGGTTGCAGTGAAATTAAGAACACATTGTTACATTTGTACACAGCAACAAAATGGAACAATGTGTCCATGATTTCACTGCAACCAGCAAATTGCCAGTGAAATTGCAAGCAATATTGCGCGTGTGACGGTACCTTTAAAGAAATCATTCATAAAACAACACATAAAACACATATTAAACATTATAAAGCCTTTTTTTTCTCCAGAATGCAGAAACTTGCTGACATCTTCTACCTTGGTGTTGAAACAATCTTGTTCTCACTAGGCCATTAGGCCAACAGGAGCCCACAGTCCACAGTGGCTTGTAAAAAGCAAAATGCAGAAGGCATCAGAAGTTACATCCTTCCTGCAGGTACAGTTCTTAGAACATTGCACATAACTGACCTGGCTGGCAAATTGGGTCCTCCAATTTTCTCCCTTTTCCTCGACACAGTCCATGAGACTCGAGAAGTCCCACAAGGATTAGCAGAGTTTTAAAAAATGGGCACAGTCCATAATGGGGCACAGTCCATAATGGGGCACAGTCCCACTAATCCAGCCGGGAAGAGCGCGATAAGCATATTAATTGGAGAGAGGGATAAAACTAAAAGCAGGCCTATTCAGCCACGAGGGTACTAGAACCTCCTTCCAAAAAAAAAAATGAGGCACACAAGGGACTTCTCCTTCCAACAGGGCATCTCATCTGATGAAGACTGTGACCCGCCGAAACATGTTGTGAGAGCCACATTTTTTAAATAAAGAAGTACTACCAAAGGATAACACTGGGGAACAATTTGAAAAAAAATTTCTGTTGAGTTAGGTTTTTGAGCTGACCTATACTAAAATTGGCATGCTGATTCCAAAAATGTAGTCAGTTTTTTTCTAGCACATCAAGTTTTTCCTCCACAACTTACCTGCCAGAGAAGCACAACATGTTACTTGCATATATATATATGTATATATATATATATATATATATCCTTTGTAAAAAACATGATAGTGCTAAAAAACATATTTGTCATGCCTATTTCTTATATATTTCATTTTTTGTTCATATTTGTACTATTTAAAAAAACAAAAACACTTTTTAGGTACAGTAGTTTACATATTTTTGAGAAAACAAAAATCCTATAGTTCAAAAACTTGACGTGATAGAGAAAAACTGAGATCATTTCTGGATTCAGCATCCAAAAATTAATTAAGAACAGTTGTCTGACCTAACTCCTAAAAAATTGTGTTCCCCTCTGTGCCTGAATACTGGAATTATACACTACCTCTGTACCAAAAAAAGAAAATAAGGCACACAAGGGCTTACTCCTTCTAACATGACATTTGAGGAGCACCAACAAAGGCTTCACGTCAGTCTTTCCTACGAAATGCAGGGTCAGAATGGCAAGGGCTCTCTTCAAACCAACCTTTGACAACAAGGCAACCGGCCAACAAAAAAAAGTGTCACCACTCTAGCTTTAGGCCGGTCCATCTGCGGATGTTTTCCTGTCTTCCTCCTCCGCACAGAATTGCTCATTTAAGGCCCAAACCATTCAGTGGGTAATCCTTAAATGCTCTCTTTCAAGTTCTCTCATCTTCCGACAGACTGTACTCCAACTTATGAAGTAGTGGTTGAGGCTCTTTCTGCAGCGGCACCCTCAAAGTAGATAACCTCCATGCGAATCCCAGTGATGATCACCATAGTAGCTAGAGAGGGGGATGTGGAGGATCAATGGCTCACAGCAGCAGAGGCAGTTGTCCTCTCCTCTTAATCACAGGAGGGACTTGAGTGCTCCGGCCAGAACCCTGGTAAGACCAAGTCGCCTCCTGATGCTGGGTGTACTGCCAATGCTCTCTCCTTTCCCATGCAGACTCTTGCTCCCAGTCTTCTACTTCTTCTGTGAAGGTAGGCCAGATCACTCCCACCGCAAATGGAGCCAAGTACGGGAGCGGGAGGGTAGCTTGTGTCTCTGCAACATCAACCGGTTAATGAAACATAGGTGGCCCATCCCATCTTCAGCAATGAATCAGGAGCCCTTGTCCTGGTGGAAGGTGACTACGTGGCCCCAGGTACACTGCCAATCAAACACTTCACTCATAGACGCCACCATCCACTGCCAGGCTAGGGCCTTTACTTGTCTCCTCTCCTATAACAGGGACGGGAAGTTGATACGGCCAGGGGCAGAAGGGAAACTCGGTCACCGGGTCTGCTGAATAGGGAGTCACGGATGGACAGGATCCCGGTGCCGTGCCCTGGTGATCAACTGGGGTAGATGTTGATGATGGGGGAAAAGGGGTTATTTACAGGGGATCGTGACACCACCTGTAGTTCTCGGTAATATGGTACTGGCGCTGCCAGCCGGCCGCTGAGGTGATGGTTGGGGCAGCAATGTGTGGTACAGCTCCCCACACGTAGAACTTTACCTCAGGGCAGCAATTGAAGGAAGATAGTGTGGGAGGGTAGTGATGAAGATGGTGCTGTAGTTCTTACCCCTTTGCTGAGCTGCTGCTGTTGCTGAGCCCTCCAGGCTGCAGCGGGAAGAATAACGGAAACCAGTTCAAGTTTAACTCCACTTTACTCGGTAACGGCTGATGGCATAAACAAAACACGGTACAGTTTGGTTTACAGGGTGGATGTTGCCAGCTCAGGGGCCCCCTTATGGAGTCTCTAGATGTCCTCTCTCAAGTCGTTCAGGGTCTATTCTGTTCTCTTCTGTCTATTCCAACCTCGCAGAGCTCTCCCACCAGTCCCACTATCTGTATCTATCAGATAAGGTTTGTGCCCCACCGGTCCGGATAGGATGCCCGGTCCGGATAGGATGCCTGAGAGACAGAAGAAGAAGGCTTCCTTCTAGCACCGCAATATATGGCCCTTTTCTGTAGTGTCTTGAATCAGTTCTCGGTCCTGAGGGGAGAGGTACCTTGTGGCCCTGTCAGCAACCTAGTCTGTATGGGCCTGCAGCTCATCGGTTTTGCAGTCAGGGCTAAACTCCTGGCTGCCTCGGCTTTCCGTGTCACCGGTGCTCCCTCAACGTGGCCAGCCGGCTCCTACCAGTCCGGGCCCATTGCCTTCTGTTCTGGGCCCCCCACTTGAAGATGGGGCTCCCTCCTCTCAGCTGGGCTGTCAGGCCTGACCTCTCTGTCTGCCTTCCCAGCACCAAGGTAAATTCAACTGTCAACTGTCACTTACTTCTGCATCAACCCTTTGGCTCCACCCCCTTTTGGGACCTACCAAAGTACTGGTTCCCCCTATTCTAGTGGACTATTTCTAGGTGTATGCATTTTCAGACTCCACAGGTTAAACCCTAAACTAGCAACTTACAAAGAATATTACATTTTATAATAAAGTGCAATACCACTCTGTGGTGCCTAGCCGCAGGGGAGCCACACCTTGAATTGGTAGCAGCCTATACGGCTTTGAGCTGAGAGGAGGTTGGGGACCCAAATCCATCCTTAACCAGTCAAACTTTTCTGGTCGGGGCACCATCGGCTCTAGGGGCGGTGAAGCGAGGCAAGCTACTACTAAGTCATGAGCTCTTCCTCTGGGCACTCCTGCTGGCATAGGAATGGGCTCGCTTCCTGTTGCCCCCTGTGCCTGGTAACCACTCAAGGCCTGAGACCAGCACTATATGCGAATCTCTTGACATACCAGGCCCAACACGGGGTACAAAGTTCTGCCCCAGGACATGATGGAATACTGCCGCTGAAAGACTCTGGAGTATCTGGAGGATGAGGAGTTGTCTGCCACCCCTTGATTCACTAGGGTGATTATTTCTTCCAAGGAGGGCATCTCACTGAACCGATCCATCTCCCACTGTGTCATGAAATGTCGCACGCTCCGACACTGAAGCAAAGATGGCGCCGGCCAGCACTGGGATGCGTGTTCCTTCCTTCATGACCCCACCTCTTTCAGCACCCAGGTCCAACTACCTAACTCGTCCATCCCCCAAGGCACTCCACCATCCATCCATCAGTCACACATGGGGCAGGTTTTGTTTAAACACTTCATGGAGGGCAGATTATTTTATCCATATGGTAATAACTAATAGGCAAAGGTAAATTCTACTAATTATTAGCCTATGCAGCTCAACGCAAAGAAGCTATGATATACACAAGAGGAGAATAGTGGAGCAAATATGCTTACAAAAGTTTACTGACCCGCCCCAGGGCCATGGGGTACCGGTTCCGGGTGTTGATTTATTGAGGATGTCACGGGTGGCCTGTGCCCGGACCCGTGGCCCTACTGTAATGCTGAAAAAGGGGAAAAATTAAAATAAAAGTAAAAAATAAAAAGTATTCGTGACGCCACCTACGGTTCCCGGTAATTATGCCGTCACTGCAGGACAGACCTCCGGGGTGATGATGATGCAGCTAGTTGGTAACGCTTCCCATAGGTGGAGCAGGATCCCCGGGGCAGTTGTGGATGAATAGGGATTTACACTGGGAGGCAGCTCTCATAAGGTGTCTAGTGCCCCGATTCATTCTTTGTGAAGTTTAAGCTCTCCACACAGCCTTGGCTCTTGTGCTGCAGGGAAAGGCAGCTCATCAGGTGGAGATGCTGGTAAACAGTTTATGATGAGGGCATTTTCAGGGGCCGCAATAAAAGACACACACACACTAGGCACTAGCAGGTTCCTAAGAGTCTTGTAGAAACAATGAGTGGATTATCACAAGTTAGCAAACAAATACAAACATATCTGTCTATTGTAAGAATTTAGCTCTGAAGGCTGGCTTCACACTACATTTTTTGTGATCCTGTTCTGTTCGTTTTTGAAAAGAACAGAACAGGATCGTTTTTGTCTCGCCTATATCCCAATGATGTCGGATTGGCCATATTTGGCAATCCAGTTTTGTGTATTCAGTCCCGGATTAGTTTCTGTCCTGTCTTTCACCGGTCCCAAAAACGATGTCTGCAGCATTTTTGGGCTCCGATGATAAAACCGGACAGAAATGAATCCGGTCCGGTCCAGGACACTTAACATGGGGGCCTATGGAGCCGGATCCGGGAAAAAACTGAATCGTTTCCAGGATCCGGTTACAAGGTACAGAGCATGCTCAGAACAAGAGCACTGTTCTGTACCCGTGGTACATGTGTGTAATTTCACTTTAGCAGCATATATATATACAGTGATAAAGTGAAATTAAGTCAAGGGATGGTTGATAATAAAAAAATAATAAATTCTCATATAACCGCCGTGTGTCCCACGATGCATTCATCTCCGACGGCTTGAGGACCTATACATCAGCTGACCAGAAAAAGGCGGGGCAACCCAATCAGCTGATAGGTCACGACCGCATCAGGGTGGTTTAAATCTTTAAACTGCCCTGATGCGGTCATGTGACCCATCAGCAGATTGGGTTGCCCCGCCCCTTCCCGGTCAGCTGATGCACCGCACCGATCCTTTAGCCTTCAGACATGTATCGGAGGTGAATGCATTGTGGGACACTCAGTGAACAGGTAAGAATTTATTATTTTTATTTTTAACCATCCCTTTATTTAATTTCACTTTAGCAGTATAGAGTTAGGGCCAGAAATATTTGGACAGTGACACAAGTTTTGTTATTTTAGCTGTTTACAAAAACATGTTCAGAAATACAATTATATATAATATGGGCTGAAAGTGCACACTCCCAGCTGCAATATGAGAGTTTCCACATCCAAATCGGAGAAAGGGTTTAGGAATCATAGCTCTGTAATGCATAGCCTCCTCTTTTTCAAGGGACCAAAAGTAATTGGACAATGGACTCTAAGGGCTGCAATTAACTCTGAAGGCGTCTCCCTCATTAACCTGTAATCAATGAAGTAGTTAAAAGGTCAGGGGTGGATTCCAGGTGTGTGGTTTTGCATTTGGAAGCTGTTGCTGTGACCAGACAACATGCGGTCAAAGGAACTCTCAATTGAGGTGAAGCAGAACATCCTGAGGCTGAAAAAAAAGAAAAAATCCATCAGAGAGATAGCAGACATGCTTGGAGTAGCAAAATCAACAGTTGGGTACATTCTGAGAAAAAAGGAATTGACTGGTGAGCTTGGGAACTCTAAAAGGCCTGGGCGTCCACGGATGACAACAGTGGTGGATGATCGCCGCATACTTTATTTGGTGAAGAAGAACCCGTTCACAACATCAACTGAAGTCCAGAACACTCTCAGTGAAGTAGGTGTATCTGTCTCTAAGTCAACAGTAAAGAGAAGACTCCATGACAGTAAATACAAAGGGTTCACATCTAGATGCAAACCATTCATCAATTCCAAAAATAGACAGGCCAGAGTTAAATTTGCTGAAAAACACCTCAAGAAGCCAGCTCAGTTCTGGAAATGTATTCTATGGACAGATGAGACAAAGATCAACCTGTACCAGAATGATGGGAAGAAAAAAGTTTGGAGAAGAAAGGGAACAGCACATGATCCAAGGCACACCACATCCTCTGTAAAACATGGTGGAGGTAAAGTGATGGCATGGGCATGCATGGCTTTCAATGGCACTGGGTCACTTGTGTTTATTGATGACATAACAGCAGACAAGAGTAGCCGGATGAATTCTGAAGTGTACCGGGATATACTTTCAGCCCAGATTCAGCCAAATGCTGCAAAGTTGATTGGACGGTGCTTCATAGTACAGATGGACAATGACCCCAAGCATACAGCCAAAGCTACCCAGGAGTTCATGAGTGCAAAAAAGTGGAACATTCTGCAATGGCCAAGTCAATCACCAGATCTTAACCCAATTGAGCATGCATTTCACTTGCTCAAATCCAGACTTAAGACGGAAAGACCCACAAACAAGCAAGACCTGAAGGCTGCGGCTGTAAAGGCCTGGCAAAGCATTAAGAAGGAGGAAACCCAGCGTTTGGTGATGTCCATGGGTTCCAGACTTAAGGCAGTGATTGCCTCCAAAGGATTCGCAACAAAATATTGAAAATAAAAATATTTTGTTTGGATTATGTTTATTTGTCCAATTACTTTTGACCTCCTAAAATGTGGAGTGTTTGTAAAGAAATGTGTACAATTCCTACATTTTCTATCAGATATTTTTGTTCAACCCTTCAAATTAAACGTTACAATCTGCACTTGAATTCTGTTGTAGAGGTTTCATTTCAAATCCAATGTGGTGGCATGCAGAGCCCAACTCGCGAAAATTGTGTCACTGTCCTAATATTTCTGGCCCTAACTGTATGTAAATACACTGCTAAAGTGAAAGTGAACAGTGCCGACAGCACTTGTCTGGCATGGCTCCCCAGCTCTTTCTGTGTCCGGATCCCGGACCCAGACACAAAAATGGTATCCGGAGTTGCCATTCCAGACCTGTCAATTCATGGGGTCCTGCAAAAAACAAGATTCCCGCAGACAGAAACAAAACGTAGTATGAAGCCAGCCTTTGTATGCATTGAAAGAGTTGATGTCGTCAAACTTGGTAGTGAATCAAATACTTATTTCTCTCTTCAAAATGCAAATACATTTATATAATTTAGACCAGTGATGGCGAACTCCAGGCCTCAAGTGCCACCAACAGTGCAGGTTTTCAGGATTTCTTCAGCATTGCACAGAGGTTGGAATCATCACCAGTGCACGTGATTATATTATCACCTGTGCAATATAAGGAAATCCTGAAAACCTGCACTGGTGGTGGCACTTGAGGCCTGGAGTTCGCCATCACTGATTTAGACCATGTGATTTTTTGTATTTTAGTTTTGATTTTTTTATCTCTCACTGTTAAAATTAAGCTACCCTTAAAATTATGGACTGTTCATGTCTTTGTCAGTGGGCAAACTTACAAAATCAGCAAGGGATCAAATAATTATTTCCTTCACTATACACGAAAATTACTATGCCTAATTCAGGACATCTCATAAGATGATGACATGTGTTTGGAAGCTTCTGATTGGTTTATTGGCAAGATCTAAGTTAATTAGAGACACACATGTGGATGTATTTTAATGCACACTTGAAACACACTGCTTCATTGTGTAGCATCATGGGAAAGTCTAAAGAAATAAGCCAAGATATCAGGAAGAAAATTGTGAACTTACACAAGTCTGGTTCATCCTTGGGTGTAATTTCCAGATACTTGAAGATTCTGTGCCCCAGAGATGAATGTGCTTTGGTCCGACATGTCCATATCAACCCAAGAACAAAATCAAAAGATCTTGTGAAGAAGATGACAGAAGCTGGTAAGATTGTGTCATTATCCGCTGTGAAACAAGTACTGTATCAACATGGGCTGAAAGACCCCTAGGAAGAAGCCATTGCTTTAAAAAAAACTATATAAAAAAAACAGATTAATTCTTGCAAATGCACACAGGAACCAAGATGTACATATTTTTGCAGACATGTCCTGACGTCTGATTAAACTAAAATTGAACTATTTGGCTATAAAGACCATCATTACGTTTGGAGGAAAAAGGGAGAAGCCTTTAAGCCAAAGCACACCATCTTAGATGTGATACATAGGGGTGGAAGCATCATGTTGTGGGGTTGTTTTGCTGCAGGATGGACTGGTACACTTTACAAAATAAATGGGCAGTAGGAGGAAAGAAGATTATGTAGCAACACTGAAGCAACATGTCAAGACATCAGGCAGTAAGTTAAAACTTGGTCTTCCCAATGGACAATGACCCGAAGCATACTGCCAAACTGGTTGCAAAGTGGCTTAAAAATAACAAAGTCAATGTTTGGAGTGGCCATCACAAAGCCCTGATCTCAATTATATTGCAAAGCTGAAAAGGCAGGTGCTTGCAAGATGACCTACAAACATGGCTCAGTTACACCACTTCTATCAAGAGGAATGGACCCAAATTCCTACCAACTATTGTGAGAAGCTTGTGGAAGGATATCCAAAATGTTTGAACCAAGTCATACAGTTTAAGGACAATGGTACCAAATACTATTAAAATGTATGGAAACTTGTGACTTCGCAGAAAGTAATAAACATGCCTTAAAATATTTTCTCTCATTATTCTGGCATTTGATAAATATCAATAATTATGGAAATCCTAATTGAACTAAAACAGGAAATGTTTATTCTGATTTCATGTCAGATAGTGAAAAAAACATACATATGTGATTTTTTTATATAGTGTATGTGAACCTCTGGTTTCAACTGTATCTATCTATCTATCTATCTATCTATCTATCTATCTATCTATCTATCTATCTATCTATCTATATGAATGAAAAATGGAGGGAGCACTTTCTTCAGTTCCAGTTATGTGGGTTTTATTCCCAGGGACCGCGGCGCTTCGACCCTTAGGTCTTTCTCATGCAGAGACCTAACTGGAACTGAAGGAAGTGCTTCCTCCATTTTTTCATTCATCTAAGGCGGCCATCACACGCTACAATATCGGGAGCGATATTGTAAGCGATCACGTGCACGCGCGATCGCTTACAATATCGTTCACATCGCTGGTGAGCTGTCACACAGACAGACTCACCAGCGATGTGGACCAGCGAGATCGCTAGTAACTATGGTACACATCGGGTTACTAGGCGCCGCGCGGCGCTTAGTAACCCAACGTTTACCACAGATACCATCTCCCAGCATAGGCTCTGCCGCTGGGAGATCGTTCATCGTGGTGTCACACACCACGATGAAGCAGATTGAACAAGCGTTTATCGCTTGATATGAGCTCCGGCTCACATATCTGCGATGTCACGATCAAGCGATTTTACATTGTAAAATCGCTTGATTGCACGCAGCGATGCACAAACGATATCGCTTAAGCGATCAAAAAGCAGATCACTTAAACGATATCGTTCGCAATATTGAACCGTGTGACGGCCGCCTAAGATACCTTGATCGTGGTAGGGGGGCTTTGCACCCGATATGTGATGGTTGTGCTGTTTTGTTTTTTTTGTTTCTTTATCTATCTATCTATCTATCTGAAAAAATGCTGCAGCACTCCGTCATTAGATGTATCTTATGGCTTTATTTCGGCCACAGGTACAATAGGGCAACGTATCAGGCACATGCGCCCTTCATCCAGGCTGGATGAAGGGCGCATGTGCCTGATACGTTGCCCTATTGTACCTGTTGCCGAAATAAAGGCATAAGATACATCTAATGACGGAGTGCTGCAGCATTTTTTCAAGTATATACATGTGCTGGGAAGACAGCTGAGCTGATTTGCACCCACTGGGCAGTACTGCTCTATTTGTTTCTACATATCTATCTACAGTGCCTACAAGTAGTATTCAACCCCCTGCAGATTTAGGTGGTTTGATAAGATGCAAATAAGTTAGAGCCTTCAAACTGCAAACGAGAGTAGGATTTATTAACAGAAGCATAAATCTTACAAACCAAAAAGTTATGTTGCTCAGTTGAATTTTAATAAATTTTAAACATAAAAGTGTGGGTCAATTATTATTCAACCCCTCAAACCACCAGCATTCTGTTTGGTCCCCCTAAAGTATTAAGAAGTAGTTCAGGCACAAAGAACAATGAGCTTCACATTTGTGGATTAATTATCTCTTTTGCCAGCCTTTTCTGACTATTTAAGACCCTCCCCAAACTTGTGAACAGCACTCATACATGGTCAACATGGGAAAGACAAAGGAACATTCCAAGGCCATCAGAGACAAGATCGTGGAGGGTCACAAGGCTGGCAAGGGGTACAAAACCCTTTCCAAGGAGTTGGGCCTACCTGTCTCCACTGTTGGGAGCATCATCCGGAAGTGGAAGGCTTATGGAACTACTGTTAGCCTTCCACGGCCTGGACAGCCTTTGAAAGTTTCCTCCCGTGCCGAGGCCAGGCTTGTCCAAAGAGTCAAGGCTAACCCAAGCACAACAAGGAAGGAGCTCCGGGAAGATCTCATGGCAGTGGGGACATTGGTTTCAGTCAATACCATAAGTAACGTACTCCACCGCAATGGTCTCCGTTCCAGACGAGCCCGTAAGGTACCTTTACTTTCAAAGCGTCATGTCAAGGCTCATCTACAGTTTGCTCATGATCACTTGGAGGACTCTGAGACAGACTGGTTCAAGGTTCTATGGTCTGATGAGACCAAGATCAAGATCTTTGGTGCCAACCACACACGTGACGTTTGGAGACTGGATGGCACTGCATACGACCCCAAGAATACCATCCCCACAGTCAAGCATGGTGGTGGCAGCATCATGCTGTGGGGCTGTTTCTCAGCCAAGGGGCCTGGCCATCTGGTCCGCATCCATGGGAAGATGGATAGCATGGCCTACCTGGAGATTTTGGCCAAGAACCTCCGCTCCTCCATCAAGGATCTTAAGATGGGTCGTAATTTCATCTTCCAACAAGACAACGACCCAAAGCACACAGCCAAGAAAACCAAGGCCTGGTTCAAGAGGGAAAAAATCAAGGTGATGGAGTGACCTAGTCAGTCTCCTGACCTTAACCCAATTGAAAACTTGTGGAAGGAGCTCAAGATTAAAGTCCACATGAGACACCCAAAGAACCTAGATAACTTGGAGAAGATTTGCATGGAGGAGTGGGCCAAGATGACTCCAGAGACCTGTGCCGGCCTGATCAGGTCTTATAAAAGACGATTATTAGCTGTAATTGCAAACAAGGGGTATTCCACAAAATATTAAACCTAGGGGTTGAATAATAATTGACCCACACTTTTATGTTTAAAATTTATTAAAATTCAACTGAGCAACATAACTTTTTGGTTTGTAAGATTTATGCTTCTGTTAATAAATCCTACTCTCGTTTGCAGTTTGAAGGCTCTAACGTATTTGCATCTTATCAAACCAGCTAAATCTGCAGGGGGTTGAATACTACTTGTAGGCACTGTATCTATTTATCTATCTATCTATCTATCTATCTATCTATCTATCTATCTATCTATTTAGAAACCAAAAAAAATCTATCTATCAAAGGGCATCATCAGATGTACCCAGGGCCGGATTGAAGGCTTGTCTTTTCATCTATTTGGAGTGATGCTATCGTTTTTTCTAATACGCATGTATGAAGAGTTTGAAGAGGACTCGATTGCTTTGCACCCTAAGGTTGTCGGCAGTGCTGTTCCGTTTTTTCTATATATTATCTATCTATCTATCTATCTATCTATCTATCTATCTATCTATCTATCTATCTATCTATCTTATCTATCTATTCTAGCTTTTTAGAGTATGAAAAAGATTATATTAAAAATGCATTGCATGTGCCATCTGTGTGCTGTCCGTGTGCCATGTGTTTTTCTTGCACTCATTGACTTAAATTTTAGTGAGATACGCAACCACTTGAGCATGCTGCAATTTGCCCCGCACGCTGGATTTTGTACAGAGAAAACTAGCTGATGTGCTGTGACCTATTGTTTAACATTCGTGAAAGTGCAATGTGATGTTTTCTCGCATTGCACTCACAGATTTTCTACACAGATGTGAGTGAACCGTCACCCTGACAGATCACCTCTTACACCATGCTCCTGGCTTATTGTACGAGGCATACTGTAGTTAAGTGTCCCAGATGTCATCATGATGATGACCTCAAGTTGCCATAGCAGTGATTGGGCCTCCATGATCATGTCGCGGTGGTAGTGATCACTTGGAAGAGGAGTGCACTCCTTTCCCAGCCTACTAAATTCTGCACCTGCTATTGATCACATCAATAAGGGCATTAAACAGCCTGTTGCGACATGGGGACTGCTCCTGGATGTGAGAACCAGGACTCGGCTGTCACATAAACCAAAGTCTCAGTTCGTTTGCCTGGGCCATTGATTGAGCATTGACATTAGGTCTATGGCGGTGCGCTGCCCATAGAACTAATGTTAATGCTTTCAGGACCCTGGATAGTGGCAGATACAGTACGCAGATTACGTACTGTACCTCCTCCACAGCGAGGAGCCGCCGGGTTTCATTAAAAAAATAGTAAATGCTGACAATAGTCGGCAATACTGTAATTGCACATATTAACCCTTAACATGCCTAACTTTGTGGACAGCATGTCTGTAGGGAGGGTGGGCACTGCCTACAGACATGTTGCCCACATCTATTATTGACATTAACCCTTTGTTCATCCCTGCGGCAGCAGGGATAAACAAAGCATCCGGATACCGCAGGCATTCACATGTGCCTTGCGGTAGCCAGATGGGCTCCCATAGGAGCCCATTATAGGTCTCCTGCTGCGGTTTGGAAACTGCTGCGTAAACTGCAGCCTGCATGATTTTTAACGCAGGCTGCAAATCCGCAAGCGGTAACCGGATTGCATGTAGTGCAATCCGGTTTTAAAATGGGCTCTTATGGGCTGTGGCTCCTGATCCAGTTTTGAGCATTTTGCCTGCTCAAAACTGGATCAGGATCTGCATTTTCTAATGCAAATGTGACCCTAGCCAAAGTCACTGCTAACAGCACTATAAAGGGTAACTATAAACATGCCCCTGCACATTGTCTGACAACTGCATCAGCAATATGCTATGAGCGATGACTATTATTATTATTATTATTATTATTATTATTTATTTATATAGCGCCATTAGGTTCCATGGCGCTTTACATGAGGTTGAGGGAGACAAGAACAAGTACACTAAATCTAGGCGATCAGGACGTACAGGTACAGGAGGGGCAGGGACCCTGTCCACGAGGGCTCACAGTCTATGAGGGGTGGGTTAGGATACAGTAGGATGGGGGAATGTCAGGTATGGGGTGTTCGCCTGGGTCTCATGGCAGGTTGTAGGCTTGACGGAACAAGTGAGTCTTCAGGTGACACTTGAAGCTACTCAGGGTAGGAGAGTGTCTGACGTGTTCGGGTAGGGAGTTCCAGAGTAAGGCAGATGCCCGGGAGAAGTCCTGGACTCGGTTGTGCGAAGAGGTGATGAGGGGGGAGCAGAGGAGGAGTTCTTGGGAGGAGCGGAGGTTGCGTGAGGGTAGGTATCGGGAGACCAGGTCGGAGATGTATGGTGGAGCCAGGTTGTGTATGGCTTTGTACGCCATGGTTAGTGTTTTGAATTGGGATCTCTTGGAGACGGGGAGCCAGTGAAGGGCTTGGCAGAGGGGGGAGACAGGGGAGTAGCGGGAGGACATATAGATGAGTCGGGCAGCGGAGTTGAGGATAGACTGGAGAGGTGTGAGGGAGTTAGCCGGGAGGCCATTGAGAAGGAGGTTGCAGTAGTCAAGGCGGGAGATGATAAGAGCATGGATGAGTGTTTTAGCGGTGTCGTGGGTGAGGAAGGAGCGGATCCGTGAGATGTTCTTGAGCTGGAGCCGGAGGGATGTGGTGAGGGCCTCGATGTGGGGTTTGAAGGATAGGGAGGAGTCAAGGATTACCCCGAGGCATTTGGCTTGGGGGACTGGGGAGAGGGGGCAGTCGTTGACGCAGATGGATAGGTTGGGAGGTGGGGTGGAATTTCTTGGGGGGAAGACTATGAATTCAGTTTTGTCCATGTTGAGTTTAAGGAAGCGAGCAGAGAAGAAGGATGAGATGGCGGAAAGGCATTGAGGGATTTTCGAGAGTAGGGAGGTGATGTCGGGGCCGGACAGGTAGATTTGGGTGTCGTCGGCGTAGAGGTGGTACTGGAGGCCATGGGACTCGATGAGTTGCCCTAGGCCGAGAGTGTAAATGGAGAAAAGTAGGGGTCCCAGGACCGAACCTTGGGGGACTCCGACAGAAAGGGGGTAGGGTGAGGAGGAGGTGTGGGAGTGGGAGACGCTGAAGGTCCGGTCCACTAGGTATGAGGAGATCCAGGAGAGGGCAAGGTGGGTGATGCCAAGGGATTCCAGGATCCTGAGAAGAAGGGAGTGGTCAACCGTGTCGAAGGCGGCAGACAGGTCAAGGAGTAGCAGGATGGAGTAGTAGTGTTTGTTCTTGGCGGTCAGTAGGTCGTTGGTGACTTTGGTCAGGGCTGTTTCGGTGGAATGGAGGGGTCGGAAGCCGGACTGTAGGCGGTCGAAGTGGGAGCACGAGGAGAGGTGAGAGGACAGTTCGGAGTGGACGTGTTGACTATAGCCAAACAGCTGCACAACTGAAAATTAGTGGCTCCCAGGCAGAATAAAGTTCATTTTCTCCCTTTTGCTGCACTTTCAGTACAGCATTCAAGCACATTTCTAATTTTATTAACTTACAAATTAACCCCATATCTGCACGTTCTTAAGGTGCTGTCACACAGCACGATCTGGCCAGCGATGTCGGAAGCGATGCGCGGGTGCCCGCTCGCTTCCGACATCGCTGGCCAGCTGTCACACAGCATCGCTGTGGCCGGTGACACCGCAGCGATGCGGGCGGTGACATCGCTCGCTGGGCTGGGATCAGCCCAGCGAGCGATCCGCAGCAACGCTGAGGTATAGGCTGGATCGCTGCCGACATCGCTCTGGCGATGTCACACGGCGCGATCCAGCCTTATCGCAGGTCGCCAGTTGACAGGTTTACGGTTCTTCCCGTAAACCTGTCAACCTGCGACCAGCGATAAAACGTGGTCGCGCCGCTCATTTACACAGCACGACGTTGCTAGCGACATCGCTGATACGTCACTTTTTCGGCGATGTCGCTAGCGACGTCGCCAGGTGTGACACCACCTTTAGATCAAAATACCGCATGTCTCCCCCGGGTAAAATAAAAGAGCCTCTACTAACTGCCCACTTTTCCAGCCACACCTTCAGACCAAATGAGTTAATCAACAGGAAGTCATTTCCTGTTGATTGCTCCTGTGTCCAAAGGTGGGGAGAGAGAGGCTGGAGACGATTGGACATGGGGCTTGCCTAACGTCATATCACATGAGCCTCGAAACCGCGATTGCCGACCTTGCAGGAACGGCATCAGCACAGGAGGCGAGTACAGGCTCTTTTATTATATATTATTTATTATATATATGTATAGGCGTAGGTGTTAGGTTGGGAGGTGGGTTTCTCATATGGGACTTTGGGAAGCTGGGGCTTAGGCTGGTGCTTCCTGATCTGGACTATGGACATTGGACCATGAACTGAGGCAAGAGACGCGGGACCAGCTCACAGGATGGTGCGGGGGAGGGGAATGGTGAAGGGGGAAAAGGGAAAGAAAAAAAAAATTGGGATTGGCTATTGTTGTTTTCTTTATTGTTTTGCTTTTTTTTTTTTTTTTTTGCAACTGGATCAGGTGTTGATGTATTTATTATTAGTGAATATGTATATATTGAGGTTTATGGTTGTATGTATGGTAATACATATGTGAGGAGAGAGCGAGTGGCTGGACCAGATCTTGTTATATTGATCATGTTCTGATTGTTACTTTTGTTGTGTTTCTCTTTTTGTAGTTATGTTTTTCAATTTTATAATCAAAGATCTACACGCTCTTTTATTTTACCTGTGGGAGACATCTGGAGTGAGAAGGTGTTGTTCTAGTAGAGGACAAACCCTTTAATAGTATTATCCAATCTGACATGTTCCCTTTAATAGATATTTAACCATAACAATAAAAGTAATATACATTCATTGCTCTCACTTTCTTTTTTCATAGATGGCCTGACTACTTTCAGAGATTTCTTGAGGTCAGAATTTAGTGATGAAAATATTGAGTTCTGGATGGCCTGTGAGGACTTCAAAAAAATGAAAAATTCTGGCCAACTTGTCATAAAAGCCAACAAAATATACTGTGAATATATTAGGACCGAGGCTCCACGAGAGGTATTATAATACAATTTGGATAGTATTTATGATTAAAACACACACATAAATACATACAGTGCTCAGCTGAAATGATACACCTCCTATGAAAAGTTGTAGTGTAATCAATAGCTCACTGAACACGAGCGATTTCCAAACGTTTGACAAAACTGAGTTTCAAAGAACATTTTTTTAACAAATGAAATGAAAAAAAGGTTAATAAAATAACTTTCATTACAAATTCTTTTTACTCAAATTAGTCTATGCAAAAATGAATACACCTAACATCAACAACACTTCATCTAGTATTTTGTATGACCTCCAAGGGCAGCAAAAGTTATTTTAGGCATTGAAGGAACAAGTTTATGACATATTGCAACAAGTATCTTTTTCAGTTCTTCAGAATAAGCTGGATGCTGGATGGAGAGGGATGCTCAATTGTCTCTTTAGAACAGGCGTCTCAACTCGGTTGGGTTGGTGGGCCGCACATTTAAAAAAAAGTGATATCGGGGGGCCGCATTCCTTGTAGGATTAAGTGACATTTTAGCAATGCCAGAATTTTTGCTAAATATAGTAAAGTACAAATCCTGATCATCTTCTTGTAGGAATGTCCCCACCCTAACCTCCTTTAGGTAGGAATATCCTCGTCTTGTCGTAATGTCCCCATCCTGGTCCTCTTCTTGTAGGAATGTCCCCATCCTGGTCCTCTTCTTGTAGTCAATCTGCTCCTTCCCATCCTGGTCCTCTTCTTGTAATGTCCCCATCCTGGTCCTCTTCTTGTAATGTCCCCATCCTGGTCCTCTTCTTGTAATGTCCCCATCCTGGTCCTCTTCTTGTAATGTCCCCATCCTGGTCCTCTTCTTGTAATGTCCCCATCCTGGTCCTCTTCTTGTAATGTCCCCATCCTGGTCCTCTTCTTGTAATGTTCCCCATCCTGGTCCTCTTGTGTAATGTCCCCATCCTGGATCCCTTCTTGTAATGTCCCCATCCTGTCCTCTTTTGTAATGTTCCCATCCTGTCCCTTCTTGTAGTAATGTCCCCATCCTGATCTCCTTCTTGTAGTAATGTCCCCATCCTGATCCCCTTTCTGTAGTAATGTTCCCATCCTGATCCCTTCTGTAGTAATGTCCCCATCCTGTTCCTTCTTGTAGTAATGTCCCCATCCTGGTTCCTCTTTTAGTAATGTTCCCATCCTGGTCCTCTTATTTTAATGTTCCCATCCTGGTCCTCTTCTTGTAGTAATGTCCCCATCCTGGTCCCCTTCTTGAAGTAATGTTTCCATCCTGGTCCCTTATTTTAGTAATGAACTATCCTGGTCCCATGCTTTTGTTAATGTCCCCCATCCTGGTCCCTCTATGTAGTAATGTTCCTCCTGGTCCTCATCATTAGTAATGCCACCTTCCTGTTCCCCTTCTTGTATAATGTCCCCATACTGGTCCCCTCATTATTAATGTCCCCCATCTTTAGCCTCTATCTTGTAGTAATGTCCCCATCGTCTTTAGTAATGTTCCCTCCCTTGTCATCATTTGTAGTAATGTCCCCATCTGACTGCCATTTTGTAGTGCTGTCCCCCACATTTTCTGATCCGACCTTTTACGGTGATGTCCCCATAACCTGGTCTCTGTTCTTTTTGTTCTCTCTCACTCACACACACCACACATATGCACACACTCACATATACACACACATATACACACTCATACATATACACACACACACACACTCATTCACATGCACACACATACACCCACACATTCTCAGACATATAAACACATACACACTCACACATACACACATTCACACACTCAGACATTCACACACTAAGGGCCGCTTCACACTGCGGCATGATCCGGTCCGGTTCTGTCCGGAAGGACCCAGACAGCTGCGGACCGGATCATCACACAGGACTGGGGGGCTATTATGCCCTCCGGTCCTGTGTGCAGCACACGCAGCTGCAGCCGCTGACAGGTCCGCAGCTGTCTGGGTCCTCCCATGCTGCAGTGTGAAGCGGCTCTTACACATACTCACACATACACACACTCACACATACACTCAGACATAGTCACACACACATCCACACACATACACTCACACTCACATATATATATATATATACACACATTTACACACACACACTCAGACATATTGACACAAATACATACACTCACACATACACACATTCACACACTCAGACATATTCACATACACACTTACACATACTCACACATACACACACTCACACATACACTGACATATTCACACACATACTCACACATACACACTCACAAATACACACACTCAAACATACATACACTTAGACATTCACACACACATACATATACACACACATATACACTCACACACTCACACACACTCACACACACTCAATCACACACACCTTAACGATGCTGTGATCCATCGCACAGGGGGCCGCCGCGTACCCGCATTATTGTGACTTCCGGGCACCGTTCACACAAGCTCCTTCACGCTTGTACATCAATGCAAGCGCGGCCGGCGGACCAATCAGAAGCTTGCAGCTGACGTCGGCGTATGACGACAACAGGAGGCTTCTGATTGGTCCGCTGGCTTGCATTGATGTACAAGCCTGAAGAAGCTTGTGTGAGCGGTGCCCAGAAGTCACAATAAAGCGGGTACCGTGGCGGCCCCCTGAACAATGGACCGGGGCATGCTTTTGTTTCTATGGTGCCATTGACCGCAGTGTGAAGCCTCGTGGGTGAGACCCCTGCTCTACGGCATCAGAGAACTCCATGGCCGAGTCATCACTCAACTTTTCCTTCATCTTGTGATTCTTTTGCTGTTATTTTTGTACAAGATTCCCCACTATAGTGGCAGCAGCAGACGGATGGAAGATTGTGAATAAAGATCAAAAGCTCATGTTTTCATTTTTTTAATCTCTTACTCTCTTTGCATATTTGTAGATCAACTCCGTCCTCCTCTTCTTCACCATCACACTCTGTCCTCCCCTCACTCCGTCCTCCCTCCTCTCCTCACCATCACACCTGCCCCCTCTGTCCCTCCTCCTCACCATAACCTGCCCCTCCTCCTCCTCACCATAACCCCCCCTCCATCCTCCTCACCATCACACTGCCCCCTCCTCTCCTCCTCACCATAACCTGCCCCTCCGTCCTC
The DNA here is from genome assembly GCA_033576535.1 of Allobates femoralis. NCBI lineage: Eukaryota > Metazoa > Chordata > Amphibia > Anura > Aromobatidae > Allobates > Allobates femoralis. The sequence goes on from JARQOC010000007.1 coordinate 25,287,940, forward strand.
CTCACCATCACACCTGCCCTCCATCCCTCATCACACCTGCCTCCTCTGTCCTCCTCCTCATCATCATCACACCTGCCTCCTCCATCCTGCTCACCATAACAACTGCCTCCTCCGTCCTCCCACAATCACACCTGCCCCCTCCGTCCTCCTCACAATCACACCTGCCCCCTCCGTCCTCCTCACAATCACACCTGCCCCTTCTGTCCTCTTCACCATAGCAACTGCCTCCTCCGTCCTCCTCACAATCACATCTGCCCCTTCTGTCCTCTTCACCATCACACCTGCCCCCTCCATCCTCCTCCTCCTCACCATAACTGCCTCCTCTGTCCTCCTCCTCACCATCACAGCTGCCACACATATACACACTTACAAATACACTCACTCACACATACACACACATTCAGACATTCACACACTCTCAATCATACACACCTTTATGCTGTGATGCTGTGGGCCATTATGCATATGCAGGGAGCCGCCGCGGTACCTGCTTTATCGCGACTTCTGGGTACCACCCACACAAGCTCCTTCACGGCTTGTACATCAATGCAAGCCGGCGGCCGGCGGACCAATCAGAAGCCTGCAGCTGACGTCGGCGTCAGGAGGCTTCTGATTGGTCCGCCGCCTCTCATTGATGTACAAGCGTGAAGGAGCTTGTGTAAGCGGTACCCGGAAGTCACGATAAACTGGGTTCCGCGGCGGCTCCCTGCATAATGAACCGGGGCATGGCTTTTGTTTCTATGGAGCCCCGGGCCGCAGTGTGAAGCCTCGCGGGCCGCATGCGGCCCGGGGGCCGCGTGTTTGAGACCCCTGGTCTATACCATAGTGGAGTTTGGAGTGTGACTGTTTGAGGTTGCGAATAACAAGTTTAAACAGGTGTCAGTTCTACAGGTAATGAGTGGAGGACAGAGGAGCCTCTTAAAGAAGGAGGTACAGGTCTGTGAGAGCCAGAAATCTTGCCTGTTTGTAGGTGACCAAACACTTATTTTCCACCAAAACTTGAAAAAATATCTGTCCAAATCAGACAATGGGATTTTCAAGATTTGTTTTCTCATTTTGTCTCTAATAGTTGAGGTCTACCTATGATGTCAATTACAGGCCCTCATCTTTACAAGTAGGAGAGCTTGCACATTTGGTGGCTGACTAACTACTATTTTTCCCCACTGCATATATATACAGTGCCTACAAGTAGTATTCAACCCCTGCAGATTTAGGTGGTTTGATAAGATGCAAATAAGTTAGAGCCTTCAAACTGCAAACGAGAGTAGGATTTATTAACAGAAGCATAAATCTTACAAACCAAAAAGTTATGTTGCTCAGTTGAATTTTAATAAATTTTAAACATAAAAGTGTGGGTCAATTATTATTCCACCCCTCAAACCACCAGCATTCTGTTTGGTCCCCCTAAAGTATTAAGAAGTAGTTCAGGCACAAAGAACAATGAGCTTGACATGTGTGGATTAATTATCTCTTTTGCCAGCCTTTTCTGACTATTTAAGACCCTCCCCAAACTTGTGAACAGCACTCATACATGGTCAACATGGGAAAGACAAAGGAGCATTCCAAGGCCAACAGAGACAAGATCGTGGAGGGTCACAAGGCTGGCAAGGGGTACAAAACCCTTTCCAAGGAGTTGGGCCTACCTATCTCCACTGTTGGGAGCATCATCCGGAAGTGGAAGGCTTATGGAACTACTGTTAGCCTTCCACGGCCTGGACAGCCTTTGAAAGTTTCCTCCCGTGCCGAGGCCAGGCTTGTCCGAAGAGTCAAGGCTAACCCAAGGACAACAAGGAAGGAGCTCCGGGAAGATCTCATGGCAGTGGGGACATTGGTTTCAGTCAATACCATAAGTAACGTACTCCACCGCAATGGTCTCCGTTCCAGATGAGCCTGTATGGTACCTTTACTTTCAAAGCGTCATGTCAAGGCTCGTCTACAGTTTGCTCATGATCACTTGGATGACTCTGAGACAGACTGGTTCAAGGTTCTATGGTCTGATGAGACCAAGATCGAGATCTTTGGTGCCAACCACACACGTGACGTTTGGAGACTGGATGGCACTGCATACGACCCCAAGAATACCATCCCTACAGTCAAGCATGGTGGTGGCAGCATCATGCTGTGGGGCTGTTTCTCGGCCAAGGGGCCTGGCCATCTGGTCCGCATCCATGGGAAGATGGATAGCACGGCCTACCTGGAGATTTTGGCCAAGAACCTCCGCTCCTCCATCAAGGATCTTAAGATGGGTCATAATTTCATCTTCCAACAAGACAACGACCCAAAGCACACAGCCAAGAAAACCAAGGCCTGGTTCAAGAGGGAAAAAATCAAGGTGATGGAGTGGCCTAGTCAGTCTCCTGACCTTAACCCAATTGAAAACTTGTGGAAGGAGCTCAAGATTAAAGTCCACATGAGACACCCAAAGAACCTAGATAACTTGGAGAAGATCTGCATGGAGGAGTGGGCCAAGATAACTCCAGAGACCTGTGCCGGCCTGATCAGGTCTTATAAAAGACGATTATTAGCTGTAATTGCAAACAAGGGTTATTCCACAAAATATTAAACCTAGGGGTTGAATAATAATTGACCCACACTTTTATGTTTAAAATGTATTAAAATTCAACTGAGCAACATAACTTTTTGGTTTGTAAGATTTATGCTTCTGTTAATAAATCCTACTCTCGTTTGCAGTTTGAAGGCTCTAACTTATTGGCATCTTATCAAACCAGCTAAATCTGCAGGGGGTTGAATACTACTTGTAGGCACTGTATATATATATATATCTATTATATAAAACCCGAAGGCCACTTCCGCCCAAAATCCGCTTCCGCTTCCGTGATGGCCTCCCTCCTGTGTCCAACTCCGGAACCGGAAGCACCAGACCCACGAGCGGCGCCACCGGCCCTGCACAGAGCCCCGTCTGCGGCCGCCCACATCCCGCCCACAGCCCTGCAGCTCACCGCCCACCAACATCCGCCAACCGGCCCGGAACGAGTGTGGGCCTCCGCCGGCACAGCTCCCAGTCCTGCCGCTCTCTCCACAGACCGGCTGACGCTCCTCCATCACCCAGCTAGCCCCGCCCACACTCCGCCCCCGGCCTCCGGAACCGCCAACAGCACTGCCGCTGCCCGCCGCCCGCCAACAGCCCAGTAAGTCTTCCGCCACCCTGCCTCCGCTCTCCTCTGCCACCTCCAGCCCTCCTCTGCCCCCTCCAGCCCTCCTCTGCCCCCTCCAGCCCTGCTCTGCCCCCTCCAGCCCTGCTCTGCACCCTCCAGCCCTGCTCTGCCCCCTCCAGCCCTGCTCTGCCCCCTCCAGCCCTGCTCTGCACCCTCCAGCCCTGCTCTGCACCCTCCAGCCCTGCTCTGCACCCTCCAGCCCTGCTCTGCACCCTCCAGCCCTGCTCTGCACCCTCCAGCCCTGCTCTGCACCCTCCAGCCCTCACTGCTGACCCCTGAGCCCTCACTGCTGACCCCTCAGCCCTCACTGCTGACCCCTGAGCCCTCACTGCTGACCCCTGAGCCCTCACTGCTGACCCCTGCGCCCTCACTGCTGACCCCTGCGCCCTCACTGCTGACCCCTGAGCCCTCACTGCTGACCCCTGAGCCCTCACTGCTGACCCCTGAGCCCTCACTGCTGACCCCTCAGCCCTCACTGCTGACCCTGCGCCCTCACTGCTGACCCCTGCGCCCTCACTGCTGACCCCTGCGCCCTCACTGCTGACCCCTGCGCCCTCACTGCTGACCCCTGCGCCCTCACTGCTGACCCCTGCGCCCTCACTGCTGACCCCTGCGCCCTCACTGCTGACCCCTGAGCCCTCACTGCTGAGCCCTCACTGCTGACCCCTGAGCCCTCACTGCTGACCCCTGAGCCCTCACTGCTGACCCCTGAGCCCTCACTGCTGACCCCTGAGCCCTCACTGCTGACCCCTGAGCCCTCACTGCTGAGCCCTCACTGCTGACCCCTGAGCCCTCACTGCTGACCCCTGAGCCCTCACTGCTGACCCCTGAGCCCTCACTGCTGACCCCTGCGCCCTCACTGCTGACCCCTGCGCCCTCACTGCTGACCCCTGCGCCCTCACTGCTGACCCCTGAGCCCTCACTGCTGAGCCCTCACTGCTGACCCCTGAGCCCTCACTGCTGACCCCTGAGCCCTCACTGCTGACCCCTGAGCCCTCACTGCTGACCCCTGAGCCCTCACTGCTGACCCCTGAGCCCTCACTGCTGACCCCTGAGCCCTCACTGCTGACCCCTGAGCCCTCACTGCTGACCCCTGAGCCCTCACTGCTGACCCCTGAGGCTGCGCCCTCACTGCTGACCACTGAGCCTGCGCCCTCACTGCTGACCACTGAGCCCTCACTGCTGACCCCTGAGCCCTCACTGCTGACCCCTGCGCCCTCACTGCTGACCCCTGCGCCCTCACTGCTGACCCCTGAGCCCTCACTGCTGACCCCTGAGCCCTCACTGCTGACCCCTGCGCCCTCACTGCTGACCCCTGCGCCCTCACTGCTGACCCCTGCGCCCTCACTGCTGACCCCTGCGCCCTCACTGCTGACCCCTGCGCCCTCACTGCTGACCCCTGCGCCCTCACTGCTGACCCCTGCGCCCTCACTGCTGACCCCTGCGCCCTCACTGCTGACCCCTGCGCCCTCACTGCTGACCCCTGCGCCCTCACTGCTGACCCCTGCGCCCTCACTGCTGACCCCTGCGCCCTCACTGCTGACCCTGCGCCCTCACTGCTGACCCCTGCGCCCTCACTGCTGACCCCTGCGCCCTCACTGCTGACCCCTGAGCCCTCACTGCTGAGCCCTCACTGCTGACCCCTGAGCCCTCACTGCTGACCCCTGAGCCCTCACTGCTGACCCCTGAGCCCTCACTGCTGACCCCTGAGGCTGCGCCCTCACTGCTGACCACTGAGCCTGCGCCCTCACTGCTGACCACTGAGCCCTCACTGCTGACCCCTGAGCCCTCACTGCTGACCCCTGAGCCCTCACTGCTGACCCCTCACTGCTGACCCCTGAGCCCTCACTGCTGACCCCTGAGCCCTCACTGCTGACCCCTGAGCCCTCACTGCTGACCCCTGAGCCCTCACTGCTGACCCCTGAGCCCTCACTGCTGACCCCTGAGCCCTCACTGCTGACCCCTCAGCCCTCACTGCTGACCCCTGAGCCCTCACTGCTGACCCCTGAGGCTGCGCCCTCACTGCTGACCACTGAGCCTGCGCCCTCACTGCTGACCACTGAGCCCTCACTGCTGACCCCTGCGCCCTCACTGCTGACCCCTGCGCCCTCACTGCTGACCCCTGCGCCCTCACTGCTGACCCCTGAGCCCTCACTGCTGACCCCTGCGCCCTCACTGCTGACCCCTGCGCCCTCACTGCTGACCCCTGCGCCCTCACTGCTGACCCCTGCGCCCTCACTGCTGACCCCTGCGCCCTCACTGCTGACCCCTGCGCCCTCACTGCTGACCCCTGCGCCCTCACTGCTGACCCCTGCGCCCTCACTGCTGACCCCTGCGCCCTCACTGCTGACCCCTGCGCCCTCACTGCTGACCCCTGCGCCCTCACTGCTGACCCCTGCGCCCTCACTGCTGACCCCTGCGCCCTCACTGCTGACCCCTGCGCCCTCACTGCTGACCCCTGAGCCCTCACTGCTGACCCCTGAGCCCTCACTGCTGACCCCTGAGCCACCGCCCTCACTGCTGACCCCTGAGCCACCGCCCTCACTGCTGACCCCTGAGCCACCGCCCTCACTGCTGACCCCTGAGCCACCGCCCTCACTGCTGACCCCTGAGCCACCGCCCTCACTGCTGACCCCTGAGCCACCGCCCTCACTGCTGACCCCTGAGCCACCGCCCTCACTGCTGACCCCTCAGGCTGCGCCCTCACTGCTGACCCCTCAGGCTGCGCCCTCACTGCTGACCCCTGCGCCCTCACTGCTGACCCCTGCGCCCTCACTGCTGACCCCTGCGCCCTCACTGCTGACCCCTCAGGCTGCGCCCTCACTGCTGACCCCTGCGCCCTCACTGCTGACCCCTGCGCCCTCACTGCTGACCCCTGCGCCCTCACTGCTGACCCCTGCGCCCTCACTGCTGACCCCTGCGCCCTCACTGCTGACCCCTGCGCCCTCACTGCTGACCCCTGCGCCCTCACTGCTGTCCCCTGCGCCCTCACTGCTGACCCCTGCGCCCTCACTGCTGACCCCTGCGCCCTCACTGCTGACCCCTGCGCCCTCACTGCTGACCCCTGCGCCCTCACTGCTGACCCCTGCGCCCTCACTGCTGACCCCTGCGCCCTCACTGCTGACCCCTGAGCCCTCACTGCTGACCCCTGAGCCACCGCCCTCACTGCTGACCCCTGAGCCACCGCCCTCACTGCTGACCCCTGAGCCACCGCCCTCACTGCTGACCCCTGAGCCACCGCCCTCACTGCTGACCCCTGAGCCACCGCCCTCACTGCTGACCCCTGAGCCACCGCCCTCACTGCTGACCCCTGCGCCCTCACTGCTGACCCCTGCGCCCTCACTGCTGACCCCTGCGCCCTCACTGCTGACCCCTGAGCCTGCGCCCTCACTGCTGACCCCTGAGCCCTCACTGCTGACCCCTGAGCCCTCACTGCTGACCCCTGAGCCCTCACTGCTGACCCCTGAGCCCTCACTGCTGACCCCTGCGCCCTCACTGCTGACCCCTGCGCCCTCACTGCTGACCCCTGCGCCCTCACTGCTGACCCCTGCGCCCTCACTGCTGACCCCTGAGCCTGCGCCCTCACTGCTGACCCCTGAGCCTGCGCCCTCACTGCTGACCCCTGAGCCTGCGCCCTCACTGCTGACCCCTGAGCCTGCGCCCTCACTGCTGACCCCTGAGCCTGCGCCCTCACTGCTGACCCCTGAGCCTGCCCCCCTCACTGCTGACCCCTGAGCCTGCCCCCTCACTGCTGACCCCTGAGCCTGCCCCCTCACTGCTGACCCCTGAGGCTGCCCCCTCACTGCTGACCCCTGAGGCTGCGCCCTCACTGCTGACCCCTGAGGCTGCGCCCTCACTGCTGACCCCTGAGGCTGCGCCCTCACTGCTGACCCCTGAGGCTGCGCCCTCACTGCTGACCCCTGAGCCACCGCCCTCACTGCTGACCCCTGAGGCTGCGCCCTCACTGCTGACCCCTGAGCCACCGCCCTCACTGCTGACCCCTGAGCCACCGCCCTCACTGCTGACCCCTGAGCCACCGCCCTCACTGCTGACCCCTGAGCCACCGCCCTCACTGCTGACCCCTGAGCCACCGCCCTCACTGCTGACCCCTGAGCCACCGCCCTCACTGCTGACCCCTGAGCCACCGCCCTCACTGCTGACCCCTGAGCCACCGCCCTCACTGCTGACCCCTGAGCCACCGCCCTCACTGCTGACCCCTGAGCCACCGCCCTCACTGCTGACCCTGAGCCACCGCCCTCACTGCTGACCCCTGAGCCACCGCCCTCACTGCTGACCCTGAGCCACCGCCCTCACTGCTGACCCCTGAGCCACCGCCCTCACTGCTGACCCCTGAGCCACCGCCCTCACTGCTGACCCCTGAGCCACCGCCCTCACTGCTGACCCCTGAGCCACCGCCCTCACTGCTGACCCCTGAGCCACCGCCCTCACTGCTGACCCCTGAGCCTGCGCCCTCACTGCTGACCCCTGAGCCACCGCACTCACTGCTGACCCCTGAGCCACCGCCCTCACTGCTGACCCCTGAGCCACCGCCCTCACTGCTGACCCCTGAGCCACCGCACTCACTGCTGACCCCTGAGCCACCGCACTCACTGCTGACCCCTGAGCCACCGCACTCACTGCTGACCCCTGAGCCACCTGTACACACACAATTAATTTCACCGCACTCCCCTAACTATTACTAAATAAACTATATATAATATATATTCTAGACTACCCGATTCTTCAGAATCGGGCTGCCATCTAGTATATAATATATATAATATATATATGAGCCTGGGTTCTTGCTATCTACCTTATGGAGAGGAAACTCCTCTCCATAGGTAGATAGCAAGTTCCCAGACCTTGCCTTAGCCCACTCACACAGCCTGATCAGAATATCCCACACACTACACTGATGGGGACAGTTACCCCGAAACGCAGCATCTGTAGTTTGGGGTTCTGACCTGGCACAAATCCCTAGTCATATTAAAAAGCTTGTTAGAAAGCGACTATGACTTTGAGGAGCTACTTAAAGGTGGCGCTGGAGTTGATCCACTGCCTTACTGAAGTGCAAATTTGTATATATATATATATATTATATATATATAGGAGGGCCATTTATATGGATGCACCTAAATAAAATGGGAATGGTTGGTGATATCAACTTCCTGTGTGTGGCACATTAGTATATGGGAGGGGGAAACTATTCCAGATGGGTGGTGACTATGGTGGCCATTTTGAGGTCACCCAGTTGGTTCCAAGTTCTTTTACATACAAACAAGCTACATCCAGAAATACAAAAATACAGTTACATCGGGTCAGGTGAAGGCATAGAGAGAGATACAAACACAGATGGCTTATTCATGTATACACGAAACAAAGTCTATGGGTAGAGACAAGTCTCCTCTGCAGCTAAACTGCATCTACAACCAGAAATAACAGCACCCCCATGTACCTAACCACAGGGACAGCCCACCCACATGACAATGTGCAGCAGCCTTCCAAGTAAAATAGACGTAGAATACAACATCAATGGAAGCTCTGCCCAAGGTCTGGGGGAAGACTAAAGTATAGCAGGTGCAAGTGTAACATACAGGTTAGGTTTAACAGATCATACCCAAATTGCTTAGTGGTGAAGCTGCCCGTGTCAGGAAGGAGCCCCAATACGTGCTTCGTCCTTCCTCAGGAAGCTGTGAAATGCTAGCACAGGTATCCAGTATCTGTTGTTTCAGATGCTGCACATCTCGTATCCTCACAGCATAGACAATTGCCTTCAGATGAGTGATGAGGCAAACCTTTTTTGCGAATGGTGAAGTTAACAAACAAAACATTCGCTATTAGTCTGACACTTAGGGTACCGTCACACCAGGAAATATCGCTGCCAATTACATAGGCGATGCAGGGCGTGGCCTATTGACGGCAACAGCGCCGCTGTGTCGCCTAGTGTAAAGAGGCGATATCGATGCCAAATAACGCCTCTGAGTGGTTGCCTGGTTTCCCAGCACTGCTCTGAAACTAGGCAAGCACTCTGGGGCGATGTGTACACATCGCCCCATGTAACATGGCGATCGCCGATGTTACATGCGAAGGGAGCCATAAGCTCCCATGTTACAGGACCGCCGCTGGGGTTTGCAGACACCCCAGCGGCGATGCCGCCTGTAACATCGCTGGTGCGTCGCCAGAGGTATCACTGCATGTAAACATGCGACGGCGACGCTGGCGGGGTGCCAAAAATGTGTGTGCCCACGTGCGTCGCCACCAATATCTCCGGAGATGTCACCAGGTGTGACGGTACCCTAACACATAGTGGATAGATCTTAAAATTGCTACATGATTCAAATATCCAGTGGCATTGAGGTTTCCATTGATGAAGAATGGCCCCACTATCTTTGCACCCCATATACCATACCATCAATGTTTGTGTTCCAACAGTCTTGGAGGGATCTATCCTCTGTGGGTTAGTGTCAGACCAATAGTGGTGGTTTTGTTTGTTAAATTCACCATTTACAAAAAACGTTTGCCTCATCACTCATCTGAAGACAATTGTCTATACTGTGAAGATACGAGATGTGAAGCAACAACAGATACTGGAAGCCTGTGCTAGCATTTCTTCTGCGGTGTTGCTATAAGTGTGTCAAGAGTGGAAGAAGAGGGTTGCATTGACAATACAACACAATGAGCAGCACTTTAAACACATTTTATAAGTGGTCATAAACTTGTAAATAGCTCATGAAAGAATAAAGTTACATTAAAACCAAGCACACCATTGTTTCATTGTTTTTCTTATGAAATTCTCATAGGTATGATGTGTCACATGACCCTCTTCCCATTGTAAAAAATTAAGTTGGATCCAAAATGTCCGACTTCAAAATGACCGCCATGGTCACCACCCATCTGGAAAAGTTTTTCCCCTCCCATATACTAATGTGCCACAAACAGGAAGTTGGTATCATCAACCGTTCTCATTTTATTTAGGTACATCCATATAAATGGATATTTATGTACAGCAGTCTCATTGTTTACCAAGTGATGTATACAACAATCTTGGTGTCTCCTATGCTATGTTTACAACACTAAGGGCTTGGACAGACTTTACTAGTTACATCAGAGTTTGACTGAGGAGACTTTGAAAGGGCTGGAGCAGTGACCCTGAAGGCTTCTCCCTCTCTGGACGGGGAGTCTGGAGCTGCACAAAAACACAATCAGGTGACAGCCCCGTCCAGATAGGGAGAAGCCGTTCAGGGTCACTGCTCCAGCCCTTTCAGAGTCTCCTCAGTCAAACTCTGATGAGTGTGTCCAAGCCCTTACAGTGTTTCCTATGTGATATATATGCAGCCATCTAATTGTTTTCTATGTGATGTATACAGCAGTATCGGTGTCTCTTATGTTATGTACAGGTGTATCTCAATGAATTAAAATATCATAAAAGAGTTCATTTATTTCAGTAATTCAGTACATAAAGTGAAACACATATATTATATAGAGTCATTACAAACCGAGTGATCTAATTTAAGTGTTTATTTCTGTAAATGTTGATGATTATGGCTTACAGCCAATGAAAATCCAAAGTTTCAGTGTCATGATATGTAGTTTTCCCTGTCCTGTATTTCTGTATAATATGTCATTTGATGTGGTGTAACTTTTCTCTGGTTGTATTTGCTGTGTACTTTGCAATGTCTTGTGATGTAAGTAACCATGATTTTATTCAGTTTGGTCAACACAGCTAGGGAATTCCCCATTGTTCTCCTAAGAAGGGGATTACTTCCAATACACATCCTCGCAGACTCACCGGAGCCTACTATCCTAGACTCTTCTGATGGACCAAACCATTGAATAGGAGGGTGTGAACCCTTCTCCCTCTAGGGGTGGATCCACAGGCACAGGACAATACATTCATGTTTTAGGATCAGATGTGAGTTGTCCCTTGAAGGAGAAGGAGTGAGGATTCTTAGCCGAGGCAAGATTACACGTCCATCTGTGGCGCCCCGCAACGAGTGCGTCACAGGAGGGTATTGCAGCCACAAATGCAGCCGCAATATCCTCTGACTCAGCAATGACCTGGTTAATTTAGAAATCCAACCCAGCATACATCACCTAGTATAGAGGGCCAATCCTAGGTCCTGGTGGGCGGAGTGCTAGGGTAGTGCAGAAGAACATACAATGGTCTAGAGAGTTGGAGAAGAAGTCTAGAACCTGAAGAGAGCAGACTAGAGCTTGGAGAGGAGCGGGGGCTCCGCACCCCGTGCGGGCCCCTGGGCCGTCACCGGTCGGGTGTCAGCACCTGAGGCCTTAACCACCGGGATTGGGCATATCTACACGGGTTCCCCAAAAGACTCCCGTGCCCACAACTTACAGCTGGTTCACTGGTACCGAAGCTGGCAGCAGTTCACCTCTGCTACGCGAACCAGAAGAGTGGAGGATCAGCTTTATAGGAGCATCCCACCAACAGCCAATTTCCAGTCGTCTAACCAGCGGTGTACTCACTGAGGGACCCAAGGCTCCCCAAAACATCCAGAACGTACAGCATGGATAGGGCATTGAAGCAGCCTCCCCGTACCCGATCTGGTATTCCTGGGCGACATTGGTAATCACTTAGCTAGAATGGAGGAGCACTATGGATTTCTAAGGGACACCATCACTGCTGAGTCCACCCGGTCTACTACTCAACCACTGTATACCATGTATTGCCTGCTGGTTACAGTAAAGACCGTTATAGAGACTGCCTGTGTCCGTGATTCCTTATGAACTGTCCGTCATTAACTAGAAGGTAACCGCAGCTGCCGCACAACATCTTGAGCAGCTCCAGCCCCCGGGGATCACCGCTCAGCCTGTGGGGAGCGTAACATCTTGCTGCTGTCCATCCCCCGGGGGTCCCGCAGCGTCGGTAGCCCTTACCGAACTACTCATAGGTGGCGTCACGAAGAAAACAAATTAAAACCCCTTAATCTGTTCCCGCAAGACGTCTTCACTTTTGATCTGCACTACACCGGGCCCCACTACCGGCAGGCGCGGTCCACCCGTGACAAGGAGGAAGGAAGCATCGCCTGTATCAACCGGAGTCAGCCGGCCGCGGTTAGTCACATCTGTGACTGCGGAAACGAACAGGGCAAGACTTGAGCTGAGGACATATCTCGTCGTCCGTGGGATTGTGTGGAATCCATTGGACTCGTGTGGATTATTGCTTTGTTATCTGGCACAAGGATTATCGGGAGGTGCCCCCGAATCTGTTTCCGTTGGACTAATTGTGGACTCTGTAGATCTACCTGCGTGTGTTGTTCCAGCGTTCTTGTTAATAAATCTGTTGGATCGTCCCTAGGGCTGTTGTCCCTTCTTGCTCTGCCGTACATCCCGTCACAAATCAGAAAATTAGAATGTTATACAAGACCAACTCAAAAAATTATTTTTAACTCTTAAATGTTGGCCTAATGAAAAGTATGTAGAGTAAATGCACTCAATTCTTGGTCGGGGTTACTTTCACATGAATTACTGCATCCATGTGGCGTGGTATGAAGGCGATCAGGCTGTGGCACTGCTGAGGTGTTATGGAAGCCCATGTTGCTTTGATAGCAGCCTTAAGCTCATCTTCATGGTTGGTTCTGGTGCTTCTCATCTTCCTCTTGATAATACCCAATAGATTCTCTATGGGGTTTAGGTCAGGTGAGTTTACCGGCCAATCAAGCACAGTAATACTGTGGTTAGTAAACTAGGTATTGGTACTTTTGTCAGTGTGGACAGGTGCCAAGTCCTGCTGGAAATTGAAATTTCCATCTCTAAAAGCTTGTCGGCAGAGAAAAGCATGAAGTGCTCTAAGATTTCCTGGTAGACGGCAGCGTTGACTTTGGTCTTGATAAAACACAGTGGACCTACACCATCAGATGACATGGCTCCCGAAACCATTTTGGAGGCTTCACACTAGACCTCAAGCAGCTTGGATTGTGGCCTCTCCACTCTTCCTCCAGACTCTGGGACCTTGATTTCCAATGACCTTTGTGGCTTAGGCTGGTTTCACATTGCGTATTTTTTCCTGTCCGTGGGATCCTACTTTTTGTAGGACCCCACGAACAGGAACGGACACCACAGGGGGTGACCTATTTGAATGAGCTGTCGGGGGTAATTTATCTTCCGCAATGGATATATACATTGCGGAGTGAAATTTAAGTGAAAGCGAGTGTTAAAAATAAAAAGAATCGATCCTCACCTGTCCAGCGATCCCCCGATGTGCGACATCTAGCTCTGGATGCTGAAAGGATATGGCTGGGCGGGGCTACCCGCTCAGCATCATCGGTCACATGACCGGTTACCGCGGCAACCGGTCATGTGACTGTGACGTCATGCCAGGTACTGTACATCCGGAGATGCTGACGGCGGTGAATCGCTGGACAGGTGAGAATCGATTTATTTTATTTTTAACACTTGCTTTCATTTAAATTTCACTTCCGCAATGTATATATACATTGCAGAAGTGAAATTAGATGGTTAGGAGCGATTTTAATATACTGAGCATGCTCAGTACACTAAAATCGGGTCCGAGAAACCATCCGATGTTTTCTCGACCTGTGCTCCTTAGGCACCCATGTTATGGGCCACGGATCCTGTCGGATCTGTTTCGGTCCGATTTGATTAGCTGCACCCAAAATCAGAGCAGTCTCCGATTTTGGGTACAGCAAAAAAATGACCGAATCGGATCCGACAAAATCGGATGACAATTAGGCCAAATCCGATGTGATTCATATAGGGATACATGGGGGCCAAATTGGATCCGTGACTGTCCATTTTACAACGGACATCCACGGATGGTAAAAATACGCAGTGTGAAACCAGCCTTAGCCTCCTTGTGGAGTGTGTCAATGACTGCCTTCTGGACATCTGTCAAGTCAGCAGTCTTCCTCATGATTGTGTAACCTCCTGAACCACACAAAGGGACCATTTAAAATGCTTAGTAAGCCTTTGCAGGTGTTTTGTGTTAATTACTCAAATTTTCTGAGATAATGACTTTTGGGTTTTCATTAGTTTTACACCATTATCTTCAACATTTGCAGAAAACAAATACTTGAAATAGATCACTCTATTTGCTATGACTCTTTATAATATATGTATATCACTTTATGTATTGAATTACTGAAATAAATTATCTTTTTGATGATATTCTAATTTATTGAGATGCACCTGTCCCCTATCGTGGTATATATGATAACTATCCTGGTATAGATGATGCTCCTCATGGGCCCATCCTGGAATATATACTGTTAAGCCACACACATAAAAAAAATTGATTCTACTCACCCTCCATCTGCTCCCCAATGCATGTTGTCCTCTTCCAATGCAAACAACTGACTTTGCTCTGTAGATGGGGCAGTGCATGACATCAATGTCTTGAGCCCCCAGTTAGATGCCAATTTGAGCTGCCAGCTAATCCCAAATAATAATTCAGTGCTCCAAATGCATAGGATTATGGGCATGAGAAGCAGTGAATATGCATTTTCTTTAAAAGCAGACGCACGTGATCGCCCAGCCGCTGCAGTAAGCTGGTGGCTGGGGTGATCAGTGTGTCTACTAATAAAGAAAATTAATATTCACTGCCACTCAAAATATAATCCTACCCACGTCTCTGCATCAGCTTCAATGGCAAGAGGTAGGGGGGATTATGGGCATTGGGAGCAGTAAATATTCTTTAATAGAAGGCACACGTTGTCGCCCCAGCTGCCGGTTTACTGCAACAGTGACCTGGCTGCTGCCTCCTGTGACCCCACTCCACATCACCTCATCCCTCCCCATAGCGAGCCAGGCACAACTATACTTTAAAGAGGACCTGTCACCCCCCTGGTGCTTGCCAAACTGAATGCAGCGTGTCTGCTGCATTCAGGGAAGGGGCCCCCCATGTCTCTATCCCCCCTGTAAGCTTTAAAAAAGACATTAGAAACCTTATAGTTAAGAGGTTGTCAGGGTGGGATCTTATTAAGAGGTCCTGGCTGCTGGCACAATCCTCCCTGCCTTATCCTTGTATGCTCCACCCCTCTATGTGTCTGCCACGCCCCCTATTTTTCTGGATCTGCCCTTTTCTTCTGCTCCTTATGTCACAAAGAGCAGGAGCAGAAGAGGAGGGCAGACCCAGGAGAAGAGGAGGCGGCATCAGACACATAGAGGGGGTGGAACACACTAGGAGGGTGCAGGGAGGACTGTGCCAGCAGCCAGGACCTCTTAATAAGGCTAGGTTCACATTTGTGCACGATGTGCGCTGTGAACACATCGTTCCTGAGTGCAGCAAGACGCAAGCACTATGCGCTCCTATGTTTAACATAGGAACGCATAGTGCCTGTGTGTACCTGCGCTCAGCTGCATTTGCGTTCGGCTGCGTATAATTTATGCACATGCCGAGCGCAATATGTTGCATTTTTTGTGTGTGGCTGTGTGCTTGCTTTATGCGCATGCAGACAGCCGCACACAAGAAATGAACGGAAGTCAATCTGTGCGCATTGCCATCTGCTGGCAAGCGCACAGATGGAAGATGACCTCCTCTGAGGTCGTCTACAGGTGAATCCTTTCCTGTCATTCTCTTCTTCTTTCCTCTTCTTTCTTCTCCTTTCTTCTTCTTTCCTCTTCTTTCTTCTACTTTCCTCTTCCTTCTTCTTCTTTCCTCTTCTTTCCTCGTCTTTCCTCTTCTTTCTTCTTCTTTCCTCTTCTTTATTCTTCTTTCCTCTTCTTTCTTCTTCTTTCCTCTTCTTTCGTCTTCTTTCCTCTTCTTTCCTCTTCTTTCTTCTTTCTTCTTCTTTCTTCTTCTTTCTTCTTCTTTCCTCTTCTTTCTTCTTCTTTCTTCTTTCTTCTTCTTTCTTCTTCTTTCCTCTTCTTTCCTCCTCTTTTTTCTTCTTCTTCTGTCATCTTCTTTCTTCCTCCCTGCCTCCGCTGCCGCTGGTTTAAAATAGCCGGCAGGAAAGCCGGCAGTGAAGTCGGCTTTCCCGCTCTGCTAATTCAAATGAACAGCTGATCATTTGAATTAGCAGAGCGGGAAAGCCGGCGGTGAAGTGCTTTCACCGCTGGCTTTCCCGCTGGCTAAATCAGCGGCGGCAGTGAGGAAGAGATCAGCGGTGGCAGCCGGGAGGCAGAGAACTCTGCCGCTGATCTCCGCCTCCCGGCCGCCGCCAGTGATTGCGTGGCAGGACTGCTCACAATCACATTTTCATGTTAATGCATGCGGACAATCTCCGCTGCCTTCACATGAAAGTGTTTGCGTTCGGCACTGCGTATGCATACGCTGCAGAGCCAAACGCAAATGTGAAGCCTGCCTAAGATCCCACCCAGGCGACCTCTTAACTATAAGGTTTCTAAAGTCTTTTTTAAAGCTTATAGGGGGGCTAGAGACATGGGGATCCCTTCCCTGAATGCAGCAGACATGCTGAATCATTCAGTGCTGCATTCAGTTTGCCAAACACCAAGGGGGTGACAGGTCCTCTTTAAGATGCTTCCTCACTTTCCTACCAATTTTTTGGGGGAAATAAAAGTATGTCTTACAGTCTGAAAAATATGTTAACAGCTGTTGTGTAAGATTAAGAATTTTTCCTTTATAAAATGTAATCAATAAATTACATCTTCACTTTTAATTTCATTTTCTACAGGTAAACATTGATCATAAAACAAGAGAGCTGATCTCCCAGAGAATCTCACAGCCAACAGTTAATTGTTTTGATGAAGCTCAACAACTTATCGTATGTCTTATGGCAAAAGACTCTTTTCCTCGCTTTTTACGATCAGAGCATTATAAAGAATTGGTTAAGAAGCAACAAAATAATGGACAAAAACGATGGCTGTCCTTTTAACGAACTACAGTATCAAAGATAATAAGAATGTTTATTGTTCAATTAATTCAGTTTAAAAGGTTTCTATATTATAACACTCAGTGAATATTGAAATAAAATGGATTTTACATGAGAACAGTTTATTTTCTGTTTGCACAACAGTTCTGTTTTACTATATGTTTTAGTAATTGTTTACAGTAGAGAACACGTTTCATTCTGTCTGATTTGTGATATTATCTTTGAATAATATACAGTGGGTACGAAAAGTATTAAGACCCCTTGATATTTCACTCTTTGTTTCATTGCAGCCATTTGGTAAATTCAAAAAAGTTCATTTATTTCTCATCAATGTACACTCTGCACCCCATCTTGACTGAAAAAAAACCCAGAAATGTAGAAATGTTTGCAAACGTATTAAAAAAGAAAAACTGAAATACAGTTAGGGCCAGAAATATTTGGACAGTGACACAAGTTATGTTATTTTAACTGTTTACGAAAACATGTTCAGAAATACAATTATATATATAATATGGGCTGAAAGTGCACACTCCCAGCTGCAATATGAGAGTTTCCACATCCAAATCGAAGAAATGGTTTAGGAATCATAGCTCTGTAATGCATAGCCTCCTCTTTTTCAAGGGACCAAAAGTAATTGGACAATGGACTCTAAGGGCTGCAATGAACTCTGAAGGCGTCTCCCTCGTTAACCTGTAATCAATGAAGTAGTTAAAAGGTCAGGGGTGGATTCCAGGTGTGTGGTTTTGCATTTGGAAGCTGTTGCTGTGACCAGACAACATGCGGTCAAAGGAACTCTCAATTGAGGTGAAGCAGAACATCCTGAGGATGAAAAAAAAGAAAAAATCCATCAGAGAGATAGTAGACATGCTTGGAGTAGCAAAATGAACAGTTGGGTACATTCTGAGAAAAAAGGAATTGACTGGTGAGCTTGGGAACTCTAAAAGGCCTGGGCGTCCACGGATGACAACAGTGGTGGATGATCGCCGCATACTTTATTTGGTGAAGAAGAACCCATTCACAACATCAACTGAAGTTCAGAACACTCTCAGTGAAGTAGGTGTATCTGTCTCTAAGTCAACAGTAAAGAGAAGACTCCATGACAGTAAATACAAAGGGTTCACATCTAGATGCAAACCATTCATCAATTCCAAAAATAGACAGGCCAGAGTTAAATTTTCTGAAAAACACCTCAAGAAGCCAGCTCAGTTCTGGAAAAGTATTCTATGGACAGATGAGACAAAGATCAACCTGTACCAGAATGATGGGAAGAAAAAAGTTTGGAGAAGAAAGGGAACGGCACATGATCCAAGGCACACCACATCCTCTGTAAAACATGGTGGAGGCAACGTGATGGCATGGGCATGCATGGCTTTCAATGGCACTGGGTCACTTGTGTTTATTGATGACATAACAGCAGACAAGAGTAGCCGGATGAATTCTGAAGTGTACCGGGATATACTTTCAGCCCAGATTCAGCCAAATGCTGCAAAGTTGATTGGACGGCGCTTCATAATACAGATGGACAATGACCCCAAGCATACAGCCAAAGCTACCCAGGAGTTCATGAGTGCAAAAAAGTGGAACATTCTGCAATGGCCAAGTCAATCACCAGATCTTAACCCAATTGAGCATGCATTTCACTTGCTCAAATCCAGACTTAAGACAGAAAGACCCACAAACAAGCAAGACCTGAAGGCTGCGGCTGTAAAGGCCTGGCAAAGCATTAAGAAGGAGGAAACCCAGCGTTTGGTGATGTCCATGGGTTCCAGACTTAAGGCAGTGATTGCCTCCAAAGGATTCGCAACAAAATATTGAAAATAAAAATATTTTGTTTGGGTTATGTTTATTTGTCCAATTACTTTTGACCTCCTAAAATGTGGAGTGTTTGTAAAGAAATGTGTACAATTCCTACATTTTCTATCAGATATTTTTGTTCAACCCTTCAAATTAAACGTTACAATCTGCACCTGAATTCTGTTGTAGAGGTTTCATTTCAAATCCAATGTGGTGGCATGCAGAGCCCAACTCGCGAAAATTGTGTCACTGTCCAAATATTTCTGGCCCTAACTGTATCACATGGTCATAAGTATTCAGACCCTTTTTTTCTCAGACACTCATATTTAAGTCAGATGCTGTCCATTACCCTGTGATCCTTCTTGAGATGGTTCTACCCCCTCATTGAAGTCCAGATGTGTTTAATTAAACTGATAGGACTTGATCTGGAAAGGCACACACCTACTATATAAGACCTCACAGCTCACAGTGCATGTCAGACTAAATGAGAATCATGAGGTTAAAGGAAGTGCCCAAGTAGCTCAGAGCAAGGCACAGATTTGGCCAAGGTTACAAAAGAATTTCTGCAGTACTCAAGGTTCCTAAGAGCACAGTGGCCTCCATAATCCTTAAATGGAAGAAGTGTGGGATCACCAGAAGTCTTCCTAGACCTGGGCGTCCAGCCAAACTGAGCAATCGTGGGAGAAGAGCCTTGGTGAGAGAGGTAAAGAAGAACCCCAACATCACTGTGGGTGAGCTCCAGAGATGCAGTGGGGAAATGGTAGAAAGTTCCACAAAGTTAACTATCACTGCAGCCCTCCACCAGTGGGGCATTTATGGCAGAGTGGCCTGATGTAAGCCTCTCCTCAGTGCAAGACATATGAAACTCCGCATAGAGTTAACAAAAACACATGAAGGACTTCCAGACTATGAGAAATCAGATTCCCTGGTCTGATGAGACAAAGATAGAACTTTTTGGTGATAATTCTAAGAGGTATGTGTGGAAAATACCAGGCACTGCTCATCACCTGCTCAATGCAATCCCAACAGTGAAACATGGTGGTGGCATCATGCTATGGGGGTGGTTTTCAGATGCAGGGACAGAACAATTGGTTGCAATTGAAGGAAACATGAATGTGTCCAAGTACAGAGATATCCTGGATAAAAACCTCTTCCAGAGTGCTCTGGACCTTCGATTTGGCCGAAAGTTCACCTTTGAACAAGACAATGACCCTTAGCACACATCTAAAATAACAAAGGAGTGGCTTCAGAACAACTCTGTGACCATTGTTGACTGGCCCAGCCAGAGCCCTAACCTAAACCCAATTGAGCATCTCTGAATAGACCTGAAAATGGCTGTCCACAAATGTTCACCATCCAAACTGACGGAATTGGAGAGGAACTGCAAGGAAGAATGCCAGAGGACCACCAAATTCAGGTGTGAAAAACCTGTTGCATCATTCCCAAGAAGACTCATGGCTGTACTGGACCTGGTGCTCCACCACCACCAGAGCAGACCCAACCTACTGTCTCCCTCCCCATCGCCCTGTAGAATGTAAGCCTGCAAGGGCAGGGTCCTCTCTCCCCTCTATGCCAGTCTGTTACTGTTAGTTTGGTTCATTGTATTTTTAACTTGTTTGTATGTATCCCTTTCTCATGTACAGCACCATGGAATCAATGGTGCTCTATAAATAAATAATAATAATAATACTAGCTCAAAAGGGTGCTTCTATTCAATATTGATCAAAGGGCCTGAATACTTATGACCACGTGATATTTCAGTTTTTCTTTTTTAATTAATTTGCAAAAATGTCTACATTTCTGTTTTTTTTCCGTCAAGATGGGGTGCAGAGCGTACATTAATGAGGAAAAAAATTAATATTTTTGAATTTACCAAATGACTGCAATGAAACAAAGAGTGAAATATTTAAAGGGGTCTGAATACTTTCTGTACCCATTGTAACTAATTTAATCATTCTAAACATATTTAAATGTAAATGCATACAATTACTAAAAATGTAAGGTGTCATGTTTGTCTTTCAACATTTTTAAGTCCTCCACACTAAAGAGGATCTGTGACCAGGTTTAATGTGGGCATTTTTTGGTGTTATTTCATCCCCACTGAATTTGCCATTTTTTTTATTTTTAAATCCACCATTCAGTTCCAGAGATATGGGTCTTTTTATTTAGTGGTAATTTTTATGGTCTTTTTAAAGAGGTATGGTTTACATTCACTGGGGGTGTATCTTTAGGTTGCTCTGCATTACCAATCTCCACCCTGGGATTACCAACCAAATACAACATGCTATACTTAGGCCCCTTTCACATCAGCGTTTTTTCACCGCATCTGCCGCGATTACCGCATACCGGCTGCACTTGCGGCACGGTTGAGGCAAGCTCCATACAATGTATAGGCGGGCTTGCGGCAGGTGCGGCAAGTGCGGTTTTGGCACTTGCGGCAGGTGCGGCCGAGAAAAAAAACCACGGTCAGCCGCGTTTTTTTCGCGGCCGCACCTGCCGCAAATGCCAAAACCGCACTTGCCGCATCTGCCGCAAGCCCGCCTATACATTATATGGGGCTTGCCTCAACCGTGCCGCAAGTGCAGCCGGTATGCGGTAATCGCGGCAGATGCATTTTTTTCACCGCATCTGCCGCGATTTAAAAAAAACGCTGATGTGAAATGGGCCTGAAATTACATAGCGAAACCTCCTGACAGATTCTCTTTAATCAATCATCAGCCCTGCAAAATAACCATCCTCTGGCCCCCACTGCTGTTTCCAGAGTAGTTCCCATAATGACTGCCCTCATTTTCCCATGTCATGTGCTTGTTCAAATATCTTGTTATCTCTTTATCTAAATATAGTAATAAAAGTGTAGATTTCAGAACAAGCAATGACAGTTTATTTGCTAAAATAGCATGATAAGCTGATAAAACAAAAAAAATACTCACCAGAACTGTCACTCAAGGAGTGCCTCCCTCCCCAGAAACAAAGAAGTGAAAGTCTGTGCAGCTGCTGACCATGTCTGGTGCCAAGGGTCTGGGGTACTCGGATCTCGGGCGTACTGGTATGGGGATGTCACAGGTGGTAGGTGACCGAGTCCGTGCCCTTGAGCAGACAATAAAAAGGGGAAAAATAATAAAACAAAGTCAAGTCGTGACGCTACCTGTAGGCCCTGTGATGGCACCGGAGCTGCTGCAACCTCCGGGGTGACGTGCGGCAGCAAGATGTAGCTCTCTACAGGTAGGGCTAAGTCCCCGGGGTGTTGGAAGTAGCAATGGTGGAATAGGGCAGCGCAGCCTCCGCTGCGAGATGTAAGGCAGGTGAACCATAGTTAATTAGAAAGGAACACAGACACTTGCTTGCGCTGCACAGTTCTTTACTTCAGTTACCTTCAGCTTGTACATAGCGTCTTACGGCTTGGGTAGTGAACCAGGTGTCATAGGAGGAAGCAATGTCTCTCTGAGGCTCCGGCGATGTTCCTTCTCTATACTTGCTCTGTCCTAACTCTGCACACTCCTTCTTCCTTGCACTGCCATGCACAATCCCACTTCTTGAACCCGGCCCGTCATGTCATATGGGAACCCTTTATCTCTCCAAAGTGGACTCAACCCTGTTTAGCACTTCTGGTGGAGACAGTGCTTGGTGTAGAGCGGTTGGATCGTGCTCCTAAGAAGACATCAACCACTTTGGTAATTTGTAGTTCAGGGATGGACCTCTGATCCACATTGGAGCCGGTACCCCACTTCAGACTGTGCCAGGGTGTTCAGTCACCCTCTGTCTGCCCCTCTCTGTCTGGGCTGCCTTCCTTCAGGCGCCCTCCCTCTGGTGTCCCCTGAAGGGTCCTTCTCTGTCTCTCTCCACAGTTCTGACTTCTCATTGTGCTTTCCCACTCTGCCCACACTCCTCCCACCGGGACTGGGTCTCTCAGCAAAGGATTTAACCCTATTGTCCCCTGCTCTAAGTGTGTGAATGCAGATTGAGAACCTCAGACTTACATTACCTCACCATATTACAAGAATACTGCACTCTTTGTCATGGGTGCAGTACCCCTCTGTAGAGCGCTGAAAAGCAGGGCGCTAAAACCTCACAAGTTGAGACTATGCCTTCAACATTAGCACTAAAAATTGTTATAATTTAAAGGGGACCTGCCATCAAGTCAAAAGTCTTGATCTTAGTTTGCAGGACCCAATGCTCCACTGTGTATTGCATTTTTTTTAAGGTTTTTTTATGTTTGTTTTTTAAAGTATGCCATATGGTTGCAAAGATCTGGACCTTTTCATTTGATGATAATTTTTATAATCTTTACCAAGGGGGAAAAAAAATGCTGGATTCAGGAATGTACTGTATCACTTATTAGGCTGTGTGCTGGGTGCTTTTGTTTACACACAATGAATGTTTTATCAACAGGGGATAATTAGTCAGTATTACAGTACATGAGATTCCTGGTCTGACCACACCTCCTCTCATAAACAGCTCACTGTGAATAGACAATGTACATTCAAAGCTGTGGTTAGTTATCTGATCTCTGCAACATGCTATATCTAAAAACTCTCATTGTTTCACAACTGCTACACCTAGTAAACATCACTGGAGTCAGGGTTTCTTTTCCTAAATTCTGCTGCTCTTAGGGTACCTTTACACGCCGCAACCGTGGCGAGGAATCTGACTGGCGACATGTCGCCCCGGTACCATCGCCGTCAAATTGCCTCGCAGTTGCGGCGTGTAAATCAGGAATTTGGCGACAATAAAAAAGTTGTCGCCTGGTTCTGATTGCACAGCACTGCTCCAAAATCAGAGGCAATTATGAAGGCGACATTCCCGGCTTTTGGCGTGTGAACGGGCGATAGTGATGGAATCTGCATCACCTATTGATTTCCCGTAGGCGTGCCACAGTGTGCTGGAGTCCGCACCCCGTCAGCGATGATTGGTGGTGGCTACTGTGTTTCCATTGGCTATCCCTTCACAGGGCACCATATTTGAAGAGCTATCCATTCACCACCACACAATGGCAATGGCGTCATGTATTAGCCAGTCTTCCAGCACAGGCTGCCCAATCATGATGCTATTACATTGTCTAATGTTTGGGGCGAGGTGTACACCAGTCTGCAACGCCTATGTTCTCACCGCGTTGAACAAGTACGCCCACATTCCTTTGGGGACTGCGGCGTATGAAGCGGCAACAGGAGTCTACCGGATGTTTCCCGCTGTTGGTGTGGTGATTTCCGGGGCGACACATAGCCTTAGGTTGAGGGCGAAATTGCGGCGTGTAAAAGCGCCTTCGGCGATCTGAGGCAACCATGAAAAACATGCAAGTGCACGTTAGATTGCCTCCTATCGCCACCAAAAATTGTGGCGTGTAAAGGTTCCCTTAAATGAGGTAGCAAGAACATGGTGGCAAATTCCCTTAAACACCTGAGAGTAAAGGACAAGTGAGCATTTAATTGTTGTCTAGGCATTGTCCTGGGGCATGTAACTACTGCACATACTCAGCCAGACTCTGCTGGTCAATCTCCTTGGAAACAGCTGTACACTATGTAAGATAAAAGTTTTAGCAGCAGAAACATAACTGTAGATAAAAACAGCATATCAATTGCAAACTTGCTTATTCATGCTAACTATACCAATTGCAAAACATTAGAATACCACTTTAAGTCTCACGCTGTCCTGTGGGTGATGTGTTCTGATACTCTTTTGGTAAATGTTCTTTTAGTTCTCCCAATAAACATCTTTTGGCACGGGCATACAATACAGTATATCACACTTTTGGTATAACATGTCAGTCTTTGTTTGATTGCATATTGCTTGTTTCCATCTGTGTTTTTGAAGGTCATTATCATTTTTCTCGAGGTATCTGTTGCTCGACAGCTTGTGCATTGGTTACAAGGTTTGAAGCTTCCTTTTCTGTCTTGCTTCTGTTGGGTATTCTTTTTTGGTTCTTTTACACTTGGTGCAACTAGTTGTCCCAAAGAGGTAGCTTTTTTAAAAACAAATCTTGGATGGGTTGGTAATAGATCTCCAATCACCTTGTCCAATTTGATGATGTGCCAATGTTTCTTAATGTAAAAGATTCCACCTGATGAAGACGGTAACGTCGAAACGCGTAGCGGAGTTTGAGGGACCGTGTTTTTAATAAAGGTCTGTTCATCATAACAATTTCCCCTTGCCCTCCTTCCTTAGCGCTATCAGAACCGCAACTATTTTTTCCAATGTTTCTTAATGATCTGAATAAACTTCTTATAATTGTCATAGAAACCTGTTATTATCGGCAACCTTTTTATTTGATCTTGTAGTGGTAACACTTCTTCATGTTCTGTTATCTTTTTTTGTAGTAGGTCCATTCTGTTGTAAAGTTTCACCTCTTCAATTGTTTTCATAATCTTGTCTTCCTGGTATCTCTTTATTTGAAAGTCCTGACTCAATCGGTTTGCTTCTTCTGTGAAGTCTTCCACTGTGGTACAATTTCTTCTCACTCTAAGGAATTAGCTTTTGGGGACATTTTCGAGCCATTTTGGGAAAGGGCAACTTGATGTATAGATGTAACAGTTCGAATCTACGTCTTTCTTATATCATTTTGTGTGGATTTTCTTCTTATTTCTGAAAATTTTTAGATCTAGAAAGTTAATTGTTTCCGTGCTGATTTCTCCACAAAATTCTAGGCCATACTCATTCTTGTTAATTTCATCCAAAAAACTTTTAGTGACGTTTCTGACCCTTTCCAGATGAAAAAGACGTCATCGATATACCTTTTCTATAACATTAGATTTTCATAAATATGGTTTCCGCTAAAAACTGTCTCTTCCTCCCATTTACCTTCGATGTGAGCTCCCGTGGCGTGGAGGTTAGTGGATGGGGGGAGCAGAAGAAGTTCAGTTTTGGAAAGGTTTAGTTTCAAATAGAGAGCGGACATGATATTGGAAACTGCAGCTAGACAGTCATTGGTGTTCTTTAATACCGCAGGGGTAAGGTCAGGGGCTGAAGTGTATAGTTGTGTGTCATCAGCATAAAGATGGTACTGAAAGCCAAATCTGCTGAGGTGTGTCCAATCGGGGCTGTTTAGAGAGAGAAGAGGAGAGGGCCAAGGACTGAACCCTGAGGGAATCCAATAGTGAGAGAAAGAGGGGAAGAAGTGGAACCAGCAAAAGATACACTGAAAGAGCGGTCAGAAAGATAGGAGGAGAGTCAGGAGAGAGCAGTGTTCTTTATGCCAATGGAGTGCAGCATAAAGAGTAGGAGCTGATGGTCGACAGTGTCAAAAGCTGCAGAGAGGTCAAGAAGAATAAGCAGACAGTGGTCACTATTACGTTTTGCTGTCAGAAGGTCATTGGTCACTTTGATGAGGGCAGTTTCTGTAGAGTGAAGGGGCGGAAACCAGACTGTAATGGATCTAGAAGAGAGTGAGCGGAGAGGTAACGGGTGAGGCGGGAGTAGACCAGGCGCTCCAGGAGTTTAGAGATGAAGGGGAGAATGGAGACTGGTCTGTAGTTATTTGTGCAGGATGGGTCGAGAGTGGTTTTCTTTAATAATGGAGTAATGATTAAGTGTTTGAAGGAGGAGGGGAAGATGCCAGAAGAAAGGGAGAGAATGAAGATTTTGGTTAGATGAGTGGTGACGACTGGAGAGAGGGACTGGGGCAGGTGTGAGGGAATGGGGTCAGTAGTGCATGTGGTGGGACGAGAGGAAGAGAGGAGCCTGGAGACTTATTCTTCTGTGACTGGGTCAAATGTGGAGAGTAAACCAGAGGAGATGTGGGGAAGAATGGGGGTGGCAGCGCTTGGAGGCTGAGAGCTGATTTCCTGGCGGATGTTGTCTATTTTCTCCATGAAGTAAGAAGCCAGGTCATCAGCACAGAGGTCAGTGATGGGGGCCTGCACTTTAGGACTGAGGAGAGAGTGAAAGATTCCAGAGTTCTTTTGGATTATTGGATAGTGAGGAGACCAAGGTGGTGAACTAGGTCTGCTTGGCAAGGTGAAGGGCAGAGTTGTAAATTTTGAGCATGAATTTATAGTGGATAAAGTCTCCTGGTGAGCGCGTTTTCCTCCATAGACGTTCAGCATTCCTAGAGCATTGCTGGAGGAATCGAGTTTGTGATGTGAGCCAAGGCTGTTTTGTTCTCTGTTTGGAGGTTCTGAAGGTGAGGGGCGCTACTTGCTCCAGGGAGCTTCTGAGAGTGTCATTGTAGTGATTTACTGCCTGATCTGGACAGGAGATTGAAGAGATTGGGGACAGAGATGAGATGAGGGAGTCTGAGTGCATGAGGGTTAATGGCCTGTAGATTTCTGGATGTGTGATATGTAGGATTGGGCTGTGGTGGCCAAGGGTTAGTGAGTGAGAAGGAGAGAATGTTGTGGTCAGAGAGAAGAGGTGAGTTATCTAAGGAGGAGGATGAGCAGAGCCAGGTAAAGACCAAGTCAAGGGTGTTACCGTCTTTGTGCGTCTCAGAGGTTGACAGCTGTGAGAGGCCAAGAGAGGTGGTTAGAGATAGGAGCTGGGATGCAGATGGGGAGATGGGGCTGTTTATGGGAATGTTAAAGTCTCCCAGAATAAGGGTTAGTAAATCTGAGGACATGAAATGCGGGAGCAACGTGGAGAAATGGTCAAGGAACTGGGTGGGTGACCCTGGGAGGCGGTATACCACTGCTACTCTGAGGGGGAGGGGATTGAATAGCCTATTGGTATGGACCTCAAAAGAAGGGAGTGAGAGTGATGGGACTGGAGGAATGATCTGGAAAGTACATTGTGGGGACAGAAGGAGGCCAACTCCACCACCATGTCTGTTCCCAGGTCTAGGGGAATGAGAGAAATGTAGGCCGCCATGAGAAATAGCAGCAGGGGAAGCAGTGTCTGAATCCTGGATCCAGGTTTCTGTGAGGGCCAGCAGGTTAAGAGAGTTGGTACGGAAGTAATTGTGAATGAAGGGAAGTTTGTTGCATACAGATCGTGGATTCCAGAGAGCACAGTTAAAAGAGGGAGATGAAGGAGCGCAAGTGATGGTAATGAGGTTAATGGGGTTTCTATGTGTGGTGGGAGAGGGGTTGAAGTTAGAGGGCAGACCAGAGTTGGGGGAGATATCACCTGACAGGAGCAGCAGCAAAAAGAGGAAGAGCAGATTGTTTTTAGATGTAGGACTTGGTTTATTTTGACAAATGTTAGAATATGGTGGGCTGAGAATCCTCAGTAAACTGAAGATGGCATGGGAGCTGTACATAGGGTAGGGCAGGAGAGAGGGGCTGATGTGGATGAGTGGTGATGGAGGGGGGATAGGGTGATACAAGTTGGTTGTGATGGCACATAGAAACATAAACAGTGCAGTTATTATTATTATTACCGTATATACTCGTGTATAAGCCGACCCGTGTATAAGCCGACCCCCCTACTTTTGCCCCCAAAACCTGGGAAAACCTATTGACTCGTGTATAAGCCGAGGGTGGACCCCAGCACAGGTATACAGCCCCCAGCAGTGTGGTATACAGGCCCCCTCAGTGGTAGTATACAGCAGCCTCCCCAGTGGTAGTATACAGCAGCCTCCCCAGTGGTATATACAGCAGCCCCAGAGCTGTATACAGCAGCCCCAGAGCTGTATACAGCAGCCCCAGAGCGGTATACAGCAGCCCCAGAGGGGTATACAGCAGCCCCAGAACTGTATACAGCAGCCCCAGAGCTGTATAAAGCAGCCCCAGAGCTGTATACAGCAGCCCCAGAGGGGTATACAGCAGCCCCAGAGGGGTATATAGCAGCCCCAGAGGGCTATACAGCAGCCCCAGAGGGGTATATAGCAGCCCCAGAGGGGTATATAGCAGCCCTAGAGGGTTATACAGCAGCCCCAGAGGGGTATATAGCAGCCCAGAGGGGTATATAGCAGCCCCAGAGGGTTATACAGCAGCCCCAGAGGGGTATATAGCAGCCCCAGAGGGGTATACAGCAGCCCCAGAGGGGTATATAGCAGCCCCAGAGGGGTATACAGCAGCCCCAGAGGGTTATACAGCAGCCCCAGAGGGGTATATAGCAGCCCCAGAGGGTTATACAGCAGTCCCAGAGGGGTATATAGCAGCCCCAGAGGGGTATACAGCAGCCCCAAAGGGGTATATAGCAGCCCCAGAGGGTTATACAGCAGCCCCAGAGGGGTATATAGCAGCCCCAGAGGGGTATATAGCAGCCCCAGAGGGTTATACAGCAGCCCCAGAGAGGTATATAGCAGCCCCAGAGGGGTATACAGCAGCCCCAGAGGGGTATATAGCAGCCCCAGAGGGGTATACAGCAGCCCCAGCTGTATACAGCGGTACCCGGTTGTATACAGCCCCCCCCCGTGGTATACCGGGCCCCCCCTTGCTGGTGGCAACCTGTAAAGGAAGAGATCATTATACTTATCGTGTCGCTGCCGCCGCCACCGCCGCTCTGTCACCGTCCGTCACCGCGCTCTTCCTGGTCTTCAAGCTTCCTTCACCGGCGCACAGACAATGACGTCATTTCGTAGGATGGGGGAATGTCAGGTATGGGGCGGTCGCCTGGGTCTCATGGCAGTTTGTAGGCTTGATGGAATAGGTGAGTCTTCAGGTGACACTTGAAGTTTCTCAGGGTAGGAGAGTGTCTGACGTGTTGGGGCAGGGAGTTCCCCTGTAAGGCAGATGCCCGGGAGTATTAAAGTTTGGTGCTGGTCCATAAAGTCAAACATACCCCAGATATTTTCAGCAAAACACATCAAAACAGTATTAAAGTTTGGTGCTGGTCCATACAGTCAAACATATCTGTTGAGAAACACAGAAACAACATGATGATTAGGTGATGGTCAGAGGAATGCAGATGAATTATGATACAGGGCGGATGATGGAGCCTAGTTGCTTCATATCATTTCAGGTCTATTTCATATCTAGACACTTTAGATAAGACACTTTTGCATCAGACTCGTCTGCATCAGACATATAATAAACATGGTGAATAAAAAAACAAAAAGCAAATGTTTATTTGCACTTTTTTGCAATTTCTCCGCACTTGGATTTTTATTTCCCATTTTCCTGTACACTTATGGTAAATAAATGATTTCACTTGAAAGAATAACTTGTCTTGCAAAAAACAAGCCCTCATATATCTATATTGATGTAAAAATAAAAAAGTTATGACTCTTGGCAGAAGTGGAGGAAAAACACGAAAACGGAAAACGAAAAATCGCCAAGTGTTGAAGGGGTTAAAGTCAAAGAAGTAGAATATTCTGCAATGGCCTAGTCAATAACCAGATCTCAACTTCATCTAACATGTATTTCACATACTTAAAGCAATTCTGAACGCAGAAATACCAAAAAACAAGCAACAACTGAACTCTCGCAAAGCATCACAAAGGAGGAAACCCAGCAATTGGTAAAATCCATGGCTTCCAGACTTCAGTCAGTCATAGGCTAGATTCCTTACATAGTACTAAAAATGAACATTTTAGAAATTGGAAAGTTAATTTATCCAGTTACTTTTGAGCTTCAAAAACGTTTACCAAAAATCTGATATCCATTGCACTTAGCAGGACACAGTAGGCCCAGTGATAAGGCAACACAAGTGCATAATACCGGTGCAGGAATCACTCTCATCCTGCCACAACATGGAGTAAGTTATTGGTGGTATTTTATATGCACACTGATGACGTTGCCATGGGGCATCACTCACAAAACAAAAATAGAGAGGCGCACCCATGAAAGGTAACCAGTGGTCTAGTGGGGAGTTCTGTTGTGAGGTGGGGGAGGTTTTGGCCTCTCATCTGATCAGTTTGTGCAACCTTGCACAACACCAATAGCTGGCACTTCAGCGGAGGACCTGCGGGGCTGCTGCGGGACTACCTCTCTGTCTCAGACTTCCTGGTTCGGTCATGTGGTACAGGAGGTCGGTCACCTGAACCCGTGTCACCGGAAACACGTCACGTCAGGTCCTGGAAGGCTGGTGAGAGCTCACTGACATCTCCAAGCCGCTCCGGCCATAATCCCCTTGAGGGGAACGATTTTTATGATAAACAATTTGTGGTCAGTTTAGGGGTGCTAGGAAGCAAGGAGACTCTCAAGGGGAAATTTATTATTACATACCTGTTTATTTGTTAACCACTACGCATTTCAACAGTGGCCCGCTGTCTTCCTCAGGTAGTAGTTACAGAAAAAAGGGGGGCGGTAACAATATATAGGGGCAATGATCAATAGGTAAAAAGACCATTCAATGATGTAATGTAACCCTTTGTAAGGTTTTCAGTCTTTTTTGCTTTTAGTGTATTTTGTCGGCCATCTTGTTTCCTGTCATGTGCATTGACTTTTGCCCTCAACCAATATGGAGTTCTCAGCTTGTCGTCGGCCATCTTGTTTCCTGTCCTGTGCATTGACTTTTGCCCTCAAACAAGATGGAGTCCTCAGCTTTGATGTCCCTGCCCTGTTCCTTGCCAATTGCCCTTTTAATCAGTTTCAGATTATTTACCTGTGCTCCTGAATCAGGTCTGAAACCAGTTTGTGTCTTGCTCTCTGAAGCCTGGATTGACTCTGCCCGGAATCATTTGTGGACACAGAATCCTCCTGTTTGCCAGCAACAAGACGAGATGAACCACACACAACACCCTTCCAACACCAGCCCAGAAGGGGGAGCTCTGAAACCCAATGTTTAGGGGAGGTCCCCTGCTATAAATTCTGGTCTGGGGGCAGAGTTAAGCAGTTCAATTCCTAGGAGGACTGTGAAGAAGTCCTGTGGACTGGAGTGGAATAGGGCTTGTCCCGGGATATAGAAAAAGCCAGTGTGAGGGACCCTAGGAGAGGGTCTGAGGAAGTGGAGAAGTAGGTTTGGGGAGTGGAGTAAAGTATGCCAAACAGGAATGAATAAAAATATCAATGAACAGAAAAACAATAAATGAAAAAGATAAAAACAATACATTGCCCCTGCTTTAATATAAAATTAGTAAATCTGACCTCACAATTAATGGACTCCATGATCGATCTTCCACATATTAATAAAAATAATAACATTTTCAAAAAAGATGACGTATAATATATAAAAGCACATTCTAAAAACACATTAAAATTCACAAATGCAATATAAACTTTATAAAAGCTGATAAAAACCCACTAAAAAACATATCTCATATATCTAATATTTTGCTACATTTTCAATGGTTAAATTTATTGGGGCGTCACACACGTCAATATCGCTTGCAATATCGCTGCTGCACATGACATTGCAGCTATATAGACGCATGTGACAGGGCACATCAACCAGCGATAAATCGCTGGTTGATGGTCGCCAGGTTTTAGAACCTGCACTAAAACCTGGCGTTGGCCGACCGGTGGACACGCAGCTCCCAGTACCTCTCAGCAAGCGCTGGGAGCTGGTATCCATGGTAAACAGCGGTGTAACTAAGCGCCGCACGGCGCTTAGTTACCCGCTTGTTTTCATGGTTACCAACCATCTCGCTGATACTGATCGCTGGTGAGTCTGCCTGTGTGACAGCTCACCAGCGATCAGCCTTCAATGTCGCCAGTGATAAGATCACTGGCGACATTGATGTGTGTGACGTCCCCAAAAGACCCTCTGGATTCAAAGTGCCGAGTTTAAAAATCCAGACGTTTTTCTTCTTTATTAATGTGCTAAACAGCTTTAAATTTGTTGGATTTTTCTGATGGACCAGACAGCAATGTTGAGACGCACTGTGTTGTAAAAATCCATTCTGCATATTCTGAGGGTGCTTGTTTAGCCTCACATGCACCGTCTGAAAAGTACATCCCACATATTGCAGACCACAAGGGCATTGTAAGAGGTATAACACACATGTGGCCTGACAGTCCACCCTGCAGTTAATAGTAAACCTTTCGCCAGTAGTTTGGGAATGAAATATTGTGGCTCTGCTCACAATCGTTTCTACAGCATAAACATTTGGGGGTATTGCACGCAAAACAGCCAAAATGCTTCATGTGTACATTTCACTTACGTACATTTCAGTTACTTTTTGTTTCCACATCAATATTACTTGGCGAAACCATACTATTCAAGTTCCGGTTCCTTCTATATATAATATTCAGTCTACTTAGCAATTGTTTCGCGAGGAAGGGTGACAATCCTTCGTTTGAGACCGCCCCTGGGATTCTCCTAAGCCAATGGTAAGGCAGCTGAAGTGATGATGGCTCACCAGTGATCAGCTCTATAGGTTATCAGCTCCACCTTTGAGACCGGCTACTTAAACGGGCAAGGCAGTTCTACCTCCTGGATGCCATTGCAGCAAGTTTATCAGACAAGCTGTGAAGCATATTTCTCAGAAATACAGTGTTTGCTCCTGTATATCTTAAAGGCATGTAAATAGCAGCGTTTCTCGACCGCCTGCATTCACAGCTCATTTTTGGCATGCTGTTTTTATTGGGGTGTTGTTTTTATTTGTGCCCCACCATAATGCATACTACCTACCAGGCCCGGAGCCAGCACCCGGCATACCCTGGCAGATGCCAGGGCTCTGAAGAAGTGAGAGGGCCCACTCACTGTCTGTGAGCGAAAGCAGAGGAGCCCCACTCACAGACAGCTGCCCTCTATCCCTCTCTTCTCTCCTGCTCTGCACTGATCTATGCAGGGGCTGACTGGCGACGCAAACCCCGGGTGGCAATATTTTTAGGTGAGGACCGGGAAGGGGGGTGCTGTCGGAAATTTTCGGCAGCCCATCCCAGAGCCGTCAGCCCTTAGGTGAGGACCGGGCCGTTTCTGTGGGTGGGCGGCCCTAGTTGGGGCTATACCATACTTGCCTCCCTGCCACCTGGGCCAGTCCGCTCCTGGATCTAGGTGATCGGTACACAACAGGATGTGTGTGCTACGCATGGACTCTGCTGGATTATTCTGATGCTGAAAAGCACCTGGTGGCCCCTGTAACTTGTGTACACCAACAAATTTGCTGAAAGGGTGTACCGGGAAAAGACGCTGGAGGATAGAGTTGTGTTTCAAAATAATAGCAGTGTGTTCAAAAACATGAACTCTTTAATATTGTTTTCATTTCCATGTATTGGGAACATCAAAACATGAAGAAAAATGTATAGAATTTTTAACTACTTTACAGAAAATAACAAAAAAAATAAACATTGGGTTGTTCAAAAAAATAACAGTTTTATAACTGCATTTGTCTTTACAAAGTCAAAACAAGTGCTTTTTTTTAATATTTAGCGTCACTGTGAATCACTACCCTATTATTTAGTTGTATATCCATTGTGTTTTTTAACTGCTTCACATCTATTTGGCATAGAGTCAACTAACTGATGGCACATGTCAACTGTTACTCCAGCCCAGGATGCTTTGAATACATCCCACAATTTATTTGCATTTGTTCTCTTTGCCTCAGAAACAGCATTTTTGATGTCTCCCCACAAGTGTTCTATCAGTTTAAAACCTCAATTTTCTTGGACTGGAACAAACATTTTGCTCATTTACTGGGGTGTTTAGGGTCCATGTCTTGCTGAAATACCCATTTCAAAGGTATTTCCTCTTCAGTGTATGGCAATATGACGTCTGTAAAAAGGTTCAGCACCCTAGTAAGAGAAACATGCCTGTTTCAACCAGAGCTGGGGTGCGTGAGGTACTCGGTCACCGGGGCTTCTGTGTGGGATGTCACGGGTGGTCGGTATCCCCGGTGCCGTGCCCTGGCGAACAATTATACCAGGTGTTGTTGGTAAACGGTGGGGGTAAATGGGGGTTATTTACAGGGGAACGTGACGCCACCTGTAGAGTCCGGTAAGGTGGTACCGGCGCTGCCAGCCGGCCGCTGAGGTGATGGAGGGGGCAGCAGTGTGTGGTACAGCTCCCCACAGGTGGAGCTTTACCTCAGGGCAGCTGTGGTGGTGGTGAGACGGTGAGGGAGGACAGTGATGGAAATGTGGTACAGTTCTTACCCTTCTGCTGTTGATGTTGATGATGTTAAGTCCTTTGAGCTGCGGCAGGAAGAATAACAGAAACCGTTTCCATTTTAACTTTGCTTTACTTGGTACCGGCTGATGGCATAACAATACACGGTACAGTTTGGTTTAGGGTGTTGTTACCAACTCAGGATTTCTCTTAAGGAGTCTATAGATGTTCTCTCTCTGTCTTTCAGGGTTTCTATTCTCTTTCCAGATCTTTCTCTCTTTCCCACCTTTGAAGAGCTCCCCCGCCAGTCCTACGGTCTGTTTCTAGGAGATAAGGTCTGTCCACTACCCGGTCTGGACAGGGCAACCTGAGAATAAAAAGTTCCCCTCCAGCACCGCAGTAAATGTCTGTCCCTTTTTATTTCTCCTAGTGTCCTGAACCGGTTTTGAGTCCTGAGGGGAGAGGTACCTTTGTGGTGCTGTCAGCAACCCGGTCCTGTTGGGCCTGCAGCTCGTCGGCTTCGCAGTCAGGGCTGAACTCCTGGCTGCCTCGGTCGTCCGTGTCACCTGTGTAACCTCAACATGACCAGCTGGCTCCTACCAGTTCTGGTCCGTTGCCATCTGTCCTGGGCCCCCTCATAAAGATGGGGTACCCTCCACTCAGCTGAGCCGCCAGGCGTGACCACACGGTCTGCCTTCCCAAGCCGTCTGAGGTAAATTCTTAACTGTCACTCTAACTCTATCCTAAGCTCCGCCCACCACCTGTGGAACCTACTATATTACAGTTCCCCCTACTCTAAGTGGTGCGGTCCTAAGTGAGTGCTAAAAATAGACTCCATAAGATTTAAATCGTAACCTGGCAACTTACAAGGAAAAACACATTTTATATTCAAGTGTAATACCATTCTGTGGCGCATACCCGCAGGGGCGCCACATGCCCATAGCATGATATTTGCACTACAATGCTTCACTGTGTTTAGCGTGTTCTGTTGCTTGAATGCAGAGTTTGGAGGTCGTCCAACTGTCTGTGGCATATGGACCCATAAAGAACAATTTTACTTTCATCGGTCCACAAAATGTTTCTCCATTTCTCTTTAGGCCACTTGATGTGTTCTTTGGCAAATTGTATCTACCTTAATAGATGTCTTTTTTGTAACAGTGGGACTTTGCAGGGACTTTTGCTAATAGATTAACTCCACACGGGCATCTTTCACATTACTCACAGGTAACTTGAAAACTGCCTTGGTCATCCTGAGCTGATCATTGGCTGAGCCTTTGCCACTCTGGCTATTCTTTGACCCATTTGAATGGTAGTCTTCCATTTTCTTCCATGTTCCTCTGGTTTTTCTTTCCATTTTAAAACACTGGAGATCGTTATAGCTAAACAGCCTATCATTGTCTGCACTTCTTTATAAGTATTACCCTCTCCAATCAACTTTTTTATCAAAGCATGCTGCTCTTCTGAACAATATCTCGAACAAACCCTATTTCTCAGGCTGTCAAGAAGAAATATATGTACAACATGTGCTGGCTTCACTCTTAAACAAGGGCCACGTGATTCACACCTGTTCCTTTACAGAATGATTGACCTCATTAATTGAACTCCAAACTGCTATAATTTTGAACACACCCCCCTTCAATTAATTATTCAGATACATAGACTCAAAACCATGCAGATTATGAAGTCTGTTGGTTTAATAAAAACCTAATGCACCAATTGGTTAATTGTTTGAAACATGGTAACATAATTTATACCAAAAGCAGTGAATAATGTGGTTAGTCATATTGCACTGCTATTGTTTTGAACACTACTATGCCTTACGCAAGACCTGATGGTGAACTCTGGAGCGGAGAGTGGAGACACCAGACTGTTGTCAGCATCGCCCCGACTTAAAAGTACGAAGAGCCAGTGCGCGTGTCGCAAAAAGACTGGCATGGGGTCCTCCCAGCCTACAGAGCAGCAGCAGTGCCCGAGGCTGCGCCTCGTTCCGCTCAGCAGGGTAGATCGCTCTGGGTCAGAGTAGTGTCGGACTCCATTTTTTCCCCATCACTTATCATGTAGATGCTCCTGCAGCCAATCAAGAAGCATAAACCATCCACAACTTTGAGACACTATGGATTTTGTCATTGGTATTATGTCTTGTGTCACTTGGAATATAAGGAGCAGACATGTTGTGTTGGTGCCATTTTAACAGTGTTACCGCTTAGGAACAGTGCTGCTGCCTCTGCTCTGTCAGTGCTACACAGAAAGATAGCTAGCTACTCAATCTTTTTTTGGATAGAATAGGAGGGCGAGAGGGTCAATCCAGACACAGGCATTTTTTGCTTAGAACAAGTGATTACCGAATCTATGGCCATTCTCAAAGATGTGGTTTTTGTATAGTACAAGTGATTAACAAATTTTTGTGATTGCCAAATATTTGTGGTTCACCTAACAGACTTTTTCTGGTCTCAAAAATTCATTGACAAATCTCTGTCTCTTGTCAAACACCCTTTTTTTGGGCCTTAAACAAATGCTTTCTAAATCTTTGTGATTCTCCTAACAGGCTTTTTTTGGCCTTAAAAAAATAATTGCAAAATTTCTGTCTGTTGTCAAATAACCTTTATTTCAGCCTCAAACAAGTGCTTTCCAAATCTTTGTATTTCCCCTAGCAGACTTTTCTTGGCCTCAAAAAAGTCATTGCCAAATCTCTGTTGTCAAATAATTCTTTTTGCGGTCTCACATAAGTGCTTTCCAAATCTTTGTGGTTCCCCAACAAGCTTTTTCGGCCTCAAAAAAGCCACTGTCAAATCTCTGTCGGTTGTCAAGTAAACATTTATTTTTTTATGCCTCACACAAATGCTTTCCAAATCTTTGTGGTTCCCCTAACAGGCTTTTTTGGCTTGTTGTTATTGGGGGGCTACTGCTATGGACAGTAAGAGAAGCGTTGCCACTTTAAGAAATCCCTGCCTGTGTGGGACCGTAAGAAACACGCTGCCACTTTAAGAGACAGAAACCCCCCCCAGCTGTGGGATGATGGTATGTCCTGTTTTCCCCCCTTTAGAGAGTGTGTTTTTTGGAACAGCCCGTTTATGTGTAGAGAGGAACAGACCTTCTGTGTGTTTTGGAAAGGATTGCAGTGTTCGTGTGAAATGAAAGTGGGACACAGACATGCCTGGGATACAGTGAGAACCTGAAGCAAGGAGAAGATTTGCAGCCCATCGATTCGAGACAGGAGCCGTGTGCACCTTCGGATAAGACTGCTGTTGTTGGGGGCCCCCAGGACTGCATCCAAATCCCTGCATCACTGTGAGTTGAATATTGTGCACCGTTCAGGGTTTAGAATAGGCTTCAGTAGGTAGAACACGGCAGCCGTGTGGCCTGTGTAGCAAGGCCAGAAAGGTTACACGTAGAGTAGCATTGTACCTTGCTGTTGTGAATTTACCTGTGTGCTCTTAACTTGTGATAGTTGGAGAACCGTGCTATTGAGCGGACCAACTAGAGAAAGTGAAAAGTTTGTTAAATCTCGTTTGCCACTGTTTACCCCTGCTTGAACCTTCCTTCTTCACATCTTTCCCCGCCTGTTAATAAATTCACCCTTGTGGTTTGCACTCCCATCTTGTGTATCGTACCTTATTCTGCACCGCGGTGGTCCTCCCAGCCATCGCTTCAAGTGGCGCTGCGAGCAGGGTACGGTCACCAAGATGGAGGCAGCAGACAGCAACGGCGGGAATGCTAATATTAACGGGGGTAATGTGGGCAATGGTGGAACCCCTGCACGGACACTCCCAATGGGCACTATATTTAGTGTACTCCCAAAGTTTGACGGCAATAACATGGCACTGTGTGACTGGGTGTCCCGACTGCAGAGCACCCTGAAGGTTTATAACATTGGACCAGAGCTTGAAGTGGACATCGCTTTGACTGCCCTAGAAGGAGAAGCCCGTAGAAACGTCTGTCTACAACCAGAACCCACCCGTAGTACCCTGAAAGAGTTAGTTGGATTCCTGGAAGAGATCTATGGCGAGACTGCTAGTGCGGGACATCTTCGCGCCAAATTTTTTTCGAGGCTGCAGCGGGAAGAAGAAGGGATCTCTCAGTATGCCACAGCACTACAAGAAGTGTTAGCAGAGGTGCAGAAAAAGGAGGCAGCTGAACTCGGTGGCATAGGCTCCACGGACCGGATACTCCGGGAGCAGTTTATTCTAGGATTACACAGCATATCCTTGAGGCGAGCCCTGTCAGAACGGGTCCGAGCGACCCCGGCTCTTACATTTCATCAAATCCTGGCAGAAAAAGTAGCCCGAAGTAAAGAAGAAAGCTACGCTTCTGGGGTGGTGCGCATCCAAGCCGCCAAGTCCAGCGTGGACCCAAACCGCCAAGAGGTGCTGGTCCAGGTGGTGCAGGATTTACAGAAATCCGTTCTCAATGTACAGGAGAAGCTGACCCAGATGGAGCAAAGAATGAGGGATCTGTCTGTTACACCTACCTACCCAGCTGCACCATCCTCCTTTCAACCTGGCCCATCGTACGCACGCAATAATTCCCCGGCGCGACCAATGGGAAACTGGAGGGTGCAGGCTTCCTCTCAGCAGCCACCAGAGGCACGAGGTATTCCTCAACGAAGAGAAGACATCCAATGCTGGCGATGTGGAGGTCGGGGGCATATTACCAGAGGGTGCCGGAATAGCACTCAAGGCCAACAGAAGCCTCCGTTAAACTACCAACCCCCGCAGTAGTGCGGCACTCTGCGGGGGAGGCGAGAAGGGAGGCCGCTCTACATCATGACGAACATCTGATCGCTGGGTGTCCCATCATACGTGCTGAATTCGAGGGTGTCCCAGTGGATTGCTTGATAGATACCGGGTCACAAGTGACGACGATGCCAGAAGCATACTTCAATCAACATTTCCAGGCACTGGCCAGGCCAGAGAAAGAGACATTGATCCGGGTGATTGCCGCTAACCAGCAACCGATCCCGGTCACAGGGGTTGTGTGGATGAATGTTCGTATCTGTGGGCAAGAAGTGGGGAAAAAAGGGATCCTACTAGTCCCCGAGCCCGTCAAAGGAGATGTACCTGTAATACTGGGGATGAATGTCCTACGTGAATTAGATCAGATTATGTTCGTCAAACGGGGACCCGGATACTGGAAGCAGGCTACTACACATAAGCCTACTCAAGAAGCACTTCAGCGACTGATTCGTGTCTGTGGGACGCAGAAGAGTGTGCCATCTCATCAGACGGTAGGGGTCATCAGGGCTCCTGGGAAGGTGCCTATAATCCTGCCTCCCGGACGAGAAAGTATATTACACCTCCCAGTGGGAACCTATCGCAATCTCGATGGGGTAGAAGTGA
This sequence comes from Allobates femoralis, assembly GCA_033576535.1. Lineage (NCBI taxonomy): Eukaryota > Metazoa > Chordata > Amphibia > Anura > Aromobatidae > Allobates > Allobates femoralis. The sequence continues at coordinate 25,327,855 of JARQOC010000007.1, forward strand.
TTGTGCAGCCTGTAGCAACCGGAAGAGTGGACCAAGAAGTTATGATAGCTCGTACGGTAGCTGTGGTCCAACAAGGACGCGTCCCTATCAGAGCCTTGAATGTGGGCCCCAGTGAGGTCACCTTGCCCCGAGGGACAGATCTGGCCCTGGTATACTTACATAAAGGTGAAGTGGTGAGCCAAAAAGATATATCCCTATCGCCGATAGAAGGTACGGGGTGGACCCTAGCAGTCTCTGCGAGGGCTGAAGAGATGCCCTCCCCAGAGTGGAGTGGAAAGGTCATCCTCGATCAGATGGAAGTGGATGTGAAATCGCTGGGCCCCGAGCGTGTGCAAGCAGTAGAAGCTATGTTGTGGAAGAACCAGGCTGCATTCGCTCGCCACGCTGAAGATTTCGGCTGCACTGAAGCTATCATGCATGAGATACCGACCGGGGAAGCTCGTCCGATTTGAGAACGGTACCGACAGATCCCTCCCAAGATGTACCAAGAGGTGAAGACTTTACTGAAGCAAATGCTGGATGCGGGAGTAGTACAGGGCAGTCAGAGCCCTTGGGCGGCTCCGGTGGTACTCGTCAAGAAAAAGGATGGGACCATCCGGTTCTGTGTAGACTACAGAAAACTCAACGCCTGTACCGTTCGCGACTCGTTCCCATTACCACGAATCGAAGAATCCTTGACGGCATTGGGGAAGGCCAAGTACTTCTCCACCTTGGATTTAGCAAGCGGGTACAGGCAAATACCTGTGGCGGAAAAAGACAAAGCAAAGACTGCGTTCATTCTCCCGATGGGATTGTTTGAATTTAACCGGATGCCTTTCGGACTCTCCAATGCTCCGGGCACGTTCCAACGGCTGATGGAAAAGTGCTTGGGGGACTTAAATTTCGAAGCTACCCTGATCTATCTGGATGACATCATCGTGTTTTCGGCCTCGTTCAAAGAACACCTTGACCAGCTTGGACAGGTACTCGGAATACTGCAGGCTCATAACCTGAAGGTGAAGCCGAAAAAATGCCACCTCTTCAAGAGAGAGATCGAGTATCTCGGCCACACAGTTTCACAAGATGGAGTCCTGCCCTCTGCAGAAAAGGTGGCGGCCATCCAGAAGTGGCCAGTCCCTCAAACGGTGCGAGAACTCAAGGCATTTCTTGGACTCGCCGGGTATTACCGCCGGTTCGTCAAAGACTTTGCAAAGGTGGCGGGTCCTTTAAATGAGCTGCTGAGGGGGACCGCCGGAGTGTCAAAGAACCAGGGCATCCCTTGGGCTCAGAGACAAGATGAGGCTTTTCAGGCTGTGAAGAATGCCCTTACTTCAGCCCCGATCCTAGCCTATGCGGACTTCGACCGACCATTCCTGCTGTACACGGATGGTAGCCTTCATGGACTCGGTGCAGTATTGTCTCAGATACAGAACGGACATGAAAGAGTCATCGGCTACGCCAGTAGGTCCCTGCGGGACAATGAAAGAAACCCCCACAATTATAGCTCCTTTCGACTAGAGCTCCTAGTGTGGGCCATGACAGAGAAATTTGCTGGCTTCCTGACAGGGACCAAGATCCAGGTCCGAACAGACAATAATCCTCTGGCCCACCTTGAGAATACTAAATTGGGAGCCTTGGAACAACGGTGGGTGGCTCGCCTTGCAAAGTTCGACTTTACCATCTGTTATCGTCTCGCTACCGAAAACGCAAATGCGGATGGACTGTCGAGAGTGACGGTGGAGATCCCAGTGGGGGATCTCGATGAACAACTAGAGGAGGAAGAGACGCCAGACTTTAGCAAGTTTGGGCCCCCAGTGGTTGCGTCACAATTAAGTAGGGAGGCTTGCACACTGCCCCGGTCCCTGGGAAGAACCAATGAAGAATGGGGACGTGCTCAAGCTGCAGACGAAGGGCTACAACAGATGAAACACTGGGTAGCTGAGAAGCAGAAGCCCGACAAGCAAGAAAGGGCTAACCTGGACACCGAGATGAAGAGCGTCTTACACCAGTGGGATAGACTAGAAGTTCGAGAATCAGTGTTATATCGTAAGAGACAACAGCCAAAAGAAATAGAAGCAAGATGGCAGGTGGTCATCCCCGGAAAAATGGCTCAAGAGGTAGCTAAAGAAGCACACGAGTTTGGCGCTCACTTCGGACCTGCAAAGACCTACCAATGGTTACAGCGATACGTGTACTGCCCCCGGTTGGAGTCTGTGGTAGAAGAGGTTTGCCGGCGATGTCGAGTATGCAACCTCATTAAAAGCACCGAACAGAGGGCACCCGTTCAGACCATACAGACCAAGGAACCGCTAGAAATCTTGATGATTGATTATCTCCTCGTGGGACACTCAGCTCGGGGACTACAATACTGTTTGGTTATGACTGACCATTTCTCCAAGTTCGCTGTAGTCACCCCGACTAGAGATCAGACTGCAGAGTCGGCGGCACGGGCTATCTGCCAAGATATGGATGCCCGAAGCGAATCCACTCTGATCAAGGGGCATGTTTCCAAGGCAAGGTGATGGAGGAACTATATCGTATGTATGGCATTGAGCGATCTCGGACCACACCTTACCACCCCCAAGGCAATGGAGCATGTGAACGCTTCAACCGAACCCTACTTCAGATGCTGCGGACATTGGAGGAAGATAAGAAAGCATGTTGGCCGGAATACCTGGCAGAATTGGTCTGGGCCTACAATAACCGAGTTCACTCCACTACGGGTTACACCCCATATCTGTTGCTCTTTGGAAGAGCTAGGCGAGAAATCATCGAGCTGAATTTGGAGCAGCCAGAGGATTTCATGGAACGAACTGTCACGTCGTGGGTGAAAGAACATCGACAACGACTACAAACGATCCGTCGGTTGGCCGGTCAACAGCTACAGAAGAAAGAACATACGAGCCCTAAACCAATTCAGGAAATACCGCTGCAACCTGGAGATCGAGTGTTAGTCAGAGAGAAGCGCCCCAAGGGCAAACTGAGTGAAAGATGGGAAGTACAACCCTACAGAGTAATTGGACGGGTATATGCTGATGGCCCAGTCTACAAGGTGCAAGTTGAGAATGGGGCGTCCGGCCCTAGAGTACTACACAGAAATATGCTGCAGCCATGTCGGTCCGAAGCTTCTCCTACGCCAATATCTCCTACATTCTCTACCCCGCTCCCTGAACTCACGTCACCTGTGTGTGAAGTCGACGATGACTGGTGGACAGTCCCCAACACAGTGGGGGACCCTCAGCCTTCCAGAAGCGGGGAGCCCATGGATGAGCCCCTACCACCACGTGAAGAAGAGCCCAGCCAAGATTCCACTGTGGCTCCTGCAGCAGGTGTTCCTCCGGGAGCTAGCCAGGCCTGGCCTGATAGTCAAGATCTTAGAAGGTCTCAGAGGTCTACTGCAGGGGTTCCACCAATCCGATATGTTGAACAATGTACTCAGTCTGCTGTATTGCCATTGTTGTCTCCTCCACAGGTGCTGTGTTCACATTGAACGGCCCGTCATTACACTGTGGACCTGATGTTGTGATGGCCGAGGACGACCATCATTAAGTAGGGAGGCATATTGGGGGGCTACTGCTATGGACAGTAAGAGAAGCGTTGCCACTTTAAGAAATCCCTGCCTGTGTGGGACCGTAAGAAACATGCTGCCACTTTAAGAGACAGAAACCCCCCCAGCTGTGGGATGATGGTATGTCCTGTTTTTCCCCCTTTGGAGAGTGTGTTTTTTGGAACAGCCCATTTATGTGTAGAGAGGAACAGACCTTCTGTGTGTTTTGGAAAGGATTGCAGTGTTCGTGTGAAATGAAAGTGGGACACAGACATGCCTGGGATCCAGTGAGAACCTGAAGCAAGGAGAAGATTTGCAGCCCATCGACTCGAGACAGGAGCCGTGTGCTCCTTCGGATAAGACTGCTGTTGTTGGGGGCCCCCAGGACTGCATCCAAATCCCTGCATCACTGTGAGTTGAATATTGTGCACCTCTCAGCAGCCGGCAGCCGTGTGGCCTGTGTAGCAAGGCCAGAAAGGTTACACGTAGAGTAGCATTGTACCTTGCTGTTGTGAAATTACCTGTGTGCTCTTAACTTGTGATAGTTGGAGAACCGTATTATTGAGCGGACCAACTAGAGAAAGCGAAAAGTTTGTTAAATCTCGTTTGCCACTGTTTACCCCTGCTTGAACCTTCCTTCTTCACATCTTTCCCCGCCTGTTAATAAATTCACCCTTGTGGTTTGCACTCCCATCTTGTGTATCGTACCTTATTCTGCACCGCGGTGGTCCTCCCAGCCATCGCTTCATTGTCAATTAAGCTTTTTTGGGCCTAGAACAAATGTTTTCCAAATCTTTGGTTCCTCTAACAGGCTTTTTTTAGCCTAAAATATGTCCTGTAAGAGCAAGGACTAGGCAGTCAGGAAAGCCGAGTCAAATGCAGCGATCGCAACTGGCACAGCTCCTGTGCCTCCGAGATCAACAGGACGTACTGGTACTTGCAAGGTTGGGAAGTCCCTGACATATAGGGGTGTACTGGTATGCCCAAGGTTGGGAAGGGGTTAAAATTGCTATTTGGAGAGGGTTTCCCTTCAAATATGAGAAACCTGAAGCAGCTTGCAAAAAAATCATGGTCCAAAATTCCAGTTGATAGGTGTAAAAAGTTGGTTGATGGTTACAGGAAGTGAGTCACTGCAGTTATTTATCCCACAGGGTGTGCAACCAAATATTAAGTTGAGGATACCAACAATTCTGTCCAATTTTCCTTTTTATCTCAGTTGTATTGTATTGTATTGTTCCAATGCACACAAAAAATACAAATTTGTGAAACAAATGGAATTGAAATAATTTTCTGCAAGAAACTCTTTATTTTTTGGAACAATCTCAAAGGCACCAACACTTCTGGCCATGATTGTGTAACATATACAATGGCGGTCAATATTAGAGAACAATGTATGATCACTGGATTTTTTCAGACAGAATGTAATCTACATTGATCAACATTTGAAGGTTTTTGTGTAAGGGGTACATCATGCCACTAAAACAGTGTTTTCCAAAATAACCAAAGCATATCAACTTAAAGGGAACCAACCACCTCAGATCACCCTAATACACAGTTAATACGTGTCCCTGCACCCTAAGGATATGTTTCCAGCACTGTTTTTGTGTAAAATCTTGCATTAGTATAACCGATATAAAGACTTTATAAAGTTACTAGCCTGAAGACTTCTGGGCGTATCCCTCCTTCTGTTATACTTCAGGGCTGTGCATTGCATAGCTGCGCTCCCCCTCCCTCCGTGCCTGCTGCCCTGCCCTGATGGGCGTGATCGTTATCTCCTCTGCACAGAGGGAGGGGGAGCGCAGCCATGCAATGCACAGCCCTGAAGTATAACAGAAGGAGGGATACGCCCAGAAGTCTTCAGGCTAGTAACTTTATAAAGTCTTTGTATCGGTTATACTAATGCAAGATTTTACACAAAAACAGTGCTGGAAACGTATCCTTAGGGTGCAGGGACACATATTAACTGTGTATTAGGGTGATCTGAGGTGGTTGGTTCCCTTTAAAATCTTTATTTTACATAAAATGTGATAATCATAATTAGAGAACAGCAATGACTGTAGTACAAAGATTAAAACTAAATTTAGTGATGGTTACAACAATCACCAATCAGTAGGAAGTGTACAGGCCTTTGCTTTGACTTCAGCACATCTGCGGCCAAAGGACATCACTAGTCTCTCACATTGCTCTGGTGTGATTTTGGGCCACTCTTCCTCTAATCTCCTCCACAGTTCTGTGACTGTTGTCGGTTTCTTGGTCATAATTTTGTCACCAAGGATTTTACAGAGGATTTCTATTGGGTTTCGATCGGGGCTGTGGACTGGCCATGTCATTGTTTTCTGTTTTCTGTTTCAAGGAACTGCTTTATCCGTTTTGCTGTGGGACAGGGGACGTTGTCAGGCATGAAAATTGCTGGCTGATTCGAGTGCTGAATGCAAGTAAGGAACGACATGTTGTTGAAGAAGGTTCTGATACGCACTTGAATTCACTTTGCCATGTAGCTGTATGAGAGATTCAACCCCTGCAGCAGAAAACATTCTCCAAACCATGACACTTTGTCCACCACCTTTCACTGACTTCTTTACACACTTTGGGTTCAGTCTTTCCCCAGTTTGTTGATGAACATAATATTTCCCATCAGACCCAAATAAATGAAACTTGTTTTCATCACTAAAATGAACTGTGTACCACTTCTCCTCTGTCCACATAACATGCTTCTCATGAAAGGTGAGTCTATCCTTTTGATTCTTTCTGCTAATGAGAGGTTTGGTCAGTGCAGAGTAGGCGCTCAGTCCAAATGTTCTTAAATGTCATGACACTGTATGATCAAACATCCTTACCCTGTTCAGTGCTGAACTGGCAAGCTATTGAAACTGCAGTGTTGAAACAATTAGTCATAGAGACTCTGTGCATTAACCTGTCCTCTCTTGCATTTTTCTTTCAAGGGTGACCAGTCTTCTTGGGGAACTTGAAAGCATTTGTGATGTTGTTGTGCGCCCCTGCGTCTTGGTCGCCACAGTTGAACTGTATTCACTCCACTGGTGTGGTGCCATTCCTTTTAGGTAAGATGGGGACACAAAACTGAGACACCCAACCCCACACCCAACACCCATCCTAACTCCAGACCAGGGAGATGCAGGGCGGAAGAAACCCCTCTTGAGGGCAGACTCCATCTACTGGTTGGAGGAAGGAGTAGGTTTTAGGGGGGTGGGAAGAGTAAATTAGTCAGTAAGTGGAGAAGAAGGAGCAGCAAGATGGAGTTCTAGGGGTCACTGGAGCTGGGGCCTAATTGGACCAGTGGGTGGGTCGGCCGAGGAAACCCAGTTTAGAGAACGCCAAATCTACAGCCGACTTCCTGGTTGTGATAAAGGAACTGGCTGCATGAGGGGTCTGGCTTCAATCTGGCATGAAGCTTTATTATCAAGACACGAAACCAGAGGCCACTGAACTGTAGGTGCAGTGGCCAACACCGTGTACTCTTCCAGGCACAGTGACCATAGAGGGTCAAGAGGACATGTCAACTGTCGCTCAGCAGGGCCCATGGTCGTCTGCCTTGGGATCAGTAGCACAAATGTGCAGGAGATTGAGAACAATGCAGGAAGGAAAAAGCAGCATGGAGAGGCTTATGAATGGTGTCTCAGTGAAGTAGACCCCGTCTGCTTGAGGGCTGGCCACGCTGCACACTGGGGAAGTACAGTACCCATCTGGGTCTCTGCAACAAGAACAAGTAAAGAGACTGGTAAGCACTGCAGCCTCAGTGTCTGTCCACTCCTTCTGCACCTCTCTGCACCAACAACCACCACTATCTTCCACATTGACTTTCATACCAAACCCTGGGGATCGACTCTATCTGTGGGGAGTGTTACACCTAGCTGCACAACACCTATTCCCCAGGTTGACTACAAGCAGCGCTGGTCATTCTGATCATAAACCATGGATGGCGTCACAAATAACTCTTTATTATCCTCTTGCCACCTCTTGGTACCAGCCACAGAAGGTCTAAATATCCCTGAAGCACACTCAGGTACCATGTAGGAAACTGTCAGCTTTCTTGTCTAGCTGGTCTTTAAGGGTACCCAAATCCTCAAAGGGCAAAGTGGATTTTCTAGAGGACTTAGCTACTGCCATGTCAATCCTTGGACATCTATCCCAGGAAGCAGAACCTTCCTTTTCAATTGGATACTTCCGTTTAAGGGATGATGACAGGGGCACCCGTTTATCTGGCTTGTTCCACTGCTGGTTAATGACTTTAGTTACTTTGTCGTCAATTGGAAAAAAGCCTCTTTTTCCCTCCAGTCCACTAAACATGAGGTCCTGCATGGACTCCTGGCCCTTGGTCTCTGCCCAGCCAGAGCCCTGACCTAAACCTAATTGAGCATCTCTGGAGAGACTTGAAAATGGCTGTCCACCAACGTTCACCATCCAACGTGAAGGGACTGGAGAGAATCTGGAAGGAAAAATGGCAGAGGATCCCCAAATCCAAGTGTGAAAACATGTTAGGTCATGGGTTGAACTAGATGGACTTAAGGTCTTCCTTCAACCTTAAATACTATGTAATACCATGAAAAACGTGTTGCATCATTCCGATGAAGACTCATGGCTGTACTAGCTCAAAAGGATGTTTCTATGCAATACTGAGCAAAAGGTCTGAATACTTATAACCATGTGATATTTCAGTTTTTCTTTTTTAATACATTTGCAAACATTTTTACATGTCTGTATTTTCAGTCAAGATGGGGTGCAGAGTGTACATTAATGAGAAAAAAACAGTGATTTTTGTGTACTCACCGTAAAATCCTTTGCTCCAAGTTCATCATTGAGGGACACAGGACCATGGGGTGTATGCGTTTCTGCCACTGGAAGGACACTAAGTAAACATAAAGAATTTAAGTCCTCCTCCGCAGTGTACACTCACTTGCAGGAAGTAGGATATTCAGTTTCAGTTTAGTACTAAAGCAGTAGGAAGACATGCTAATGTAATAAGGTACAAGCTATGCGCAGACCCATGAGGGTCACTAGGGTGGTGCTGTGTCCCCCAATGATGAACTCGACGAAAAGGATTTTACGGTGAGCACACAAAAATTTCTCTTTCTCCTATGCATCATTGGGGAACACAGGACCATGGGACATCCAAAAGCAGTCCCTGTGTGGGAATGGAGTAAAAACATGAGCATATTGAATGTACTAAGCGCCAGCTGCTTACAAGTGCATGACTGCCGCTTAGAGGATTTTCCTACCTAGGCTTGCATCTGCAGAAGCCTGGGTATGAAAGTTGTAGTGTTTTGTTAAGGTGTGCAAACTGGGCCAAGTTGCTTCTTTGCAAACTTGTGTCACCGTAGCCCTATGTGTAATGACCCATGAGGCACCCACAATCTAGTGGACCGTGCCGTTTTCTGTACTGGTATATTTGGTATGTTTCTGATACGGTAAGACTCTTGGATTGCAGAACAAATCCACCTGGCTATTGTAAGAGATATATGACCCCGAGGCTACAAGGTCTAGGAGAGGGGAAAAACAAGAAACACAGGCGCAGATCTAAGTGCAGATTATTTAGTTCAACTTATTTTCAGAGGCTAAGTTGCTCACCTTTGATGTGGCTTGTGTCATAGCATATCAACCTTTTTGGTCTGGATGAGATGCTTTGTCTCCCTGATGTGCTGCTATAGTTTGGATACAGCGGATCTCTCAGCCAGGAGACCGTGGAGTGAAGATCAGAAAAAAAAGTTTATCCAGTGTGTTCAGCGGCCCAGGTAACAGGCACCAGGCAGAGGTATCATTAATCTCCAGAAATCCATTTAATATAAAAGTAGTAAAAAACAATGCATAGAACAACTCGTTTCGGCTATACTATATATTTGTGAAAAACAGCCTTCCTCAGGTATGATATTACTTTACAGGCTGTTGGAGTTACATAGTCTATATAGGTCCACCTGAATATGTTAATTATTTTAATTGTTCAAGTCCTGGTAGTTCTTCATTAGCTTACTTGCTGCGTAGTAGTTTTCAGTATACAGCTTTAGCTTATCCTTGCTTCCTTTGTTGTTACAAGTATATCCATTTAAAACTGTGAAAATACACGATAGAAAATATATAATAAAAAAACACATAAAAACATTAATTTACATATGTATGTGTAGATATATAAAGACATTTATATGGTGTCTATCTTATTACCTATATATATATATATTCAATGATCATATTTTATCTATTGTATTATATTTCTTAAAAGACTTTTTAGGATCTAAAAATAAGTAATTTAAATAAAGTTGTTCTAAGTTTCATTCCAAAATATGCATCTCTTCTGTTTATATAAATAAATCTGAAGTGACTATTCATTTATTTGATCACAGTATGAATTCTATATCTTTAATTTATGTATGAGCTTATTATATGTATTAGTTCCTTCTACTGTGATTGAACTTGTGCAATCCACACTCAAGAGTCTATCATGTTCCTCACATAGGTATTTGCCTCTATGCCATGGGTTTTACCCTTTTTCTTTATGTAGTATATTCGGAGGAATTCATTATAAGTTATATTTTATCAACAGATTAGTTGAAGTTACGTATATAGTTATTATTAAGTTTAGTTCTGCCATTATTTAATAAATCTTAGTTTATATAGTAGCTGAATTTCTCACATTTGCCGCTTGATATAGAACATAAACCGCCACGGAGGATGATCCTCATATACAGGGATTGAACAAAATAATGGAAACACCTGGAAAAATCAACAAAAGTTAGTTTAATATGGTGTAGGTCCACGTTTTGCAGCGATTACAGCCTCAATTCTCCGAGGTATGGATTCATACAAGGTGATATCATTGGCCCGGCGGATCTCCACGAAATAGCACCCCAGATCATCACAGAACCTCCGCCATGTTTTACGGTTGGGAGAAGGCAAAAAAAAGTCTTTTAAGAAAAATAATACAATAGATAAAATTTGATCATTGAATAAATATATATATATATATATATACATATATATATATATATATATATATATATGGGTAATAATGTAGATACATACCATATAAATGTTTTTATATATCCACACATATATATGTAAATTAATGTTTTTATGTGTTTTTTATTATATATTTTCTATCATTTATTTTCACTGTTGTAAATGGATATACTTGTAACAACAAAAGAAAGAAAGATAAGCTAAAGCTGTATACTGAAAACTACTAAGCAGCAATTGAGCTAATGAAGAACAACCAGGACTTGAACAATTAACAAAATTAACAAATTCAGGTGGACCTACAGTACAGCAATCTCAAGGCTACAAGTCCATCTCCAAAGACCTGAATGTTCCTGTGTCTACCGTGCACAGTGTCATCAAGAAGTTTAAAGCCCATGGCACTGTGGCTAATCTCCCTAGAGGTGGACGGAAAAGAAAAATTGACGAGAGATTTCAACGCAAGATTGTGCGGATGGTGGATAAAGAACCTCGACTAACATCCAAACAAGTTCAAGCTGCCCTGCAGTCCGAGGGTACAACAGTGTCAACCCGTACTATCTGTCGGTGTCTGAATGAAAAGGGACTGTATGGTAGGATACCCAGGAAGACCCCACTTCTTACCCCGAGACATAAAAAAACCAGGCTGGAGTTTGCCAAAACTTACCTGAGAAAGCCTAAAACGTTTTGGAAGAATGTTCTCTGGTCAGATGAGACAAAAGTAGAGCTTTTTGGGCAAAGGCATCAACATAGAGTTTACAGGAGAAAAAAAGAGCCATTCAAAGAAAAGAACCCAGTCCCTACAGTCAAACATAGCGGAGGTTCCCTGATGTTTTGGGCTTGCTTTGCTGCCTCTGGCACTGGACTGCTTGACCGTGTGCATGGCATTATGAAGTCTGAAGACTACCAACAAATTTTGCAGCATAATGTAGGGCCCAGTGTGAGAAAGCTGGGTCTCCCTCAGAGGTCATGGGTCTTCCAGCAGGACAATGACCCAAAACACACTTCAAAAAGCACTAGAAAATGGTTTGAGAGAAAGCACTGGAGACTTCTAAGGTGGCCAGCAATGAGTCCAGACCTGAATCCCATAGAACACCTGTGGAGAGATCTAAAAATGGCAGTTTGGAGAAAGCATCCTTCAAATATCAGGGACCTGGAGCAGTTTGCCAAAGAAGAATGGTCTAAAATTCCAGCAGAGCATTGTAAGAAACTCATTGATGGTTACCGGAAGCGGTTGATCGCAATTATTTTGGCTAAAGGTTGTGCAACCAAGTATTAGGCTGAGTGTGCCAATACTTTTGTCCGGCCCATTTTTGGAGTTTTGTGTGAAATGATCAATGTTTTGCTTTTTGCTTCATTCTCCTTTGTGTTTTTTCATTGAAGACAAATTAAATGAAGATAATAATACCAAAGAATTTGTGATTGCAATCATTTTCAGGAAGAAACTGAGTATTATCTGACAGAATTGCAGGGGTGTCAATACTTTTGGCCACAACTGTATATAGACTATATAACTCCAACAGCCTGTAAAGTAATATCATACCTGGGGAAGGCTATTTTTCGCAAATATATAGCCGAAACACGTTGTTCTATGCATTCTTTTTGACTACTTTTATATTAAATGGATTTCTGAAGATTAATAATACCTCTGGCTGATGCCTGCTACCTGGGAGCGCTGAATAAACTGGATACACTTTTTTTCTGATCTCCACCTGGCTATTGTGGATTTTGATGCTGCCATTCCCTTTGTGTGTCCTTCTGGAATGATGAACAGCATTTTGGTTTTGCGGAAGGGGGCTGTTAGAGAAATGTATCATCTGAGAACACGTACGAGGTCTAGGGTGTGGAGTGCTTTTTCAACGTGATGCACTGGTGTTTGACATAGTGAAGATAGGACGATGTCCTCGTTAAGGTGGAAGTGGGAGACCACCTTGAGCAGAAATGACGGAAACGCCCGGGGGACTACCTTATTCTGGTTGAAGGATAGATAAGGAGGGCGGCAGGGTAGGGTGGCTAGCTTGGATATGTGTCTGATTGATGTGATGGCGACCAGGAAAGCAACTTTCCAAAAAAAGTGGCTTGGGGAGACGTCTTGTAGCGGTTCAAATGGGGCTCCTGCAGAACCCTTGTGCCAAGTTTAGGTCCCAGACGTCAACGGGTGTCTTACAGGGGGGGGGACGATTGTGACTCCCTGAATGAATGTTTTAACATGAGGCCTTGATGCGAATAATACGGATAGGATGGAGATCTAGCCTTTGAGAGAACTGAGAGCCAGGCCAGAGTCCAGGCATGTTTGTAGGACTTCTAGTATAGTTGGAATAGAGAAAAGAAGCGGGTACCGGTCACAATCTTTGCACCACTGGGAGAAGATTTTTACGTACGGTGATAAATGCATGCTGATGTTGGATTTAAACGGCCAATGTTCAAACTGAGTGTACCAGAGCAAGACGGCACCTCATTAGGGACACTGCGTGCTGATGTATGCCCTAAGGTCGTAACCTAGGTCGGGGTACACTGCGTGAGTGTTAGCGCGTAAAGCTATTCAGGCGAGGGTAGGGGTTGACTGCCCAGCAGAGAACTGAGGCCCAATCATGGTTACACAAGAGTAACCGCCTACTATGCGGTAGGTGGTGATTTAGGGTCTAGGTCTGACTAATCCAAGCTGAAAACCAGGATCTAGCTGAGCTAGAGGAAGACAGTAAGTTACCTTGTGTGTTTGTGGACATTAGAAACGTTGGCGATACTGCTGCTGTACTTTAGTTAGAACCTTCAAGAGAATTCGCAGGAAGGGACATTGCGTATGGCAGTAGGTGATCCTACCTCTCGGGGGGACGTTCTAAGAAGTAAACTATATTCGCAGATGGCAATAGGATGTCCAGTTCTGATGCATGTGAACCTTCATGTAACTGTAGTTAATGATGTGAGAGAGAGGATTTGCGGGAGAGAAGGTAGTAATTGAACAGCAACCCAAAGGTTGAGATGTTGACGACATTAGCGATTACTTGGGTCGTGTTATAAGTTACCACATAGGTTATATTAAACGGGGGAAATAAGACACCTTTTTTTTTTTTTTTTTTGGGGTCAATAGGTATGGGGCTGTCATGCTAGATGCTGAGCAGGGTGCTCTGTTTTCTGTGAAAATGAGTGAGAGGAATGAGTAAGGAGGTACGACATATGCTACGGAGTTCCTGGATCCAGCTTGCCTGGAGGGGGCACCTGATTAAGCTCGGTTACGTCATGTGTGGACATCAGAGACCTTGATGGATCTGCGACTGTACCTTGCATGAAGAGGGTTTGCATCTGCTGTAGTTGTTCTGAGCTCTGGTTGAGGTCAGATTACTTGTTAATGTTCTGTAGAAGAGAGTTAAGAGGCAACAGTCAGGCATGGACAGTGAAGCAGAGGCTTCGCAGACTATCCTGTGCTAATGATGTAGCTGTGAGTCTAAAAGTGTCACCTTGCGGTAGCTAGTATCTTAGGTTTAATGGGATGAAGCCTGAGCCGTAAGTCAACTTGTGGTCGTGTAGCAAATATACAGTATAGTAGGTATATATTATTTCTGAGTACAAGCATGGAATCCGGCCTTCCTAGATTAAGAAGAAGAGAGTGCTGAGCACCAATTTATAAATTATAGTGGTTGAGTCCTGACCAGCAGGACAGTTGGTAGAGGCCAATATCACAGTTAGATAATTGATACGGAGGAGGAGGGTCAGGCTTTGGGATAAAGGACTGAGCCTCCGTACCACTTTATTCATCAGTTGTACGGTGCCAAGGGGCAGATTGACTTGGCTACGGAATATGAGACAGGTCTCAATGCGGCAGGCATGATTAGAGCTGCAGACTGGATGTGGTATGTGAATTACTGGTTCACTGGCAGATGGGGCAGATCTCATAAGGCCATTGAGGTAGACTGCTATACAATACATGACAGCTTTGTTTTCTGCACACGTTTAAGGTGGCAGACCCATGAGTCAATGCTGCAGGCAGATAGACCAATCTTGCAAGTTGGGGATGTGCACTAAAATGTGCACTTGATAGAGTTGCGGATCTCGTAAGGTGGTGAGACAGATAGGTAGAGGAGGTTTGGCAACCGGATGCCTTGCTCATTGGTAAATTGACTGATTCTGTAAATTAATCCTGCAGGCCATTCTGTGGTGCATGCTGTTATGTGCGCTGGATAGTCATGCAGCTACCGTAACTTGGCTTTCTTGCCACCTAACTAGTGTGGCTAATGTCATAAATTATTCTTGGCAGCGATTATATGATGTCAGATGCTTAGGAGCAGGCTATATGTTGTACATAATTTTTCAAGTTTAAAAAGGCATTTTGTTTGTTTGTTTCATTGGCCATGCTTGGCTGATAGTGCTCCATATATCATCATGATAAAGAAAGATGATTGTGGTCAGATAAAGAGAATTTTGTTTACGTACCATAAATTCTTTTTTCTTGAGTCATCAATGGGAGACCCAGACAATGGGGTTTAGGGCACTGCCCTCCGGAGGCCACACTAGGTACTACAAGTTTGTAGACACCGCCCCCTCCGCATATAAACCCCTAAAGCAGGGAAGACCCTCAGTTTGGTTCATAAGCTGCGAGGAGACAAAATAAACCACACCCGATACCTCGGGAAAGAAACCGTACACAGACGGTCCAACAACCCGGAATAAACTGTCCCAACAGGGAACAGATCAAATGCAAACATGCAACGGAACAACTGGGTGGGTGCTGGGTCTCCCATTGATGACTCAAGAAAAAAGAATTTACGGTACGTAAACAAAATTCTCTTTTTTCTGATCATCATAATGGGAGACCCAGACAATGGGGATGTCCTAAAGCAAAACCCCAGGGCGGGAAGAGTTCCTCAAAGACGTGTAAAGATACGGTCCCCCTCAAAGGTGGGCAACCGCCGCCTGGAGGACCCGCCTGCCCAAACTTGCATCCGCAGAGGCATGGGCATGCACCATATAGTGCTTAGAGAAAGTGTGCAGGCTGGACCATGTGGCCACCTGACACACCTGCAGAGCTGAAGCGCGATGTCGCAAAGCCCAGGAAGCACCGACTGCTCTGGTCGAGTGCGCCTTCAAGCCCACCGGGAGAGGCATGCCTGAAGAACGGTAAGCCTCTTGAATGGGTGCCTTGATCCATCTGGCCAAGGTCGATTTTGATGCCGCGGACCCCTTACAGCGACCCGCCGTAAGGATGAACAAAGAGTCAGAACTCCGGAAGGAGGCAGTCCTGGACACATAAATGCGTACAGCCCTCACTAGATCCAGAGTGTGGAGGTCGCGCTCAACCTGATGAACAGGAGTGGGACAAAATGATGGAAGAACAATCTCTTGGTTCAAGTGGAAAGTGGAAACCACTTTCGACAAAAATTCCGCCCGCGGGCGCAACACCACCTTGTCTTGGTGGACTACCAGAAAGGGTGACTTGCACGAAAGTGCAGCCAATTCTGAAACCCGTCTCAGAGATGTAATTGCCACCAGAAAGACCACTTTCTGGGACAGATGAGAGAGGGAGACGTCCCTCAAAGGCTCGAACGGCGGTTTCTGCAGAGCCGTCAGGACCATGTTAAGGTCCCAAGGATCCAGAGGTCGCCTATATGGCGGGACCACCCGAGACACCCCTTGCAGAAACTGACGGACCTTAGGAAGGAGCGCCAAACGCCTGTCAAACAGCACTGAAAGAGCTGATACTTGACCCTTCAGGGAGCTGAGGGATAAGCCCAATTCCAAACCCGACTGTAGGAAAGCCAACAACGTCGGGATGGACAAGGGCCACGGTGCCCGTCCAGCAGAGGCACACCAGGAGAAAAAGATTTTCCACGTTCTGTGGTATATCTTCCTGGATACGGGCTTCCTGGCCCGATTCATAGTGGCAACCACTGTAGGAGAGAAGCCCCTGGATGTTAGCAGCCAGGCCTCAAGAGCCATGCAGTCAATCTGAGGGCCCTGGAATTGAGGTGGAAGAATGGGCCTTGCGCGAGAAGATCTGCGCGTTCTGGAAGAGCCCATCGGCGTCCGCCTGACAGTTGCCACAGATCCGGATACCAGGACCTCCTGGGCCAATCCGGAGCCACTAGAATGGCTATGTTGCACTCCGTCCTGATTTTCCACAAAACCTTGGGAATCAGAGCTAGAGGTGGGAACACATATGGTCGATGGAAGCTGGACCAACTCAGGATCAGGGCGTCCGCCCCCAGAGACTGAGGATCCCATGATCTCGCCATGTATTGCGGCACCTGATGATTCAGCCGCAAGGCCATCAGATCCACGTCCGGAGTGCCCCATCTGCTGCAGATGTCCCGGAAGACGTCTGAATGAAGAGACCACTCTCCGGCGTCCATCGCCTGCCGGCTCAGGTAGTCGGCCTCCCAGTTCTCGACCCCTGGGATGTGAACTGCGGAGATCAGGCAGTCGTTGTCCTCCACCCAGGATAGAATGCGGTGGACTTCGGCGAGGGCCTGAGCACTTCTGGTCCCTCCCTGATGATTTATATAGGCGACGGCCGTCGCATTGTCGGACTGCACCCGAATGGGCTGTCCTGACAGGAATTTCTGAAACGCCAAGAGCGCCAGATAGACCGCCTTGATCTCCAGCACGTTGATCTGCAACGCCGACTCTGACTGAGTCCAGAGGCCTTGAGCCCTGTGGTGTAAGAACACCGCACCCCAGCCCTTCAGACTGGCGTCGGTGGTTACCACTAACCACGACGGTTTGAGGAAGGACCGGCCCCGTGACAAGTGACGTGGCTGGAGCCACCACTGCAGGGAATCCCTGGTCGGTTGGGAAAGTGCCACCAGCCGATTCAGAGAGACCGTCCTCTTGTCCCATCGGCGGAGAATCTCCAGCTGGAGAGGACGGAGGCGAAACTGTGCGAAAGGCACCGCCTCTATCGCAGCTACCATGCGCCCCACCAGCTTCATCAATACCCGTAGGGATGATTGTGGTGACAGGAGGACATTCTGCACTCCTGAGTGGATCGCCAGCTGCTTGACTCGTGGCAGAGACACCAGGGCTGAGTCCGTGTGGAAGTCCATGCCCAGATATGTCAATGACTGGGTCGGAACTAGGGTCGACTTCTGGAGATTGAGAAGCCACCCGAACTGTTCCAGAGACTTCATGGCCACCTCCAGGCTTTGCCGACAAAGGTGTTCCGATGGCGCCCTGACCAGTAGGTCGTCCAGATAGGGTATGACGGCATGCCCCTGCACGTGTAGGAGAGCCATCATAGAGGCCATCACTTTTGTGAACACCCGCGGTGCCGAGGCCAGCCCGAAAGGCAGCGCCACAAATTGGAAGTGTTCTTCCCCCACTGCAAATCTCAACCAGCGCTGATGAGCCGGTGCAATGGGCACGTGAAGGTAAGCGTCTCGGATATCTATCGACGCTAGGAAGTCCCCCTGTGACACAGCCGCGATCACGGAGCGCAGGGATTCCATACGGAACTTCCGAACCAACACGTGACGGTTGAACAATTTTAGGTCCAGAACCGGGCGGAAGGAGCCGTCCTTTTTTGGGACAATGAAGAGGTTGGAGTAAAAACCCCGAAACCTCTCCCCGGAAGGCACTGGGACCACTACTCCGTCTCTGCGGAGTCCCTCCAACACCAGATAAAAAGCCTGAGCCTTTTCTGGAGACGGAACAGACCGATGGAATCGGTGTGTCGGCCGCGACGTCAGCTCTATCCTGTAGCCGCGTGAGACTACGTCTCGGACCCACTGATCTTGAACGTGGAGCAACCATCTGTCCTGAAAACGGGACAGGCGGCCCCCCACCTGTGGGGCGGCAGGACTGGAGAGCGAGTCATGCGGAAGTGGGTTTGGGGGTGGCAGCTGCTGCCCCCGTTGACTTCTTCTGACGACCTTTGGGGCGCCACTGAGTAGCGGGCTTGCCCCCTCTGTCCGTGCGAGCGGACGAAGCTGAGGACTGCGAGCTGGACCGAAAGGACCACTGTTTTGGGTTCCTTTTGACGGTATACCGTGGCTTAGGCTTATTCTGTGGGATCTTAGACTCCGCAGAATCCTTGATTAGCTTATCCAGCTCGGTGCCAAAAAGTCTGTCACCAGAGAATGGAAGATTCTGCAGAATCTTCTTAGACGTGGCATCTGAGTCCCATAGACGCAGCCACAACAACCTGCGAATTGCTATAGCATTGGCCGAAGCCACAGCAGAGCGGGTGGCAGTTTCTAGGGTCGCAGTCCTGGCGTAATCTGCATAGGCCCTTGCCCTATCAGTAAGCGCCAGGACCTCTGTATTGGACCCCGCCAGGTCAGTGATACCATCTAAGCAGGACGTGATCGCCTGCAGAGTCCAGACCGTGGCAAAATTAGGGGCAAATGAAGACCCCACAGCCTCATAGGAAGACTTGGCGAGTTGCTCGACCTGCCTATCCGTCGCGTCCTTCAATGAGGAGCTATCAGAGGCAGAGAACAGGGAGCGTGCAGCAATCCTGGTCATGGAAGCGTCCACCTTTGGGGACTGCGACCATTCCTGAAGCACCTCCTGCGGAAAGGGGAAGCGAGTGTCCTTAGATTTGCGGACATAACGCCGCCCAGGATGAATCCTGGGTGCTCTAACCACCCTTCCAAAATTAGTGTGGTCCATAAAGGAGCCACATGGGCGAGCCTCCGGCTGCAGCCACTGATACACCTCCTTAGGGTGCAGTTCCACCTCCTCAGGGGGTGCCACGAGATGTAGAGTCTCGTTGATAGAGGACACCAGATCCTCTACCCCGTCAGGTGGTTCTGACATAGATTCAAGCATTGAACCCCCATCATCCTCGTCACCATCAGAGTGACGCTCCTCCTCAGAGAGGTTCTGGATCTCGGGTGAGTCATCTCGGCGAGCCCGCTTAAGGGGTCTAGCAGCAGAAAGAGATGACACCCGGGGGTAACTTGAAGGAGCAGCTGGGCTTCCCAGTCTCCTAGTCAGTGCCTCCAGGGATTGCGACATGGAGGACAATTTGGATAACACAGATTCATTAATCTTATTCTGTGTTTCCCATTGCCCTGAGATCACCTGAACCTCAGGGTACAGCACCGGAGCTGCAGTCTCTGCAGAATCAGTCCGGGCTTCTGGGCGTCCGCAATTATTGCAGGACCCCTCAACCAGCGTCCCGGTGCATGTAGCACAGGTAGTGGTAGAATTGTCTGCCTTCACAGCACTTTTCTTTGCTGGGGCCATGCCGACAGCAGAGGAAAAGAATAAGCCAAGTAGGAAACCGGAACACCGGCGGCTTACCGACCGCTTCAATGCGGTGGAGGGGAGCGGTGTGTGTGTGGCCTCCGCGAGGGTAATGACCGGTCTCCTCCGGGAGCGCAGCAGTGCACTCATCCAGTCCCAGTAGGGAAGTGAGGAGAAAATGGCCGCCGCCAGTAAAGACGTGGGCGGAGCTGAAAACACGCGGGAAGCACACACACACACGCCCAGCGATGACATCATCCTATGGGCTGCTCCACATCTCTCCAAGCAGCCATCTTAAGAAATCTGGTGCCGGAGCCCGCAGCGCGGGAGATATAGTATCAACACTATACCCAGGGCTGCATGCAACATCTGTAGCCCGCAGCCGCAGCCCCTGTGACACACAGGGCGGTCAGCTATGGTGACCCCAGCACAGGGTACACCGCCAGAACCGCGGACCCGAGGGTTGCGCGCGGTCTGAGTGTCATGAAACACATAAAGTGCCAGACACTACCCCCAGGCACACCGGAGACACACAAGGTGCCTCAGTGCCAGTCCGGTCTGTAAGCACCATTTAGGGAGGCCTCGGACCAGGGTTCAGCACCAGTCCGGTCTGTAAGCACCATTTAGGGAGGCCTCGGACTGGGCTGGCTCCAGTCCGGTCTGTAAGCACCATTTAGGGAGGCCTCGGACGGAGCGGAGCTGTGCAAGGCTCCTGTCTCCCACTTCTCAGAGCCCCCCAAAGAGGGATGGGAAGGAGCGCGGCAGCGTACCGGGAGAACACCATGTGCCCAGGCTCTAGGCCCTCCGGTACCTCAACCTGTGTGTTCCCCCATGGGTGAACAGGGAGACTGCCGGAGGTCCCCGACCGGGACCTACCTTATCTTCATACGCCATCACGTAAGCTGTGAGAATGCCGTGATGTGCAAGCAAAGCGTGTGATACCTCCGAGCACACTAAGTTTAAAACTGAGGGTCTTCCCTGCGGTAGGGGTTTATATGCGGAGGGGGCGGTGTCTACAAACTTGTAGTACCTAGTGTGGCCTCCGGAGGGCAGTGCCCTAAACCCCATTGTCTGGGTCTCCCATTATGATGATCAGAAAATAAGGGCGTTCAGGCACACGTGAAGAATAGAAAAAGGGCTGTGAAACAAACCTCTTTAATTTAAACACCAATACATGTTTTAACAGCGGTTCGCTGTCTTTCTCAGTTGGATTTTACCTTATATCATCAAGTCATCATGTTAACTGTTATCTGTGACCATTGGTAACTATGCGGGAGCTGTGCTCTTTCAACCTTAGAATATGTGCTGCCCAGTGCACGTCAAGGGGCCCCTGCGTACGTGAGGCACAGTGCAGGAAGCAAGAACTGCTGCTATATGGTATATGGCAGTTGACGACTTAGGCCTACTGAGCAGCGAATAGAGGGAATGGTTAGTGTTGATGCAGAGATCATTGAATGTTAGTTCTGACAACTGGTAGGGGACAGATCCCATAGCCCCATTGAGGGCCTGTATGCAGGACGTGTAGGATCTGGCTTACTGTATACAGAATGGAGTTTGCAACGCACTGTATATGACCGCTGTACGGTACTAGATTGGTGTTGAGCCTGACTCACTAAGTAGTGAACAGGTTATGGTTACTACTGCGGGATGTTGAGTGGTACGTGGACAATTGTGGCTTACTTGATAGTGAGACAGATCCCGTACACTGCTGTAACACGGCTGTAGCTTGTTGGATATTTCTGCGAACTGATAGGATGGCAGATATCATGATTCAGTTTTGTGGGCGGTTGTAGTAGTGCGGGCAGTGTAACCTGCTGTATCAAACGGGAATGGGTTCCAGGGTTGGTGAATTTCCATTACTAGTGTAACCTGCTGTGATGGACACGTGTGAGATGGTGTGACCGTCCTCTAAGAGGAACACCCATGTGCAGTGGCCACACATTATACCACTTTAGCATAAATCTTCTTTGCAGGCAGTTAATGAGCTTTTGAGAGGATGCACTGTAGGGATGTGTTTTTCATCTCCTAGTGAGATCACGGACTGAGCTTGGGACAAAAAAACACCTAAGAGGGCTAGGTACACTGGGTCCAGCCTCGGTGGCTCTTGGATGCCTACGCATAGTAGGGTGGCATGTCTGTGCTGAGGGCTAGTTGACTGAAGGCCCATGGGATAGAAGGTAACATGTATTATAACTAGAGTGTTAATTCACTGCTTCACTGGGGAGGGCTAAAGCAGCAGTGTCCCTCAAAGAAAATGCCGCTTCCCGCGCGGCTTCCTACCAACTGTGTGGTGTGGAAGCACTGGGAAACTGGGCCCCCACGTGGGTTCCCTGCATACTGAGGGAGAAATGGGACGTGTTTTATCAATTTAAATTTATGTATATATATACACAGAGGCCCCCCCCTGCTGGCACACAGCCCCATCGGTATACAGAGGCCCCTCTGCTGGCACACGGACCCCCATCGGTATACAGAGGCACCCTACTGGCACACGGCCCCCCCTTCGGTATACAGAGGCCCCCTGCCTCCGCATTGATCTCACCCTCCGATGTCCGCAGGCACCCAGGGTCCTCTGTCCACTCTCCTTGCTGTATGCCGGCGGGTTCTACATGTGACCGCCGGGCGCAGTGATGATGTCATCCCTGCTGCGCCGCTCTCAGCAAACCCGGCATACAAAAAATCCTTACGTGATGGAAAAAATGGAGGTCATTTTCGTAATCAGCACATCAAATTACATAAAAATCAGTGAAAACTTCTCTTGTATTTTTCAAAAAATTCAATTTTTCCCGGGAGGGATGCATCTGGAGACCAGAGGCCAACACTGCGGTGAGTCCCCAGCCCAGGATCAGAAACTTCAGCTACCATTCCAGCCACACGTGGGTCTCCTCTCCTCCAGGACAAGAAACCGCACTGATGAGGAGAGGTGCCAACCTTTTATTCTAGTGTATCTCCTGTCCTGGACGGGCGGATCCTCTCTCTCATGTGGTGCAGTCATGGGCGATAGGGAAAATCAATAGTTTCATAAATTTTAACACCAAAGGGCTTGGTGTAAATTGTAAAATGCACCACATCTCACTTACAGTTATAGCAGGGGTGGGGAACAATTTTTCTGCCGAAGGCAATTTGGAAATTTCTACAATCCTTCAGGGGGCCGTACAAAATTATCAACTTGAAAATTACCCAGTTATATTTGGTTAAAAAGGGATCCTGTCACCTCCATAACGCCTCCTAAGCTATCAAAACATGTCCCTGCACCATCCTATCACTAATCTCATATTAATTTTGGCTCAGAACAGCATCCTGTGAAAGTGGAGGAAAATGTTTTATAACTTACTCATTAGCGATGTTAATTAGTAGGGGCTATATTATTTAGCCACCAGGGCATGTAGTTTTGCAGCCTCGAGGATCCACCCTCTCTCTGTGCTGCTGTGATGTGCACCTGAAGGCAGGACTAATGATTTGCATTCTGAGAGTGATAGAGAGGGGGGAGGGTAAAGCCTGCACAAGCAAAGCAAACAGACAGAGAGAGGGAGGATCCTGGAGCCTGCAAAACAGCCCGCCTTGGTGACTGAAGAATATAGCCCCTGCTAATTATAATCACTAATGAGTAAGTATTAAAACGTTTTTATGCACTTTCACAGGATGCTTTTAGAAGACAAAAGGATTGTGTGATTGGTGATAGGATGGTGCAGGGACATGTTTTGATAGTTTAGGAGGCATGCTGGAGGTGACAGGATCCCTTTAAACAATGAATTCACCCCTACTGTGGTGGCTGAAGCTGCTTCTCTTTGGCGTGGGTGATATTGGTCATGTTGCTTCTCAACTGCTTTTCTAGGTTTGCTAGAGCCATAGACATCACAGGAGAGGCTGGGAGTATACACCTCACTGGGGGGACTGAGTTTGGGGCATAGAGATTACTGGAGAGAAGGATTTAAAGGGCAGACAGTTGTCAAAACGCGACTGCCAGCCTGAGCCGTTCGGTCCCCAGGAATCTTCCCAGGGGTCGCAAAAAGGTCATCAAGGGCCGCATTTGGCCCTGGGGCCTGAGGTTCCCCACCCCTGGTTTATAGGGTGCACCACCAACTCAGTGAAGACATGAATCCAGATGTTAAAACTCTGCAGGAGGAAGCTTAAAGACTGGTATCCCTTCAGTATCTTGACATTTTTCTGTAATACATGGGGGATACGTCTCATCTTAGTTTCTGTTCAATAGAAAAAGCAAAAAAATCTTTGTGATTGGGAGATTTTCGCTACAAAGTCCTGAACAGGGAATCCTATTGGATATCGAAGATGTATACCAAGAGCCCTGCAGAATTCAATGCAAGACAGGCTATATTATTGCAGTACATGTAACCATTACTTGTGCATGGCATACTAACTTTTGCAGATCAAGTTCATTGCTCTTTGTCATATCAGCACGATCAGGTCATGCTTACCTGCAAAATGAGCTCATTTCTTTTTATCTCTTGTCTTGAGTTATATGAGCTGGATATTTGGTATTTGTAAGTATTTGGGTAAAATGCTGGTTGCAATATGAGCATTTCCATTCGACTGTAACATAGTATAATTGCTATAAACATATCTATTGCTCTACTGCCCCCTACCAGCTTATATTATCTCTGACAGCTTCATAGTATAATACAGACTTTACATGGAGACAAAGCATTTGAGAATTGTTTTTATATTATCAGTTTATTATCTATTTTGTATATTTTTAATATTTCCTTAACAGTCTACTGCCAAATTCTATGGAGTTCGCTGATATGGTTATTTTTTTTCATTTTTATTTTTTATTACAGGGAGCATTCTTTTGCAGGGACTACCTGACTTTGATGTGTAATTTTTTTGTAATATGGGCATGCAATACGCTTTCATGTTATGGTGTTCTCATTGTTAGAATTTATTTCTATAAAATAGGAGACTTTCATTCAGAGGTTTATGAACCTTTGTATTCTTAAGGCCCAGTTACACACACAGATAATGGTGCAGAGATTGTTGGCAGAGCTCTGGTTGCAGTGAGATCATGGACACATTGTTCTATTTGTACACAGCCACAAAATGGAACAATGTGTCCATGATTTCACTGCACCCAGAGATCTGTGAACAATCTGTGCACAATTATCTGTGTGTGTAACTGGGCCTTTACATGGAGAAACACAACATAGAAACTGCACTGCATAATCTAACAAATCACAGTTGTGGTCATAAGTTTACATATATCAGTAGACTTTTTTCAGAGAATTTGAATGATAACACAAAAACGTTTTTCACTCATGGTTAGTGGTTGGGTGAAGCCATTTATTGTCAAACTACTGTGGTTTCTCTTTATAAATCACAATGACAACCAAAAACATCCAAATGACCCTAATCAAAAGTTCACATACCAAAGTTCTTAATACTGTGTATTGCCCTCTCTAACATCAATGACAGCTTGAAGTCTTTGTGTGGTAGTTGTGGATGAGGCTCTTTATTTTCTCAAATGGTAAAGCTGCCCGTACTTCTTGGCAAAAAGCCTCCAGTTGCTGTAAATTCCTGGGCCCTTCTTGCATGAACTGCACGCTTGAGTTCTCTGCAGAGTCAGGAGACTGAGATGGCTCTCCAGAACCTTCACTTTGTTCTGCTGTAGACAATGACAGGTCGACTTGGCCTTGTGTTTTGGATCATTATCATGTTGGAACGTCCAAGTACATCCCATGCGCAGCTTCTGGGCTGATGAGTAAATTCGCCTCCAGTATTTGCTGATAACGTGCTGCATTTACCTTTCCTTCAACTTTTACCAAGTTTCCTGTGACTTTGTAGCTCACATATCCCAACATCATCAGCAATCCATCCCGTGCTTTACATTAGGAATGCTGTTCCTTTCATCATTGCGCTTGTTGACACCTCTTCAAATGTATGGTTATGGCCAAAAAGTTTGATTTTGGTTTCATCATTTCAAATGACCTTGTTCCAGAAGTTTGGAGGCTTGTCTCTGTGCTGTTTATCATATTGTAGGCGACATACTTTGTGGCATTTGCACAGTAATGGCTTTCTTCTGGTGACTCGACCATGCAGCCTACTTTTATTCAAGCGCCTCCTTCTGCTGTACCTTGAAAGAGCAACACCACTAGTTTTCAGTGAGTCCTGTATTTCAGCTCATGTTATTTGTGGGGTTTTCTTTGCATCCCAAACAATTTTCCTGGCTGAAATGTTTGTTGGTCTACCTGATCGTGGTTTGGTATTTACAGAGCACCTGATTTTCCATTTGTTAATCACAGTTTGAACATTGCTGACTTGCATTATCAATTCCTTGGATATCTTTTTGTATCCCTTTCCTGTTTTACACAGTTTAAATAACTTTTCCTGTAGATCCATTGACAGTTCTTTTGCTTTCCCCATGACTCACAATCCAGAAACATCAGTGGCTGGACAGAAGCTGCAAGAGTCTGTCTGGATCCCATAAACTCACTTAGCTTTTATGCACGCACACACCCACACTGATTAAAAGCAAACAGGTCACAGGTGAGGATGTTACCTTTATTAGCCATTCAAACCCATTTGTGTCCACTTCTGTGCAAGTGTTATCAGGCCAAAATCACCAGGGTATGTCAACTTTTGATCAGGGCCATTAGGATGTTTTTGGTTGTCATTATGATTTAACAAAGAGAAGACACAGTAGTTTGACAATAAATTTCTTCACCCAACCATTAACCATGAGAGGAAAAAAGGTTTTTGTGTTATCAAAAAGGCCACAAACTTTTGAGCACAATGGTATGGGCTAACAAGGTGTTCCCTAAATGGACTTAACAGAAGACTATTTATTCAGAGGATGACAGGATGCCAGTTAAGACCCTGAAGAAGGCATCAGCCAAAACGTGTCTGTTTTAGGGTGGTGTATATTGAAACTTTTTTGGCATTAATAAATTACAAGTTTTTGCATACTTCTGCAACATCCGCCTTCTTTGCGTGCTGGAAACTCCTCCTATTGTGTTAAAATAATGTTTTATCATAAATAAAGAATTATTAGCGATCCCATGCTGTAATGTCTGTATACTCTTGCATCCACCCTGCCAAGGATCAGACTATATCCCTGTACGGTCAGACACGGCCATTACACAGCAAGGACATATATTAAAACTTTAAAATTACCTTTGGGAAAATCTCATTCGGTACAGTAAATGTAAGAATATACTATGTTCATCATTGTAAACTTAAAAACGCATCATGGTCTTTGTCCTCCACTAACAATGATGGCTTGAAGTCCCCATCTGTCATCTATGAGCAACTAAACAGATTTTCAATTGCATTACCCGATACCTGAATTCTACCACGATTTTTCGTTACCGCATTTTTTAACATGTAAACTAAACATCGCTGAATACTATTCTAGATATCGCTTATTCGGGTAAAGAAGTATTCCTCCTGGCCAAATACATATTTTATTTTAAATAGATTAAATCTTCTGTAAAACATATGTTTAATTTCTCAGTGGGGGAAAAAAAGCACGTATGAAAGTATGCACGAGTTTAGTCTTTAGCGATGACTTGAACAATGATGGCAAACACTTGAGTTTACACCAGTGGCAATAGTGATTGTCTATTTCAATGTTGCAGTTCCACTAGGAGAATTTGCCAGCTTGTGGCGGTGGTCCCAGGAATCCTCCAGCCTGCTTGGTAGCAGCCCGCGAGGGTGCAAGTCCCAGCATCTTCTGGATATTCTGTGAAAAAGCAGAAATCAGTTTGAGGTTACTTTTCTGGATTAGCTCGAGATGTCAGATGAAGGCTTACAGTGCCATCATCACAGGCTGCTTCAGTGAAAACAGGAGGCTATTTATGCCTTTAATCAGAGCAAAATACAAAAAAAAAAATGTATTGATCCTAAAGGGGTAAGGGAGGAGATGATGTCAAGGATAAGGTAAAGCAAACACACTAGACAAGCATGAGATAATATCTCTGCAGATGTAGAAATATCAGTAAATATTACTGGCACAATAGATTTTTTTTTGATCTTCTGAACTGGAGTAAAGAATACTCTCAAGACAGTTAATGGGTCATGTACTCACAGCCAATGCCTAAAATGAACACAGGATAGGAAGACATTAATAAACCACACCTAACTTTGTATTCCCACACTCTGGGCCACTAAACACAGGAAGCCACAAGCTCAGACACAGGATCTGCGCGCTTCCCTGAGAAAGGAACATCACAACAAATGGAGCGTCCCTAGCTGCAGGGGAAAGTGAATGGAGGAAGGCCTCACACGTCAGGGATTCATCTGGTGGCCAGAAAAAAGAAACCTATTCATCAGTATCCAGCCAAAGTGACTACTAGCTTGTACCAGCAGAGTTTCGTCAGCTTTCATATATGCCAAAAAATAAATCTTTATCTATGCATTTATAGTGTAGGTTTTTCATGCTTATCCTATCAGTGAAACACGGACAGCACATAGATGGCACTCCTGTGCTGACCGGATCGTGAGATTTGGCATTGGCAAGGTTGATCAAAATAAACTGATTTGATGCAAACCAAGAATATGTGGACATTGTCATAGACTACAATAGACAGGAGCACTATCCAAGAAAACACTGATATGGGGCTCGTACGGGAAAAATGGTGTCTGAATGAGCCCCAACCTAGACCTTCATACTAGAGGAGGCAGATCCTGACTTATCAGGCAAAGTGATAGACAAAGGGGAAAAAGATTGCCATTCATTACCAAGACAAGTGATTAAGTGCAATGCAATTATTCACAATATGGCGTTAATTACCCATGATTTATGACAGGGGCGTCTCTCAAACACTAAACATGTCTGACCCAGATTAGGAGCATTCTCTCACAAACACTCATGCTGATAATTAACCCTTCCCTTTATGACATACATACTTTACTTTTGCTTTCCAGAAAAAATACCATAAGGGGGATTATTTTTTTCTAAGGCTGAGCTGTAGGATATATCAAACCTTCAAATCTGTTGTAAGTCTTAAAAATTATGCTATTCTCTATTCTGCGCCATGAACCCGCCATTATGAAGTCTCCGTCTGTGGCGATACAAGGATTCTACTTACCCAGTCATCTAGCTTATGTGTCAACACATTTTGGCTTTTCTTATACTTGGTATTCAACTCCGAATATGGAAATTGGGCTTTGTATTAGTTTTTATTTGAATTTATGATCATTACCTATTGTAAATGATAACGACTAATAACAGTTTGGCAGCCTTGGAATGGATAATGGTTTTTCACACAAAGGTGATGCCGGTCAGTTTCTTATTAGTGTTACTATTTTGTGACTGTGCACCCTTCCCCCTGCCCTGTAGCCATGCTGAGCCTCCATCTTGTTGTAGCTAGGTCCAGGACATACCCTCAAGGTTGGCTTTAAATTGTATACAGAGGCATAAAACCCACACATGCAGCATTATACTGCTAGAAAGGCACACGGTTAAGACCCAAAATGAAGAGCACCTTGGCGTGGTTATCGAGCACTTTCACAGTGGCCACTACTAAAGCTAAGTCTTCTCCAGTTTCTTTATATTCTCAAGCAGTTTCTGCAATGTCCCTTTCTTTCCATCAGTATTAGCTGTGCAGACAGCCCTGCTATTCATTGTTAGCCAGTGTGCTATCTCATATCTCATAATGTGTAGTGTTGCAGTAGATATATTTTTAATTGGAATGGATAAGAGACATGGTCAGTACAACAAAGGTGTAATAGCACTAAACATTATCACTGCACGTTTCCTCAGAAGAACCTGATTATTTGGTTGAGATGATAGATTTTATTTTATTATATTATCCAAGTGATGAGCTTACTCACCTGCCGGATAGACATAGTGCAGAGTATGTAGAGGAAAATAAATGAGCAGTCCGTATAATCTTCTCCCAATAGGTTCCTGTGCGAGAGTCCTTGAATGTAGGACAGGGGGACAAAGGGTAATTTTGCCACCACGCGGCCATCAAAACTGAAAATAGATTATAATAAATTGTGACATTCAAACGTTTTATGCATAGTACAAAAATACAATGTATTGCGAACAATACGAGGATAGCCCTGAAAAACTAAAATCCTATTAGTATATTAAGGTAATCTGTCAGTAAGGTTTGACTATCTATGTATTTAGATGCATGTAGCCCAGTAAAATAACTCAGTACCTGAATCTTGACAAATCCACCATTTGGAGGAATGCACTTAACTAAACTCTGCTTCTTCCGGTTAATATTCTCAGAGCTTCTCTATCCCTCAGATTACAAGCAGATGGGGGAATGAGGAGAGCTGAGCATCATGACAAACACCTGGACACCTGCATCTGTCAGGACACTCAGTGTGAGGGGGGTGGAGTATAGCAGAGCCAATAATGCTGTGCACTGCAGATGGGGGAATGAGGAGAGCTGAGCATCATGACAAACACCTGGACACCTGCATCTGTCAGGACACTCAGTGTGACAGGGGTGGAGTATAGCAGAGCCAATAATGCTGTGCACTGCAGATGGAGGAGTGAGGGAGCTGAGCATCATGACAAACACCTGTACACCTGCATCTGTCAGGACACTCAGTGTGACAGAGGGGGGGGGTGGAGTATAGCAGAGCCAATAATGCTGTGCACTGCAGATGGAGGATGAGGAGAGCTGAGCATCATACAAACCCCTGTACACCTGCATCTGTCAGGGCACTGTCAGTGTGAGGGGGGGGGGGGGTGGAGTATAGCAGAGCCAATAATGCTGTGCACTGCAGATGGGGGAATGAGGAGAGCTGAGCATCATGACAAACCCCTGTACACCTGCATCTGTCAGGACACTTCAGTGTGAGGGGGGTGGAGTATAGCAGAGCCAATAATGCTGTGCACTGCAGATGGGGGAATGAGGAGAGCTGAGCATCATGACAAACCCCTGTACACCTGCATAATGAGAGGCTGAGCATATGACAAACCCTGTAACCTCATCTGTCGGCACTCAGTGTGAGGGGGTGAGATAGCAAGCCAATATCTGTCATGCAAGGGATGAGGAGAGCTGAGCATCATACAAACCCCGTACACCTCATCTGTCAGGGCACTCAGTGTAGGGGGTGAGTATAGCAAGCCAATAAGCTGTGCACTGCAGTGAGGATGAGGAGAGCTGAGCATCATGACAAACCCCTGTAACCTGCATCTGTCAGGCACTCAGTGTGAGGGGGTGGTTAGCAGAGCCAAAATGCGTGCACTGCAGATGGGGAATGAGGAGAGCTGAGCATCATACAAACCCCTGTAACCTGCATCTGTCAGGCACTCAGTGTGAGGGGGTGGAGTATAGCAGGCCAATAATGCTGTGCACTGCAGATGGAGGATGAGGAGAGCTGAGCATCATGACAAACCCCTGTACACCTGCATCTGTCAGGGCACTCAGTGTGAGGGGGTGGAGTATAGCAGAGCCAATAATGCTGTGCACTGCAGATGGGGAGTGAGGAGAGCTGAGCATCATGACAACCCTGTACACCTGCATCTGTCAGGCACTGTCAGTGTGAGGGGGGGTAGTATGCAAGCCATAATGTGTGCACTGCAGAGGAGGAGTGAGAGAGCTGAGCATCATACAAACCCTGTACACCTGCATCTGTCAGGGCACTCGTGTGAGGGGGGGGGTATAGCAGAGCCAATAATGCTGTGCACTGCAGATGGGGATGAGGAGACTGAGCATCATGACAAACCCGTACACCTGCATCTGTCAGGCACTCAGTGTGAGGGGGTGGAGTATAGCAGAGCAATAATGCTGTGCACTGCAGATGGAGGAGTGAGGAGAGCTGAGCATCATGACAAACCCCTGTACACCTGCATCTGTCAGGCACTCAGTGTGGGGGGGTGGAGTATAGCAGAGCCAATAATGCTGTGCACTGCAGATGGAGGAGTGGAGAGTGAGCATATGACAAACCCTGTACACCTGCATCTGTCAGGGCACTGTCAGTGTGAGGGGGGGGGTATAGCAGAGCCAATAATGCTGTGCACTGCAGATGGAGGAGTGAGGAGAGCTGAGCATCATACAAACCCTGTACACCTGCATCTGTCAGGGCACTGTCAGTGTGAGGGGGAGTATAGCAGAGCCAATAATGCTGTGCACTGCAGATGGGGATGAGGAGAGCTGAGCATCATGACAAACCCCTGTATACCTGCATCTGTCAGGCACTGTCAGTGTGAGGGGTGGAGTATAGCAGAGCCAATAATGCTGTGCACTGCAGATGGGGGATGAGGAGAGCTGAGCATCATACAAACCCCTGTAACCTGCATCTGTCAGGCACTGTCAGTGTGAGGGGGTGGAGTATAGCAGAGCCAATAATGCTGTGCACTGCAGATGGAGGAGTGAGGAGAGCTGAGCATCATGACAAACCCCTGTACACCTGCATCTGTCAGGCACTGTCAGTGTGAGGGGGTGGAGTATAGCAGAGCCAATAATGCTGTGCACTGCAGATGGGGAATGAGGAGAGTGAGCATCATGACAAACCCTGTACACCTGCATCTGTCAGGGCACTTCAGTGTGAGGGGGTGGGGTATAGCAGAGCCAATAATGCTGTGCACTGCAGATGGGGATGAGAGAGTGAGCATCATGACAAACCCTGTAACCTGCATCTGTCAGGGCACTGTCAGTGTGAGGGGGGTGAGTATAGCAGAGCCAATAATGCTGTGCACTGCAGATGGGGGATGAGAGAGCTGAGCATCATGACAAACCCCTGTAACCTCATCTGTCAGGCACTCAGTGTGAGGGGGGGTATAGCAGACCAATAAGCTGTGCACTGCAGATGGAGAGTGAGGAGACTGAGCATCATGACAAACCCCTGTACACCTGATCTGTCAGGCACTCAGTGTGAGGGGGGGAGTATAGCAGAGCCAATAATGCTGTGCACTGCAGATGGAGGAGTGAGGAGAGCTGAGCATCATACAAACCCCTGTACACCTGCATCTGTCAGGCACTCAGTGTGAGGGGGTGGAGTATAGCAGAGCCAATATGCTGTGCACTGCAGATGGGGGAATGAGAGAGCTGAGCATCATGACAAACCCCTGTAACCTGCATCTGTCAGGCACTGTCAGTGTGAGGGGGTGGGTATAGCAGAGCCAATAATGCTGTGCATGCAGATGGGGAGTGAGGAGAGCTGAGCATCATTACAAACCCCTGTACCCTGCATCTGTCAGGGCACTGTCAGTGTGAGGGGGGGGAGTATAGCAGAGCCAATAATGCTGGCACTGCAGATGGGGGATGAGAGAGCTGAGCATCATGACAAACCCTGTACACCTCATCTGCAGGCACTCAGTGTGAGGGGGTGGAGTATAGCAGAGCCAATAATGCTGTGCACTGCAGATGGGGGATGAGGAGAGCTGAGCATCATGACAAACCCCTGTACACCTGCATGTCAGGCACTCAGTGTGACGGGGGGTGGAGTATAGCAGAGGCCAATAATGCTGTGCACATGCAGATGGGGGAATGAGAGAGAGCTGAGCATTATGACAAACCCCTGTACACCTGCATCTGTCAGGACACTCAGTGTGACGGGGGTGGAGTATAGCAGAGCCAATAATGCTGTGCACTGCAGATGGAGGAGTGAGGAGAGCTGAGCATCATGACAAACCCCTGTACACCTGCATCTGTCAGGGCACTGTCAGTGTGAGGGGGGGGAGTATAGCAGAGCCAATAATGCTGTGCACTGCAGATGGGGAGTGAGGAGAGCTGAGCATCATGACAAACCCCTGTACACCTGCATCTGTCAGGGCACTGTCAGTGTGAGGGGGGGGTGGAGTATAGCAGAGCCAATAATGCTGTGCACTGCAGATGGGGAAGTGAGGAGAGCTGAGCATCATGACAAACCCCTGTACACCTGCATCTGTCAGGGCACTGTCAGTGTGAGGGGGGTGGAGTATAGCAGAGCCAATAATGCTGTGCACTGCAGATGGAGGAGTGAGGAGAGCTGAGCATCATGACAAACCCCTGTAACCTGCATCTGTCAGGGCACTGTCAGTGTGAGGGGGTGGAGTATAGCAGAGCCAATAATGCTGTGCACTGCAGATGGGGGAAGTGAGGAGAGCTGAGCATCATGACAAACCCCTGTATACCTGCATCTGTCAGGGCACTGTCAGTGTGAGGGGGGTGGAGTATAGCAGAGCCAATAATGCTGTGCACTGCAGATGGAGGAGTGAGGAGAGCTGAGCATCATGACAAACCCCTGTACACCTGCATCTGTCAGGGCACTGTCAGTGTGAGGGGGTGGAGTATAGCAGAGCCAATAATGCTGTGCACTGCAGATGGGGAGTGAGGAGAGCTGAGCATCATGACAAACCCCTGTACACCTGCATCTGTCAGGGCACTGTCAGTGTGAGGGGGGGTGGAGTATAGCAGAGCCAATAATGCTGTGCACTGCAGATGGGGGAATGAGGAGAGCTGAGCATCATGACAAACCCCTGTACACCTGCATCTGTCAGGGCACGTCAGTGTGAGGGGGGGTGGAGTATAGCAGAGCCAATAATGCTGTGCACTGCAGATGGAGGAGTGAGGAGAGCTGAGCATCATGACAAACCCCTGTACACCTGCATCTGTCAGGGCACCTGTCAGTGTGAGGGGGTGGAGTATAGCAGAGCCAATAATGCTGTGCACTGCAGATGGGGAGTGAGGAGAGCTGAGCATCATGACAAACCCCTGTACACCTGCATCTGTCAGGGCACTGTCAGTGTGAGGGGGGGGGTGGAGTATAGCAGAGCCAATAATGCTGTGCACTGCAGATGGAGGAATGAGGAGAGCTGAGCATCATGACAAACCCCTGTACACCTGCATCTGTCAGGGCACTGTCAGTGTGAGGGGGTGGTAGTATAGCAGAGCCAATAATGCTGTGCACTGCAGATGGGGGAGTGAGGAGAGCTGAGCATCATTGACAAACCCCTGTACACCTGCATCTGTCAGGGCACTGTCAGTGTGAGGGGGGTGGAGTATAGCAGAGCCAATAATGCTGTGCACTGCAGATGGGGAGTGAGAGAGCTGAGCATCATGACAAACCCCTGTACACCTGCATCTGTCAGGGCACTGTCAGTGTGAGGGGGTGGAGTATAGCAGAGCCAATAATGCTGTGCACTGCAGATGGGGGAAGTGAGGAGAGCTGAGCATCATGACAAACCCCTGTACACCTGCATCTGTCAGGGCACTGTCAGTGTGAGGGGGGTGGAGTATAGCAGAGCCAATAATGCTGTGCACTGCAGATGGGGAAGTGAGGAGAGCTGAGCATATGACAAACCCCTGTACACTGCATCTGTCAGGGACACGTCAGTGTGAGGGGGGTGGAGTATAGCAGAGCCAATAATGCTGTGCACTGCAGATGGAGGGATGAGGAGAGCTGAGCATCATGACAAACCCCTGTACACCTGCATCTGTCAGGGCACTGTCAGTGTGAGGGGGGGGGTGGAGTATAGCAGAGACCAATAATGCTGTGCACTGCAGATGAGGGATGAGGAGAGCTGAGCATCATGACAAAACCCTGTACACCTGCATCTGTCAGGGCACTGTCAGTGTGAGGGGGTGGAGTATAGCAGAGACCAATAATGCTGTGCACTGCAGATGGGGGAGTGAGGAGAGCTGAGCATCATGACAAACCCCTGTACACCTGCATCTGTCAGGGCACTGTCAGTGTGAGGGGGTGGAGTATAGCAGAGCCAATAATGCTGTGCACTGCAGATGGGGAGTGAGGAGAGCTGAGCATCATGACAAACCCCTGTACACCTGCATCTGTCAGGCACTGTCAGTGTGAGGGGGTGGAGTATAGCAGAGCCAATAATGCTGTGCACTGCAGATGGGGAGTGAGGAGAGCTGAGCATCATGACAAACCCCTGTACACCTGCATCTGTCAGGGCACTGTCAGTGTGAGGGGGGGGGGGTATAGCAGAGCCATAATGCTGTGCACTGCAGATGGAGGAGTGAAGGTGAGAGTGAGGCTATGAGAACTGACTTGACAAACCTGTCTCGTCAGGGCACTGTCAGTGTGGGGGGTGGAGTATGGAATATGCATGGCAATAGCATGGTGAGGGAGGTGAGGAGAGCTGAGCATCATGACAAACCCCTGTACACCTGCATCTGTCAGGGCACTGTCAGTGTGAGGGGGGTGGAGTATAGCAGAGCCAATAATGCTGTGCACTGCAGATGGGGGAGGGAGTGTGGAACCTGTAGCCTGCATTGTCATGCCCATAACGGTGGAGTATAGCAGACCTAGATGCTGGCACTGCAGATGGGAGGTGGGGGTGGCATCATAAACCCTGTACAACTATCGTGTGCACTGTCAGTGGAGGGGGTGAGATAGAGAGCATAATGCTGTGCACAATGGACCTGAAATCTGTAGCAGACAACCTGTCAGTTCGTGTGGGATATGCAGTGCAGATGGCGTGACTGAATGGAGGCAATAGCTGGCACTAGATGGAAACTGACGGCATCTGTCAGGGCACTTCCATGTGAGGGGCTGGAGATATCTAGCAGACATATCGTGTGCATGGATGGAGGTGATGAGGAGAGCTGGCATCTCAAAGCACTGTAGACTGATTGTCAGGCACTCGTGTAAGCGTGGATATAGCAGAGCAATGCGTGCACTGCAGTGTGAGGAGGGAGTGAGTATACAACCTAACTGCATCTGCAGATAGGGAGGGGGGCGGAGTCATACAAACCCCTTAACCTGTCATGCAGAGGCACTGTCGGTGAGGGGAGTGAGTATGCAACCTAATGTCTGTCGGCACTGCAGTGGAGGGGGGAGTGGAGTATCATAGACAAAACTGTATGCAGCTTTGGGGAGTCAGTGAGGTGGAGTGGAATGCAGACCTCATTGTAGGGCATGTCAGTGGGGGGGAGGTGGAGTATGACAAAATCGCTGTAGCACCTGCAGATGAGGGTAGGAGAGTGAGTTGAACGGGGCGTGTATACTGAGCGCAAAACTGTCAGTGTAGGGGGGAGTATGAGCAGAGCTGATGACTTGCAAACTCATGATAGACTGAGCTCTGAGGGACACTGTCAGTGCATTGGGGCTGTAGTGTGAGGGGGCAAGTGGATGATAGCAGAGGCAAATGGGCACTGCGATGGAGAACCGAAGTGACATCATACAACCCTGTGACCTGCAGTTGTAGGGGCTGTGCAGTGTAGGAGGATAAGGTGTCAGCAGATGCAATAATGCTGTGCATGCAGATGAGACTGTGAGAGCTGAGCATCATGCAGCCCTGTACACTGCATTGTAGGGGTGGAGTTAGTGAGAGCAAAGTGTGACTTGCAGATGCATATGGTGACGGCAGATGGAGAATGAGAGAGCTCTATACACCCTGTAACCGCATCTGTCAGGGCACTGTCAGTGTGAGGGGGGTGGTATAGCAGAGCCAATAATGCTTGCACTGCAGATGGAGGAGTGAGGAGAGTGAGCATCATGACAAACCCTGTACACCTGCATCTGTCAGGGCACTGTCAGTGTGAGGGGGTGGAGTATAGCAGAACCAATAATGCTGTGCACTGCAGATGGGGAATGAGGAGAGCTGAGCATCATGACAAACCCCTGTACACCTGCATCTGTCAGGGCACTGTCAGTGTGAGGGGGGTGGAGTATAGCAGAGCCAATAATGCTGTGCACTGCAGATGGAGGAGTGAGGAGAGCTGAGCATCATGACAAACCCCTGTACACCTGCATCTGTCAGGGCACTGTCAGTGTGAGGGGGTGGAGTATAGCAGAGCCAATAATGCTGTGCACTGCAGATGGAGGAATGAGGAGAGCTGAGCATCATGACAAACCCCTGTAACCTGCATCTGTCAGGGCACTGTCAGTGTGAGGGGGGGTGGGAGTATAGCAGAGCCAATAATGCTGTGCACTGCAGATGGAGGAGTGAGGAGAGCTGAGCATCATGACAAACCCTGTATACCTGCATCTGTCAGGGCACTGTCAGTGGTGGGGGGGTGGAGTATAGCAGAGCCAATAATGCTGTGCACTGCAGATGGAGGAGTGAGGAGAGCTGAGCATCATGACAAACCCCTGTAACCTGCATCTGTCAGGGCACTGTCAGTGTGAGGGGGGGAGGGGGGTGGGTATAGCAGAGCCAATAATGCTGTGCACTGCAGATGGAGGAGTGAGGAGAGCTGAGCATCATGACAAACCCCTGTACACCTGCATCTGTCAGGGCACTGTCAGTGTGAGGGGGGTGGAGTATAGCAGACCAATAATGCTGTGCACTGCAGATGGGGGAATGAGGAGAGCTGAGCATCATGACAAACCCCTGTACACCTGCATCTGTCAGGGCACTGTCAGTGTGAGGGGGTGGAGTATAGCAGAGCCAATAATGCTGTGCACTGCAGATGGAGGAGTGAGGAGAGCTGAGCATCATGACAAACCCCTGTACGCCTGCATCTGTCAGGGTCACTGTCAGTGTGAGGGGGGGTGGAGTTATAGCAGAGCCAATAATGCTGTGCACTGCAGATGGGGAGTGAGGAGAGCTGAGCATCATGACAAACCCTGTACACCTGCATCTGTCAGGGCACTGTCAGTGTGTGAGGGGGGTGGTGTATAGCAGAGCCAATAATGCTGTGCAGTGCAGATGGAGGAGTGAGGAGAGCTGAGCATCATGACAAACCCCTGTACACCTGCATCTGTCAGGGCACTGTCAGTGTGAGGGGGGTGGAGTATAGCAGAACCAATAATGCTGTGCACTGCAGATGGGGGAATGAGGAGAGCTGAGCATCATGACAAACCCCTGTACACCTGCATCTGTCAGGGCACTGTCAGTGTGAGGGGGGTGGAGTATAGCAGAGCCAATAATGCTGTGCACTGCAGATGGAGGAGTGAGGAGAGCTGAGCATCATGACAAACCCCTGTACACCTGCATCTGTCAGGGCACTGTCAGTGTGAGGGGGGTGGAGTATAGCAGAGCCAATAATGCTGTGCACTGCAGATGGGGGAATGAGGAGAGCTGAGCATCATGACAAACCCCTGTACACCTGCATCTGTCAGGGCACTGTCAGTGTGAGGGGGGTGGAGTATAGCAGAGCCAATAATGCTGTGCACTGCAGATGGAGGAGTGAGGAGAGCTGAGCATCATGACAAACCCTGTACACCTGCATCTGTCAGGGCACTGTCAGTGTGAGGGGGTGGAGTATAGCAGAGCCAATAATGCTGTGCACTGCAGATGGGGGAATGAGGAGAGCTGAGCATCATGACAAACCCCTGTACACCTGCATCTGTCAGGGCACTGTCAGTGTGAGGGGGGGGGGTGGAGTATAGCAGAGCCAATAATGCTGTGCACTGCAGATGGAGGAATGAGGAGAGCTGAGCATCATGACAAACCCCTGTATACCTGCATCTGTCAGGGCACTGTCAGTGTGAGGGGGTGGAGTATAGCAGAGCCAATAATGCTGTGCACTGCAGATGGGGGAATGAGGAGAGATGAGCATTATGACAAACCCCTGTACACCTGCATCTGTCAGGGCACTGTCAGTGTGAGGGGGTGGAGTATAGCAGAGCCAATAATGCTGTGCACTGCAGATGGGGGAGTGAGGAGAGCTGAGCATTATTACAAACCCCTGTACACCTGCATCTGTCGGGGCACTCACTGTCAGTGTGGGGAGAATAGCAGAGCTAACAATGTTGTGCACGGCAGATGCAGAGGTGTTTGTAATGATGCTCAAGTCTGCTTTCCTCACCCCAATCTATTTGTACGACACAGGACACAGAGGTGAAGGAAATAGAGAACATGAAGAAACAGTTTGCTGAGATTTCTGAAAATGGAGGAACGGTGCAGGGCAGAGTACACAGCTAGTGGAGAAAAGCTGGATACAGACTCAATTTGTTGGCATACCCAGGAGCTGAAGGCCATCACTGTAAGCAATGATGCAGTGATGGATTGGGAGACAGCAGTGGAGACTGGCAAGATTCAGAAGGCTTCATGTATAGGTAGGGAGGGGTGTGGAGAAAGTTATGCTGTCAAAGGGGGAGAAAAAACAAAGAATTGCTCCACTTGGTGGCCTACGTTACGACACAGAGAGACAGGTACTTCGCACATGAAGGAGGGGGACAGGGAGCAGGGGCACAGCGAGTTCAGAATTGCTTTGTAGACAAGGAAGTACACTGATTTTCTCCAGTTTTCTGAGCAACACAAATAAATATTCCTGATTATGTTCACACTTGAGTCATAAAGACTCATGTGAAATCAAAAACCCACAGGAAAACCAACTGTGAGCAGGCTTCCTGCCTAACAACAATTGCTCCATCAGCGTCTAATGATGCAATTCCCTTCTTAAACATTTAACTAGTTCCTGCATAGAGGAGCGGATTCTCCAAATCAGAGGTCCTGTTACCCCGCTCATGTCACCCTCCATTTATTCTATGTAATGCTTACGTTGTCTTTAAAATCGACATAAGCACACACTCTTCATCAGGCTTCGCTAGTACGGACTGTGCTTTACCACCAGAAAGCCCCAAAATTACTGTTTTCAATTTCAATGACATGTTTGGCAGCTTATCAATTATTGGCCATTAATCTTTACACGCATTTGGGATTAGATGTTCATATAAAAAATAGAGAACGTTATAGCCAGTTTATTTTGTATTTTTTGCCAGATCGATAAAAAAATGCACCATTAGTATATAGACAATCAATCAGCATACAAATCACCTTATGTATGAACAGACACATTGCAATATATGCTTGTATACAATCTTTTGATTCACATACACACTTGATGCAGGATAAGAGTGGTAAGAAAATGATCTTTACATATGTAAGGGTGCATTTACATTGGCATTTTTGCCCGGATCCGGCACACTTGCCGGCAAGCCCCATGCATTGTGTATGGGGCTTGCGGTAAGTGTATGGCAGACGCGGCAAGTGCGGTTTCGGCAGTTGCAGCCGCAAAAAAAACCACCGCTGACTGCGTTTTTTTTCGCGGCTGCATCTACCGCACTTGCTGCGTCTGCCATACACTTACCGCAAGCCCCATACACAATGCATGGGGGCTTGCCGCAAGTGCTGCTGGATCTGGGCAAAAATGCCAATGTGAAAGCACCCTAAAAAATATAAAACTTGGAAAAAAGTGTAGCAATGAATTCCATAACTTACATAGAATTGAACATGCCCATCAACGCCGTGAAGCAAAAACCAATCGCAAACATTGACTTCATTCGAACCTATGAGAGAACAAAGAACTATTACAAAGCCAGGAACAGTCCTGATGGCTGTACAAGAACAAACCTGACTGAACAAGAAGATAGACCGCGCATGTAATGTATGGAATATATTGCACAGTCCTTCTCAAGAGTAATACTGTCTCAGGACACAGGATACGCCATGGGTCACCATTTAACATCTATAGCATGTCTGGTAATATTAAATCACTACTATCTCCTTAGGACAAGCCCGGACCATGAAGTTTGTTTTCATTCATTAAATCTGTGCAAGATATACGCACCTATCACTGCATTCTAAGGAATCCAGCATTGTTCTCTTCTCAGTAACATCACCGATCTTTATACTCTGCCGGTCACACTGCGCTTTACAGTGTTAAGTCTATAGAGTGTCAGAATGAGGCTCCATAGACTTACATTGTAAATGAGACTTCCGACTCACAGAGCTTGGAGTGAGCTGAAAACAAGTGACACCACTGAGAAAGGAGCAGAACAACACTGGATCCCAGAGAAGACTTGTAGGTAAGCATATAAATACACTCACACTACACACAATGAACAAAAAAAATAATGTAAGGGCTTCTTTAAAGGCTGGTCTACAACTGGAGAAACATGTAGGCATCATTGTACCCTCAGACATCGTTTAGGAACCTTACACTTGATACACCAAAAACTGAGCATCCATTCTAGCCCTAGTTAGTTTACTGTTGTGACTCTGCCATTTCCATGCCACACTTGTATCTTGCATTTACTTGGACACCCTTTGAGTGTATAATAAGGATGAGGCTATGTTTTAGGATAGGTTAATTTCAGAGGGGTGCTGTCCTTGCAATATTGTTGTCTGCGTGGTAACACGCTGCCTTTACCATGAGTCAGGACTCTGAAATTGCAAAATACCCCACACAGTCAAAAGCTGTTATTTAGGCATCTGCAGGGGGCGGGTGGGAAGGAAAAATACTTGATTTGTGGAGTGAAAATTTGGTTGGAAAAAAACTGCAGACACCTTGTCACAATTCTAGGGTCCCCGAAATGCCAAAACAGAGGAACCCTTCCTCACAAGTGATCTCATTTGGTAAACTAAAACCCTCAAGAAAGTCAACTAAGGGTCTGATCAGCATTTTTAATCCACGGGTGCTTACAGAATTTTATAAGATTGGGCCGTGAAAACAAAAAAAAATGAAATTTTTCTACCTTAAAATGGTACTTTTCCCTTACATTTTAAATTCTATCACTGGGTAATAGGAGAAAATGAACTCCACAATGTGTTATGTCATTTCTCCTGAACGTGGTGATACCCATAGGTCCTCGAAAATTATAGTTTGGCTGAGAAAGAAGGAGCGCTATGTGGCTATAGGAGTGCAGACTTTCCTGGAATAATCGTCAGATAACCCGAGGTGCCAGAGCAGCACATATCCCTCCAAAGTGAAGCCATCTTGGAAATTACACCCCTCAATCTTATCTATGGTTACAGTGACTGGTGTTTTCACTCTAACATCCACTTTATGCCTTTTCCTGGCAAATTACAAATCTACCAGCCTAGTGCCCATACATTGTGCCCAGTTTGTTCTACTGGAGACACCCCCCCCCTGCACCCTACTGAGTGATAGCTCCCTCTACTGAGGAGCGGCCGTCAGTCAGTGCAGGGGGACAGTTACTGCCGCCGATCTACACACACATAGGGCGGTGACTGATCCAGCACCGCCTCCATGACTGAGAACTGGGAGGATGAAGGTTCATTCCCTCGCTGTCCTGAGGAAAGCGCTGCAGAATGTTATCAACCGCCAGGTTAACCCCATACCTGTAGGTTAATAGCATGTTTCCATGTGACCGGTTGACTTTAATAGGATTACAATACAATTAAATTCAGTCATATGAAGAGCACAAGGGGAAATCGACAGAGCTACATAAG
This sequence comes from Allobates femoralis, assembly GCA_033576535.1. NCBI lineage: Eukaryota > Metazoa > Chordata > Amphibia > Anura > Aromobatidae > Allobates > Allobates femoralis. The sequence continues at coordinate 25,370,535 of JARQOC010000007.1, forward strand.
ATTGTAGTAGACACCGGTACAGACTTACCATAGACAAGTCCCGATTATTATTCTTCAGCTTCTCCTCTTGACGCTCTAGAATAAATGAAATGTTATACTTTATACCCCACATGGTAATCGTTCCAACCCTTTCTGCCACTAATTGTCATGATCTTTTCCTCCTCTTATGCCAAATGCTGGAGTGGTTTGATAGTTCTGTCCTCATGGCCGCAGTTACTTATGGGACCAGTTGCAGTTTAATATTAGACCGTTCATGTGATCATTCAATGTACAGAAAAAAGAAAGGAAATCCAAGTGGGGTGAAATGGTGACAAAACTGCAGTTTAATTATTGCTCTTTTTTTGTTTTTATTGTGGTAAAAACACCCTGGCCACATGATTCTGCAGGTCACTATGATTGCGATGTTAATACCCTCAGACTTTTTTTAGTTGTGAAAAAAAATAATCATAAATTTAAAGAGAACAAAAAAACTAAAAAATTAGGGTTGTGTTGCCATTTTTTGAAATCCATAACTTGATTTTCAGCAGCCTGTAATTGGCTGTATTGGTCAGGTGACTAAGAGGGCGTGTCATCAGAGAAACATCTGTAGACATGCCCCTGTAGTCACCAGACCACAGGAGCCAATTACAGGCTGCAGCAGTGTTGTACCACCTAAGGGGGCAGCGCAGACCTCCAGAGCAGCCTACACCGGATCCATGGGCTGCAGGAAGCTTTATGATCTTTATCAATCCAGGCCACAAAATGACACTTTACTGTCAGATAACTGTAGATACAAAAGATGTATACTTTACATGCATTTTCCACAAATTGAGCAAAAAGCAATCTTACCTATCTTCTTCTTTTGTGTGCGGCCAGCAGACTCTGTTATTGCTTCCTTTTTCTTCTCTACTGGAAAGAAATGAAAATGCCAAAAGGCCAGTGAATATTAAAGGGGTTTTCTGGGCACACAGATTGTATTGTAACGCCTATGGGAAATGAAAACATCAGTGGGCTTGCTGTTACAGATCAGATGAGGTGGTGCGAGCCCCAGATCCTGGAGACAGGGTACCGGCATTTCCAGAGTTGTCCAAACTACAATTTATTTTAATCCTAAATCTCTAATGTCATAATGTAATCTTTTTTTCTAATGCACTTTAAATAATAGTGCACTATCGTGCCCTCGCTTTCTTACGGCTTAATTTTTTTATACTACTACCTGTGTGATGACGCTTGTCAGTGTCCCAGGGCATCACATGGACTTTGGTCGCTTGTTCTGCCTTTACAATTGGCAGTGACAGTGCGCACTGAGCAGGGACTAGCCCAATTCCTAAAATGGAGGTCACACACTTCAATTCAGGCTGGGGGCACAAGCTGTGGAAGCCTATGTGCCTTGACGACTATCAAAGCTACCAATCACTGGTGTGGGTGGGAATATACAGAAGCCAGCATTAAGAACACTGATAGCTCTACAGCAGAGGAAACACAGATATGTACAAATCTGCAGCACAATAAGTGACACCACTAGAATAAGTGTATCTGCCCCTACATCATGTTACACTTTTCTGGCTAAGCAAAAACCTGACGACAGATTACCTTTAATGACATCATGGAAACTAACAATACAACAGTCTAGGGAAAGACCACAAAATGGTCCCATATCTGAAAAAAGTAACAAACAAGAGCATGATCTGATCACAGAGGTACAGGGCAGCACAAACAGACCCACTAGGCCAAGGAGGAGCAAACACATTGCCAACAGTGCAACCAGCAGGACTGTGAGAAGGCGCAATGCTGTAAATACATAGCAGTGAGTGGCCCTCACTGTAGGAGACTCTCTGATCTCTTACTGGGCCTGAGCTGTATGGAGGATGAGGAGAAGCTATGCTCAGGTAGATGACAAGGAAGACAGCACATGCCAGGGAGGGATGAACATGATTTATTAGTCTTTTATTGCCCCTGGGATTTTCACTCTTCCTTACTTTCCTCTTGGTTTGTCAAAGCTCCACAAAGTGTAATACAGTGAATCAGCAGTCATTGTCTGTGCCTGGAAAGCTCCATTAGGGTATGTGCATATGAGGCCTAAAAAAGTGCTCTATAAACAGTATGGATGAACAGCAAAGTCATATGTTCAGGAGTTTTTAAAGCCATGAATCAGCTAAAAGATGTGACTTGACTTTCCTTCATAAGTCTTCTGTTTAGAAGCCGCCACTACTTTACATACAACATTTAATACATAAAAGCCAGAAACCAAGCTGCTGCAGAAAGGACACTTCAGGAAAATCCCCTCCCGACACGCCTTATCCTTCAAACACTATGTACGAGTGTTCTGTGCACATCAGAGGTGCAGGTGACCTGTGTGAACAGACGCTGAGCAGCAAGCACATAGCTGATCAATGGCCGTTTTTGGTCACATGCATATACACTATGATCAGAAATGAGGGCTTGTAACAAACATCAATTATATCATACATCAGTTTTCCATTTATGTAATTAGCACTAGGGAGCTGTGGTAGAGACAGAATCTACCAATATAGATTGATGTATTTACCCACAGCCTCCTACATCTGTGAATACAATCCCTAACAATGGCAGAGACAGAACTTACACTTTTTACTTTGCTTCTCCACTTCAGCTTTTAGCCGCTTGTATTTATCTGTCCGGTAAACTAAAACCCATGTGATACCTAAAAGAAAAGAAGAAATCATGACTGGTCATAGGGCGTCAGGTCAGAGGGCCATCACCACTGGCCATAGGGCGTCAGGTCAGAGGGCCATCACCACTGGCCATAGGGCGTCAGGTCAGAGGGCCATCACCACTGGCCATAGGGCGTCAGGTCAGAGGGCCATCACCACTGGCCATAGGGCGTCAGGTCAGAGGGCCATCACCACTGGCCATAGGGCGTCAGGTCAGAGGGCCATCACCACTGGCCATAGGGCGTCAGGTCAGAGGGCCATCACCACTGGCCATAGGGCGTCAGGTCAGAGGGCCATCACCACTGGCCATAGGGCGTCAGGTCAGAGGGCCATCACCACTGGCCATAGGGCGTCAGGTCAGAGGGCCATCACCACTGGCCATAGGGCGTCAGGTCAGAGGGCCATCACCACTGGCCATAGGGCGTCAGGTCAGAGGGCCATCACCACTGGCCATAGGGCGTCAGGTCAGAGGGCCATCACCACTGGCCATAGGGCGTCAGGTCAGAGGGCCATCACCACTGGCCATAGGGCGTCAGGTCAGAGGGCCATCACCCTTGTACTCATCCTAATAATGTCCAGCACGCTGATGAAGAATTTGCCAGAGGCCATATTGAGGTTTAGATAATATGCATTATCTAACATAAGAATGTTGATAGTGTATCAAGCCCAGCCCACAACTCATAGTCACACCCACTTAACATAACTACACCCTTGCAGTAGCCACACCCACTCCACAAAGCTGAGTTTATGTGCATAGCCCCACACACTACACTATGTATCAAGCCCCACACACTCCACATAACCACACCCACTTTACAACCTGCATATGCACATAGCCCACCCCCAAGACGATGTGGAGGAGTGGGGCTATACATGGGTGTGCAGTATGAAAGGGGCAGGGCTGTGTGTAGGGGCAGTGTTATGAAGGGGAGGGGCTATTATATGTAGCCATCCCTAGTAATGTGTGGTCACACACCTAGAGAGCAACAACCCTTCCCACAGGTCAGTACATTACCCACTGCTGCAGGGAAACCAAAAACTGTATCTTCTCCGTTACAACAACCTACTACATAAGCATAGAGCTGGTGATGAGCAGCACCATGGTCTCCTGATAACTTATACCCGCAGCCATACTGTGCCATGATGAGCAGCACCATGCTACACTGCTGACTTGTATCTGCAGTCACATTGTGCTGGTGATGAGCAGCACCATGCTACACTGCTGACTTATACCCGCAGCCATACTGTGTTGTGATGAGCAGCACCCTGGTACACTGCGGACTTAAACCCGCAGCCATACTGTGCTGGTGATGATCAGCGCCATGGTATACTGCTGACTTGTATCTGCAGTCACATTGTGCTGGTGATGATCAGCGCCATGGTATACTGCTGACTTATACCCGCAGCCATACCGTGTTGTGATCAGAACCATGGTACACTAATGACTTATACCCGCAGCCATACTGTGTTGTGATCAGAACCATGGTACACTAATGACTTATACCCGCAGCCATACCGTGTTGTGATCAGAACCATGGCACACTAATGACTTATACCCGCAGCCATACTGTGTTGTGATGAGCAGCACCCTAGTACACTGCTTACTTAAACCCGCAGCCATACTGTGCTGGTGATGATCAGCGCCATGGTATACTGCTGACTTGTATCTGCAGTCACATTGTGCTGGTGATGATCAGCGCCATGGTACACTGCTGACTTATACCCGCAGCCATACCGTGTTGTGATCAGAACCATGGTACACTAATGACTTATACCAGCAGCCATAGTGTTGGTGATGATCAGCACCATGGCATACTGGTGACTTATACCCGCAGCCATACTGTGTTGTGATGATCAGCACCATGGTACACTAATGACTTATACCAGCAGCCATACTGTGTTGTGATGAGCAGCACCATGGTACACTGACTTATACCAGCAGTCATACAGTGCTGGTGATGATCAGCACCATGGTATGTGCTAAACGTACTTTATACCAGCACCATGTAACTGTGTATTGTGATGAGCAGCACCATGGTACACATGACTTATACCAGCAGTCATACAGTGCTGGTGATGAGCAGCACCATGGTACACTAATGACTATACCAGCAGCCATACTTGTGCTGGTGATGATCAGCACCATGGTACACTAATGACATACCAGCAGTCATATTGTGCTGGTGATGATCAGCACCATGGTACACTAATGACATACCAGCAGTCATATTGTGCTGGTGATGATCAGCACCATGGTACACTAATGACAAACCAGCAGTCATATTGTGCTGGTGATGATCAGCGCCATGCTATACTGCTAACTTGTATCCGCAGTCACATTGTGCTGGTGATGATCAGCGCCATGGTATAACTGCTGACTTATACCGCAGTCATACTGTGCTGGTGATGATCAGCGCCATGGTACACTAATGACATACCAGCAGTCATATTGTGCTGGTGATGATCAGCACCATGCTATACTGTAACTTTATCCGCAGTCACATTGTGCTGGTGATGATCAGCGCCATGGTAAACTGATGACTTATACCCCAGTCATAATTGTGCTGTGAAGAAACAGCGCATGACACACATGACTTATAGCCCGCAGCCATACAGTGCTCATGATGAGCAATACCATGGTATACCGATGACTTATACCCGCCAGCCATAAAGTGCTCATGATGAGCAATACCATGGTTATACCGATGACTTATACCCGCTGCCATACAGTGCTCATGATGAGCAATACCATGGTATACCAATGACTTATACCCTGCAGCCATACAGTGCTCATGATGAGCAAACCATGGTATACTGATGACTTATACCGCAGCCATACAGTGCTCATGATGAGCAGCACCATGGTATACTGATGACTTATGCCAGCAGCCATACAGTGCTCATGATGAGCAGCACCATGGTATACGATGACTTATACCAGCAGCCATACAGTGCTCATGATGAGCAGCACCATGGTATACTGATGACTTATACCAGCAGCCATACAGTGCTCATGATGAGCAGCACCATGGTATACCGATGACTTATACCAGCAGCCATACAGTGCTCATGATGAGCAGCACCATGGTATACCGATGACTTATACCAGCAGCCATACAGTGCCATGATGAGCAGCACCATGGTAATACGATGACTTTACCAGCAGCCATACTGTGATGAGCAGTGCCCTGGTACAATGATGACTTTACCCACAGCCATACTGTGATGAGCAGCGCCATGCTACACTGCTGACATACCCGCAGCCATACAGTGCTCTGATGAGTAATACAATGGTACACTTTATGACTTCTACCTGCATGCCATACTGTGATCTGATCAGCGCCATGGTACACTGTGCTGTGGGTTATTCCACGTGTCCTATACATGATGGCTGGTCGTAGCACACCGCTAACAACTAGCGATAGCAGAAGCACTGGGCACGTACACTTATACTGTGCTGTCAGGGCAGACACAAACGGGATGGGGGGGGGGCTACACACACCGCACGGGGGGGGGGCGCGCTACACACACCGCACAGGGGGGGGGGCTACACACACCGCACAGGGGGGGGCGCGCTACACACACCGCACGGGGGGGGGGCTACACACACCGCACAGGGGGGCGCTACACACACCGCCCGCACGAGGGGGGGGCTACACACACGGGGGCTACACAAACACAGGGGAAAGACGCAGGGTTCAACCGCGTCCACCTGCCCGATCCCTCACCACACTCTGCTGTCAGGCAGCTCTGATCATGGCTGACAGTAATGAGGGAGACACAGGGGAAGCCGCTGGCTCTATACCGGCGGGGCTCTCCGCACACTGTGTGTCCGCCATTGTGCGCTCACCCTCCGCCAGCAGCGCCGTGCACACCGAGATGAACACGATCAGCACCGTGTCCGCGAACATCGTACTCATGGTCCCGGACCCGGGCACTGAGACCTCCGTCAGCGAGCTGACGTCAGCACGCAGCAGCAGGAGGCACAGGCATTCTGGGAGCGGAAGGACACGTCATGGCCGTGTGTGGGCGTGTGCTGCACTAGTGACGTCATCTCCCGGCCCTGCAGGTCATAGGTTACAGGGACCCCGGCGCCTCAGAGCGGGATCATGAAGGCCGGAAATACGAGTGTGTGAGGAGTGAGGGAGCCCTATAGCCATAGTGAGGGCGGTAGTGATGGGCAATGCGGCACTTTTCTACACAATCCTGCTCTACAGCTTGTAATGATTACAGGACTCTGCCTCATTATACACATGTATAAGGCTGCTTTCACACTGCGTTTTTATGCTGTCCGAGGGGATCAGACTTTTTGCTGCTCCCCTCGGACAGCATCGGATCCAAACTGATGTCTGCAATCGGATGCCAAATAGGCATCCGATCCCGATATTTTGCAGCATCAGCTGGATCCTGTCCCTGCTCCTCCTGTCATCTCGTCCCCCTTCTCTCTCCCTCCTGTCACCTTTGTCCCCCCTCTTTGTCCCCCTGTGTCTCCCCTGTGTCCCCCCCTGTGTCTCCCCTGTGTCTCCCCTCTTTGTCCCCCTGTGTCTCCCCTCTTTGTCCCCCCTCTTTGTCCCCCTGTGTGTCCCCCTGTGTGTCCCCCCTCTTTGTCCCCCTGTGTGTCCCCCCTCTTTGTCCCCCCTGTGTGTCCCCCCTCTTTGTCCCCCTGTGTGTCCCCCCTCTTTGTCCCCCCTGTGTGTCCCCCCTGTGTGTCCCCCCCTCTTTGTCCCCCTGTGTGTCCCCCCCTCTTTGTCCCCCTGTGTGTCCCCCCTCTTTGTCCCCCCCTCTTTGTCCCCCTGTGTGTCCCCCCCTCTTTGTCCCCCTGTTTGCAGACCTTAAAAAATAAAAAAATCTTCATTCTCACCTCTCCGCGACACCCGCGCTGCTTCCAGCTTCTTCTGATCAACAGGACCTGGCGTGATGTCACAGTCACATGACCGGTTACCGCGGTAACCGGCCATGTGACGTCAGGCCAGGTCCTAGAAGCACAGAGCGCTGGAGGCATCGCTGGATCGTGGAGAGGTGAGAATGAAGTTTTTTTTATTTTTAACCCTTTATTTTCAGGAGATATCACTTCTGCAATGTATGAATATACATTGCAGAAATGATATTAGATGGCACAGAGCAGTGTTAGTGTACTGAGCATGCTCAGTACACTAACATCGGGTCCGAGGAACGCTCAGCTGTTTCCTCGGATCCTCGCTCCATAGGCCCCATGTTATTTGGCGCGGATCAGGTCGGATCCAATTCGGCCCGATCTGACCCGCTGTGCCAAAAATCGCAGCAGGCTGCGATTTTGGGCACAGCAAAAAAACGGCCAGGATCGGATCCGACCAAAATCGGATGCCAATAAGGCCAAATCCGATGTGATCCGTGCCCATAGGATAACATGGGGCCAAAATCTGATCCGTGGCTGTCCGTTTTACAACGGACAGCTACGGATCACAGAAAAACGCTGTGTGAAAGCACCCTAACACAGATGAGTCCTGCACACAGAACAGGTCTGTAAGAGCCTGTTCACACCGCCAGCATAATTGGAAACAAAAAGCTATTGCGACAAAAAACAACAGTACACTGCAGTAAAAATATTAAAATGCAAGTGCAGTATAAAAAATGGTATAACAAATACAGGGTACTTAGTCCATCCGTTTTTTTGCGCAGAAAAAGTTATTTTAAGCCACGTCACTATCTTCAAAGTGTACCCATCTCTGACGCGGTCCCAACTGTTGTATTAAAAACCTGACTTGTGTGTATACTTACTAGTAAGCAGGAGCCAGCATGACCTGTGTCTGAAGTGGAATGAAGGCGACGGGGCTATGTGTGTGCAGGGCCCAGAGAGGGGCGGGAACTCCATCTCTTGCATGGCAAGAGGCAATTTTCTGCGCAAAAAAACAGATTAACTAAGTACCCTGTATTTGTTATACCATTTTTATACTGCACTTGCATTTTAATATTTTTACTGCAGTGTACTGTTGTTTTTTGTCGCAATAGCTTTTCATTATACACATGTACAGGGATCTAGTGATCAGTAGACTGTTTATCATCATTCCTGTGTGGTCAGATTGTTAGCTGTGATCAGGACTCTCCTCATTATACACCTGTACAGTATATATATATATATATATATTATATACATAGCATATAGTGATGAGCATATTTCTTGGCATCACAGAGACCTGGCTCACCCCCTCCGACACGGCCTCCCCTGCTGCACTATCCTGCGGTGGATTCAATCTTTCCCACACCCCCCGCCCCTCTGACAAACATATCAGAGGTGTCAGCATACTCCTATCCGACACCTGCTCCTTCGCCCCTATTCCACTACCCCCCTCTGCTACTCTCCCATCTTTCCAAGCCCACTCTGTCCGCATCTTCTCCCCCTGTAACCTCCAGCTAGCCGTCATCTACCGCCCCGCTGGATCCATCCCCACCTTCCTCGACCACTTTACCACCTGGCTGTCACATTTCCTCTCTACTGACATCCCCACCATTATTATGGGCGATTTCAATATCCCCATTGACACTGCCCACCCAACCGCCTCTCAACTTCTTTCCCTGACCTCCTCCTTCGGGCTCTCTCAGTGGTCCTCCTCTGCCACCCACAAAGATGGCCACACGCTGGATCTCATCTTTACCCGTCTTTGCTCCCTTACTAACCTCACAAACTCTCCCCTCCCCCTGTCTGACCACAATCTGCTGACCTTCTCCCTCACCTCCCCTACTACACCACCTTCTTCTTCGCAAACTTGATCATCCCCGCAGAAACCTAAAACACATTGATCTACACTCACTCTCAGAATCCCTCCTCCCTCTCGCCAACATAACATCTATATGTGACACAGACACTGCCACCACCCTCTACAACACCACATTAACCAAGGCCCTCGACCTAGCCACACCCCTCACATACCATGCTCCACGCACTAACAGGCAACCCTGGCACACCACCCTCACTAAAGACCTGAGATGGGCATCCAGGGTCGCTGAGAGGTGATGGGAAAAAAAAAAAAAAAAAAAAAATCACATTCCACTGAGCACTTTGCGCTGTTCAAACAGTCCCTCATCGCCTTCTTCAAGACTGCACTTGCTACTGCCAAACAAACCTTCTTCTTATCCCTAATAACCTCCCTGTCCCGCAATCCAAAACAAATTTTCAAAACCCTTCAATTCCTTACTCCGCCCTCTCCCCTTATCTCGGCAGAAGACTTTGCCTCCTTCTTCAAAGAAAAGATTGAAAGAATTAGAGACAGCTTTGATCCACTGTCCCCACAGTCTCCCCCTTCACCTATACAGCCCTCTCCTTCCATCAACTGCTTCCCCCCCATAACTGAAGACCAGCTCTCCTCCTGTCAAAATCACACCTTACCACCAGCGCTCACATCCCACTCCCATTCCACCTCATTCCTAACCTCACCTCCGTTATCCCAACCTTCCCCTCAGCCTTCAAACACGCTTTGATCACACCCATCCTCAAAAAACCCTCCCTCGACCCCACAACTGTCTCCAACTACCGCCCTATTTCTCTCCCTTTCGCCTCTAAACTACTTGAACAGCATGTCCACTCTGAGCTGTCCTCTCACCTCTCCTCCCTCTTTGACCGCCTGCAATCTGGCTTCCGACCCCTCCACTCCACTGAAACAGCCCTGACCAAAGTCACCAACGACCTACTGACTGCCAAAAGCAAGCGCCACTACTCTGTTCTCCTCCTCCTTGACCTGTCCACCGCCTTCGACACTGTTGACCACTCCCTTCTACTTCAGATTCTGGAATCTCTTGGCATCACGGACCTTGCCCTCTCAGATTTCCTCATACTTAACGGACCTTCAGCGTCACCCACTCCCACACATCCTCCTCGCCCTACCCCCTATCTGTCGGGGTCCCCCAGGGCTCGGTTCTTGGACCGTTGCTGTTCTTAATCTACACTCTCGGTCTAGGGCAACTCATTGAGTCCCATGGCCTCCAGTACCACCTCTACGCCAACGACACCCAAACCTGTCTGGTCCTGACTTCGCCTCCCTTCTATCCTAAATTCCACACTGCCTGTCCGCCATCTCATCCTTTCTTCTCTGCTCGCTTCCTTAAGCTGAACATGGACAAAACCGAGTTCATAGTCTTCCCCCAAAGACGCTCCCCCTCACTACCTGACCTTTCCATTGTTGTCAATGGCTGCTCTCTCTCCCCAGTCCCCCACCCCAAGTGCCTCGGGGTTATCCTTGACTCTTCCCTCTCCTTCAAGCCCCACATCCAGGCCCTCGCCACCTCCTGCCGACTGCAGCTCAAAACATCTATAGGATCCACACTTTCCTTGACCACGACACTGCTAAAACCCTTATTCATGCTCTCATCATCTCCCGCCTCAATTACTGCAACCTCCTGCTCACCGGCCTCCCCAATAACTCCCTTGCACCTCTCCAATCTATCCTGAACTCCGCTGCCCGCCTAATCCATCTGTCCCCGCGCTACTCACCTGTCTCCCCCCTCTGCCGAGCCCTTCACTGGCTCCCTACTTCCCAGAGATCCCGGTTTAAAACATTAACCATGACATACAAAGCCATTCACAACCTGTCCCCTCCATACATCTCTGACATGGTCTCCCGATACCTACCCTCACGCAACCTGCGATCCTCCCAAGAGCTCCTCCTCTACTCCCCCCTCATCTCCTCTTCGCACAACCGCATACAGGATTTCTTCCATGATTCACCCATACTTTGGAACTCACTGCCCCAACACATCAGATATTCTCCCACCCTGGGAACCTTCAAAAGAAGCCTGAAGACCCACCTGTTCCGCCAAGCCTACCACCTGCAATAAGACCCAGTCCACCACACCGCCTCACGACTGGAACTTCCCCCTCCCACTGTATCCCCACACGCCCCTCGTAGACTGTGAGCCTTCACGGACAGGATTTCTCCCCTCTTGTATCTGTACGTCTGAATTGTCCACATTTATTGTTACCGTACTTGTATTGTTACTATGTTACATGTCCTAGTCTGCCCCTTTTAGCATGTAAAGCGCCATGGAGTATAATGGCGCTATATAAATAATAAATCATTCCTGTGTCCTCAGATTGTCAGCTCCTGTGATCAGGGTTCTCCTCCTCATACACCTGTAGTGTGTGTATATATATAGGCTCTTTATTATTCCAGTGTCTTCAGATTGTCAGCTCCTGTTATCAGGACTCGCCTCCTCATTATACACCTGTACAGTGTGTTATATATTATAATATGACACTCCTGCAATTCTGTCAGATTATACTCAGTTTCTTCCTGAACATGATTGCAATCACAAATTCTTTAGTATTATTATCTTCATTTAATTTGTATTCAATGAAAAAACACAAAAATAATTGTCCTAAAGCCAAATTAGATATAATTCCACACCAAACATAAAAAAGGGGGTGGACAAAAGTATTGGCACTGTTAGAACAATCATGTGATGCTTCTCTAATTTGTCTAATTAACAGCACCTGTAACTTACCTGTGGCACTTAACAAGTGTTGGCAATAACTAAATCACACTTGCAGCCAGTTGACATGGATTAAAGTTGACGCAACCTCTGTCCTGTGTGTACCACATTGGTCTTCTTTCTTTTCTCCATGCTCAAAGAACTGTCTGAGGACTTGAGATTGCTCATGCTTCCTCACAATTTGGTTTCTCAAGGCTACAAGTTCATCTCCAAAGACCTGAATGTTCCTGTGTCTACCGTGCACAGTGTCATCAAGAAGTTTACAGCCAATGGCACTGTGGCTAACCTCCCTAGATGTGGATGGGAAAGAAAAATTGACAAGAGATTTCAACGCAAGATTGTGCGGATGGTGGACAAAGAACCTCGACTAACATCCAAACAAGTTCAAGCTGCCCTGCAGTCTGAGGGTACAGCAGTGTCAACCCGTACTATCCGTCGGCGTCTGAATGAAAAGGGACTGTATGGTAGGAGACCCAGGAAGACCCCACTTTTTACCCCGAGACATAAAAAAGCCAGCCTGGAGTTTGCCAAAACTTACCTGAGAAAGCCTAAAACATTTTGGAAGAATGTTCTCAGGTTAGATGAGACAAAAGTTGAGCTTTTTGGGCAAAGGCATCAACATAGAGTTTACAGGAGAAAAAAAAAGAGCCATTCAAAGAAAAGAACCCAGTCCCTACAGTCAAACATGACGGAGATTCACTGATGTTTTGGGCTTGCTTTGCTGCCTCTGGCACTGGACTGCTTGACCGTGTGCATGGCATTATGAAGTCTGAAGACTACCAACAAATTTTGCAGCATAATGTAGGGCCCAGTGTGAGAAAGCTGGGTCTCCCTCAGAGGTCATGGGTCTTCCAGCAGGACAATGACCCAAAGCACACTTCAAAAAGCACTAGAAAATGGTTTGTGAGAAAGCACTGGAGACTTCTAAGGTGGCCAGCAATGAGTCCAGACCTGAATCCCATAGAACACCTGTGGAGAGATCTAAAAATGGCAGTTTGGAGAAGGCACCCTTCAAATGTCAGGGACCTGGAGCAGTTTGCCGAAGAAGAATGGTCTAAAATTCCAGCAGAGCATTGTAAGGGCCCTTTCACATCAGCGTTTTTTTCAAATCGCAGCAGATGCGGTGAAAAAACAGCATTTGCCGCGATTACGCACCGCGACACTTGCGGCACACTTGCGGCAAGCCCCGTGCAATGTCTATGGGGCTTGTGGTAAGGGTGCGGTAGATGCAGCAAGTGCGGTTTCGGCACTTGCAGCAGGTGCGGCCGCGAAAAAAACCGCTGCTTGCTTGGTTTTTGGTCCAAAACACTTAAACTTGTGAGCCACTACACGGCTCCCCACATCTCACAAGTCCTATCACACACACACTACTTTGCAATTCATAATACAGTATATCCACAGGTCATTCAAGTAAAATTTTATTTATTCCAATGTTTGTACTTTTATATTTGTGGCACCCAGACAGTACATCATATAACTTGATCCACAAAAGGAGTAGATGTCAGTAAAGATTTAAAAATAAAAAAAAAATATATAATAAGATAAGCAATTCTCACATGACAAAGTAAATACAATAAATATTTGCCAACTTCAAAAATCAATGAAAATTGAATTTCCTCCTTTGTCCACACCATTGGCACGCGAGAAGGGCAAGGGTTTTGGTCTGCCAAGGTAGGAACCACTGGTCACATTAAACCCCTGTATAAAGACTGAAAAATAGAATCAAATGAAACTTCCATGCCGACTCAATTCAGATTGCAGATATAACCCAATACACTCACCATATTCGCTCAATGAACACTTTGAATGCAAAACCTTAGAAAATACTTTTGTGGCAAATAACTGTATTGTACAGAAATTCACATTGAGACAAAATACAAATAACTGGATTCCACGAGATGTATGAATTTCCTCTTACAGTAGTCACTGAGCGTTCAAGTTTTGATAATCGCAGCCACCATACCATTCCCCTAATTCAAAGTTACAAAAAGGGAAAAAAAAAATAAAAAACCCTCACCATCAGTGTACTAAGCCACTGACTTAACTCCTGCAGACACCAGGAAACTCCAGCAGGTTTGGTTCTAGTTGCAGTAGTCAAGTAATACTTTCTTGCAGAGCACTTGCCAGCATGTTAGACAAGATGAAAAACTTTTGCTCCAAGTAGAGCGTCAATTCTAGTCTTTTTATAGCCGAGCTGCAAGGAACACGTATTGGTTTGCTTGTATACAGATTGTAATCGCTGGGCACTTTAGTGAGGTCGGCTGCTGCTGGACTCCGAGGAATGCCTGCTCCGATGGCTGCTGTAACCGTTCGTACAACCATTGCTCTGCCGCTTTGTTAAACCACCATTTAATATATCCTGAATGTGCTGAACAATTAGGTTGATGGCAACTGTAACAGAATAAAAGCAAAGTGGTGAAAGAGTAATTGAGGTTTCATAGAAAGAATACAAAAAGACACAAAACACTACATATACATTTCAGAAAAAATTTTGCAGCATTTTGTGTTGCCTTGTGGTAAAGGATCTAAAGGTACCGTTACACACAGAATATATTGCTGGCAACTCACTGGTTGCTGTGAAATCATGGACACATTGTTCTATTTTGTTGGCATGTACAAATGAAAGAATGTATCCATGATTTCACAGCAACCAGTGAGTTGCCAGCAATATATCTGTGTGTAATGGTACCTTTACAAGAAGTTTCCAAAGAAAAAACTACGGGAACATCACTAAACAGAGGCCAGGTCAGAAATTATCTGCATCTCAGCAGATTCCCGGCAGCAAGATGTCATCACCTTCAAGACAAAGGCTCAATTATAAGTCCACAAGAACCAAGATGATGGGGCTGTAAAAAAAAAAAAAAAACACACACACCACACACACACACACACTCAACACACTCGAAGACTTCGAGCTGTCCATGCGTTACATGGTCGGCTAGATGCACTGTGCCTCAGGTGACTGGTCACCAATGCTAGCCAAGGTAACAGCTAGAATGATCATGGTACAATAATCAGCAAGTATTGTGGGATTCGAGGGCTTGTCCATCTTTAGAGACTTTCTTCCCTTCATTTAAATGAGTGTACGGTGGGATAGGTCATGTTTTACAACTGGGCTTCAGTAAGAGTTTTGCATAATTTTCCTTATTGCATCCTCTATGTGTTTATTGCTAGCTGCAGATTAAGTTAATTGATAATCGTCCGTGAGCTCATTAAGAAGGGAGGTTTTGTGGCTGTGAGGCAGTATGTCTGGGAATGCTCCTAATGTGTACTGCCATTCTCCAGACAGAACACACTTGGTCTCAATCAGCCTCTGTCTGGTGTTGGCCTGCATGACATAGGTTTTAACTGCAGCAGACTGAGCTCTTCATTAGTGTGTTACTGAAAAAAAAAAAAAAGGCCAACATCAGTATACCTGGGGGGTGCTTATTTATGGCAGACAGATGCCACTGTTGGAAACACCTCCTTGGCATATGCATCCGACAGTGGAAAAACTGTGTGCCTAGCCTTGGTTGTCTTTCTGACCTCCTCTCAGCTGATCCAAGATCACAATTGAATTACATTTAAAATGTGCAGGAAGACAGGTCTCTAAAAGCCAAAAGGTGCCAATATAGGCACAAAAAAAAAAAAAGTGGACAACCCTTTAAAAACTCCTATATCCTAAAGTGACCACTTGGCTGAAAATCTCCTCTTTCTACTTACCCAGGTTGTCCGCGCCTCTGGGAATGATCACATCAGCATATTTCTTTGTCTGCAATACAATAAGGGGGGAAAGGAATTAAAAACATGCATTAAGAGCGCTCGTGCCAGCAGCTCATCTGTGCCCGCTTTCCCTTTGCAGATCTAGTAAGGCAGATGCAATACATAATACAGTAATATTCACAATACAGGAGACTGATGTGATTACCACCTCTCAGACAGGACCTAGTTTGTAATAAAGTGATTCCGATGCACAGAGGGGCTCAATTTGAATAGAAAGTATAGTAGGAAAAAAAAAAAAT